>FWPY01000066.1:0-647307 GCA_900174645.1 Sonneratia alba | reverse complement strand
CCTTCCGCCGGAAGCAGTGCGACGGCATCAACGCGCTTCGTCTGGCTAGGCCTTTTGATAACTTGTCTGTCTCATTTCGTCCCGACTCTTTCTGCTCTTTCGCGTCGAGGGACGGCTAAACTCTGTACCAAATGAATTCCTTACCTGTCTCAGCCAGAATGCGGAGGTCCTCGCAGCGTCGTCTTCCGCGCATAAGTCCGCCTTGCTCTCTGGACCCTAGAGGCTGGTGCCAACTATGACTAGAGACTGGTGCATCACTGGCGTTCTCCTGTGCACCTTACTTGCAACCTCTCTCATGCGGTGCGGTACATAGCCGGTCGTGCGGGTATGTTAAGTTATGCATTGAGCTTATGAGCAACTACTATGTTCAATCTTCATGTGTATTGTTGACAGGTGCTCGTTAGTAATTTTCATGATGTTGCCGATACTTGTGCGTTGTCACACTACCGTACGTTCTCGGAAGTCAATGGATGGGGTATCATCTGAGTGTGACCCGAATGCAACCCGACGGCGGAGAAAAAGCGCGTCTACGACCGCTCACGGGGAGCCAGAGGAACAATCCAACAGCAACGGTGAGAAGAGTCAGTGGAAGGCTTTTTAGGCTGGCTATACTTGCTTATTGTGTTCCGAGCCTGAGCCGACCCGATCTCAACTTTTGATGTGTTCTCCAGGGGACAAAAGTATTTGGGGTAGAAACTGGCTTGCAATCTACGTGTGCTCCACAGTCAACTGGTTCGGGGGCATAACCGTCGGGCATCTTCAGCAGGCGGGTGCAGGTGGCCACAGTCCTATTACTTTTTTTATAGATGTTGCCAATAACGGCATATTGAATATTGCCATCGAACATGGACTTTCTGAAGAATTGCGCGTATAGCATCCAGAACCTTACATGCGGCCCGCAGTACTGGGAGAGCGATTGCTTGAGGTGACACAGTCAGATGTTATAGTGATTTTACTGTTTGAGATTATTTGATCCCTCTGTCGATAAGACTGCCAGGTTGGTGTTCGGGATAGGCTTTTTGTACTGGTCATTGGGGGCCAATGCGGGGTCACAATATTTTCCGCCACCCCGCTAGGTCGCTCGACACTGCGACACGGAGTGTTGACAAGTGTCACACACAACAGCCGCTACGTGAGACCATCTGGAGGCCTCGAATATGATACATCAGATACCTAAGAACTTAATACAGTAGAACGGAACCTCAAAACCCAATTGGGATTGGAATAAAATATATCTTGTATAATGCACATATAGGTCGACAAGTACAGGTGTTCACGTAAAAACCCATACCCAAATAAGAACACTGACACGCAGTCACCTACGAGTTATAACCTCAAGTATCTCATTCGGCTTGGCAACTCCCCATCCTGGGTCTGGTGTCTTCTCTCAAGAACCTACGGACTGCTTGCTCTGACTTCATTAGGGATGGCATGTATTGACTTCCCACCTCTCCTAGTCTCTGGCCCTTTGGGTGTCTCCCTAATAGAATCTGGTTGTCTCTGATAATGGAGACTGACCCCCTTTATATCGAGGAGCCCGGCAAGCCCGATATGGCAACTGACATGAATCTCTTGCTTGAATCTTGATGCTCTCTCTATCAAATCTTGATCTGTTCAATCTCTGGCCGTTTGATCTGCAATCGCCAAGATTGTTCAAACAAGATTGATTTGCCGATAATATACCGGAGAATCTTCCCGATTGTCTACTGACACAGGTATGGATGACTTGGCGCTGACTCGAAGCGTATGTCGATCCGATCCACTCTCCTCCGGGAGGGGCCCACGTCCATGGATCGCCTCTACGATTACGCCGTCCATCGGGATTGCTGCATCCAATGGTGCTCCGAGCATGGTCAAGGACTTATCTGATTCTTCACAAGTAGTCAACTCACCAACCACTGTAGCCTAGTGTTGAGTCTCATTCCCTTAGTGCTTGCCATGCCTATCGGGTAGTGCGTACTCCTAGAGTGCCGTTGCTCGACTTCCACATCTTGTTCAACCGAGCATCGACTTGAGCGTCTGCATATAAGTAACGTGCCTTGCTCATGGACATCCTCACCACCCATACGCGCATTTGCCTACTTGTGAACAGTGAAACTCCATGGCCACAATCTAATCCCTCAGCACACTATCCGTCTTTGACTTGCTCCACTAGGAGTTGATAGGTCTTGTCCCCTAGTGTAGCGATCTTGACATCCTGGAGGAAGTCAGAGGTAACCTTGAGTCAAAGCCGCCAACTGGTCCGAAGTCTTCCGACTGAGCGCATCCCCCCACTAGGTTTGTGCCTTCCCGATTGGTGTTCCCACTCGAAGTCATACTCTGCTAGGCTAACTCTTGCCACCGCGCTTGCCTTGGTGACAACTTCGGTGTGACTTGAAGAAGGTATTGGCGACGTTGTCCATCTTGACCACGAATGTGGTTCCCAGCAAGTACACTCGCCACACCCTCAAGCAATGCACCACAGCCAACATCTCCTTCTCGTGTGCCGAATATCACTGTTCAACAGGTTTCAACTTCCAACTCTCGAACGCCACGGGATGTCCGTCTTGCACGAGAACTCCTCCCACAGCACGATCTGAGGCATCTGTATGCACCTCAAATGGCTTCTCAAAGTCCGAGAGCTTGAGCACGGGCTCCGACACAATGGCGGTCTTCAACTTGGAGAACACCACTTCACAATCCTCGCCCATGTCCACTTTTGATCTTTCCGCAACAGATCAGCCAAGGGACTCACCTTCTTCGAGTACCCTTTGATAAACTTGCGGCAGTAGTTGGCCAGTTCCAAGAAAGTACGCAACTCGGACACCGACTTTGGTGGAGGCTAATCCTGGATCGCCTGCACCTTCTTGGGGTCCATCCGCACCTGCCCCTAGCCAATCACATGGCCCAGAAATCGGATCTCCTGCATGCCAAATTTGCACTTCTCCCTCTTCACATATAGGGAGTGCTACCTCAGCCGTTCAAAAATAGCCTGCAAGTGCTACACATGTTGTGCCAAGTCTCTGCTATACACGTCAATGTCATCCAAATAGATGACCACAAACTGATCTAGCATGCCGTGAAACACATCATTCATCAAGTTGCAGAATGTTGGCAGGAACATTGGTTAAACTGAATGGCATTACTAGGAATTCAAAGGATCCATAACGAGTTACCATTGTGGTCTTGGACTCGTCTCCTTTGGCGATGTGAACTTGCCAATATCCTGAATTGCAAGTCAAGCTTGGAGAAGAACCCTCGCCTCACCTAGGCGATCAAATAGGTCGGCAATCAAGGGCACCGGGTACTTGTTATTTACCCATGACCTTGTTCAATCCAGGATAGTCAACACACAACCGGAGAGGGCCATCCTGCTTCTCTTGGAATAACACCGGGGCTCCATAAGGGGCTTTGGATGGTTGGATCTTTCTCGCATCCAGCAACTTGGTCAATTGACTTCGTAGCTCTACCAGCTCCTTAGGGGACATCCGGTACGAAGCTTTGGCTGGGGGAACGGTGCCTAGTAGTAGTTTCTATCTTGTGATCTACGGCTCGGCACAGTGGTAGCCCTCTTGGCAACTCCTCCGGCATCACATCTGGAATTGCTCGAGCACTTCCACTACCTCGTGTGGAATCTTATGGTCTGCTTCCGTCTCCTGCACTTCCACTTCCCTAATAGCCTCAAGGTAAGTGGGATACCCCTTCTTCATTCCTTGTGCAATTGCATTGTAGATACCTTCTCCGTGGCTACTTCCTCGAGTGTGCAAGGCCTTGGTATCCTTGCACGAAGCAGGGTCGTCGTGGATCTCCAATGACAATGCCTCCCACATGAGGCATGATGGTGGTTGATGCATTTGCCAAGAAGCTATTTCCAAGGATGAGATCGTAATCATCCGAAGGAACCACCATCAGATTGACTGTACCCTCCCAAGCACTATCTTAATGGGCACATCTCTTGCCAACCCGCCCATCGGTTGGTTTCTTGGAGTTCACCGGCCTTCAATCGGTTGGGAGAGCGTTCCACTCACAACTCTAAGGGTCGTACCATCCGATCTGATACGAATGTGTTGGTGGCGCCAGTATCCACCAAGGCTGACAGGCGCCTGTCATTCAAGGTTACATCCATGAATAACAAATTGTAGCGTACCTTCGGGCGCTCACTTCGCATAGCGCCTAGGGCTTGCAGTGGGGCAACACGCTGCACGGGGTCATCATCGGAGTGATCCGATCATGGGGCTATCACTTTCCCCTCCCTCTTTGGGCACTCCTTTGCCTTGTGGGGTCCATTGCAGATGAAGCAGCCTAGGTGCGTACAAGGGTCCTTCTTCACATTGGCACCCTCGATCACTTTCCCTTCCCTATGTCTGGTCGGCGTCAGCTGCTTCTCCTTGCCCTTCTCTGACTTTCCTTTCATGTAGGACTTGGAGTTCTTGTCCTTGTTCTTGTGCTAGGACTTCTTGCTCTCCTCCTTGGCACGAGCAATACGTAAGTCCAGCAGTGCATCCGCCCTAGCTAAGGCGGAAGGAAGGTCTCTCACCCCTTGCCTCCTTAGCTCCAGTTGAGCCCAAGGTTGCAATCCCCTTCAGGAACATGTATAGCTTATCTGTCTCTGACATATCCATCACGTCCAACATCAGTGTGCTAAATTCCTTCACATAGTCGCACACTGGTCCACTGTGCCTCAGCTTGGCCAATGCATCCCGAGCAAGCCATGCTGTGTTGCTTGGCTGGAACTGCTCCTTCAGCTCCTTCTTTCAGTGCCTCCCAGGTCTCAATCTGAGGTTTGCCAGCACTGATATCATCCTGGACACACGTCCTCCACCATAGCTTCACATCCTTGGCAAGATACATGGTGGTGATAATCACCTTCTCAGCGTCTGGGATCTTCGCAGCAGCGAAGTAGTTCTCCATATCCCATATGAAGTTCTCTAAATCCTTGGAACTCCTAGTTCCTTCAAATGCCTTCGGCTCCGAGACCTTCATCTTCCCACGAGCTCAGTCAATGGTCCTGCCTGGGACACCAGTTGCCGCTTGATCAGGACCACATCATCTTTCAGGATCACTACATTAAGCCTGATCTCTTTCAGTAGGTCAGTTATGATTCCTCCAAGATCGTCACCTTCACTGGCATTATCCTCTAGAGCAGCAACGTGTGGTTCCAGCATAGCGGCGGGTGTGCTCGTTCATTGAGCTCTGCAATGCGGCCCTCTAGTGCCGCCACTTGCTCCCGCAACGCTTCCATAGCTCTGGTCCACACAGTTGCTGATTGTAAGGCACGTGTGGTCTCTGACAAAGGGTCTTCTCAACGCCAAACGCAGCCCTGATACCACTATCACGGCCAACCTTACGCTCTAATACCAACTGTCACGGGACCAATGTGGGTCACAAACTTTTCCGCACCCCTAGGCGTCGACAATCCGGATGTCGACCAATCACACACACACCGTGCGTACCGTCGAACGATCACAGAACCAAAGAACCAACACAAAGGAACCCAAGAACACAACTGGGAAAATGTAACGTGTATATGCCATATATCACAAGTACACAAAAACCCAACCCATATCAGAACACTTACATGCAGTCACTCGAGTATATGCCTCATAGTCTCTCACTGCTTGCACTCCCCAACCATCTTGTGCCTTCTCTCAAGAACACCGGACTGCTTGCTCTGACTTGACTTCCACTCTCTTGGAGTCTCTGGCTCTCTATGTCTCTCCTCTGAGAATTCTTGGTTGTCTCTGAAAATGAGACTGACCCCCTTTATATAGAGGAGTTTGGCAAACCCAATATGGCTACTGATATATTTGAATCCCTTGATTCTCTCCATCAGATCTCGATATGTCAATCTCGGTCATTGATCTGCAATCTCTAAGATTATTTCCATAACAGATTGATTTGCCTCATCTTGGGAGAATCTTTCCCCAATTGTCTGCTTGACCAGGTATAGATGACTTGGTGCTAACTTAGCATCGTTGATTCAATCCACTCTCCTTTTGGCCCACATCCATGACCGCCTCCTACGATCACAGCCGTCCGATTGGGATTGCTGCATCCAACGGTGTTTGAGCATGGTCAAGACTTATCCAATCTTCACAAGTAGTCAACTCACCAGCCGCTAAGTGTTGAGCATTCCCTTAGCGCCTGCCATGCCTATCGAGTAGTGCGCACTCCTAGAGTGTCGTTGCTCGTTCACATCTTGTTCACCGAGCATCCTTGAGCGTTGCATTGTGCCTTGCTTGTGGACATCCTCACCACTCATACGCGCATTCGCCTACTTGTGAACAGTGACACTCCATGGCCACAATCTGATCCCTCAGCACACTGCCGAGCCTTGATCGGTCGTTCCCTTCACTGGTGCCTCCGCGCACACTTGTGTGACCATCTCCATACTTGCCCGCTCATGGACCTACAATTTATCCCAACACCACACACATGACTACCCACGCATCCTTGCGTGCATGCTATGCGCTACCACTACCCGAGGTACGGCTTTGTGGTACGCATTCTCCGGGGCTAGAGCTTCAAGGGTCTAACAGGTACCTTGCTGTCCCTGTCAGTGCTAATCGCCTACTATGCAGTTTTAGAGGTCATGTGAACGTTGGGGTCTCCAGATCCCAAGATTGCTAGCGTGTATCACGGGCTCCGAGCCATCGAAAACACATTGTTTGCAGCGAGACTTTCTACTAAATAGCTTCACCTTTAATCTAGGCGTAATTTTCCATTATAGAAGCTTAGGGAATAAAATGTTAAGATGGAGAACTGTATTAATGTAGAAGTATTTTGACTTGAGCTGCTTACATATGAGTCGATTTCACGTATTACCTTCATCGGCCGAACGGCCATTTTGTGAAGTCTCATGCTAATTGTGTGATTACATTGTCAGTGTCACTATCCGTATTGGAAGAATGCTTACTGTACCGGTCATTTTTCAATTTTCTCTCTCTTTTCCCTGAACCGCCGGATGCTGGTAGGCAAGTTTTTCCATGGGTTAAAATGATGCCATTGCCGCCGGACAATGTTCCGTTAATTAGTTTGCATTAGCACATAGAAAGGGTAGGTGGTGGCAAACACATTTCTTGCAAGGGCAAGGTGAGAGAACAAAAAGGGCGACATACGTTCTTGGTTTGAGTCAAATACGAATCATGGGGTGGGTTTTTTTTCCTTTTTTATTGAGGAAGAAGATCGTGCAAATTGATTGTAATTGCAACAGTAAGAACTAGGAAATAGAAACGAGAGAGAGAACTTTCCCATCACTGTCCTTCGCTGCTGTTTTGTCGGGTTGCCCCTCCACCTCACAGGCTCGCAGGCTCACACCCATCTTTTCCCTCTCTCCTTGTATCGCTAACACAGTGAAGGAGTTTTTCCTTGTGAATTAATGTTGGTCTTTCAAAGAGTCACCTTTGTGAGTTCTTGATCCTCTTCCTTGAGGACCCGCCACTACGAGACCTGTCGTTCCTTTGTGTTGGTGCTGTCGGTGTTTCGGGATATGAAGTCTCCTTGCTCTGTAAGCTCTTCAACCCACATCCATTGGTGCTAAATTTCATCCATATATTTGTTTTCGTAGTGTACACAGCAGCTTCTTGCACGTTAATCTCTGGAAAGGTTCAGTTTTGATGTGCCCATGATTTATCTGTTCAGAAAGTTGTGTAATTTTAGCACTGTTGATGGCACGAGCTGATCAAGCTTTAACTTCATATGTGTGAGTGAGAGAGAGAGAGCCTACTCATAATGTAGCTTCTATTAATGGTCTCCGCAAAAGCAAATATTTTGTGGATTTTGGGTGATCAAAGACTGTATTTTTCCTACCCTTTCTAGTCCTAAACACTTGAGATGATCTCATTTTTTGTGGTAGCTGGAATTTGAATTCTGTTGCTTGCTTTGATTTGGGGGTCCAAAGGTTCAATTTTATCATCATTTTTTAGTTCCTCGTATCTGTTTCAAGTGAATCTTCTGTGAAGATGTCTGGCAAATTTAGAGCCTTAAAATAGTTTTTATAAATGTTATGTAGTTTTTTCCTACACTACATGAGGATCCTAATGTATTCTCACATGTTCTTTTCACCATTTCTCTTTTGGTTCCTTCAGGGATCTACATTTGCAGATAACGGTAGCCGGAGATCTTACCTCTGCAACCTTTTCCTTATTGCTTCTTTACTTTGTCTAGCTCTCTTCACGGGGAGTGCATTTTTAGCATCGGATTACAAACAATTATATTGTGTGGTCGAGTGAAAATATATGCGATATAAATTTTTTTTTTCAAGGATAAAACTCTGTTATCCTATGCTAGTTCCATGATATGATATCATTATTAGTCGTGTCTGCAAGTGTCAAGCTCAGTTTGCCTATGAAGGAGGTTGTCAAACTAGCGAGGTGGAAATTGTTTCACCATCATCCGTGAAGCTTAGTGTTTCAAAATGGTTGAATGTATATAATTTCCATACATGGCTTTGGTGTTCGGTAATTTGCAAATGGTGATTCTTTGGTGGTCGTTTATGAGATAAACATGTAAATGATATTATTGGAAAATTTAAATTATAATAATTTGGTTGGTATATATTATTACCAATATTTTTCTATTAATCTATTTTGTAAACCATTAGTAATAATGAAATCATATATTTCTATTGTCATAATTTTATTATCTTGTTTGAATAATTTGTGTTAATGTATTTATTGACTGCATGTCAAAATTATGGGTAAAATATAAAATAGATCGATAAATTATGTGCTCTAATGGGATATAAAATGGGGAAAAAATAAACTTAGAAACAATATTTTATACTATCTATCATATGGCATACCACTAAAATTAATAATTTGAATCACTTTCTTGTAAATTTGTGAGTATAAACACGGTCATCTAACATATTGTCATATGACATACTAGAATTATATTACAAACCTATTATTGAAGTTTGTGTGATTTGTAAACAACTAGATTTAGGATTACTTATGTAATTGATTGTTAATCCAAAATATAATTTACGACATGTTCTAACACTATGTATTGAACAACAGAATGTTAAGGTTACCACAATAAACTTACCAACATCTCTCTCTCGGTGGCCGTCCTCCCTTTCTCTCTGTTTGTTTTTTTTTTTTTTTTTCTTTCTTCTTTCTTTCCTCATCTTATCCCGTCTATCAGCCTTCCCTCTTTCCTTCTCTGCTTGCCATCTCTTCTCCAGGTTTCCTATTCTATTTGTTACACACCTCTCCTCCATTTATCTTCCTCCCTTTGGTCCTCACCGTCGGTTGATTTCCTTCTCTTACAACACCTATCTTACACTTGGTGATCATGGTAATGTGACTAGAGTAGCGTTAATCCTCTTTTCAAAGTCCTCGGTAGAATGTATACAGATTCATGCATCATATATTGTACGTATTGTGAATACAATTAAGCAGCGTGGATAAAATACAAAGTACAAGTGTACTTGTGTCATGAGTGTTGCGGATGCAAAAGGGAGTGGGAGCCATATTTTGTGTCGTGAATCTTGTTGGGGTCGCCGGGAGAGGGAAATTGGTCTGTGTGGGCTAATACATGGGCACTAAAGAGAAGCCCCAATGGCTCGTGGACAGCTATTAAAACTTGAGAGTGGAGCTCTCCGTCCAAACATAGAAGAGAAAAATCAGTCTAATTGGGAGCGAGCTCCTCCTCCTCTGCACAACAATTTACTAAGAAATGGGTATTCGAGTGCACATGACAAGCATGGAACACATTGCCACATGTGAATGGGTACTAGAACACAAGAATGTTACACCAGCAAGTTAATAATAGTAATAAATCATGGGAATATAAGAAACATGCTTTGCGGGGTTGGTCCTAACCATTGAGGCTGCAAAGTGATTGGCATTGAGCCGCGAATGTGGCCCATTGGGCCTTTAACGGGTTGAATTTAGGACTAAACTAATTTATCTTTATCTTAGGTCATGAATAGTTTTTGCTAAAAGTGCAGTCCGGGCCGGTTCCAAAACGGGCCTGGAATCATTTGATCGGGTTAATGTTTGGCCCGTTTGCTTAATGGGCCTGTTCGGTTGCAGGACATGGTTCGGGAAAATATGAATCGGTATAGAACCGTTTATAAACAGGCCGGCTTGGCCTGTGAACCATTCATATTTTTATTTTTTAAATAATTATCTTGAATTAATATTATTTAATTTTTTTTTAATTTAAATTGACCCGACAAAATCTTACATTTGATTTATAGGATTTTTGGCAGTTTGAGCAGGTTTTCAACGATTCTGAGTCAATTTCTAAATGTTCCCAAGCCAATTCAGCAAGGTAACGGTTTGAGCTAGTTCAAAACAGGCCAAGAACCATCTGACCCAGCTACAGTTTGGCTCATTTGCTTAACGGACCAGTCTAGTTACAGGGTCACGGTTCAAGCACATATGAACCGGCACGGAACTATTTATAAACAGGTCAGTTAATGGTCCGAGCTTGTTTAGCCAGTGAACCGTCCATCATTTTAATGTTTAAAAAAACATTTTAAATGAATATTTTTTTCTATTTTTTAAATTTAAATATACACAACAGAATCCGACCGTTGATTTGCAAGATTTTTTGCAGTGCAAGCAGGTTTTCAATGGTTCAAGGCCAATTTCTAAATGGTTCCTAGCTGGTTCAACAAGGTAACGGTATGAACTAGTTATGGATCAACGGGTCCATATTTCAGAACAGGCCCGTAATCGCTCCCAACCTACTAAGAACGGTTATGGGCCTGGTTAAGAGCGGTCTAGACCGGTTCTGGGGTTTGGACGGTCCGGTTCGAGGCCATCTCAACACGTTTAACATCTCTAATTATGAATATGATTTGAAAAGTAGAAATGCTATCCATAATAATATCAAGACTGAGATTGCTTAATCAAAAAGAAAGAAGCAAGGGAATAAAGAATTAAATCATGTTAGAAATTGCATATAAAAAATAGAAAATACACAATATCTCTTACGAATCAATAAATTTAAACTTAGTAGTTAAGATTATAGTTGTGATATTTCTAATTTGGTTTAGTAAAAGAAAACTTATTCAAAAATTGATATCTCATCTTAGAATCTATTATGATCCATATAGAAATATAAAGTTATGATGATACATATTAGATCATATTATGCCTACCCTCTCTCTCTCTCCCTCTCTCTATATGTATATATATGTGTGTGAGATAACAAATTCTATACGTACAGCAACCGCAGGCTACGAACTCTGGCGATAGTGTGAACAACCGTCCCGTGCCGACTGCCATGGCGTCCTCAACCTCTGCTCCGACCACCATCTTCATCCTCTTTGCTCTTACCTCCTCCTTACTCTTCTGCCCTAGTTCTTCTACCGCCTCATTTTCACATCATCACAATCTGACGGCCGTTTTTGCGTTTGGTGATTCTACAGTGGATCCCGGAAATAACAACTACATCCGCACCCTCTTCGTCAGCAACCATCCTCCATACGGCCGTGATTTCCCCGGCCACCGGCCCACTGGGAGGTTCACGAACGGGAGACTGGTGACGGACTTCATGGTCTCATATCTAGGACTCAAGCAGTTCGTCCCGGCATTCCTAGATCCATCCCTGGAGGACGAGGAACTCCTAACTGGCGTCAGTTTTGCGTCATCGGGCTCCGGCATCGACGACGAGACTGCTGCACTGGCGCACCTGCTGACTATGCATACCCAGGTGGGCAACTTCAAGAAGGCCCTGCAGAGGATCGAGGCTCTGGTGGGACATCAAGAGGCAACCCGAATCATAAACAACGCTGTGTTTGTCATCAGCGCTGGGACAAACGACATCTTGAACAATTTCTATTGGCTGCCATTCTCGCACCGAAAGTTGCAGTTCTCGCTGCCTCAATACCACGATTTCCTACTCGATAGACTCTGGCATATTTTTCGGGTTAGCATTCGTCCTTTTCCTTTCTCTCTTTTTCTTTCCGCTTTTTGTTTCGTTCATCTTGTTCTTTTTCTTTCTTTCTGTTGCGCTTCATCTGGGAAACAAATTCGTAGGTTGATCATCCGATCTTTTTACTGTCTTTTCTTTTCTTTTTTTTCTTTTCTCAATTTTGCCATTCATCTTGCCTCTTTCTTTCTTTCGTTCTTTCTTTTTTAACAAATTCATACGTTGATCATCTGCATGCACGGTGGTACAGGATCTCTATGATCTTGGGGCACGCAAATTTGTGGTGGCTGGGATGCCACCGACCGGATGCCTTCCCTTGCAAATGACGGCAGCCAACGTATTTCCCCTGTTTGCACCACACACACTCCAGCGCCGATGCGTCGATCAACAAAACGCCGACTCACAGGCCTACAATCAAAGGCTGCAGTCGTTGATAGCAAAGTCGAAGTCATCAATATTGATGAAGGGGGCTGAGTTCGTATATGCCGATATATACGGTTCCTTGATGCGGATACTGCAGGACCCGTCTAAGGAAGGTAACGATTTTTATTTTTAAAACTATTAACAAAAAAATATATGTAATTATGCATTTGTCGTGTTTCTTAGAATCGTATGCTTCTGTCGACATTTGTGCATTGTCGACTAATTTCAGGTTTTGACGTATCTACCGAGGGATGCTGTGGATCCGGGACAGTGGAGGCTGGACCGCTTTGCCGGGTGCTGCTGCTAAGGTGTCCAGACCCGTCCCGTTACATCTTCTGGGACTCTATCCATCCGACTGAAGCTGCATATTCCAGGATTTTCAAAGACATGATCAATAACACACTATCGAAATTCCGGTAACTTGCTTCTTTTCGATCTAAGCGAATTTCCCAAATATGCTGTTCTTTTGTATTCTGCCCATTATTTTATACGATTTAAGAAAATTATTTTCCGGAACACTTGATCGCATCCACCTGAATTAATTAGGATTGTTGGGAACTAGGAATCATATCACATGCTTCGATAGTGGTCTTCTTGTAGAGCACATTCCGGTGCCGTGATGTGTGAAGAGTGTTTAGGATTATGAGGAAATCATTCGTGTGAGATTGAGGGGTGACCTCTCTGGACTAGGCCTAAACGGGTTTTAAGTAATTAGAGCCTTCGCAAAAAGAAAAAGAAAGGAAACCATCCTACTCCGCTATCCCGAGCCAACTACTAAAGTATCGGGATCACATGAGACCCATGATGATTTCGCATCACACGGGAGGGAGGGAGGGATATGAGTATGCAAAGCACCTCGGGAAGTGACACACCGCTAAGTAACCGGGTGGTGGCATCGAGAGATGTCGATCATTCGCGTCAAAAGGTTGTGTGCGACAAGGATGAGGAAGCCGGTTTGCCGAATAGTCTCACAAAGCGACATGTGGCCGAGTAACCGGGTGGTGGCATCGAGGGATGTTGATCATTCGCGTCAAAAGGTTACTGGAACTGAAATGAGAGAGTAAAAAAAGAAGAAGAAGGGACTCTATATTGCTAGCTTTGTTTGTAGTAGACAGAAAGGGAAATTCTGAGAAATTAGGCGATTGATTCTCTCTGTATCCTCTACTACTCTTCCTGCGGGGTTCATGGGATGGCAAAGCAAGTGGGTTATTATCGATGGGTGGCATGTGGTTCCTCTTACTCTACTTCCAATCATTGCTAGGTTGGTGTAATCTAAATCGTGTTTCAGTAAAATATTCCATTTTCTTTCTTTTTTTTATAATGGTGGGCAGATTCATGCATATTTGATGGGCATATTTGTGGAGGTTTTGCTTTTGTTCGAGAGAAACAAGAAACCAATGAATAAAACACTTTCACCAGTACAGTTATATATGAGATATGGACTTTGTTAGGACTTTATGTTTTTTTTCTCATCATTTAATAATAAAAAGATACATTTTCTAGTTTTTACTGTTTGCTTCACTCCTTCACTCGATTTACCGCAATGTCTTCTATGCCAATCAATCTGGCAGAGACTAACTCCAATTGTGAGGATCTAATCATAAGGCCATTCGGTTGTATGGGATTCAAACACTTAAGAATTGTTACATATGAAGCAATCTTCGATGGAAGCAAATGGAAATCCGGTTGGTTGAGAATTGTCGATAATCAACTTATTTTTTTATCTTGAACCATGTTATATAATCATCACCAAAATATCTATGTGATCATGATAATGTGACTAGAGTAGCTTTAATCATCTTTCGAAGTCCTCGGTAGAATGTATACAGATTCATGCATTATATATTGTACGTATTATGAATACAATTGAGCAGCGTTGGAAAAATTTTAAGAGATTATAGAAATCAATCCGTCCTCTATCCGTATCGGAAGAATGCTTACGGTACCGGTCATTTTTAATTTTCTCTCTCTTTTTCCTGAACCGCCGGATACTGGCAAGCAAGTTTTCCTGTAATTTTAGCACTGTTGATGGCACGAGCTGATCAGGCTTTAACTTCATATGAGTGAGTGAGAGAGAGAGAGTCTACTCATAATGTAGCTCCTTTTAATGGTCTCTGCAAAAGCAAATATTTTGTAGATTGTGGGTGATCAAAGACGGTATTTTTCCTGCATTTTCTTGTCCTAAACACTTGAGATGATCTCATTTTTTGTGGTAGCTGCAATTTGAGTTTTGTTGCTTGCTTTGATTTGGAGGTCCGAAGGTTCAATTTTATCATAATTTTTCAAGTTCCTCGTATCTGCTTCAAGTGAACCTTCTGTGAAGATGCCTTTGGCGAATCTAGAGCCTGAAAGCAGTTTCTATAAAATGCTATGTAGTTTGTTCGTACACTACATGAGGATCCTAATGTATTCTTACATGTTCTTTTCCCCCTTTCTCTTTTGGTTCCTTCAGGGATCTACATTTGCAAATAATGGTAGTCAGAGATCTCACCTCTGCAACCTTCTCCCTGTTGCCTGCTTACTTTGTCTAGCTCTCTTCATGGGGAGTGCATTTTTAGCATCAGATTACAAAGATGTACTGAACTCTTTCATGGTTTGTTTGCTTAACAGGCCGGTCTAGATACGTGTCATGTGTGAGCCCATGGATTTGGGGCTCAAGTGGAGCCCAATCATTAAGTTAGGCCCATCTATTTTTTTCTTTCTTTTTCTCTCCTTCCGCCGCCTTATGCGTCCTTATACACCTGTCAATCAATCCTTTCTTCTTCTTCTCTTCATTCTTTTAGAAACATCACTGAACACAAGCGCGCGCGCGCGCGCGAGAGAGAGAGAGAGAGAGAGAGAGAGAGAGAGAGAGAGAGAGAGAGAGAGAGAGGGAGGGAGAAATTTGCACAGAGAGAAGGTGAGGTCGGAGAGTGAAATTGAAGAGGAAGAGTTAAACAAAAGAGAAGGACGGTAAGTTTGAAATAGTTGAATGTTTATTTTAATCAATTTGAGTTATGATAGTAATATATATATTAGAACTTATAGGTTAGTTGATTAGTGTATTTACATGTTTTTATTTTTGCTTAAATGGGTAGAAATGAATTGTAGTAATGAAATAAAAGCAAACATGTATATATATATATATGCACGTTGATTTATAAGGAAATTTATTCTAGCAGTGGAAAATAGAAAGGAAAAGAAAGAAAGAAAGGAACGGAACAAAGAAGGGAAGAGAAGGGAAAGGAAAGAGTTTATGAGGAAATTAATTCTGGCAATGGAAAATAGAAGGGTAAAGAAAGAAAGAAGGGAACGGAACGAAGGAGTGAAGTGTGAGCCCATGGACTTGGGCCCAAGGAGAGCCCAACCAATTAAGTTAGGGCCATCTATTTTTTTCTTTTTCTTTTCTTTCTTTTCTCTCCCCCACCGCCTTACGCCTCCTTTTACCCCTGTCAATCAACTTTTTTTCTCTTCTTCTCTCAATTCTTCTGGAGACATCACGGAACACTAGCGCACGCGAGAGAGATAGAGAGAGAGAGTGGGAGAAATTTTGCACGAAGAGAAGGTGAGGGGAGTTGAAATGGAGGGGTTAAACAAAAAGATAATAATAGTGAGTTTGAAATAATTAAATATTTATTTTGATTAATTTGAGTTATGATAGTAATATACATATTAAAACTTATAGGTTAGTTAAATAGTGTATATATAAGTATGATTTTTGCTTAAATAGGTAGTAATAAATTTGTGGTAAATAAAATAAAATAAAATATATATATATATATGTGTGTGTGTACACACTTGACTAGGAGGAAAATGATTCGGGCGATGTTAGACAGAAGGGAAAAGAAAGAAAGAAGGAACGGGAAGAAGAAGGGAAGAGAAGAAAAAAAAGAAAAAGAAAAAGAATTGAAGGACGGGGACGAAGAAGGAAAGAAAAAAGAGAAAGGAAATAAAATATAATAATAATAAATAAAATAATGTACATATATATATATATAAATAATGAGGTTGGGAACCATTTTAGTCTTATATACATATGTATATATATATCTATGGAAGATAGTCACAAAATTGGGTTTATGTAGGGTGTAAATCCTTTATATTAGTGATAAGATTATTTATTTAATTAAGGTATAAATTATTATATAATATGTATTAATTTTACTATGAATCAAATGATAGGTACCGAAAAGACCCGAGTTACCCACCCCGAAGATCCCGTATCATGATTAGTCAATTAAGGGGCAGTGAGTACATTTTTCTATTGTGAAATGTGATGTCTATGATTAGTAATTAGTAAATATAAATTATGAAATAATTATTTGTTATATCTAAGAAATTGTCGTTTCTAGCGAGTGCGTATATTTTGAATAAGTGACGAAGAGAATAGAAAAAGGATAAGTAATAGTAGTAGTTGGACATGCATACATACATACATGATCTGCATTACTGTCTGTGTTTGTGTATAACCATGGTGACTGCTAAGCTAGCGGAATAGAAATGGGCCTTACTGAGTTACCGTGGGTTCCCGGTGGGATATAAACATGGGACATGAACGACGCTGGCTTTGTGACCCCAGCGGAATATGTGAGGTGACTCCCTTTTCAGACCCAATCAGAAAAACAAAGACCAGAGATGAGAGACTTGAGAGCGACGGGTCCACTCTTACCGTGGGAGGATAATAGGCGGCCCCCGCGATGGTGTGCGAAGGGAAGGGCACAAGAAGGAGAACATTATGAGATTGATTGAGGTGCGGGGTCACGGTACTGTTTGGGGAGAGAGGAGTATTGGTACTACCATAACTATGTCGCAGAGGTAGTGCGATCCCATGGTTATTGTTTGACATGAATGTTTACATGCATTGCATTATGTGGATGGTATGGAGTTGGTTAGGTTGCTAATAACCACATATCCTCAATATTTGACTAACTAGTAAAATGGATACAATTATGTAAGAATCTATACTTAAACTAATGTTATTTCACTGTAGAAATATGTATTTACTGAGTTGCAGCTCATACTCCTCTGCAAATATTTTTTCAGATAGGGAAGACACTCAGCCGAGCAGAACTGCCAAATTTGATTTGGGGATCAACCAGGGTGAACTATAGATAGGGTACGTGTAGAAATTGTGCATAGTTCTATATACGATGTTACGACCTGAAATATTTTGGAAAAACAACTATGGCTTGAGGTATGTGTTGTGGGTTGGTGAAAAAAAATATCTGCTGAGTTGTGGACGATTGTTATTGAATATGTTGGTCAAATTGTTTTATAACAGGTTTTGAAATTTTGGTTAGCATGAAAATAAAGGGAAACTCTGCCAAAATTTCGGGTCGTGATAAGTTTTGGTATCAGAGCTTAGGTTATAAGATTATGTAGACCCTAAATAGTTAGTTGATCCCCACATGGCTTTTAGGATAGGTTAGAAATTCCGCGGCTGAGTGATTATTTAATTAGTGATTTATATACCTAAGTTGCTTATGTTGATAAGGGGTAAATTAGAGATGAGGCCCAGACGCACCCATCGTGTACCACGAATGTATCAGAATGAGAGTATGGTTGGTCATGAGGCACCTCAAGCCCTAGATGAAGGGCAACATTCTCATACTTATCCCCAAGAGACTCCTGAAGAGGATGTTGAGAGAGATGTTCATATCCGGGATACTCTAGATGCAGTTGCACGCACGGTTGAACAACAGACTCGGCTTATTGAGAAACAGGCGACTCTTGTTCAACAACAGATAACAACACAAGCTCACCCTGTAGAGCAGCAGCATCGTGTATCATATGAAACTTTCAAAAAGTTGGGACCTCCATCCTTTTCAGGGACAGTGGATCCTATGGTAATAGAGAATTGGGTTGCTGACATGGAGAAAATCTTTTTAGTAATGGATGTTACAAACACACAACAAGTCGTTCTTGCCACCTTTATGCTGACAGGCGATGCTTGACACTGGCGGGAGGCCACTCAAAGACAACTTGACCCAACTCTGATAGCTGATATTACTTGGTCTCAATTTACACAAGTGTTTTTGACAAATACTTCCCAATTTCACATCGACGGGCAAAGGAAAGAGAATTTCTAAGCTGAAGCAAGGACACATGTCTATTGCTGAGTATGAGATCAGGTTTACTACTTTGTCACGGTTTGCTCCAACTTTGGTCAATGATGAAGTTTCCAGATGCCATCGATTTCTAGAAGGGCTAAATATTGACTTGAGATCTCGACTTGCAATCTTTGAACTTTCAAGATTTTCTGAGCTATACAACAAGGCTCTTATTGCTGAACAGGATTTGTAGGAGGAAGTTCTGGAGAGGGGACAACAAAGGAAGGGTCGATATGTTTCTAGTCTGGAGGGATCTTCCAGGACACCCAAGAGAGGTGGATTTGTTTCAAGTTTAGCTAAGGGCAAGTTAGTTTATCAATCAAGTTCAGCATCAACTGACATTTTGAGAACAATGCATTGTTGAGAATATGGTCAACCACACATAGGAGAATGCCGAGTAAAATCCATGGGATGCTTCCATTGTGGCCAAATAGGTCAAATAAAGAGAAATTGTCCTTTTCTAAGTGTAAGAGAAGCAACTTGCTACCATTGTGGGTTGAAAGAGAAGTAACTTGCTGCCATTGTGGGTTGAAAGAGAAGTAACTTGCTACCATTGTGGGTTGAAGGGGCATTTACAATGACATTGTAAGCAAGAAGATTCGTCAATTGGGAGCATCACTAGTGGCAGTGGGATTAGAGGGAGACAATTTGCGAATAGAGGACGAGGACAGACCAGTGGAGCTAGAAGTTACCAGGGTCGAGGAACAAAATTGGTTGCAAGCACAATCGGTTAGCCCAATTCTGGAGTGAGACAAACAAATAGGCCTATGACACGAGAGTTTTCACATTAACAAGACGTGATGCCAATGCCACTCCTGCTGTAGTAACAGGTACTTTGACCTTGTTTGATAGAACATCATAAGTACTTATAGATCCAAGGTCTACTCACTCATTCGTATCATTGACATATGCCAGAAATACTAATGTGCATCAAGAATTATTAAATCACCCAATGTCCATAGCAATACCTACGGGGGAGATTGTCGCAGTCTATACGATATACAAAGGGTGCATTATACAATTAGGGGATAGAGAGATGATAGCTGACTTGATACCTTTGAGTATTCAAGATTTTGATGTGATATTGGGTATGGATTGGCTTTCCTCTTATTTTGCAACAATTGATTGCCATAGAAAGGAAGTAATATTTAGAATACTTGATGCACCTGAGTTTAAATGGCGTGGGGATCATAAGAGTGTTCCATTTAGTTTCATATCGTACCTTAAAGCCACTAAATTGTTGAGGAAGGGATGCGAAGGGTATATGGCGTATGTTGTAGCCACAAAGGTAGAATCCCCAAGTATTAATGAGGTTCTAGTGGTTTGCGAATTCCAAGATGTTTTTCCAGAAGACCTACCCGGATTGCCACCAGATAGAGAGATTGAGTTTACTATTGAATTGGAACCAGTCACCGCACCGATCTCTATTGCACGTTATCGTATGGCTTCGCCAGAACTCAAGGAATTGAAGGATCAGTTACAAGAACTCTTAGAGAAGGGATTCATCAAGCCTAGTGTATCACCTTGGGGTGCTCCTGTGCTATTTGTGAAGAAGAAAGATGGTACTTTGCGATTGTGTGTGGATTATCGACAGCTAAATAGGGTCACCATACACAACAAGTATCCGTTACCGCGAATAGATGATTTGTTTGATCAGCTCCAAGGCGCTAGTGTGTTCTCGAAGATTGACCTTCGTTTAGGATATCATCAGCTGAAAATTAAAGAATCAGATGTGTTGAAGACTGCTTTTCGTACTTGATATGGACATTATGAATTCCTTGTGATGCCTTTTGGATTAACTAATGGTCCTGCAGTCTTTATGGATTTGATTAACAAAGTATTTCAGCCCTATCTCGACAAGTTTGTAGTAGTTTTTATTGATGACATTCTGATATATTCGAGGAACAAGAGTGAGCATGGGCAACATTTGAGAATCATATTGCAGACATTGAGAGAGAACAACTCTATGCAAAGTTCAGCAAATGTCGGTTTTGGTTAGATCAAGTGGAATTTCTCAGGCATGTAATCACAGGTGAAGGCGTGTCAGTGGATCATTCGAAGATTGAAGCTGTTTTGAGTTGGGATCAACCGAAGAATGCAACCGAAGTGTGAAGTTTCCTAGGGTTAGCAGGTTATTATCGAAGATTTGTTGCAAAATTTTCTCTTATTGCCGCCCCTCTGACCAAGCTAACATGGAAGAATATGAAGTTTGAGTGGACAAATGCTTGTGAACAGAGTTTCCAAGAGTTGAAATGCCGATTGACTACTGCTCCAGTCCTCATCATTCCCTTCCCAAATGAAGGTTTCGTGATTTACAGTGATGCATCTCACTAGGGGTTAGGCTGCGTGTTAATGCAACAAGGTAGGGTGGTGGCATATGCTTCTGGTCAACTCCGCACACATGAGAAAAACTATCCTACACATCACCTAGAGTTAGCTGCGGTGGTGTTTGCTTTGAAGTTATTGAGACACTATTTATATGGAGCAAAATGTGAAATCTACACGGATCACAAGAGTTTGAAGTACTTATTCTCACATAAGGAGCTTAATTTGAGACAAAGACGATGGCTAGAATTGATTTAAGGACTATGACTGTACGATCCATTATCATCCAGGGAAGGCAAATGTAGTAGTAGATGCTTTGAGTTGGAAGTCCTCTGTGACTTCAACAAGTCTTTACAGTATTTAAGACACATTGTTTAATGAGTTGAGGTCTTTGAGAGCCAACCTACAAGTAACCGCTACTAGAGCGTTGATGGCAATATATGATGTGAAACCAGTTCTTATTGACCAAATTCGAAATGCCCAACAAGTGGATTCATTCTTGATAGTGGTGAGACAAGAAGTGATGGAAAGAAAGAGATCTGATTTTGAGGTGACCAAAGATGGTATATTGATGTTTAAGAATCAAATATGCATTCTAGACAATGATAAACTTAAGAAGAAGATTCTCACGGAGGCTCATAACTCACTTTATGCCATGCATCCAGGTAGTACGAAGATGTACCACAGCTTGAAGGGGAATTATTGGTGGAATGGTATGAAGAAAGATATAGCTGAATTTGTGGCTAAATGTTTAACTTGCCAACAGGTTAAAGCAGAGCATCAACATCTCTCAGGTTTATTACAACAGCTGTCCATTCCTGAGTGGAAATGGGAAAGGATTACCATGGATTTCATGTCTGGACTCCCTCGAACACAGAGGGGGCATGATTCTATTTGGGTGATAGTAGACAGATTGACGAAGTCTGCTCATTTCTTACCAGCAAAATCCACATTTGGAGCTGACAAGTTGGCACAACTGTTCATTGGCGAGATAGTGAGATTGCACGGAGTTCCTATATTTATTGTATCAAATAGAGGTTCATACTTTACTTCGAAATACTGGGACTGTTTCATGAAGACAATGGGTGTGAAACTAAATTTAACTACTGCATTTCATCCATAGACAGATGGACAATCAGAACGAACTATTCAGACGTTAGAGGATATGTTGAGAGCATATGTTATAGAATTTTCAAGTAGTTGGGATGAGTACTTACCTCTCATAGAATTTGCATGTAATAACAGTTATCACTCCAGCATTGGTATGACACCGTATGAATCACTTTATGGAAGAGTATGTCGAACTCCTGTGTGTTGGAATGAGGTTGGAGAGCGACAGTTAACTGGGCTGGAGATTGTGGATGTGACTACGAAAAAAGTGAAGATTATAAGAGAAAGATTAAAGATCACTCAAGACTGACAGAAGAACTATGCAGACAAACAAATGAAGGATTTAGAATTTCAAGTGGGTGATTTTGTCTTCTTGAAGGTATCTCAAAGGGGGGTATCATGAGATTTGGCAAGAAAGGCAAACTTAGTCCTAGATACATCGAACCATATGAGATCCTAGAGCGTGTGGGCAAGGTGGCATATCAGTTGGCTTCACCTCCAGACCTATCCCTATACATGATGTGTTTCATGTTTCAATGTTACGCAAGTATGTTCACGATCCCTCTCATGTCCTTACTTATCAATCAGTGGGATTGGACAAGCATTTGACGTATGAGGAAGAGCCTGTGGAAATTTTGAATCAAAAGGAACAGGTTCTACGGGCTAAATGAATACCAATAGTAAAAGTTCTATGGAGGAGTCAGTCAAAAGAAGTAGCAACTTGGGAACCTGAGGATGCTATGAGGATTAAATACCCATACCTTTTCCCTAGGTTAGGTAACTAAATTTCAGGGGCAAAATTTTAAATTAGATGGAGGAATTATGAACCCATGGACTTGGGCCCAAGGAGAGCCCAACCAATTAAGTTAGGCCATCTATTTTTTTCTTTTTCTTTTCTTTCTTTTCTCTCCCCCACCGCCTTACGCCTCCTTTTACCCGTCAATCAACTTTTTTCTCTTCTTCTCTCCATTGTTCTGGAGACATCGCCGAACACCAGCCCGCATGAGAGAGAGAGAGAGAGAGGGAGAAATTTTGCACGAAGAGAAGGTAAGGTTGGAGAGGGGAGTTGAAAAGGAGGAGTTAAACAAAAAGGGAATAATGGTAAATTTGAAATAGTTAAATGTTTATTTTGATTAATTTGAGTTATGATAGTAATATAATATTAAGACTTATAGGTTAGTTGAATAGTGTATATACAAGTATGATTTTTACTTAAATAGGTAGTAATGAATTTGTGGTAAATAAAATAAAATAAAATATCTACATATATATATATATATATGTGTGTACACACTTGATTAGGAGGAAAATGATTCGGGCAGTCGAAGACAGAAGGGAAAAGAAAGAAGGAACGGGAAGAAGAAGGGAAGAGAAGAAAAAAAAAGAAAAAGAAAAAGAATTGAAGGAACGGGGACGAAGAAGGAAAAAAAAGAGAGAAAATAAAATATAATAATATATAATATAATATAATATACATATATATATATAAATAATGAGGTTGGGAACCATTTTAGTCTTATATACATATGTATACATATATCTATGGAAGATAGTCACAAAGTTGGGTTTATGTAGGGTGTAGATCCTTTATATTAGTGATAAGATTATTTATTTAATTAAGGTATAAATTATTATATAATATGTATTAATTTTACTATGAATCAAATGATAGGTACCAAAGAGACTCGAGATACCCACCCCGAAGATCCCACATTGTGATTAGTCAATTAAGGGGCTATGAGTACATTTTTCTACTGTGAAATACGATGTCTATGATTAGTAATTAGTAAATATAAATTATGAAATAATTATTTGTTATATTTAAGAAATTATCATTTTTAGCGAGTATGTATATTTTGAATAAGTGACGAAGAGAATAGAAAAAGGATAAATAATAATAGTAGTTGGACATGCATACATACATACATGATCTGCATTACTGTTTGTATTTGTGTATAATCATGGTGATCACTAAGCCGGCGGAATAGAAATGGGCCTTACTGAGTTACCATGGATTTCCGGCGGGATATAAACATGGGACATGAGCGACGCTGGCTCTATGACCCCAGCGGAATATGTGAAGTGACTCCCTTTTCGGACCTAGTCAGAAAAACAAAGACAATGAGAGGTAAGAAAAAGAGAGAGACTTGAGAGCGACGGGTCCACTCTTACCGTCAGAGGATAATAGGCAGCCCCCGCGATGGCGTGCGAAGGGAAGGGCACAAGAAGGAGAACATTATGAGATTGATTGAGGTGCGGAGTCACAGTACCGTTTGGAAAGAAAGGAGTATCGGTACCGCCATAATTATGTCGCAGAAGTAGTGCGACCCATGGTTATTGTTTGATATGAATGTTTACATGCATTGCATTATGTGGATGGTATGGAGTTGGTTAGGTTGCTAATAACCACCTATCCTCGATATTTGACTAACTAGTAAAATGGATACAATTATGTAAGAACCTATACTTAAACTAATGTTATTTCACTGTGGAAATATGTATTCACTGAGTTGCAACTCATACTCCTCTGCAAATATTTTTTTCAGATAGGGAAGACACTCAGCCAAGCGGAACTTCCAAATTTGATTTGGGGATCAACTAGGGCAAACCATAGATAGGGTACGTGTAGAAATTGTGCATAGTTTTGTATACAATGTTACGACCTGAAATATTTTGGAAAAACAACTATGGCTTGAGGTATGTGTGGTGGGTTGGTGAAAAAAAAATATCTGCTGAGTTGTGGACGATTGTTATTGAATATGTTAGTCAAATTATTTTATAACAGGTTTTGAAATTTTGGTTAACATGAAAATAAGGGGAAATTCTACCAAAATTTCGGGTCGTGACAGTACCGTTTACAGAGAGAAGAGTATCAATACCGCCATAACTTTGTCGTAGAGGTAGTGTAACCCCATGATTATTGTTTGATATGAATGTTTTGATGCATTACATTATGTAGGTCATATGGAGTTAGTTTGGTTGCTAATAATCATCGGGTAAATTATACAGTTTGTACAAAACGTTTTGCTAACGTAACACTTTAGCACAAAACTTTTAAAATATAACTCTGTAATACATTTTTTTTCAAATATGCTATACTTTAGTACATTCCGTTAGTTTTTTACTAACGCCGTTAATTTTTGATAATGTTGACGGTTTACGTTGCGCTCCTTGATGACGTAGTTTCATGTTTCAAATATGTGAATTATCACGTGGCACATAGTGAAACCCATTATTTCTTTCTTCATTTCTCTCTCCACACCTCTCTTTATCTCTCTCTCGCTCGACTCTCTCTCCCTCTCCCTCACTCTCTCTCTTTCTCTCTCTTGCTCATCTCTCTCTCCCTCTCTCTTGCTCACATCCTCTCTCCCTCTTTCTCTCTCTCGCTCGGCTCTCTCTCCCTCTCTCTCGCACACACTCTCTTTCTCTCTCTCTCTCTCTCTCTCTCCCCCCTTCTCTCTCTCTCTTTCTCTCGCTCTCTCTCGCTTGCACGCTCTCTCTCTCTTTCTCAATTTTTATGTGGGGGGCTTCACAATTTTGGGGGAATTAAAATTAGATGAGAAGAGAATAGTGAAAATGTTCAATTAATTGTCACAAAATGTTAACGCGAGAGATATCAAAAAAATATTTAGTACTAATTTTACTATCTTATTACCAAATTTTAACTTCTTTTGAGTTAATTTTTTATTATAAAATTTTTTTGAATATCAATCTTGAGATTGAATTACGTGTCAATTACTCTTTATTATACTATTATGTTATATTATTATCATTTTGTAAAAAAAAGAAAAGATCATAAATAAAAGACAGTTAGAAAAAATTAGATGTTATTAGACGGTAAAAAAATTTCATTGAATCTAGGTTGAAAGACAGAGGAAGAGAGTGAGGGAGAGAGAGAGAGAGCATGTGAGCAAGAGAGAGAGAGTGTGTGTGCGAGAGAGAGGGGAAGAGTCGAGCAAGAGAGAGAGAGCGGAGAGAGAGAGAGGGAGAGAGAGTCTAGAGAGACAGGGAGAGAGAGCCGAGTGAGAGAGAGAAATAGATTGAGAGCTGAGAGAGAGGTGTGGAAGAGAAAGGAAGAAAGAAATAGTGGGTCCCACCATATGCCACGTGACAATCCATATATTTGAAACATGAAATTACGTCATCAAGAAGTGCCATGTAAACTGTCCACGTCATCAAAAATTAACGGCGTTAGTAAAAAACTAACGAAATGTATTAAAGTGTAGCATATTTGAAAGAAAATGCATCACAGAGTTACATTTTAAAAATTTTGTACCAAAGTATTATATTAATAAAACGTTTTGTACCAACCATGTAATTTACCCAATAATCATCTATCTTAGTTATTTAAAATTAAATAAGAAGAGAAGAGTGGGGATGTTCAATTAATTGTCATAAAATTTTAATGAGAAAGAGATAAAGAAAATATTTAGTACTAATTTTACTATTTTATTACCAATTTTTAACTTTTTTTTAATTTAATTTATTTTAAAGATTAATTTTGAGATCGAATTACGTGTCCATTACCCTTTAATACACTACTATATTATATTATCATCATTTTGTAAAAAAAAGATAAATCATAAATAAAAGGAAGTTAAATAATTAAATATTATTAAATAATAAAAAAAATTAATTAAATCTAGGTTAAGAGATAGAGAAAGAGAGTGAGAGAGAGAGAAAGAGAGCACGAGCAAGAGAGAGAGCGTGCGAGCAAGAGAGAGAGGGAGAGAGCCGAGCGAGAGAGAGCCATGCAAGAGAGAGAGAAAGATAAGTGTGGAGAGAAAGGAAGAAAGTGTTAAGTGAGTCTTGTAATGTGTCATATGACAATTCACATATTTTAAACATGAAATTACGTCATTAAAAAACGTTACGTAAACCGTCTATATCATAAAAAATTGACAGTATTAATAAAAAACTAACGGAATACAATAAAATGTAACATATTTAAAAGAAAATGTATCACAAAATTATATTTTACAAATTTTGTACTAAAATATTAAATTAGTAAAATATTTTGTATCAATTATGTAATTTAGCTGGTAGGAAAAGGCTTGGAATCGGAATATTACAGTCAGTACAAAGACATCTACAACACCTTCGTTTATAAGAATCTTTCTATTACCTCTATGCCCTGATGATATTGGACTCGGGACAATTCCCTCGACGAAGAACCCATCATATTCTGACTTCAACAATATTATCCCTAGAATCCGAAGCGTAATGGTTCTCCCTTTCAGTCCCATATTTCGATTTGCTTCGCTTCTGGGTTTCCGGTCATTTTACCCACCGTGAATGAACATGAAGTGCAATTCCTGCCTTGAGATCTCACCTAGTGGGAACTCAGAATGATGATCTGATTCTGTGGAGTTTTATTGTCGTAGTGTTCGGTTTTACAACATCAGTCAAAGAGCAAAATCAGAAGACTTGCAGAAGAAATATAGAAGTTAGGGCCTCCGCGGATCCCTACAATCTGCTAGCTTAGTCTATATATTTTACCAGAACAGGTGCTTCCCCCAGACGGGTTGGAGCACAGAATCACAGATTGAGCTTACCAACCAAGTACCAAGAGTGCATAGCAAGGCTCCCGAAGGACATAATGTTTGCAAGAGATGACAGCCCATGTATCATCCCAAACTTCTTGTTCATAGCAGCGAGTTTCGGGTTGACCTTTGCGACTTCCTGGTTCTTTGTCCACCCAATCTCATCACCAATGTTCGCTTCCCTCTCCACCTTGTGCCTCTGCTTCATCATCTACACCATGCAGCACAATATTGAGAGTCAAGAACTGATCGTCAAAGTTAACAAAACCCACAAATGAAAATAAATACATCTGAGGATAAAATTAGTGAGACACCAATTCCCATGCCCGAGTCAATCTTCGAGAGTTCTACTTATGTACATAACTGAGGTGTGTAAAATAAGTTTAGAATTATTGACAATTACATAATAAACCACAATGAGATGAAAATACAGAAACATAAGCAGCATTCATTAACAAAATACTGAATCATGAATATTAGCATTTGTTTTTTTCCACTTTATCACACTTATTGATCCCGAAAGAGATTCATTTTCTTTTCAACCTGAGGGGTGTTCAAGACTCTACCTCCTTAACACAAGCAAAGTATAAAGCAACCATGGGATTACAATTGAACTCAGAGAGGCTTGGAGAATTAATCTTTCAGAAAGAAATCTGCTGGTGCTAAACGGTATACCTGGATAGTCATGGGGGTGAATACCAACAAGTTTGTGAGATTGAAAGCAAAGGAGGAGGCGAGAAACCCAAGCTGGTACTTCTCAATTGTGGAAGCCGACTTCCATGGATGCAAATACCCAAAAGAAGCCAGGGAAATCGCACAGCAGATCCCAACCATCGCAAAATATGCTGGAAACATCTTGCTTTGCAGGTTACCAAACATGTGCCTCGGAAGATGCCTACATTCAAAAGTTATGCCTGACAATATGCAACATCAAGAATAGCAAAAGCAATGTTGAAACTGTGCTGCTCAACAAGAGCGAAAAACTGGAGTTGCCTTCTTTGACGGTGAGGGCATATCTTAAGATTACTTTATCCAAGCAAACATAATCTACACGATGGCCCCAGAAGTTGTATTTGCATTTGATGAACATTCAGATCAATGAAATTAACTCTTCTGTGATTCACTAGAGCTGAACACTCTGAGTCTGATTGATAATCAGGAAACCTCTCATGAAACACGCCTAAGGACCTAATCACATATAACAAATTCAAATCCTTTTTCCGTTTTCTGATTAAGTTTGTTTATAAAACTGATGAAGAATACTGAAACTGTCAGCAGAAATACACAGCAAATCACCAGAACCATCGCTACAGAACTTGCATAATCTGAAATTAGGGGGAAGTTTTCCGGTTTTTGAGGGACAAATGTTCATCGGATTCCCAGAAATGACGCTTTTTGTCCACGAAGAACTCAATTTTGGGCTTTACGTCAGAGAAATTCTTCGCCAAGAGAGTTGAAGAAGGGAGAGGGTGTTGGGGGGATTTAATATTACGTACTTGAACATGATGATGCCGCCGATGAAGGTGACCCAGAGAGCGGCGCCCCAAGCGGTGGCGAAGCAGAGAAGGTGCGCAAGCTTCAGGGCCGTCCCCAGCTTCCCCAGGCCGTCACCGCCGCCGTCCGATCCGAATGTCTCCGGCGAGAAGATCACCCCCACGGCCAAGAAGGCAACCGCCACAACAAATCGACTCAGCCACCCCATCTCTCTCCCTTTCTCCCTCTCCCTGAAAAAGTCAACCAGTGAGAGAACTCGAAGCTTCTCTTTAATGGAATCTTTCGCCCTTTTCCATGGAGCTAGAGTGCCGATATTTCCCACCTAACCTGACGACGCTGTCGTCGGAGTAGCTATGTCGCGCACCCGGTTCATGTTCACTGGCTAAAATTAGCGTGCACCCGGCCCATGATGTAAGTCCAATCCCCGATTCATTCCCCGACCGGACCGACCAATGTTGTCCACATAAATAATGCCAAAAAAGATTGCCGTTGGAACTCATAATATCGAAAGTACGATGATCATTCTTATCATGGTGAAATTTTCTTGAGTTATAAGTTTAAATTTGAAATTGTTATTATTTTGATAAGTTTACTTGATCAATTATATGTTTTGATAAATATATAGATATGATGGTTATAAAGTTAATTTTCACATAAAAATTTCATGTATTTCAAATATAGAAAATTTTCAACTAAACATGATAATATGTTGCATAATCCCATTTTATACTATGGACCCTTTATCTAAATTATCACGAATTTATAATACTTTTTATTATAAAATTAATTTACTCATGCTTTTTAAAGGAGGAAATTAAACTTCCTTAAGAAATACATAGTTGTTGGTTGTCAAGTCAATGTACTAACTTGGCCAGATTATGTGCATCACTGTTATCTAATATGGAGATCGAAGAACAGGACTAATGAACAGAAAACCCTGCCAGAGACAACAGAACTTTGGTAATCCCAAGGAGGAGACCACTTCCTCTTTACAGCAATGACTGCATCATCGCAGGCATCTGAGTGGAAGGAGATGAAGAGGACCATTCCCTCTCAACTGCTACTTGTGATGCTGCCATGGAAAAAAAAAAAAAAGGCTTTAATGCTCCTGCATGTGCTGGAGATTGGGCTCGTCTTTTCTTGTACTAACTCAAGACCTTCAGGTTACGCAGGAAAGCCACCCCGCCACACACAGGTAGCCATTGGAGACCAGGCAGGATCAGTAAATATGTCGACAATGTGCTCGTGTACCTTCTCCTCCCTCAATATGGAGCTAGATTCCTTTCTTTCCATAGATATTGCTACTAAAATTATCTTACGGAGTTCAACTTTTTTTTTGCAATAAGTTACCAAGTTAGAACTGTTAAATTGTATTAGATCGCTAGCATGAAAAGTACTTGGAAAAGGGGTATTAAAATTGTTGGATGAGAAATATATTTCTCATAAAAATTTAAGGGAAATTATATGAGTTAGTATGTACAAGAAATGTAACATGGGTTAAAGTCGTTAAGAAGTTCGTTAAAAGCCCATATAACACACTAGAGAATATGTAAGGAAATAAAATCAACATAATGTTAAAGTCGATCATATACGAACAAGCGCCTTTGAATGAATATGTTCTCTTTAGTTCCACCTTTTATTATTATTATTATCATGATTGAATGAGATGGTACACAGGTTGGTGAAGATATCGTCACAAGCATGAAGGAAAAAATGGCAATTTGAATGATGGATGTAGTAGAGTTAGAATTCTTCCCTGTTTTCCCGCATGGTCGTGGACTTGTCCGGCTGAGGTTTGCCTCGCTACGAGCTAGCTGACCAGCGTTCCACCTTGACGCAGCTGACCCCAAATCTTGCAATAAACAGATTTCAAACACTTGACATGCTGCTGGAAGCCTAACTGGTCCATTCTTTTGTACAGACATTGCCAAGACAACTAGCCGGGCCAGGATAAATAAGACATAGTTGATGAAACACGGGCAGTACAGACTCTGTATATTGTGTCCTCTGCTATCTTGGTAAATTATACTGTTGGTATAAAATATTTTATTAATATAATATTTTAATATAAATTTTTAAAATGTAATTTCGTAATAGATTTTCTTTCAAATATACTATACTTTAATGTATTCTATTAATTTTTTATTAATACCGTCAATTTTTGATGATATAGATAATCTACGTGATACTCCTTAATAATGTGATTTCATATTTAAAATATATTAATTATCACGTCATACAATCCACTATCTCTTTTTTTTTCTCTCCACACCTACCTCTCTCTCTCTCTCTTTGCACTCACACACTCTCTCCCGCACGCTCTCTCTCTCTCTTTCTCCCTCTCTCTCGTGCACGATCTCTCTCCCTCTTTCTCTCTCTCCGACTCTCTCTCCCTCTCTCTCACTCACACACCTCAATCTTTTTCGCTCTCTCTCTCTCTCGGCTCTCTCTCCCTCTCTCTCTTGCTCGCACACTCTCTCTCTTTTTCTCTCTCTTGCTCTTTGTCCCTCTCTCTCACTCGTGCTCTCTTTTTCTCTCTCTTGCTCTCTTCCTCTCACTCTCTCTCTCTCTCAACCTAAATTCAATTAAAAAAAATTTACTGTTTAATAACATCTAATTTTTTCAAACTACCTTTTATTTATTATTTTTTCTTTTTTTACAAAATGATGATAATATAACATAGTAGAATATTAAAGAGTAATAGACATTGGACCATACGAGATCCTAGAGCGGGTGGGCAAGGTGGCATACCGATTGGCACTACCTCCGGACCTATCTCTCATACATAATGTGTTTCATGTCTCCATGTTGCGCAAGTATATTCACGATCCTTCCCATGTCCTTGCTTATCAACCAATGGGGTTGGACGAGCATTTGACATATGAGGAAGAACCTGTGGAGATCTTGGATCGAAAGGAACAAGTTTTACGGACCAAACGAGTACCGGTAGTGAAAGTCCGGTGGAGGAGTCAGTCAAGGGAGACAACAACTTGGGAGCCTGAGGAAGCCATGAGGAGCAACTATCCCTACCTTTTCCCTGGCACAGGTCACTGAATTTCGGGGACGAAATTCTAAATTAGTGGGGAGGAATTGTGAGCCCACGGGCTTGGGCCCAAGGAGAGCCCGCCCAATTAGCTTGGCCCATCAACCCCTGTCCTATTTTCTTTTCTTTCTTTTTCTTTCTTTCTTCCTCCCTTCGTTGTCTTCCTCATCAGTTTTCCCCTGGCCGAGAGGAAGAGAAGTGGAAGATTAGGGCTGGAAGGTTTCAGTTTCCCTATTTTCGTCTCCATCTTCATCTGCTTGTGTGGGAGCAAATCGAGCCCTAGAGGAGGAGGTTTTCTGCGAACTAATGTTCGGTTTCTAAGCTCCACTGCCCTACCTTCAACTGCGGACGTTCGAGGTAAGGGTCTCGCCTACTCCGGCCACTCTTTAGGTTGTTGTTGAGTTGTTACCTGCAGATCGCTGTGGCTGCAAATAGTGTGTAATTGCTGGGCATTTGAGTTCTTTAGCTGTTCGGACTTGGGTTGCTGTCAGCCGAGAGTGGAGTGTGTGCTGACTTGGGTTGCTATCAGCCGAGAGTGGAGTGTGTGCTGACTTGGGTTGCTGTCAGCCGAGAGTGGAGTGTGTGCTGACTTGGGTTGCTATCAGCCGAGAGTGGAGTGTGTGCTGACTTGGGTTGCTGTCAGCCGAGAGTGGAGTGTGTGCTGACTTGGGTTGCTGTCAGCCGAGAGTGGAGTGTGCTGCCAGTGCGGCTTGTTTCGTTTCGGCTGAAGGGCTCGCTGTTTTCTTGTGCTGCTGAGAGTAGACGCTGGTGAGGGGAGAAGGAAATCACCACAGGGTGAGATGCAAAGGAGTAACTCTTCTCTTTAGATTAGTTGGTGGAATAGCCCTAAGCCCTCTCAAATCCTTAGAAGTTTTTCCTTAACTCACTAGAATACATTTTACTTGAATATGATAGGTGAGGATAATTTACTGATGTATTTGTGTATATTGATCTCCTTGTGGGTGATATGATAGGTGCTGAAGAGAACCGGGATCAACACCTAGAGGATCCTGCTTTGTGATTTGGTCGACTAAGGGGTTGTGAGTACATTCTTCCATTGTGGAATGATCTGTTTGTGTTTTGGTTTATAGCAGTTATGATCGAGAATTGAGTAGTTGGTAGATATCTGTGTGATACCGGTAGTGAGCATGCATTCATTCATTCATCTTGCATATTGCTTGTGCTTGTGTATAACCATGGTGACCGCTAAGCCGGCGGAATAGAAATGGACCTTACTGATCTACCGCGGGTTCCTGGCGGGATATAAGCATGGGACATGAGTGACACTGGCTCTGTGACCCCAGTGGAAAATATGAGTTGACTCCCCACGGACCCTGTCGGGAAAAACAAAGACCAGAGAGGAGAGGTAAGAAAAAGAGAAAGACTTGAGTGCGACGGGTCCACTCTTACCGCCAGAGGTTAATAGGTGGCCCCCGCGTGCGTGCGAAGGGAAGGGCACGGAAAGGAGAATTTTATGAGATTGATTGAGGTGCGGGGTCACGATACCGTTTGGGGAGAGGAGGATTATCGGTACTGTCATAACTCTGTCGCAGAGGTAATGCGACCCCATGGTTATTGTTTGACATGCTTATTACATGCATTGCATTAGGAGGGTCGTGTGAAGTTGGCCAAGTTGCCAACGAGCCCATGTCCATGGTAGATAAATTGTGTAAGTTGATATAGTCGCGTGAGCGCATATATGTGAGTCACATGTTATTCCACTCTGGAATTTTGTATTCACTGAGTTGCAGCTCACACTCTCTGCAAATTTGTTTTCTACAGATAGGGGAGACACTCAGCCGTGTGGAGCCGCCCAAATAGACCCGAGGATCAACTAGGATAAGTGTATTTGATAGGGTATATATAGAAGTCTTGTATAGTGTGATCACATATCACGACCTGAATATCTGGTGGTTGAAAACTGTTGTTTGGGAAATGGTCGTGGATAGCTGTGGCTGGATTTGGGGTGTTGAACTGATTTATAACAGGTTTTGCATTTTCTGGTTAGTCCTAAGTACAGGGGAAACTCTGCCGGATTTTCGGGTCGTGACATGACACCTTTGGAGATCAATAATTTGCAAGTGGTGATTCGTTGGTGGGTCGTTTTTTAGATAAACATGTAAATGGTATTATTGGAATTTTTAAATTATAATAATTTGTTTGATATATATTATTACCAATATTTTCTATTAATCTATTTTGTAAACCATTAGTAAGAATGAAATTATATTTATATTGTCATAATTTTATTATCTTATTGAATAATTTGTGTTAATGTATTTATTGACTACATGTCATAATTATGGGTAAAATATAAAATAGATGATAAATTATATGCTCTTATGGGATATAAAATGGGAAAAAAAGTAAAGTTAGAAACAATATTATGTAGTATCATCTAACATACCACTAAGATTAATAATTTACATCACTTTCTCTATAAATTTGTGAGTATAAACACGGTCATCTAACATATTGTCATATGACATACTAGAATTATATTACAAACCTATTATTGTAGTTTGAATGATTTGTAAACAACTAGATTTAGGATTATTATGTAATTGATTGTTAATCCAAACTATAATTTACAACATGTTCTAACACTAATGTATTGAACAACAGAATGTTAAGATAACGACAATAAACTTACTTATTTGCTCATCTTTTGTAGTCTTATTCTGACGCATTTTCATAGTATAATTTAACAATTGTTTTTGCCTTTGGTGACTAACTAGAAATGGCAAATATATACAAACTATTTTAATTAACAACATATTTTATATAGCTAAAATTTATTTGACCATCATTCACTGTCAAGTTCACAAATAAGAGGCTGGCTATAAATAGAGGTGGCAAATTATGTTGATATGGTCTTATCGGGTCATGTCGGCATGGCATGATAAGGGGGAGAGCACGATAAGGGTTGGCCTAGCATGGCCCTTTAGGATATAGGGCCAGCACGGCACAACACGATAAGACAGTGGCACCCTCGGCCCAGTCTGATAGCATGATAACCTCCATTGATTGTGGCTTATCTGTAACTACAAGTGAGCTCACAAATTAGATTTATTCTATCCTTCAATAGTGTTTAATAGTCTATTAATTTTTTTTTAATTTCTCCAATCGGGCTATCATGTCGGCATGGCATGATAAGCCTCGGCCTAGCACGGTGTTGTCATGCCAAGTCAAATTTTACCAGGTCTAGTTATAAATTTCATTGCCATGTACATGCGTAGATGCTTTAAACTGAATTGTGGTGGCAAAATTATTCTTCTTTGAGATGTCTCTGCCACTTCAGTTGATGCGGTGAAATATCAATGAATGCATAGCATGCTTTTGCTTGCATCTAATCTTGAGCAGAACAATACCACTTCATCAAAGACTTTTTATCCATGAGGAGGGGGTCTCAACACAATTGGTATCCATGATGTCAAAAAGCAACGCAGGCAACTTGCTACTGCTTTGCTCCCTGATGCCACGCTCGCCGAGCAAGAGACCGTAGATGCTCATGGAGAGCTGTTAGAACTTGAGAGTGGAACTCTCCGTCCAAACATAGAAGAGAAAAATCAGTCTAATTGGGAGCTCCTCCTCCTCTACACAAAAGTTTACTAAGAAACGGGTATTCGAGTGCACATGACAAGCATGGAACACATTGCTACATGTGAACGGGTACTAGAAAACAAGAATGTTACACCGGAAAATTAATAATAGTAATAAATCATGGGAATATAAGAAACATGCTTTGTGCGGTTGGTCCTGAGTCCTAAGGCTACAAAGTTAAATTTATAAACGGGCCAGTTAGACCTGTGAACTGTCCATCTTTTTTCTTTTTTTTTTAAAGTTAAATTGACCTAACAGAATTCAACCGTTGATTTGTAGGATTTTTGGCGGTTCGGGCCAGTTTTTAATCGTTCCGAGCCAGTTTAGCATGGTAATGGTCCGGGCTAGTTACGGTTCAATGGGTCCATTATTTCGGAACCGGCCATAGCTGCCCCAAAACCACTAAGAATGGTTATGGGCCGGGTTAGGAGTGGTCTGGGCCAGTTTTCGGTTTGGATAGTCCAGTTCTGGACCAGCCGGCCCGTTTAACAACTCTAGTTATGAATTTGATCTGAAAAACAGAAATGCTATCCATAATAATATCAAGACTAAGATTACTTAATCAGAATGAATGAAAGGGAAAAAATGATGAAATCATGTCAGAAATTACATATTAAGAATAGAAAATACACAATATTTTCTACAAATCAATAAATTTAAACTTACTAGTTAAGATTATAGTTGTAATAGTTTAGTGAAAAAAATCTTATTCAAAGATCGGTATCTCATTTGAAAATCTATTATGATACATATCTATATATATATATATATGATATGTTGATACATATTAGATCTTATCATGCATACCCTCTCTCTCTCTCTCTCTATATGTGTGTGTGATAACAAATTCTATATGTACAGCAACCGCAGGCTACAAACTCTAGCTATAGTGTGAACAACCGTCCCGTGCCGACTGCCATGGCGTCTTCAACCTCTGCTCCGACCACCATCTTCGTCCTCTTTGCTCTTACCTCCTCCTTACTCTTCTGCTCTACTTCTTCGACCACCTCATTTTCACATCATCACAATCTGACGGCTGTTTTTGCATTTGGTGATTCTACAGTGGATACCGGGAATCACAACTACATCCGCACCCTCTTCGTCAGCAACCATCCTCCATACGGCCGTGATTTCCCCGGGCACCGGCCCACTGGAAGGTTCAGGAACGGGAGACTGGTGATGGACTTCATGGTCTCATATCTAGGACTCAAGCAGTTCGTCCCGGCATTCCTAGATCCATCCCTGGAGGACGAGGAACTACTAACTGGCGTCAGCTTTGCGTCATCGGGCTCCGGCATCGACGACGAGACTGCTGCACTGGCGCACCTGCTGACTATGCATACCCAGGTGGGCAACTTCAAGAAGGCCCTGCAGAGGATCGAGGCTCTGGTGGGACATCAAGCGGCAAGCCGAATCATAAACAACGCTGTCTTTGTCATTAGCGCTGGGACAAACGACATCTTGAACAATTTCTATTGGCTGCCATTCTCGCACCGAAAGTTGCAGTTCTCGCTGCCTCAATACCACGACTTCCTACTCAATAGACTCCGGCATATTTTTCGGGTTAGCATTCGTCCTTTTCCTTTCTCTTTTCTTTTTCCTTTGTTTTTTGTTCATCTTGTTCTTTTTCTTTCTTTCTTTCTGTTGCGCTTCATCTGGGAAACAAATTCGTAGGTTGATCATCCGGTCTTTTTACTTTGTCTTTTCTTTTTTTCTCATTTTTGCCGTTCATCTTGCTTCTTTCTTTCTTTCTTTCTTTCTTTTTTAACAAATTCATACATTGATCATCTGCATGCACGGTGGTACAGGATCTCTATGTTCTTGGGGCACGCAAATTTGTGGTGGCTGGGATGCCACCGACCGGATGCCTTCCCTTGCAAATGACGGCGGCCAACGTATTTCCCCTGTTTGCACCACACAAACACCAGCGCCGATGCGTCGATCAACAAAACGCCGACTCACAGGCCTACAATCAAAGGCTTCAGTCCTTGATAGCAAAGTCGAAGTCATCAATATTGATGAAGGGCGCTGAGTTCGTATATGCCGATATATACGGTTCCTTGATGCGGATACTACAGGACCCATCTAAGGAAGGTAACGATTTTTATTTTTAAAACTATTACAAAATATGTATATTTATGTATTTATACATTTGTCGTGTTTCTTATAATCATATGCTTCTGTTGTAATTTGTGTATTGTCGACTAATTTCAGGTTTTGACGTATCTACCGAGGGATGCTGTGGATCCGGGACGGTGGAGGCTGGACCGCTTTGCCGGGTGTTGCTGCTAAGGTGCCCAGACCCATCCCGTTACATTTTCTGGATGACAATCAAACTTTTGCATGTTGTCCAACACATTAAGACGTGTGTCTCTAATGTTTAGTTATTCTCTTGGGTCCCCAACATGCAATGCGAGCAGACAAGCGCCATCAATCAGAAAAAAAGCTATTCCCATAAGTAAAATGCCACTGCAAACATTATGCTGAAACTTCAGGATATCTACCAGGGGAATGACTGAAAGAAGACAAAGGAAGAGTTACGGAAAAGTCCAAAGAATCAAATGAAGAGCCTTTCGATCTCAAGTGAAATGCGATATTGTTATGGCACCAACAATTTCTCGGTCATGGGTATAGAATTTAATCCTTCAATCTCACCTAATGCTCCACTACTGGCTCCCCTCTGTTCTTGATTATAAACGTAATATTTTATTTTTCGTTAATCTCATAAATTAGATCATCTCTCCTGCCAGGCATTATCTATCTATCTATCTATATATAGCTACATGTATGTATCTTGGACCCATGTATAGGCAAGAACAATTAATAATCACAGCTGGTAGTGTAATCGATGTCGTAAGAAACATGATCGGGTGGGAAGACATATACAAGGTGGTCGTGGCGATGGTCCCCTTGTACCTGGCGCTGATGCTGGGCTATGGCTCGGTGAGGTGGTGGCGCATGTTCACCCCCGAGCAGTGCGACGGCATCAACCGCTTCGTCTGCTACTTCATCGTCCCTCTCTTCTGCTTCGAGTTCACCGCTGGCCACGCCAACCTCTCCCAGATGAACTACCTGTTCCTGGCAGCCGATGCCGTCTCCAAGCTCGTCACCGTGCTGGCCATTGCTCTCTGGGCTAAGCTCAGTGCCAACGCCGACTACAACTGGTGCATCACGGCGTTCTCCCTGTGCACCCTTACTAACCTCCTCATCGTGGGAATACCGGTCGTGCGGTCCATGTATGGGCAGATTGGTGTGGACCTCATCGTCCAGCTCTGTGTTGTGCAGGCCGTTATATGGTTCCCGATCCTGCTGTGTTTCCTCGAGTTCCGGAAATCAAGGATGGGTATCTCGAGTAACCCTGGTGCAAAACCGAGAGAAAGCACGTCAGACGATACCGAGAAAGGAGCAGAGGAAACAACCAGCCACGAGACGGATAGGAGCTTTACCAGCACTAGTGCTAGCCGACCGATTCACTTGTGGCCTTTGACAAAAGTTGTGGGGAAGAAACTGGCCTTCAATCCTACCGTGTGCTCTTGTGTTCTTGGCGTTGCTTGGGCCCTTGCGGCTCAGAGGTTCAGTGCTTTCCTTCTCACTCTCTCTCTCTCTCTCTCTCTCTCTCTCTCTCTCTCTCTCTCTGCGTGTATAATATATATTGTCACTGATGTGTAAGAAATTGATTATTTCTTCGTGTATGGATTGTTAGGCTGAAGCTTAAGATGCCAAGCATCGTCGAAGGATGTATTCTGATACTGTCAAGAGCTGGGACCGGCACTTCCATGTTTACTATCGGTAATCTCTCGGCCAATTCCGGGTGTAGTCTTTTGGGTAACAAGGAGGCCCCATGGATCTTCATTTCCATGTTTGTGTTCATTCCACTCCAGAGAAATGAAGAGGATGTGTGCTTCTGCAGGCATTTTCATAGCAATGCAGAGGAAGGTGATAGCTTGTGGCATGGGGCCAAGCATCCTCGCGATGATTCTAGGGTTCATTGCAGCCCCAGTCGGGTCCCTTGCTGTCGGCTTGCACGGCAAGTTTCTCCGAATCGCCATCATCCAGGTACCTGAATCACATTTACGCATTGACTGATACTGATCTCAATGTACCAGTAAGCCTTTATCCCGTCAACTTAACTAGCTCAGCAACTGGTCATGGGCATCTTCTTGCAGGCGGCACTGCCAGTTCATTACTTCTTTTATATTCGCCAACGAGTATGGACTGCATGCGAACGTTCTGAGCATTGCGTAAGTATCAAACTACTGCCCGCCAGTTCTGAGAGCGAGTCGATTGATGACCAGATGTGTATGTGATTTTACTGGTTTGATTATTTGGTTCCTCTGTCGATCGATTGCAGGGTGGTGTTGGGTACCTTGCTGTAGAGGTGGCAAATCGTGCCGGCCCGGTCTTATCGTGCCGGGCCGGCACGGCACGATAAGACATGGGCGGCCTTGGCCCGGCCCGATAGCCCGATAAAAAAAATTTGTTTTGATCGTAACTTATTTAAAACTACAAATAAACTCACAAATGAGATTTTTTTATCCTTCAATATTGTCTAATTATTTAATAATTTTTTTTAAATAGCCCTAATCGGGCTATCGTGCGGGCACGGCCCGGGATCATTGGGCACGGCACGATAAGCACTGGCCCAGCACGGTGTTATCGTGCTGGGCTATCGTGCCAGGCCAAAATTTGCCAGGTCTACCTTGCAGTCTTAGAGGTCATGTGAACGTTGGGATCTCCATATCCCAAGATTGCTAGCGTGCATCATGGGCTCCGAGCCATCGAAAACACATTGTTTGTAGCGAGACTTTCTACTAAATAGCTTCACCTATAATCTAGGCGTAATTTGCCATTACAGAAGCTTAGGGAATAAAATGTTAAGATGGAGAACTGTATTAATGCAAAACTATTATGACTTGAGCTGCTTATATATGAGTTGATTTCACGTATTATCTTCACCGGCCGAACGGCCATTTTGTGATGTCTCGTGCTAATTGTGCGATTACTTTGTCAGTGTCACTATTCGTACCGCAAGAATGCTTACTGTACCGGTCATTTTCAATTTTCTCTCTCTTTTTCCTGAACCGCCGGATACTAGCAAGCAAGTTTTCCATGGGTTAAAATGATGCCATTGCCGCCGAACAATGTTCCGTTAATTAGTTTGCACTAGCACATAGAAAGGGGTATGTGGTGGCAAACACATTTCTTGCTGGGGCAAAGTGAGAGAACAAAAAGGGCGACATACGTTCTTGGTTTGAGACAAATACGAATCATGGGGTGGGGTTTTTTTTCCTTTTTTATCGAGGAAGAAGATCGTGCAAATTGACTGTAACTGCAACAGTAAGAAGTGGGAAACAGAAACAAGAGAGAGGAGAACTTTCCCATCACAGTTCTTCGCTGCTGTTTTGTTGGGTCGCCCTCCACCTCACAAGCTCACAAGCTCACACCCATCTTTTCCCTCTCTCCTTGTATCGCTAATACAGCGAAGGAGTTTTTCCTTGTGAATTGATGTTGGTCTTTCAGAGAGTTGCCTCTGTGAGTTCTTGATCCTCTTCATTGATGACACACCACTACGAGACCTGTTGTTCCTCTGTGTTGGCGCTATCGGCGTTTCGGGATATGAAGTCTCCTTGCTCTGTAAGCTCTTCAACGCACATCCGTTGGTGCTAAATTTCATCCCTATATTTGTTTTCGTAGTGTACAGAGCAGCTTTAATGTGCCCACGATTTATCTGTTTAGAAAGTTGTGTAATTTTAGCACTGTTGATGGCACGAGCTAATCGGGCTTTAACTTCATATGAGTGAGTGAGAGAGAGAGAGCCTACTCATAATGTAGCTTCTATTAATGGTCTCTGCAAAAGCAAATATTTTGTGGATTGTGGGTGATCAAAGACAGTATTTTTCCTGCCTTTTCTAGTCCTAAACACTTGAGATGATCTCATTTTTTGTGGTAGCCGGAATTTGAATCTTGTTGCTTGCTTTGATTTGGAGGTCCAAAGGTTCAATTTTATTATAATTTTTGAGTTCCTCGTATCTGCTTCAAGTGAACCTTCTGTGAAGATGCCTTTGGTGAATTTAGAGCCTGAAAGCAGTTTCTATAAATGCTATGTAGTTTTTTCGTACACTACATGAGAATCCTAATGTATTCTCACATGTTCTTTTTCCCCTTTCTCTTTTGGTTCCTTCAGGGATCTACATTTGCAGATAACGGTAGCCGGAGATCTTACCTCTGCAACCTTTTCCCTGTTGCTTGTTTACTTTGTCTAGCTCTCTTCATGGGGAGTGCATTTTTAGCATCAGATTACAAAGAGGTACTGAACTCCTTCATGGATTATTAGCTTTTATGTTCACTAAACCTTCCATGTTGTGGAGCTTATTACTAGAGAAGTTTCCATGTCCTCTTCCTACTTGTTTTCTCTAGGAGTTCTTCTTATTCTATTTCTCATCTAGAAATTAAATATGTAAGCTTGAATCTTTGTTTAGCTTTATAGTTATCTGTCCTGCCCTAGATAGTCCCATCAATAAAAGTAACAGCTTTAGATGAGTTGCTGTGCAGAAATTTACACAATGGGGAAGAGTACAGAAGTGGAGAATTGGTAAATGTGAGGTTTGTACATCCAGCCACCTTTTACTATTATCATTTTATAAGACCTGATCCCTTTCATGTGTTGCTGAATGCCTAGCCGCTGACATATATTTCTGTTCTAGAATCATTGCAGGCCTCCTGGAAGTGAGACGTTACCTCAAGGTATTGTTGCCAGCACAGCCGATTTGGAAATGAGACCGTTGTGGACCTCTATCAAGGTACATAAGCAGATGCTTTAAACTGAATTGTGGTGGCAAAATTATTTTTCTTTGTGATGTCTCCGCTACTTCAGTAGATGTCGTGAAATATCAATGAATGCATATGATACTTTTGCTTGCATTTAATCTTGAGCAGAACAATATCACTTCATCCACCAACCTTTTCGCTGTGGCAGTTGGAGTAAAACAAAAGGATCTTGTCAGTAAGATGGTTGTAAAGGTACTTAAGAGCCAGCCCATATTTTTTCTTTTCCCCTTCTTCCTGGATTTGATTCTATCTTCCGTATTGCAGTTTCTAACAAGCAGTTTCGCTGTAATTCTTTTCCATTATGATGGTGCTGTTGATGAGTGGAAGGATTTTGAATGGTATAGTCATGTCATACACGTATCTGCTGCCAAGCAAACCAAATGGCAAGTGAACTCTGCCTGCTAGCTACGTGGTTATTTGGAAATTCTACTTCTGGAATCTGACTTTTTGATGAATCACATTATAAATTTAGGTGGTTTGCCAAACGTTTTCTTCATCCTGACATAGTTGCTGCATACAAATACATCTTCCTTTGGGATGAGGACCTGGGAGTTGAAAATTTCCACCCGAAAGAGTATGTCTCCTGCTCTCTGATTGGAAATATAATTTCGAAAATTGAAGTATAAGGAAAGATGCATATGTTAGATCTGCAGATTAAGTCAACTACGGAAGTTTGGTAGAGGTTCTCCAGCTGTTCGTTCATGCAGCTGATTATCAGTGTCCTTATAGTATTTCCTTATCATTTATATTGATTCTTGAATCCTATATTTCTAGGTATATATCAATCATAGAAAGTGAAGGGCTTGAGATATCACAGCCGGCACTTGATCCAGTCAAGTCAGAGGTGCATCATCAAATCACAGCACGTCTGAGGAACTCAAACATCCACAGGTCATACTTTTGGTCAAAGTGTTTTCATCAATGAAATATAAATTCTCTTTTGGGGAAAGAATGCTGCTGTTAACCAACTAATCACGACATTACTATCAATGTTCTTCAAATCCAAGGAACGTATTCCATAGTTCCATGCAATTTTATCTTGTACCTAAGCAAACAATACTTGAAGTATTAACGGAGACTTGTGGTATTGTGGAGATTTTGATTGTTCAAGATTGCATTTGCATCTTATTTGAATTATGTGTGCCTTTCATCAGGAGGACTTACAGGACTGGTGGTCCCAGTGAAGTTTGTAATGACCAGAGCACAGCTCCTCCTTGTACTGGGTACTTTCTCACGCAAAGAGCCATTTATCTTTTAGATGATTAGGATGAAGAACAGCCGATCTTAATCTTTCATGAAGATCATATTTGAAGTGGCAATTTGTTTTGCTGCTTGAAGATTCTAACTAGAGGAAGTCTGTACAGGTGGATTGAGATGATGGCTCCAGTTTTCTCGAGGGCAGCCTGGCGCTGTGTATGGTACATGATCCAGGTCCCATATTTATAGCCCAATCCCTTTTTTCATCAATGAAAGTTTTCGGCATTTAATACAAGTGACATGACGATATACTAGGATATGTGACCCTCGATTCTCCTGGAGGCCGTGTTTTATTTTACTGGTTTGTTGAGCGATTTCAGTGTGATGTTCTGAATCAAACTAGTGCTGTATCTCCACTCCTTTTAGCAGTATCCTTGGTTTGGCCTAATGGTTACGTTACCATTTAAGCAATTCTTTAAGATTATTTCTCCTCTCTCCAATTGCAGAATGATTTGATCTATGCTTGGGGCCTCGACATGCAGCTTGGATATTGTGCGCAGGCGAGTTCCCATTTTCTGCTTGCCAACGGCATGTTCTAGTCCTGTTTTCCTTGGATGTTGTCTCGATCAAGACCTTCACGATTGATCTTTCAACAGGGTGACCGGATGAAAAATGTCGGAATTGTGGATGCCGAGTATGTTGTTCACTACAATCGGCCCACGCTCGGTGGTGCAGCCAAGCACAAGGTATTACAATCTTACACACTCCATACATCCACCTGCACGGTTTGCAAGCATTCGTTTTGCTTTCTGCACTAACTCTCGGTTATTGATTGTGAAAAATGTCATCTGCTTTGGTTCATTCACTTGAAATATTTATCCACGTATGGTCGCTCAAAAATATGTGACAATGATTCTGCGTTTATTTTGTACTGAATATGGACTATCCACATTCTGCAGACACCATCGGAGTCCCATAAACATGACCCCAGAGTCGAAGTAAGTTTCTGGATTCTTTGGATTGATTACAAGTTTAAAATGCAGTTGATCCCAAGAGATTTTATTTCCTGCATTTATGAGAGGAATGTATAACCAGTTTCAAAGTGACAAAGGAGGATTAGATTGTTCAGACAGCTTTGTGGTATGACCATTAACAATTTCAAGTGTAAAGAACATAGTCCTGCTTTCAGTTCCCTGTTCCTGTAGCTGGGGCAACAGATGCCACAGTACCATAGTGTCGATATCAGATAGGGAACATATTTCCACTGTTGACAGGGTATGTCTCATCGTGTTGATGGAGGCTTGATGTGTTAGGGATCTTGATCCAGAACGATTACTTTTATCATGTGCAGGTGAGAAGGCAGTCATATGCTGAGCTTGCCGAATTCAAGAGACGTTGGAGAAGAGCTGTCATGGGAGACCAATGTTGGGTTGATCCATACCCACAAAAAACCATATGACACCCAATTCCATTATCTTCCTGTAAATGTATCTTCTTTTTTTATAGATGATTTGTACTTCAAGATGCACTTTTCAAGCTTGCCTTGTGAGCAATACGAATCATTAGTTCATAGTGCAGAATCTGCATGAAGTTGTCCTGTTTCTTGTCCGGCAATGTACATATATTTCTCACTATTGCTCGATATCATCACATTTTTGTGTTCACAATCTACAAGGGCAGTATCATCATCATCATCATCATCATTTACTGATTTCAAATCCTCACAACGCAATGTCACAGGAGGATTTCTACCAGCATAGTTTGAAGTGAAAATCTTTCAAGAAAAATTGCAAGGGGTGGAGTTAGATATAAAGAGCACATGGGGCTGCTTGCTGCTCAGAAACATTAAAGAAAGAAAGAGGAGAGGAGAGAAAAGAAGTCAAGGAGATTCCCAGAGCACACTTCTCAATACTCCCACCAAATTCAGTATCATGAGCCCTATAAAGTTTCACTCATTTACTAAAAGAGACCACAAGTTGGAGTTGAGTCTTCCAGTGGGAAAACTGGAAAATTTTATTCATCTTACTGAGGAAGGTAACAAACAAGGACTAGTGCAATGACATTAAAAGATAAGAAGCCAATAAAGGGAGCAGAGGAATACATCAGCAATCCAAAATATATTAACATAAAATCGTATAGGGATCTATATATATGGCTTAAGTGCAACCAACCAACCAACCTCCACCCACCTTATTATACGGTCGGCTACACCCACATGTAATTAATATCACATCCATCATATCTGCACCGAATCAAACCTCATCCGCTTCCATTACAGCCCCATCTCCCAGTATTTAAGAAATACCCAAATGCTAGACTAAAAAGATGAAATTCCCGAATGCTCCTTTCTCTATTGACATAACATGTTATTTTCTAAAAGCCTGGGGACACTTGACCCAAGACCTCAACATTTCTATGGATTAAGTAGCACAAAGTCATTCTGACACCCGATAAATAAGCAGTATTTAGTAACAACTACATCTTAAACCTTCTAATACCCACCCCAACAACTTGCTTTAGAAGACAGAGAGGGACGCAAGGATAGCATATGCTTTTCAGCCTATGCCCAGAATACAAGATTCCTATAAGATGATCAAGAACTGAAGAACAAATTCGAAATGAATGTTAACTAGGTATGTAATTAGAGGAAATAAAGATCTAAAATATTAATCCACAGACAGTCACGGGTCTCAGTGGATACCACAGGAGAGGGAGAGAGAAGAGATTATAAAATAGCATTAGACACAATTTGCTAGAACAACAAAGACAACGTTCATTCTGATGCTAACCTGCTAGTGCTCACTCCAGGCAAACATCTTGCTACTTCCAGCAACAACTTCATGCCCCCAAGGCGATTCGTTGAAATAAAAAAAGACAAAAGATTGATCTATAAATATCAAGAATCCTCATCTGGAACTAGCAATTCCATATATACGACAATTACCACCTCATAAGACTAATAAAAGCCTAGAACAAATATTCTTCCAACTTCACACTCCTGACAAATCCCTGATTAAAATAAGACAATCACCAGATCTCAGATATGGCATCCAAAGCAATTACAGGTCTTTGGGGTGAAAGAGCAGAACCCAAAGGGCCGGTTGGGAATGTTACAATTGATAGCATAGCAGCATGGAGAAGGCAAGCAGACCCCTCTAGCTCCACCGCAGCAAGTGCACAGCGCGCATATCTGAAAGCTTCCGAGCTTCCTCCTAGTCTCGTTCAGCACCACCATCTCCATCTTCCCTTGCTCGACCAGCGGCACCATCTCGGACGCATTTGCCTCCAAATCAAGAAACAGAGAAAACACCCAATTCAGCAAACACCCAACTTCAGGGGGAAAAAACCACGAAACCTCCGAGGATCTGAGCAATTTGTGAGGAAAAACGTCGGAAACAGAGAGTAAGAGTGGGAAAGAGGCTCACTTGGGGAGCAGCCGCCTGACTGTGATGGGCGAAAATAGCAAGAAAGAGGACAGCAATGAGGCAGGAGAGTATTCCATGCGGAGACATCACTCGCATTCTTGATGGGCCTTGATGGGAATCTTGAGCAAGAGGAGTAAGAAGGAGAGATTCTCTCTCTTTCCCTCGGTCCCTCTATCTCTCTCTATGTATATATAACCACTAGTTTTCTTTCAAATGGTGCTGAGGAGATGCTCGACTGGCATCAGATTCGAGGGTTGCACTTGCAGCTGAAGCTCAGGTACAGGGAGAAGAAGGGCGGGTTTGGTGACACTGACCTACTGATAGCAGAATGAGGCCAGTAAGTAGTGCAGTGTGCCGTGGGTGGGAAGTAGTAGTAGACAGACATAAACACAGTGGGCAGCAGCGCCCAGCTCCGCTGGGAAGAACCCAAGTAGTAGAAAATTTCCCCCGAGAATGAATGTCCACGACCACGGTGAGATTTGGTACCGTGTGTCCGTCAGTACCCTTACGCAGCCACGTGTCACGTCCACCAACGTTGATTGAAGGGCTCTTATGATGCGTTGAATTCATCATCCCCTTCACATTCTTAGATCGAGATTAAGCTGGATCGACCGCTCAAGATTTTCGCTCTCTGCCGGCACAGGTCTGGTGACCAAAGAAAAAATGGAATCCATTCTTACAGACCCGTTGAGATCAAGAATCTTAATGAGTTGTTATTCAAACATAAATTAATTATAATTTTATATTTAAAAGAAATGATTAATGGGAGGTAGCGGTGTGGTGTTATAACAAGACAAAGCGGGCTGTCGCCGCCTGTGAAGGTTGCTGAGCTGTAAGCCTGTCACTTTGGGGGGCTGCTGCTTTACCGCCGAAGTGCTGACTGCCTACAATGTCTCGCTCTCCCACCACTCTCCTCAGACAGATAAAACCAAGACCCGTCTTATCAAAGTTGATTAAAAAATTTTGACATTTAAAAATCAATAGACTTTCTGTCCAAAAGATTAGATCGGTGATACGACTAATCGATCTGAAAAGAGAACGAAGAGCTGAACCCAAATGAGAATGTCCTGAACATGTGCTAGAGTCGAGTGCGATGCAGGCCATCATGGAGGAGTAGCAATACTACTGATCGGCAAAATGCAAACTTTACCACAGGGCATGTATGCACAAATCCTGACATGATCACATATCCTATATACTAAACATAGGAGCATGGTTTATACATGTAGATTGGTTCCCCATATTCTCATTCAAGAACAGGCTGCAAGCTTTACGAGGATAAGCCGTTCTCGGGTATGGGCTAACAGAAACAGAGACACCAGAATACCATCTGAGGAAGATGAAACTTCTCAGTGGTTGTAAATTCAGCTGTGACTTAATCTTCCGTGTTCTATCAAACAACAACTAACATTTATCATAACACTTCTGCCAGCAGGAATCTAGATCATGTCAAACACTACGTGCAATATGATTAGATTCTTTTACAGAGTCAAGAGAAAGCTAAGTGTTGGCCAACGGAAAAATCCTCCGTATAATTTTACCTGGTATTTCTCCTGGGGTATTCTTTAGTTGTTTCCGTCTCCAGGGCGCTTGGATCTTGCTCTTGATGCTTTTGCTCCTCCGAGTCCTTTCCAAGATAGGAGGTGATATGCCAACCGGGACACTGCAGCGGCCATGTGAAAAGAACATATATATCTAAGAATTCTGATCATTTCATCTCACCAAGTTGAACAGCACAATAAACACTAATAGAAAATATGTTTCACAGCAGTTGTCTCTTAAGCAGTTCGGTCGACCTCATGTCTGAAAGTATACATGTCTTCAACTAACGGTCTCATCAATTCACCACCATCATGGAAACACCGAATATCTTCTAATTCTTCTTGGAGCCTGCTCAAGAAGAACTGTGACAGAAACAACTATGAAAATCCTTCCACATTGGAAATTACATGATTCAACAGTGATTTAATCATGCACAAATATATATATGTGTGTGTTTCTCGAACATAAGTAGGGAAGAAGTAATAGAGATTACCTCGCTCTGTGAAATTGGACTCGGTTCATGATTGATGTCTCTTTTCCCTCTCTTTTCTAAGTTAGAAAACGACTAGATAGAACCAAAAAAGAGTAAAAATTACCCAAAAAAAAAAAACAAATAACGCATGATAAGAAAGGATATAGTAAATCGACGTTTCCCCAAATAAGACAAACTTGCACTTATACAATGCAGCCGTTTGTAAAACAATCATAGGATTAACTTGCCAATGACTGCTCTTTCAGATGAACAGAGTCATCTCACATTGACTCTGTACAAAAGAAACAGACGACACCATCAACCATCGGGATGGCAACAAGAAAAGTGGGCTTCTTTTCCTGGAGAATTGGATGGTTTTTAGTCCTCTGTGTCAACATCATCTTCACCAGAGGGCATCTGCCTTGTTTCTGACAGTGAGAGTCGTCTTGCCCTTCCCACTAGTCCCTCTGATGATAGAGTTGGATAACGCTGAGCAGCAGGATCAGCTAAAGATGATGCAGAAAAATTGTATGCAAAGACACTCATCGGGTGGTCAAATTTGCAACTTGGACCAAACTTGCATATGCCATAACGAGAATAGAACATGCACAATGGCTCTCCCTGTGGGGGATAAATTAATAACTGCATCAGGTTTTTGAACTACTCTGTCTATCAGAGGAAAATCAGCATAGGAAGTAACTATTTGATTGAGCAGATAAAGCAAGTTTAAAAAATGTATATTACTTGCTACAAATATCAGAGATAGAATGTCACTGACATTACAAGAGACCATTCATCTAGGGCCCAAAGCATGGTTTCCCTTGTTGGATGATTAGATAAATCAGAACATGACCGACTAAGAAAATTATAATTGCAAGCTGAAATGGAAACAGCAATAACCAACCAAAACTATTTCCACATGTAAAATGAGGAATGGCAAAGACAAAAGAAAAATGTAGATAGAAAAGTTATTCAATTAAATTGGAACTCACTGGGCGTAGAGGAAGGCCCATGGGGCTCAATGCACAATCCGGAGGAGGGATTGATCTCTCTCTAGGGTGATGAAATTTACAAACTGCACCAAACTTACAGTCTCCTGTCTTCATGTAGAACTGGCATTCAGGTTGTCCTGGTCTCTCTGGAAATATGTTTTCCCTGTGCACTCTATAGGATCCAACCGACAGTGAACCAGAATACTCTGGAGAAAATTCCCCCTGAGTTCCCACATTCATGGAATCACTCTGGCTTGTAATCCCATAAACCTGACCGCTTCCCACTGTTTGTAGCAGGTTCTCTGAAGATGATGCAGATGCCAGTTGATTCTGGATGAGACCAAACAAATTGTTAGCATGTATTACTGCCAGGTCTACTAATCCACCATACCACATGGTGCATATAAAACACTCATATCTATTTATTTAAGGTCCCTTGTTAATGAGCATGAGTTGTAACTCCTTGAGCAGGATGAAAGAGAACATTTATGCTTATTGAAGGGAACAGGATTAGGTATAATCGAAATCATATCTGGCTTTCCCAAGGTTTAACTTCTGAATCTTCAACCCTTAATCAACATTCTTCACTATCCACAAACTGAACTTACTATATTTTATCATATACACCTCTGCAGGCCAAATATCACACTGACAGATTCTCAAAGATATGTCAAAGATGGAAAAATAGAAGACTAAAAGAAATATGGAGGTCAGATCAAGATATCGAAACAAAAACACTCCGCAGATGCTTCATATCACCACCCTAGTCCCCAGAACCAGGGTTAAATTGCAGAATCTAATTGAGATATCAACATTTTGTGGAAATTGAGGTAGAGGAAAGCCTACAGTATATGGATTCCAGCAAGGAACTGATACCATGCCCTGAGGTAGAATAACGGGTGCATAACTTGAGGGACCTTGCCAACGAGGACTCGGGATGAAAGATGCTCTTGGCCATCCTGCAACTCCCCCACCATATGACTGCTGACCCAAAGTAGTTGGACTTTCAACAGGGGCATACACTGAACCACGTAAAGGTACCATCAAGTTAGAGGGCTGAGGATGGTGGAATTTGCACGTGCTTCTGAACTTGCACTGTCCTGTTCTCAGATAGTAAGCACACTCAACTTCATCCTGCAAGACACAAGACAACTAACGATAATTGGACAACCTAGCATAGTAATTAAAAAGGTCTAACTTATAGAAACCATGAGACCTCTGCATAGAATTATAAATATTGATGAAACTGTCATTACAAATAATCCCCCCTTTTGTCTCATTCCTCTCTTTGTAGAGGCATCAGTCATGAAGCAGAGTAGAACCATTAATTATTTGAGGCTACTGAACCTTGTATTCGCCTAAGTTGTAATCATTTGAATATAACACATGACCACATATCAGAGTACTGGTTTTAACTTGACAGAGACTCCTATCTCTGAGCCTGCTCACTATGAATCATTCAGATCTAGACAAGACTAATATGACCCAGCAGATTATGCATTGCAGTAATAGTTTGTTTTTCCTCAAAGGAGGATCAAACACAGAAATGGAGAAAAAAAACTTCGAACTGACATATAGCCAATAAAAAATGAGGAAATATCCAAACCGGACGAAGTGGATAGCCCAGAATATTTAGTGAAACTCTTCCTGCAATCCCTGCCTTGTCTTTAGGATGGTGAAATTTGCAAGTTGCTCCAAATTTGCATGTCCCAGTTTTCAGGTAATACTGGCAATAATAAGCATATTTGCATTAGGTTCTCAGGATTCACCCTGGCTCTGTAAGCTAGATTAAAAAATGCATTGCTACTTGCCTGGCATTCTGGTTGCCCTGGTCTTTCAGGGTACTCTCCCTTCATTATCGCATTAGCTATCGCCTGGACAAACACTAATTCATATTATGTTTGTGTACACACAAAGTACTTTACTAATCAATAGAATTCTAAAAAAATTGTTGAGAAATTCAATGCCTGTCCTTTAAAAAATGACTGATCCAAGAAAAAGATGATGAGAACCATACTTGTTCAGTTGCAGAGATTAAACAATATGCCATCTATCAAGGGTCCTGTAACCTATTCTGAAATTGTCCATTCTACTGTTCAAGTCAAAAGATTTTGACATCCAAGTAGATTTCATGATGACACTATTCATGCATAGAAGAGTGACAGGATAATGGCATAAGAATTTGAGTGAATTTGCACAGAGAGGTAGCATTACCTGCTTCCTGTTGGCAGGATGATTAAACCGACAGGTTGGTCCAAATCTACAAAGGCCAGTTCTGATGTAATAAGAACAATCAGGTTCTCCAGGACGTTCAGGATAGGGCCCTGGTTCCATGGTCTCAGGCGATCTCATACTCATTTGCCACATTGCATCTGGAATAATAATGCATACATGCTCAGTACTTTTATTAGCTATATAACCAGAGAAGCATATTGCAGGGCTTAATTTCCAGGACAATTGATGAGCCAGCTCATTCATCATACAAGGCTACAGCAGCCATTTCAATGCCCAAAATAAAGGACATCAAGTCAGTATGAAGTAATTGGATCTCCATTGCAAGAAGTTCTACAAATGGAAACATTCAGAACTCCGTGCCATTCTATATATACAGCAATCATATATTTAAAACAAACTGCACCATTTTTATGTTCTACATATTGCTTTATGAAAGAACAGAGTACATTCATAACACCAAAGTTTATGTCCCAAACGAATTTCTACACCAGACGTCCAAATCAGATATACTGTTGGTTAAATTGGTAATAGATAATACTACTTAATCACATCAGAACAACTTTGAGCCAAATAAAAGTTTAGGGAAACTAGCCAAACTTGTCAGAGACCATCCCAAATTAAATTATTACACGATATCATCAACAATAAAGTATATGACCCTTCATCATCTTCATGGATGAGAGCTCCAAGAAAAGAGAAATTTTCCCAAGCGAGGCTTGTTCAGCGATTAAATTAGATGCCAGTGTCACATTGAAATAGAAACTGCACTAACCATAAGGCAAGAGCCTTTTATTGATCCCCAATGTAAGATGCATAGAGCACTGTAAACCATCATGACATAAAATTCGAAATCGTCAAGACAGGATAATAAAAAGCAACCATAACAATACCCTGACGATCCACAAACTACAGAAAGGATAAAAAACAATGAGAAGCATCAGAAGGGAAAGAACTTCCATCTTCTTCAGCATCTTCACTGGATAAAATGCACACGAACTAGTGAAGAGGCCCATCGTGAAAGATTAACTCGATCCTACTATGATAATTTCTCTTGCGAGAGAGAGACAGAGGGGTGCAAAAGGCACAATTTTTAGACAAACAAATCCGAGGCATATAGATGGATCGTCTTAGTCTATTAGAGCCATATCGCCTCGGAGCAAAGAAGGGAGACAAATCACATTTCGTAAACAGGCAAGCGATTACAATAAACAGAGCCTTAGACACAGAGGGGACAGAGAGACCTTCGGTGAAGGAGGGTGACAGAGGGGGTCCCCCGGTCACGGCCGCTCCACCAGACATCGGAATTACAGCGTCGAAGGCCATTGCAGGGCAAGTTCCATCAGCATCAACGTGGGTGCGAGCTCAACGGAGCAGACGGAGACTCCCATCACGTCGCCCACGGACCGTCACCATGGGAACCAATCTCTCTCTCTCCCCCTTCTCTCTCGGCCGATCGTAAGGGAGAGGAAGAGAGAGAAGAGAGGTGGGGCAGAAGGAGGATGAGGGTACCGTAGTTGGCGATTCTACAGAGCAAGAGAGAGAATGTCTTCTTCTCTGCGCGAAGAATAGAAGCCAACCATCCAATACCAATAACGAGACGGAGAAGAAAGAGAGAGATGGCAGTAGTCAGCTGTCTCTGAAGATCAGACGACGCAGACTTCCCTCACGCGCCTCGAGTATCCATAGTGCCTTACTCGCCGCGAACGGCCCCGACATGTAGAGCTTCCATCACCCGCCATGGCTATCGATTGGTGGTCTAGCTTTTCTGGAGTGTCGATGTCTACTTGTTCCGTGTCCTTAGTGAGACACGTGTCAGTCGAAAAGAGCGGATTGTCAGCCGGTCCGCTGACGCCAGTGGGTTGGATCCGAATCGGGAAATGAAACCCGTTTTGATTAATTTATTTTTAATTAATTGAGGGGGTAAAAATGGAATCGGACACATTTCTCGGACGATCCGAGCAGTTCTTACTTTTTATATATAGAATGAGCTGCAAGCGCCGGAACTTCCCCGGAGATCTTCGCCGGATCTCTCTCTCTCGGTGGGGGCAGAAGATCGGATCTCGCGCACGCAATCGGCTCAGCCGAGAAAGGAAGAAATCTGGTCGCATTTAGATCCGAGATCCCCAGAAGAGCTTCCTTGTTGCTGCTTTTAGCACGCAGCCATGGGTATGGTCTCAAACTCCCACCCTCGAGCCCAGATCCTCTCCTTCTGTCTTCTTCTTCTTGTGGCCACGGCGGCCATTGCTCCTCTGCGCGCGGAGGTACGTTCTCGAACTTCACGGCTGGTAGTTGTGTAGTGAGCAAGTTGTTTGATTGGGAATTTCTTTGGCTGCTTTAGGAGTCCGTGGGTGGAATGGAGAAGGAAGAAGAAAGAGAATCTTTAGCTAAAGATCTCGGTCTTCGCAGCAAAGTGAGACAATTTTATGCTGGATTGCATCTATGCTTTCTTGCTCGGGGATTGTGTGGTTTAAGACTTGTAGTGAACTTTGACGCTGAGAGGTTATCATTTTGGCGCAGATTGTTCTTAACAGACTTGGAAATGGTGCAAATAGAGATGGCAGCTCCATTAAACTCAATCTTGGTTTCGGATCCACCGGTCTTGGGCTTTATGATGCATTCTTTGCCAGCTTCTCCATGATCCTTGTTAGCGAGGTCGGTATGCTCATCTGATTCGCTGCTTCTTCTTCATTATCATCTCTCTTTTATGCGAATCTTGGGCATGGTTGGACAAGATTGAGCTCTCTTTTCTGTGGATACCGCATCTCAGCCCACTGCTCTTCAAGGAGTGCATTGCCTCGTAAAATTCAAGATACTCACCTTCTCAAAGTATAGGGGCAGTCAAGATCTGACTGCCCATTTTTCCAGTTTTAGGATTATACTTTTATTCTTTGAGCTGTGCTTTGTCCTTAGTTCTTGTGAGATTTTGTGAATGATATTCTTTTGATCGAATTGGTCGAGCTTACTTGATCATGATGTTGGAATGGAATGGAATGTGGGACATTCAAAATTTCTTTTCTTCTGATTTCTACCTAAGAATTGTTCTTGCTGCTAGATTGGTGATGAGACGTTCATAATAGCAGCTCTTATGGCAATGCGTCACCCGAAGTCCATCGTTTTATCAGGTGCACTCACTGCACTGATTGTGATGACAGTAAGTATGATATGCTTTTGCTTGTGATGGTGAAGCGCTTCCTTTAAGTTTTCCCTTATATTCCTAATGTTTCCATTGCGTTCTCTGTTTTCTCTGTTTTCTAATAATAGTTACCATATGCATCAGCATGACATTTAAAATGGAATATATTAAGATATCTCAAGTTCAACTCGTCATTTAGGTGCTTTCCACTGGACTGGGTAGGATTGTTCCAAATTTGATATCAAGGAAACATACAAACAGTGCAGCCACAGGTATTTCTTTTTCAGTTCTACTTATCGTTTCATTTTATTTCATTCTCAGCCTTAAGTTCAACTTTCTTTTGAGAATGATGATACATCTCTGACATATTTCTGCACCTACTGAAATTATTCAATATCTTTTTTCAAGGAAATTATTGTGCTCCATCATTTTCCCTTCTTAAGAACAGGGCATGTGAAAATGTGCTGGAGCATTTTTATCGATAAAATATTTTATGTTCTGGTTTTTATTTGATATTTGTGACTTGTGAGGAAATCACTCTTTGATCTTTTTATTTCAGTTCTGTATGCATTTTTTGGCCTGCGCTTACTGTTCATTGCCTGGAGATCAGATCCAAAGTCATCCCAGAAAAAAGAGATGGAGGAAGTATGTTTCAATTTTTACCGAAGTTTTGGCAATTGTGTAATATATGTAACTGAATAGCTAATAGAAAGATTGGAATTGATAAATATATATATATATATCTTACTTATGACATTCCTTCAATGCACCACTAGATAAATTTGGTCTCAATATTCTTCTTCAGGTGGTATCTGCACTAGAATTTAGACTGTTACCTTAGTCAGATGAAAGAAAAGGCTGTATTTTCAATACCCTAAGACATCAGTTTCATCATGTTGATAAAATTATGCCAAACTTGATGTTATAGACTGTCTGGTTCCTCCCCATGGCACTTGGATTAGGTGAATAGAACTGAATATTATCTTTTGAAGATAGAAATAGTACACAATTAAGACTTATGAATCTACTAAAATCTGAATTGATAGGTTGAAGAAAAGCTCGAGTCAGGACAAGGGAAATCAACCTTCCGCCGCTACTTTTCAAGATTTTGTACGCCTATCTTTCTAGAGGTGCTTCTTGGACATGGGCTTTGATTTGAACAATCTGATGCCAGAATTTTTCTGTTTTTAGGATGACGATTTTAGATTCTCTGCTAGAATGCTGATTCTATTACCATCCTATGTTACGTGAACTAATTTATACATGGAGTTACTACCCTAATTATCTCTATGTAAGCATTGTAATATGTGGAACTAATTTATTGATTACATGATTTTGCAGTCATTTATTTTAACCTTTCTTGCCGAATGGGGTGATCGTAGTCAGATAGCTACCATTGCTGTAAGTTACTACTCCTCATTGCAATCTTTTTCTGATTGTGGAGCAAGCATTATTCAGTTGTGTCATATGGAAAGTGCAACTTTCCTTTATGCGACTTGTGAATAGATCTGCTCAGTACTTGACTATTCATTTTCCCCAATTTGAGCTTGAGTATACTAAGCCAGTTCAGTCCTTGTCTGCCCGTGCTTCATTAGGAGCCTCATGTTTCCATTAGCATGATATTTGTCCTTGCACACAACCAGGGGTCCAAAAGGAGGGAATCAGAGAGAGAGAGAGAGAGAGAGGAAATCTTTGGTTGAATTTGTGTTATTGACTGAATTTCATATCTCCTTGCAGCTGGCAACACACAAGAATGCTGTAGGAGTTGCAGTCGGGGCAACAATGGGGCATTCCATATGCACATCCTTGGCAGTGGTGGGAGGAAGCATGTTGGCATCTAAGATCTCTCAGCGAACAGTTGCTACCATCGGAGGCCTATTGTTTCTGGGTTTCTCGTTGTCTTCCTATTTTTATCCTCCTCTTTGAGTATGATTTTGTAGCCTAACGTGATTCTTTTATGGGCATGGAAGCTCTCTGTTCTCTCTTACTCAGAAGTTGTTCCCGATGACAGTTCGATTTTTTAAAAGCAATTCTTTTGTAAGATCTTAGGACGAGTTGTTAATGATCATACTTCAGCCTCTGTTCTACGCAGTCTCTCTTGTTTGTTCCTTATGTTGGAATTATACAACATAAGTCCTCTTCCTTCCTTTCTCGTGTTTCCTCAGTCAGATCGAGCTGTAGGAGCATCAGACCGAGAAAATCTGTTCTTTGTACCACAAGTTTATTCCCAATCAAACTTAGAATAATTAGTTTTCGAGAATGGTCTCATCTCCATAATCAGAGTTCCGACTGGAAGTTTTTAGCCACACGATGAAGAGCTAAACCAAAGCCAACCTTTGTTCATAGTTCGATAAGCCAATGATTTGCACTGTATAATTGAAGATGGTCATGATTGCTCGCGGCGAGTAAATGGAGTATTTGCTACTCAAACGTGGACTTGTTGAGCAGCTGTTCCAACCACCAAACGACAGGGCAACAGAGCATTAATGTTCCAAGAGACAGACGCCAACAGCAGATCGACCGCAATTACTAAACAACGGTGCCCTCATTGCCCGTGTTCCATCCCCGAGTATCAGTAGATTAGATTCTTAAGTTAGAAACAGTACACATGAAAACGAGATATGAACTAGACAAACAAATCACGGGAGATTCCCAACTTTCATAGACTAATTCACACAATGGCCTTCTTTGGAATGGTTGCTTATGCATCTTCAGGATCAAGCAATGCCCCGTCCGTGCCACCACCGAGAGCTTGAGGCTCTCTATGCTTGCAGCTCCTCTTCCTGGTGGAGTCTACTCAAAGCAAAGAGCTAAAGAAAGGTGAATTAGAGGATGGTGGCTTACAGTATAAGAGAGGCGAGTGAAAGTTGCCACCAAACAGAATAAGAAAATGATGTTCATGTCTGTTGAGAGTGGGAGGGGAGAGAGATTGAGATCAGAAGGAATATAAGTAGGTTAAACATTGCAGTTCAAACCTACTACCTTTTCCACATAGCTGTGGAGTTGGTTAGATGTGTGTGTGTCGATACAACAGCACTCTACTGGGACAATTTAGTCCCATGTAGATTGCCCAGGGACTAAGACGTCCTTGAGTATCGTAAATCTGTTGGGAAGCTGACTCGCAATTTGTTGTCTCAATCTTTCTGTCTGTGAAAGGTTATTGTAGCTTGATACTGAAGGATTCTATGCCAAACCATCTTATTTAGAAACCATTCCCTCTTCCACAGACAAAGAGACTGCTGCTGAAGAGATGAGAGACAGCATGGAGAGACTTGTTCTCCTCCCTTTTGCTGTCGGGTGCATGTCTGAGTCAAGTGTTGGTGTAGCTTCGCCGCCTGCCCGCAGATCACCAGCACCAGTCACCTGCTCGCCCCCAATAAGTCTCTTCTCTCCTCTTATCTCGGCATTCAACTTATGCTTCCTTATTCAGAACACTGATTTCCTGATGTTTCTTTTGCTGTGTTGTCTGTGAAGGACATGGAGAAGCCGAACGGGAGGAGTCAGATGATGGAACTTCATCCAATGAAGGCACAAAGAGCTCCATGAGATCGCTCTCCCTTCGGAAGACCAACATATCCACCGGAATCCACAGGATGTTCAAAGGTTTCAAGAACATTTCTCACATGTTTGGTAAGTCTTTTCCACCGATAAACCATGCAAACATCAGAATTTGATGATTCTGACCCAGTATTTTTCTTACGTACTTGAATGTCCAATGAATTACTAGCTGTATACAAGGAGGATATGGAAGAGGAGGAGATTGCCATAGAGATAGGACTCCCGACAGACGTGAAACATGTTACACATATTGGATGGGATGGTTGCTCGGCAAACTCCGATCACCTGGTGAAGGGCTGCAGGTGGGACAACCATTTCATCGATCCTCTGCTGCTGTCCAACAATGATCTAACTCATCAGCTTTCATCTCCTGGTCCTACCACTTCTGGCCCCAAGAACCTTCAGAGTCGGCCCGGCAGAAGACAGAATCTGCAAACAGCAAATCCGGAGCCCCACTCAGAGCCTCTTCCTCTCAAAGGTTAAAGTCCTTTCCAGCAGATTGCTTCCTACGGAGGTGACTTGAGGATGGCATGCGTAAAGCATCATTCGACAGAAGTTGTACGAGAATCATATCAGTTCCTCTAAGATTGGTGTTATGGTGAAGCTTTCACGGCTTTTCTCTACTCTTATCGTCAATGTTCACATTCTATTCATCTAGCTTACATAAGCTTATCGTGATTGTATGTAAAGGTACAGTATTAATATGTTGCCGTAAAGTCAGTATTTAATTGTATACAAAGTTGGGTGATCATATTCTCATATGGTAGAATTTGCTGGCCTGCCTCTTGGAAGATGTTTGAGCTCCTCACTTGTTTCTGTCTCTCTCCATTTCTCTGGCTCAGCGCCAGTCTCCTTCCAATCTCTGGGGAACTAGCAGAAATAAATCCTCAGAAAACGTCAACGGTTGCAGAAAGCTGTGGACAGATGGGGAAGCGAGCCCCACATTCACTAAACTTCTGCCTCGAGATCAGTTTCCTGGTCGTTCGGTTGAGTCTCTGTGTCAAGTTTATCCAGCACTCACGCTATGAACAATTGCATCAGGTGAATCTCAACTTAACATAGATATTTTCATTCGTACGAATCGGACTCAAAACCTGGATTAAGAAAAGATACACCGAACAGTTTAAACCGAGTTGTGCTGATGTTATACTCCTCATTTGTGCTTATCTTACGTTGGAGATGATAGTTAGAGGTTGCAAAATTTGGTACGGTCAGGACACTACATCAAAAATATGCATGGGCCGATGTTTTGCTGAGAGATTGAACTATCCAAGCACAACATAAAAATAAATCGTGCTATGCCGGCACATTTAGAAAAAAATTGTATTAGTCCAAAAGTATGAAAATAAATTTTATAATAAAATGAAATTCATAGAAATTTTTTTTAATGTGATTAATTATACATATATAATCATATTTTAATAGTTATTGTAATATTTTATTAAATTAATATAAATTTTAAATTAATTGATTGATCTATTATATCATTAAAAAATTATTTTAATTTATTTTTAAAAATAATTATTTGTATGATTTGTATTAAGTTGAATCGATAAGTGATGGTGGGTGGTACTAACACGATTTGCTCTCCATGATTAGTCAAGGAATATGAGCATTTTGTCTCTCTAGAGAATTGAAATTGGTGAATTTTTTATGTTATCCTTCAACGTATTATTTATTTATATTCTCTCCTATTTATCATCTCTAAATTCCAACAAAATCACCTATTAAGATATTTAAAAAATGTAAAATTTGACACGGTCTAAAAATATAATATTAAAAAAATCATATTGGATCAATGTTTTCAAACTACCTCAGAGATTGAGTTTTGTAAAAAAATCATGTCAGTCTAAAAATATAAAAATAAATTTTATAATGGAAAGAAAATTAAGAGGAATTTTTTAGAAAATATTAATTATACCAATAAATTATATTTTAATAATTATTTTAATATTATATTTAAATTAATATAAATTTTAAATTAATCAATAAATTATATAATAAAAACTATTTTGAAATATAAATAATTATTTACATGATTCGTATTAGATTTAGATTGCTTGAATCACAAAACATTTTTTTGTTTGGGCCATAATTTTCAACTATCAAGATGGTGGGTCATGTCCAAATTGCCAACTCTTAAAAAAAAAAAATCCTCAGTGGTAAGCTTTTTCGGTAACAGCACTAGAATCAAATATCTCATTGGGATCGAATAACCTGAAGCGATGATTGATTTTGAATCTTGGGTCCAAGATTCCAAATCGCCACCTTTGACCTAAAATCTGCAGAGCTAGCTTTCCTCCATTCACTCTCTACGGCGGGCGCACGTACCCCCTCGTAGGGACGTGTGGGACCCATCCTGGCATGCCGTACATACACCCGGGAGCACGCAAGAGTTCGCTGAGGTCCCGGGAACAGAATCCTCCTCTGCCTCCCTTCCCCCTTTCATTCAGCTGCAGGTTCCCATTGAATCTCCGGAATCCCTCCAAAAAAATCCTCCTACCCGGAATCCCCACCCTCTCATCCCCTCCCTCTTCGCCCCTTCTATCTGCCATCGCCATGACGATATCTTGTAATTCATTGTGTGCCCGCATTGTTCATCCCCCTGCTTTCGTCCAATAACACCCTCTGCAAACCCGTTCTTGATTCAGGGGATCCACAGAGTAATCCTTTTAGCGTACTTTTCTTTTTAGGTTTGTTTTGTGTCTTATTGAGGGGTGAGAGGATGGTTCTGATGCTGGAAGAGCACCAGGACGACGGTGCTCTGGTCCCGCCCCTCAATTTCTCCATGGTTGAAGAAGGCATATACCGCTCTGGCTTCCCTCAACCTTCGAATTTCGCCTTCATCGAAACCCTAAACCTTCGATCAATCATGTGAGCATCCCCCATGTTGTTCAAAATTTTCAAGTTTTTTTGTTCCCTTTCGGCATTCTCAGTCGGCTTTCCATAACGGATGTGTATTTGGTTGTCAATTGTGAAAGGACTGGGAAACTTCGGTTAATTTCTTTCCGATTGTTATATATGTCCTTAGAACAGTTCTCCCTTGATTGCATTTAGTGCCACGCCGTTTAATTTGTAGCGAACCATGAATTACAAGTTTGGACATTTGTTTATAGAGAAGAACAGGGAATCAAAGGGTCCTGGGAGGTGACAGATAAGAAAGTGCTTTCTGTTGATTCTGTCTGGTTATTTGTGTGGTCCGTTTAATTGAATTGGATTCGAAAAGCGTTGGTTTTCCAGATTCGGAGATTGATACTTCACATTGATCCATGTGTTGCATTTAATTCCATCTTATCTCAAGCAGATACTTGTGCCCAGAACCTTATCCTGAAGAAAACATGAAGTTCATTCAAGAGCGGAATTTTCGGCTTTTCCAATTTGGAATCGAAGGAAAGACGGTATATTCTCAGTACTTTCTCCTCAGTGGCCGTTGTACCATAATTTAAAACGGTGGTGGATGTTGTTTGCTTGGCTGCATCTTGATTTGTCATGACTTGGATGCATAGTCTTATGTTATTATTATTATCATTATGTTATCAGTGGATGCATGGTCTTTTGTGCTAGTGAGATTGATTGTATTCTGTCGATGATCTGAAGGGTGTGATCATGTGAAGTCGAACTCTTACCATTGTAATGACTGGTCAAATGCCCTGACGACTGTATTCGCCTTATTGTGGTTGTACCTCTTTTTGGCCGTTGTTGTTTTCGTTTTCGTGTATTGATACCATGCTGTCATGGTTCAATATCTGCAGGAGCCTTCTGTATCTATTCCTAGGGATACTATCACTGAAGCTCTAAAAGCCTTGATTGGTATTGCAATTGAACAATCCATAAACTCATCTCTTTTAGAGTTCAATTTGCTATTCATTGTAACATGTCATGTAGAACCATCTCCTTACCCTCGATCTCCTTGTGTCTTTTCAGATGTAAGGAATCATCCAGTTCTCATCCACTGCAAACGAGGCAAGGTACCGTTACTGCTAATTTCTGAACTTTCTTGTAACTTTATTTCTCTGATCGCTTCTGTTATTTTGCACACTCCGATTCATAGATAAGTTGAGACGCATTCGACATCTACTGCGTGGAACTCATAGCTGAATATTGTAAGTTATTTACCGGTTTCTTCTGTTTTCCCCCCCTACTGCAGCACCGAACTGGCTGTCTTGTCGGGTGCTTCAGGAAGTTGCAGAACTGGTGCCTGTCTTCTGTGTTTGAGGAGTACCAGTGCTTCGCAAGGGAGAAGTTGAGGGTCACAGATTTGAGATTCATGGAATCGTTTGACGTGGCGAGCCTGAGGAGTAGCTTGTATAGCATCATCTTCCAGTACCATGGCTCGAAGAAGAGGCGCCTGCTGTACAAAGAGGAGACTTCGCAGAAACCCCCTCGAATAACTTCAAATTAGCTCATCGTACTCACCAGTAGCTCTAGACCATCCATCGAGTTCATTTCCCCGGTTTAATGTTAGTTTTTGACATTACATACATGGAGCAGCTATGGTTTTTTTTTTTTTTTTTGGTCTGCTGCTGCTGCTGCTTACTTTCTCCTTTCGGGGACAACACTCTCCATACTTTACATAGTCGGATCAGATTTCTCAACTAATATGTTCCGTATTATGGGCGGATTTCATTCTTCTTTTATAGAATGTGTATAGATTCATCCTTTTTTCTAAGTTCATGCGTCCATTTCTTAGGATCAAAATTCTTCGAGAGAAAACTCTGATATGTGAATCATAAAAACAACAGTGGATTGCATATACTGGCCTTGATCTTTGCATCAGAATCCATAAGGTGATGCCTCTTACATGGATAGAATTCAAATCAGTAAGACTGGAATGCCTCGAGCAAACTGCTCTAGCAATGTTTGAGAAGCTCAGGAGCCAGCCATGAAGTAGACATGTGGGCACGATGCGGAATCAGAAGATCCATGGCATGTCAATAAAACCGGTGACTTCGGACCTTATAAAATTCAAAGGAAGTCCAAAATCAACTGATGGGGAGCATGTAGAAAGCCCAGTGTAAGGCATCATCAGAGATGGGCTCATAGGAAGCCGATCATTGGTGACATTGTAAGGCTGACAGTGCTCGCCCTGATATCACATTGATATGTTCTAATGGATCATGACTAAGTCCAATTTAAGTCGGGTCACTCCATATATTCTTGTTTAGAAGGATAGTGATGACTAATAATTAATCAATATATTCTTGGCTAGTGGACGCGCCTAATTAGAAGATCGAAGCCCTATCGTCACAGGCACTGTTTCCCCCCCAATCAGTCGCCTTCCCCGACGAGGGTTCTCACAGGTCATAGCCAGAGGGAGAAACCTTCTGAGATACGCCGTCGCGTCGGAGGAGCGAAGCAGCCATGACGGGGAAGGCGAAGCCGAAGAAGCACACGGCCAAGGAGATCGCCGCCAAGGTTGACGCGGCGACCACAAGCCGCGGCGGCGGGAAGGCCGGGCTCGCCGATCGTTCCGGCGTCGAGAAGGGCGGCCACGCCAAGTACGAGTGCCCCCTCTGCAAGACGACGGCCCCCGACCTTAAGTCGATGCAGATTCACCACGATGCCCGCCACCCGAAGATCCCCTTCGACGAATCGAAGCTCACCAATCTCCACGCCAATCACTCGGCTGCCGATCCTGCTAAGTCTCGCCCTGGCGTTAGGGGTAGCTTCAAGAAGTGAATCAGGAGCGTCGCTCACTGGCTGTACTAGAATCGCTTGCCTATTTACGGTAATCCCAGTGGGTTGTGTAATCTTTATATGGTGATGATGGGAAGATGTACGACGCAACAGGTGACTGTTCTCTTATAGATCCTGTCCTTGCTGCTTGCAGCGTATATTACCCATCTATATGATACCATGCCTTCAAAGTTTCGCTTTTTCTGGTATAGGATGCAATCTTCTTACCTCTATCGTATGATCTATCAGATTCCTTTATGGGTCAGGAGTGTTCACTTCCTGATGCTGCAATTTTTGCCTTACTTGTTCTTTCCCTGGATTCGTATCTCGGGGTTTTCAGTGTTCTCTTGGGTGTCTTCAGATGTGATTGAATGTCAAAAAGGACTCGACTTTGATGACGGTGTATCACTGCTGCTCCCTCCGACGACATTTCCAGCTAAAAGAACAAGGGTTTTCCTTATGGGGGGCATTGTTCTTTTTCCCTCTCTTTAGTAAAAGTAGCTAATTGTTATCATTGATCTGGTAATTCATGTGTCTGGTTGAGAAAGGTGAATGTTTACTGGGTTAGAGCTGGTGGGTTCATCTCGATCTGTTCTCGGTGCCATCAAAGGACAGTAATTGTCTGGTGGATGAATGTATATTCTTCTATTGGCACCTGCAATAAGTTTTCCAATAGGATCTTCTTTGACGGTCTTCTGCAGAAGCACTAGGCAGAAGAACGGACCGATCCATCGACTAAACGTGGCATTTCGAGCATGGCTTCAACGTCGTATCTGTTGCCCGTTGATACATTCGGTGGATGCTTAGAATTTTGATTGGTTTACTTACTCCTTCTGGTGACCCTGTACTTCTCCATGTTCCTGTAACGAGGAGTTCCATGGAGTAGGAGCTTAATCAGCCACCCCAGCTCCAGGCAGTAAGTCATCAGAGGGCCCAATAACCAATTGGACCGAGCGCATGTGCTATTCGGATTCACGAAACAGAGCCCGATATGTTTATTCTCCATTTCAACACTAAGCGATCGGATGTCGACCTGACTTGTCCTCTCTTTTGACCCTTCATCCTCATCTACACAAAAAGCTTCAAGTACACGGAATTCTAATGAACACTTATAATTCCAGTTTGGATTGGTTGGTTTTACTCAAATCCAGGGTCCCAATATATATATATATATATATATATCTTTTATTTATTTGGATTAGAACGGATACACTTTCTGTTGAGTTGAATGTGAGAATCTACCACTCTCTCCTCGTTATTAACAGTCGGAGAAATTTCACGTTATGGGCTGGGGAAAGTGGATAATGTGGAAGCAACTCGAAAGGGCCTTTGGTTGGATAGCTGCACTTTTCTGACACATGTTGGCCCCCATGCCAAGGTGCAGCAACCACGCCTCTCCCCCCTGCATGCAAACTTCCTACATGTGGATCAGAGATAAATGCTCCATTTGGAGACATCCAATTTAAGTGTAAGAGTATGCTATCTCTCCACCTGTTCATCGCGTTAAAAGATGAAGCGAAAGTGCACGGCAATCTCCGAGAGTGATCCATTAACAGAGCCACGGCCACCACCGACGGTGGTGGAGGAGGCGGAGGAGGATGACTGGCCACTTAATCCTCCGGAGAATGAGGACTATGACCTGCTCATGCCACAACCCCCCAACTGGTTTATGAAGCTGGTGCTCCTCCTGGCCGACTTGATATACAACTGCATGGCCCTGCTTTTCTCCCCCATCTCCTCTCTCTTCTACCTGGCATCCGACTCCTACCGTCGGGCCGAGGAAGCAAAGGAAAGAGTAGAATTGGCCGTGCAGAAAGTCCCCTCGAACATCACCCATGGCAGCGTCCTGCTGATTAGGAAGCTCGGGATGGGATTCCTTGGTGCAGCCTATATGGGCATGGTGCTGATAATGTTAATGGTGGCATCGGTGGTGGTTGGGGTTGGGCTGGTTAGGGTATGGGTGGATGAGCCAGTTCTTGTAAGGGAGAGGCTCCATTTTGACTACACCGATTTTCAACCAAAGGCGATGTTCCCGCTCTGCGTGGTTTCCGGGTCAGACAGGGGGAGCAGCTGGGTCATGTTGAGGAAGGCTCGACGAGTAGGTGAGATTCCTGTTGGACATACGTTTCAGGTTTCAGTGCTGCTGGTGATGCCCGATTCGGATTACAACCGCCTGGTCGGGGTGTTCCAGGTAAACGTGGCAATGATCACTCTTCGAAACTTTTAATGCAAACCTTCGAGTCAGCCGTGTGTAATATGATTTGGATTCATCAATATTTGGTATTTTTTTCATCTTCTTGGGCCCATTGATTGACCAGAACTGGTTGCCACAGTTGACTGCGGAGCTCCTAAATGGTACAGGCCAAACCATTGCAAAATCGAGTCGGCCGTGTATACTACTGTTCAGAAGCCTCCCGGTACGAGTGGCTCGCACGTTCCTCTTGGGTGTACCTCTGCTCCTAGGAATCTCCACCGAAACTCAGAAGGTGAGAGTGGATATCCTGAAGCACAAGGAGGCGAGTGCCCCAAGAACGAATGCTATCAGGGTGACCCTGATTCCTCGAGCGGGGACCTTCTCTCCTCCGCAGCTGTACGAGGCCGAGATCCTGATAAACTCCCAGCTCCCGTGGCCGAAGAAGCTGATCTATAATTGGAAATGGACATTCTACGTCTGGATTTCCCTGTACACATACGTTATGTTGCTCCTATTCCTAATCTGCTGCAAACCGCTGGTTCTTTCGGGCCCAGTGGTAAGCTTCCGAGACCCGCACATGGTGGAGGAGGAGGGGGCGTCCACCAGCACTGAAGAACCCAAGGAGCACTGGAATGTTGGGACCGGGGACGGTGAGAGGGATGTCGCAGAGCTGCTGAGGAAGCTGCGGGAAAGCAGGCGGCGGCGGAGAGCCCTGCTTGTGGCAGCTGAAGCTGCTGGCTCGTCGGCTGATTCGAGCGTGAGCCAGACAAGGGGAGAGATGACCACGACAGCAACGAGCGGACCTGCTGAAGATGAAGCCGGTGATTCGGAATCGGTGTGTTGAGGTAAATTGATGGCCAGTGGGTTACATCCCAAGAAATGACTTTGTTAGGATTTTGCATGTGTCTGTGTCCTCGTGCTCTGCCTTCCTTCCATGGCTACAATGATAGACATCAATCATCGAATGTATACAGACGTTGTGATAGGACTTCAGGTTGCCCACCTCATGATTCATTCACGAGATCCCAGTATCATTAACGTCTTTCAAGCATATTGTTCGTTCCCATATCGAACTTTACCCGTCGAGTAGCAATCAAGATGGGGAATAATGTGGAGGGGCTCCTTAAATCTGAGAGATTGGGGGAGATGGGAATGAGTGATTTTTTTTTGTTTTAGTATATGGAACCAGCAAATCAAGTGGTTCCGGAGAACCAATGTGTCCATGTCCATCGACTTCTTAGCCACATATGTCCCAATTGCTATGATACATACGATCGACACTTGACCACTATAACCATGGCCCAACATCAGACAGCCATGCATCGCATGTCAGTTGATGCTTGCTAATTCATTGCACGATGCGACAGAAAATGATCGAACGGGCAGTCCGGTCTCCTAACACAGCCCGATTCCATTATGTAATTCGAGAACCAAGAGGGCGTGCAGTAAACTTAAGTCCAATGCGTACTCATAGAACTTGCTCACTAGGCCTATCAACTAAAATGAAATTACAGTCTTCTTCATTGCTCCAAATGGGCTTATGATGCAAAATAAATTAAAGTAGAAAGAAAAAGAAGGGAACTTATTGAAAAAGAAGAAGAAGATGGGGAGCGAATATTTTATATATATATATATATAATAATGAAGATCTCGGTCTGGTCGGAAAGTAGATTTCGGGAACAAACCGAGCATATCCTTATTTTATTATTAATAATAGTTACACGCATGGACTGATTTGGTCCCTGTGTTTGGCTCCGAGCATTGGAGTGCTCCGTGCGTTGGACATATGATTATATTCCTCTCTCTCTTTTTTTTTTTCTTGATTCTGTTCCCGACTCATCATCGAGGCGAAAGCCCGTATAATAATTAATGGGTGACTTGAGACCTACCAGTTGAGGTTAACTTGGTAGACTGGGAGTCGTATGCCAAGGACGGTGACACGGTGGCGATGATTGTCAAGGGGCTCTTGAGAGACCGGCAAAATGGTAAGGCTGACCTTGGTTGTCCGGAATGATGCTCTCATACCTAAATTATATAGTGAAATGTGGAAAAGTGAGTATAGAGTGTATGGTATATTACAGTGATTTAGATGATATTTATAGAGAAAAATCAATATGGGTTAAATACAACTTGACATGAACTCACATGATCAAATATTGGAAACTTAATTATGTACAAAGTGATAGGCAACTTGTCTCCGGAAGCAATTTCCGAGAATAAGACATCCTCGGTAGCGTGAAGGGCCCAGAATCAAGCTGTACGAGAGCCAAGGCCGACTCCTGATGTCTCGAGGGGTTGATGTTATGGCCATTCTGATGGGATTGCTTGTGAGGGCCACTGATGGGGCCGACCTGGCATTTGGTGGCCACTGGTAAGACCATCTTAGCGGTCCCCGTGGAGTGGTGACTTGTGGGAGGCCGACTTCCTGGTCAGGTCACCTTGGCCGCATGTAGAGTACTTGCCAGTAATATATTCCTAGCTAATAATGTTCATTTCTTTCTATTTTCTATGTTTTTCGGATCTTAATTTTAATTTTTCTTAAAAAAATTAATTATATTGACTCGAATTATTATAAATAATATATATATTCTCATTTTGTACTTCTATAAGCTAGTAATTTCCGATGCTATTAATTGACTTGACAAGCCAGATGGCTCATTACATAAGCTAGCCTATCCATAGGCCCAAGAGTCAAAACCTATGGTTTCAAGCTGACACAAAAGCAAAAAGAAAAAAGAAAAAACAACATTTATCCACATGGAACATGTTACTCGGTTGGAAGTTGCCAGAGCCAGCAGGTTTGAAATAACCGGATGCATTCGAGAAACTCTTGAAAATAGGGTTTTCCCCCTCCCTATTGTGCCAAGACTAAACCGGCAATGACATCACCGTCACATGTTTGCCGACAATGTTCGGTACCCCTTTCCTTTAAATAAAAGCAGGCGATCGGGAGATTTTAATTTTCTAACAAATCGACCGTGCATAAATACAGATTTATTATGATCGACATATATATATTTATACATGAGTAAATATATAAGAGAATGTGTGTGAGTATATATATATATGTGTGTGTAAACAAAATATTTTTCTCTCTACTCTCTCTGTATATATATATATATATATGTTCATCACGTGCCTTTGTTATTTTCCTATATTAGTCCCATTTTTTAAAAATTTTACAGTAACTTTGGACACTTTTCTAATTTAATAATTTCCCTTTTACGGTTCATTTTGGATGTCTAATCTTGATTAGATTTTTGTGTTTGGGTTTTTCCATTTTGTGCCACAGGACACGGGATAAGACACAATTATCCACCATAAATATTTTTTATTTATCTATAATTGACTAATATTGATAAATCCACTGAGAAAATTATCCTTTCTTAAATTTTAGAAATGCATCCCCACCATATTAATGCTAAAAAAAAGTTTCAAATATAAAATATATATCAACCCTAAGTTTTAGAAAGAAATAAAAAATGCTAAATTCTTAAAAGAATTCTAAAAACCTTAAAAAACCAATAAATCAACCATAAAAATTATGAATCATAGAACTCTAAAAATACTAAACTTAAAAATTTATAATCCTAAAAATATAAAAAATTATAATAATTTTAAAATTATTTGAAATTTCTTTTTCCGGTGATTATGTTAATAACTATATCTAGTAATAGAGAATTAAGTATATGTAGCAAAATTATATGAAGGCATATCATATATTAAAAATATTAAGATTAGTTTATTGATAACTGCTTGATCAAATATATTAACTAATCATTACTTATCTTACACTCAAAGAGTATAGAATAGAAAAATTATTTATATTTTCATCCTTCCATGCAAAGTTTCTTTTTAATTAATAATAAGTTATTTGATTTGCCCATATCATAAAGAGTTGCTTCATGAATGATAAATTTATTAAAATTTTAATCTCCTAAATAATTTTTTAATTTTTTATTCATTTTCATAAAAACAAAATACAATGCCCATATTTTATCTATTTTTAACAGAAGAAAAGTGTTTTCTATGTTATAACAAAAATAGTTTGAAATAAAAGACACTAAAAATCAATGCATTATATCTTGTGTAAATCATGTGTAAAACTTATCTCACCTAATTAATTCAAATTTAAGACCGTTATCCCACTAAATATTAATACACTCCCGACATAAAATCTTTCAATACACAAAATTTGAAATAAGAGCTTATCGTGAGTAAGAAATATCGAACAATCTCAATCAATTTATATCAAAAAAATATATAAATTATTATCTATCTAATTCGATATCTTATTAAGTGAAAAGTTGAATTTAAATATTATAAATAAAAAATTATAGTTGAAAATTTTTTCAGGGAAAAGACATATAATTGAGAATAAATAAATTACTATGACGTTATTTTTTTTGTGTAACATAATGTTACCATTAATTAACTAATTGATAGTCATAATCAAATAACGCCGTTGTCGGTTCTTCTCTCTCGGTGCCTGTTGGGTTACAGCTTGGGACTAATGAAAGATGCTCTCTCTCTCTGTCTCTCTATCCCTCCCCTTTGTCTTTCTCTGTGTCCATCTGGCAGAGTCGCCGGGATGAAGAGGGAAAAGGGCGGGTTTTCTTGCGATTTTTGCTGGTGGATCGTTGAAAAATGAAAATCTTTGCCCCTCTGACTCTCTCTCTGTCTCTCTCTCTATAAATTGAAGGCCCAGCTCAGTTTCTTCATCCCTCTCTCTCACTCCATACTCTCTCTCTGCTCAATCCGATGACTTGTTCCTCCCTCGACGCCATTGGGTTGAGTTAAGCCTCTGCCGGGCTCCCTGATCCCAGCCCTCCTTGATCTGTCTTGGCTTTCTCTGAATTTTACACGAATTCGACTTGAAGTCAATCAGGGGCGCTTCTCCGAAGATTCTCGGTCCAATTGTGAATTTCCATTTGCTTTTGTTGGCTGATCCCTTGGAACTGCATGATCTTGTTATCAGTTGGCTTTGCTGAGCGCCTCGGGACTGACTAGGTAGAATTGCATGTCGGAGCTGGAAGCTCTGCTGAGGGCACAGATCTTCTCCACCAAGATCTGTCCATTTTCCTTCGTCCATTTCTAAATTACATGAGAGAGCGGTTGAGATTCTTCTCAACGTAACTGCCGTCGGACGAGGCCCCATCAACAGAAGCTCTTTCCTTGTAAAGAAAGTTTGGAGCTTTTTGGAGCTGAACTTTTGGTCTCTCTCCGCTTCGGTGGTTGGCCTGCAAAATCAACCTGCTCTGTGCACCACTCTTACGGTGTATCATCAGTGTTGGGCTTCAAGCTGAAAAGGTTTAGCAGTAAATTGCGGAAGAATTGCAATTCATCTGCTGACGTGATTGGTCAAATGAAAAGGGAATTAAGGTGGATAATGATGATAGTGCCTGAATGCCTATAGACTGTAAATGCACGAGGTTGTGGGATTCGGTTCTTCATTGTGATAGTGGAGGATTGGGACCAATTAAATAGATCAAGACCCCGCTGTGTTCACGAGCCAGATTTGCTGTGGCGGGTTTCTGACTGTAGTTCCTGACGGATCCATCATCTGAAAATAGCGGTTGTGACTGTCTTGCTGGTCTGGAGTGCTTAATAAACGTAATCAGGGCCCTCAGGATGGGGTCCTGCATATCAAGTGAAAGCGGGAGCCCTGTACCGGGTTCACCCCTGTCTCCTGCGCCGGGAGTTAGGAAGAAGAGAAATGCAAAGAGATCTGGGTCAAGGAGTCCCTCCTCCCTCGAGTATCCGAGGGATGAACCTCTGCATAGGATTCCGGGTAGGCTTTTCCTAAATGGGTCGAGCGAAGTGGCATCCTTGTTCACACAACAGGGCAAGAAAGGAACCAATCAGGACGCAATGATTGTTTGGGAGGTTAGCTTTTTCCCATATCTATCATTACCTCAATCTTGCTCCTCCTACTCCATTATCTTCGCCATTTAAAATATTATCATGCCGTGTTTCACATACCGTTGGTGCCGGTCAGCACAGTAGTACATCGTTGCTTGAATTTGTGCTGGGTCTGCATTTGGTGGCTCCTTAGTGTCTTCTTTTATCTGAATTCACATCATCCTCTAGAGCAGGCTTATCTTATACCATTCTTAGGCTTGCTGTTTGTGCTTGTCTTTGCTCATTCTGTAACGTTGCTGCAATTCAGAACTTTTTCTCGAGGAAGGACACAGTCTTTTGCGGTGTTTTTGATGGACACGGTCCATATGGACATATGGTTGCGAGGAGAGTTAGGGACTCACTTCCCCTTAAATTGTCTACTCACTGGGAATCAAAGAAAAACAAAGAGAATGTTCTGAAAGAGATCAACCTGAATGCTGCAACTGGCATAACCTCTGAAGAGACAACTCCTGGACCTTCCAGTGAACGATCAAGCGTGTACAGTGAGCTTGAGGAGATGGAGAAGCAGCAAGAAACCTTTCAGTTGCTGAAGCAGTCTTTTCTAAGGGGTTTCAGAAGCATGGACAGAGAACTGAGAAGGTTTACAAACATCGATTGCTTCTGCAGTGGAACCACGGCAGTAACCTTAGTCAAGCAGGTTTTATGCCTATGACCTCCGTCCTTATGAAAAAAAAAAAAAGGAATCTATAGTTCTTCATGGTAAACGGTTTGACTCTTTTGACAGGGTGAATACCTTGTCATTGGAAATATTGGAGACTCGAGAGCAGTTCTAGGTACACGAGGCAAAGATGATTCTCTTACCGCAGTTCAGTTAACTGTAGATCTTAAACCCAATCTTCCAGGTTTGTCCTCTCTGTGTGTGCTTGTGTCTGTCTGTGGTAGAGCTCAGGCTAATTAATTTCTTGACAGGGGAGGCGGAGAGAATCATGAAATGCAAGGGTCGAGTTTTTGCCCTTCAGGACGAGCCTGATGTTGCACGTGTTTGGTTACCAAACAATGACTCCCCTGGACTGGCAATGGCACGGGCTTTTGGTGATTTTTGCCTTAAGGATTTTGGACTCATTTCAGTGCCCGAAATATCATGCTGGCATCTCAATGAGAAGGATGAGTTTGTCATTTTAGCTACTGATGGGGTGGGCGGTCCAACTGATGATTCTCTCGCAGTTTGTGTTGCTTTTCTTTAATGTGATAGACTGCCTTTATTAGTCATTACTTTTGTTTCGCAGATATGGGATGTGCTGTCGAACCAGGAAGTTGTGGACGTCGTAGCTTCTGTCCCAGCACGTTCCTCTGCAGCGAGGGCCCTTGTACAGTCAGCAGTTCAAGCATGGAAGTACAAGTTCCCAACATCAAAAGTTGATGACTGTGCTGTCGTTTGCTTGTTCTTGGACTTCAAAAATGCATGTGTTGATTCTACGTCTACTACTTAGTCTAGAGGACTCTCTGCTTGAGCTGATCAAACAAGCACAGGCACCGAAGAAGATGCCTCTGTTCAAACTGATCAAATGGATATGTCAAAGCATGAGGAAACACATTTCAGATCAGAAAAGGATCTATCCATTCTTGAAGAAGTGTTGCCTGTTCATGAACTCATGAATTTTTCTCATGTAAGTGGGGAGAAGAGTGGCTCCTGGGGAAGCTAGAAGCCAGCAATGATAAAACTCCAAGGTTCCTCCTTGTTCGTTTTGTTCTCTGTAAAGTTACTTCCTTTGTTCATTTTATTATTATTGCTTAATCAAACCGAGTCTAAACAAAAAAGACATCTATTGTGGTGGGAAGGCTGTCTATGATTCGAGAAGGAGAGTTAGGCCCCATTACTTTTAGCATGTCTGGGGAAATGTCATCTCCCTCGCACCGTATGGATAGATTTTGAATTCCACTGTCCACCAGTGTATCATATGGCAACATGTTGCCTGTCTGATTTAATCATGCATTTCATTGAGGATCATATTTTTCATGACAAACTTGTTAGAGTTTGTGTCATTACAAAGAGAGGAACTGAAGCGAGCGGGCTCTTCCTTAATGAGTTTTATTCCATAATGCAGTTTCCTTAGATTATGCAGACTTAATGCAGTCTCTGTGTCCTTCTAGATTGGTTTTCCGTCTAACCAACGAGTGAAGAAGTCCAAGGATTCCCTCGGCTTGTACTGAGGGACCATATGTCCAGCTCCCTGCACGGCAAAGACCATTTGTATCAGAAGATGTGGTCTAGGAGTGATATAACTCTAAACAAACACGGGCAGCATATATATGCTAGCTGGTAGCTGGATGAAAAATCTTTTCAGGTTAATGGACTGTTTCTTCGAAGAACTAATTTCACGATTTCAGATGACTCCGAGGAACCATCTGTTGTTATAAATGAATGAGAGCCCAGAGTTCATTGGTTGACAAACCTTGACTGTTAAGAATGTGAGGTTCTTGTCATATGCTTGCAAGTACCTGCACCAGAGAGAGCGATTCGTGTCAGATGAACGATGCTTCTTTAGCGAGAGCAGGGGGGGGACAGAAGAGAGAATTCTATTAGTAATCACCCAGCAACTTGCTCGTTGGACAACCACGATTTCCATTGCTCGACAATCTTGTAGCCCATCGATCTAGTCCAGGCCTCGGTTCCAGTGTATGGTATAGCTCTGTCGTGATCACCGCTGCATGGATGACCCATTAGAAGAATTAACGTCTTTCAGTGCAAATTAATGACTGTAAGGTATGTCATATCAGATCGCATACAACACATGAATGTGGTAATCTATAGAGAAAGTCACCTGTAGATAAGAGCTCGGTATCCCTTGGAAGTCAGATTCTTGTGGTAGGGTAGCATGCTATCTGTGTCAGGTATATATTCGACCCTATCAGCGCATATCATCCACGAACCTGCCACACTTGACTGCAATTTTTTTTTTTTTTTTGCATGCAAAACAGTAAGCAAGTGACGATGTTCGAATAATTTCCGCATATCAACCATCAAATGAACAGTCTCCATTACCGGAGCTGCATGAATTGCTTTCCTAACAACCGCATCATTCAGCCATGCAGTGGCAAGGTCATCATTCTGCACAATAGTCATCAAAGCGCGCTTAGAATTGTGCTTGTCTAATAAGATATGGTAATGATGACGTTTAGTAGGGATATTCATCAAATTCAAAGTCACTCACAATGCAGGGAACATGATATGTGGGCTCCAACTCTGCATGCAAGGGAACTCTTCCATCCCGTCCTGGAAAACGAACCAAGTTTCTACTACCATGCATTCTGGTGAAATGCTTTGTATCAGTTGCTCCTTGCATACTGAAATTCAAAGGGCCACTGGCGGTTTGATTTCCTTCAGCTGCACTCTGATATCGGTAACAAGGCTCGAGGATATTGTACCTGTTTAGACCCACCAGAGCCTAAAGGCATGCAGAGATTCAAGGGGTTAAAAGGACTGTAAAGAATTTGCATTAAAATGGAGTTACAATTAGGTAACACTTGGTGAGAGACATCCTTCATTTGATTAGATCAGGATATGGACTGTCAAAAGGAAACAAATTCAACTATGGTTGCTGGAAAAAAATTTTCTTTTGTTTGCATACATCATATACTCTCCGGAGGTTCTGTTCACATGTTTGAGTTAGCGGGTCATAGTACTTCCCTTGGCACGTTGCTTGACAATCCTGCGCAGCAAATATCAAGTCAATAATGACTGCAATTCTGTATATGCTCTTGGTGTGCTGAATTAGGAAGACCTTCTGTTCCAACTCACCTCAAAAATGTCACTGGAGATCAACCCCATGCCAAAGGCAAATGGAACGAGAGCATTGCCATCATAGAAGTTATCTGCTATGCCGTTTCCAACAAGGTAGCCCTGAAGTTTTATGGGAATTCATTTGTACGAGTTCAAAACTTTCAATGACACAACTACTAGTTTATTTACCCATGGGACAGCAGGAGTTGTCACCTTGAAATTGATGAGGGGCTGTTGGCCGGCTTCTATACCTGCAGGAGGATATCTCCATTGTGACAGTATATATCAAATAATTAAGCTTATAGACATATGTAGCCTTCTATTTTTCATACCTTTGACCACTTCAGAGGCAAGTGTTGGAACGTAAACTCCAGCATAGGATTCTCCTGAAATGTAGAATGGATTGTCCAGGAACTCGGAATACAGCTCAAACCACTGATGCCAGCAAACATAGGGATTGCTTGACTTAAGAAACTTGGATAAAATAGGATTTGGAGCACAGTGCCCCTCTTTGTCACTCCCATGATTGACAAATATTACTAGTTGCATACTGCTAGATGGATTATTGATCTAATTACCTTTAGCAGGAAAGCATGTGTATCAGAGGCAGTTTGGATGTCCCCTGTCACATAATTGCTGGGATTGTCGGAGTAAGACAAGCCAACCCCACAAGGTGAATCCAAGTAGATGATGTTTGAAACCTGTAAGTGGCGGAAGAAGAGCAGGAATTTATGGTATTTGTACAAGGTAAAGGATTGTTATAGCTGCTTCATGTCAAATTCATAAGAGGGTTCCTGTTTCTGATTGTTAGTGTAACTGTCTTAACCTTGGACCAGCTGTAAGGATTGAGCTGCAACATGGGAAGGCTTCCTCCTGAACTCCCATGTCGAAAATTGAATGGTCCTGAGAAGTAGATAGTGCATTCACTAAGTCTGTCATAACACAGGGAAAAAGTGAAGTCTCTTTACGGTAACTTCATAGCATAGTTCTAAATCTTAATACCGTGTTCATAGACAAACCCATCGAAGCTGGAGCACCCAGGCCCACCATTGAGCCACAACACCATGGGATCTCTCGAAGGATCTCTTTGCGAAGCAACAAAGTAGTAGAACAGGTTCTTCTTCCCTGCAGGCTTCCCATCTATGGCCACATACCTGCATACCAGCAAAGGAAACGGATAACACTTACGACAGATGCAACCAAATAGTGGCAGTTTGCTACGGATAAGTCATCTGTGATCAGATCAGTCATGTATTAAGACCCTGCATAATGTTGAGAGGGGAGACGTCCAGTGAAGCCTGGTATGCTCGTGATGAGAGCATCCTTCGGAGCTGCTGTGACAAACGTGACACACACAAGCAAGGCAAGTGCTATGCTACATGTGAACCTCAGAGGCTCCATGATTGAACGGATTCTCAAAGACTCCTATAGGTGGTCTCTGGAGTCCGTATTTATCTGTGGTTGTTTATTTTCTTTTTCTTTACTTATCATTGTTTCCTTTCTCTTCTTGTTTTCCTCTGAATTTTCTGTTTGTGGGACATGTTTGTTTGTGAATAAAGAATTTGCCGATATAAGACATATAATGAATACAACGAGGGGAAGATAAAGCACCTTCGAGGAAATAGGCATAGAATGAGAGGCATATGGAGATGAAACATGAGCTGGCCAAGACTTTTTGTCCAGTTACCTACATTTCCTAGGTGAGGACACTCCATAATGTATGTGAAAAGGAAAAAAGCAAATGAGACAACAAATCATTAGTCTTTGACTCTCCATGTTTGTCCAGGTTACATTTTCTCCACGAAAAAGTTGAATAATCATTATTACATCTCGATGGAGATTGTTTCCTGAGCTTTTCTCGTATGATGTGATCCATTTTATTGTGTGGTGTCTCTGAGAATTCGATGTTTCTGTCATAGAAGCTACCTCAAAGAAGCAGACAAGCAAAAACGATCCAAAGTTAAATACGATTTCTCTTGTAGGTGTGGAACGTGGATAGGTTCGGGTGCCGGTTTCATATCCTAAAGGGGTTCCCCTGTATGTGAAAAGTTCACTGAGAATCTCTTTCCGCGTTAGATTGGGACCATCTTTCATCAGCAAATTTTTTACTTTGGATCATTGGGAATAATTGCTTAAAAGTAAATTAGCTCTCTCTTACTCGATGAATCAATTCCACTTTAACAGAAGAGTCTGGAAGCAGTTTACGAGTTACTTGTTACATCGGCTCTCCTTCTAACCAAAAACCGTACCAGTTCAATGACTCCATCTACTCGTACTGAGAAGCCATTTGCCCTGCTCCCTGGACAGCAAGACCCATGAATGTGATCAAGGGCAGCACCAGGATAACATAAACACAAAACAAAATTGCAGTTTTCTCTATAAATATTAAAGCTTCTTGGAAGACGACCAAGATGGTTAAGAACCAGAGGTTCTTGTCATACGCTTGCAAGCACCCGTGCCCAAGTCTAAAGCCTACTAGGTCTGAGATGTTTTTCTCTAAAAGGATACTGAACAGGAAGATGTCTTTTTCTAGGGCCAATGCTGGAGTAATTGTAGATATGCACAATATGGAAAGAAGGAAGATAGCAGGAGCTTCTTGGCCAAGATTCTTTCTGAGTTTTCAGTAAACAATGATCTGGATGCCTTGTCGGAACTTGATATATATAAAATGCAGGGACTCGAAAAGGACTGGCCATTCGATGGAGAATAGTAAACTGTGAGTTGAATTAAGTGCATGTTTAGTTGGCACATCTTCCGGCTCTCTCCAGATAGAAAAGAAAGCCTAGCTCAAGAGGCCGGAAACCTGCATGCTCTGCAGATTGACGGGCAATGTCGGTGATTGTTTCAGGATTGCTCAATCAAGTTCAAGTTATGTTTTCCATCCAGTGTAGTTTTCTGATTTATGCTGCGTTGGACATGCCCAGATTTTGAAACAAAACTGCTAGGCTACCTTAAGATTCAAGATTTATTGATGAATTTTTTGCATTGATAATTTTCATTTCCTGTCAATGAAGTCATATGCCTTGCTATTATTCCTCTTATTTCCTTTTCTATTGTTCTTCTGTTCAATCAGGGAATTCAGAAGCAACGAGAGGTTTTACCCATGGGACTGACTTTGAAAAATGCCCTTCATATACTTTTCTTATAAAGTACACTCTGAACATTGACGATAATGTTTCTGTGAGCAACAAGGAAAACTGAGTTAGCCTTGAGCCAATCTTATATCGGCTCTCTGTCCAGCCAGCGCGTATAGAAATCCAGCGCTTCCCTAGGCTTGTACTCTGGCACTGTATGCCCAGCTCCCTGGACAGTGAAAATGGAGACCAAAGTCGGAATTGGAAACCCACAGGAGGAAAAGTGGAAAAAGAATGAGAAATCCAAGAAACGAAAATCAATTATGGAGAAAGACTAATGACGAACATTTGACACCACAGCTTACTTTGATAGTAAGGAAGGTGAGATTGTTGTCGTACTCTTGCAAAAACCTGCAAGCATTCAAGAGACTCCTTTTTACGGTTTGGTTCCAGTTTTGTCCAGTGAGAAATGAAATTCTTTCAGCAACTACTGCATCCTTTAAATGAATCCAGAATCTTGACACTGGTAGAGATCTTAATAGAAACTGGGAGAAGAGATGGAATTAGATACCCAGCAACTTGTCCATCGGACATCCAGGGCCTCCATTCGCTCAAGATCTTATACCCAAGGGATAGAGTCCATGCCTCGCTTCCAATGAATGGAACGCACATGTCATGGTCACCGCTGCCCAAAAAGGAAACCATTTCTTCTTTCTCAGAGGAATCAACAAGAGAAGTTGCCAGGGCGCTTTTCCCCGCCACTAAAATCAAGGAATGATCTTACCTGTAAATGAGTACTCGATAGCTTTGCGAAGTCAGGTTCTTGTGATAAGGAATCATACTTCCGGAATCATGGTGATAGGAGATCTTATTAGTGCATAACTCCCAAGGACCAGAAACATTCACCTGTGCTCCCAATTTTGCAACAGGAATCAGAATTACGAGCATCAGATGGCGGAATGATGCTCAACATGCAACTATGACAAGGAAAAAAATACACACCATGGCAGCGTGAATTGCCTCTCGAACTTTTGCATTGTTAAGCCATGCAGTTGCAACATCATCATTCTGCACCAAGTTCCTCATTTGGAGCATCAACCAAAAGATTCCCATGAAAAATGAACAAATCCAGGAGTGTGATTTTAGTAAGGAGCTTACGGTACAAGCAACATGGAATTTCTCGGCCAACTGGGGCCACAGCGGAACAGGACCATCCTTGACCGTGGACCACAGAGGCCAAGCACGCCCGAACATCCTTTTGCGCACAGCCAGCGGTCTCTCAGTTTTTCCCAACATCTGGAAGCTTAAGGGCAGAGCCACTCTACGATTTGCATCCTCTTTCTTTCCAGAGCCCGGGTAGTGATAGCAAGGCTCAAGAATGTCATAAATGTTCAGACGGCCAATTGCCTGAGTAATAACAGATCCTAAGCAGCTGATTAAAAGAAGTAAAGATCCTAGCTAGGAAACTATGACCAACTTAAACAGAATTGTACCCGGTCTACTTTGTCAAGACTAGCATAGCAGACGTCACTTTTGTTCCCGTAGTAGAATTCACCGCAGCTATTATATACTTCCTGCACCAATTAAACGGGCATTGCTTGGTAATTACTCTAAGGGTCCTTCTGATATAAAGAGATCACGAAGAACACCCATTTAGCAGAGCACACAGACGTGAGGTGTGGAATGTACGACATGGCAATGCAGAGAAGTGACTCGTTATATGATGAGTTCACCCACTACATCAGTCAGCATGTGACTGATAATCTCGAGATGAGACATCACCTGCTCACATAGTAAGTCAGCATGTGATGTGCTTACTATCAGGGTTCAGAAAGACTATTTCCCAGAGGACACTTCAAGATTAAAATACGATCTGCCCTGACCTATTATAATCTGCAAATGAAGATGAATGCTTTCCAAAGAAGAAGAAAGAGAGGCCCACATTGAACATATCATCCGATATCAATCCCATTCCATGAGCAAATGGTACCAGTGCATTTCCATCAAATTTCTCGTCTGTGATCCCATTTCCCACCATGTAACCCTGCACAGAACCACGATTACTGAGTTTCTCATGGCACCATATGCAGCTGGAATCATTAAAGCTGCTGTTGTGGTACTGCTTAACTGAACACAAACCTTGAGGTTGATTGTGGGATTGACGCCTGTCTTAATTCCTGCAAACAGGAAGATAAAATTTATGCAATGATGTCAGCAATCTGTTCAGATACTGATTGTGGGAAGTGGTGGTGAGTGTACCTTTTGCCACTTCAGCTGCAAGAGTGGGCACATAAACCCCAGCATAAGACTCTCCAGCAATGTAGAATGGATTGTTCAAAAACTCCGAGAACATCTCGAACCACTTTTTCCAGTTGAACAGATCATTTAATCAATTCATCAGATATCATTCTTATTACCAAAAGTAAAGAGTATATAAGAAGGGTTTTTATGATTGTTTTCCCAGTAGGGAACCTTAGTTTACCTTCAGAAGGAAGGAATGTGTGGTAGAGGCAGTTTGCAGGTCTCCTGTAATGTACTTGTTAGGATCTAAAGAGTAAGATAGGCCGACTCCACAAGGTGACTCCAGGTAAATGATGTTAGAAACCTGCAAAAGGTGCGTGCACAAATGGCATTGCTTATGAGAATTGAGGATCTGGCACAAAGAAGTGGATTGGGGACCATGAACCTTTTCTCAGGAAAAAATAAATTTGGGTGTTGCTGAAGTGAAGATCGAATTTGAATAAAAGAAAGAGCAGCAAATCCATAACCTTGGACCAGCTATATTTATTTAGATGCAATGTAGGCAGAGCCGCTTTAGCCTTGCCAGCTTCAAAGTTGAATGGACCTGCATAAAAGTTGAATTAATGCCAATGTGAGCCAACAGAAAAGATGTTGCTGAGTATGGAAACATTAGATACCAACTACCTCTTCCCTTTGAAAAGAAGAATCCCAGTAATAGAAAAAACTTCAGACAATTGACAGGCTAAGCTGGCATGTGTCAGGAACAAAATTGAAATGCTTGTCCAGCAGAACACAGAGATAAACGTAAACACACACCATGTTCATAGACAAAACCATCGAAGCTGGAGCATCCAGGTCCTCCATTGAGCCACAGAACTACTGGGTCCTGAGACGGGTTTCTTTCTGACACCGCGAAGTAGTAGAACAGATTCTTCTCGTCAACCTCCACAAACCTGTAAAGTCTCAAGCAATGAGATTGCATCGCAAGAGCTCAGTCTTTTTCCCCAGTAAAAGATGTCCTGAATTTCGTGGTACTATGAAAGGTTTCGAACAAAAGAAATTGAGCAAACAAACCCCGAATAGTGTTTGGAAGCAAAGGTGCCGTTAAAACCAGGTAAATGGGTGACAAGAGACCCTTCTGGAGCTCCATCTGTATATGCCCAAACCAGAAGCACGTATAAAAGCATTCTGAACGTATAATTCTTTTCCATTGCTGAGAAGAAATGATGAGGGAAATCCTTCAACCCGAAGTACAGAAATCTCACTGCAAAGAACTGATTGTTCTTTTCTCAGAGTGGGGACAGAGAAGGTCGGGACTTGGTGTAACCGCAAAGACTATTTATTGACACGAAATTGAGTGATAAAGCACAACTGACGAAAGAGAGGGAGAGGGAAAGGTGGGGAAAAGGTTAAAGTTGGTTTAAAAATCAAACAGGAGTCAAGAGAAGCATCTTTCTGCATTGCCCAATCATTACAAATTACCAGTGCGCAAAGAGAGGAGGATCCTTGACCACTGCCACTGCCCCTGCCCACCCTGAGATTTGCTATTTCCACACCAACAACACTCGAGAGGTTTCCCTGGAGGTAGTGAAACACCAGAGTCAACAGAGCAGATAAGCGGGGATGATAATGAGAGAGGGCGTGAATTCCTAGGAGCCGCTTGGTGCTGTCGGGCCCCCTTCCCACACAAGTGGGTGACCCCTCACGCTCACAGTCTCTTCATTTTCTCAGTGGGGGTGTGGCAAGTTGGCTGGTTGCATTACAACCCTTAACGCAATTCTTAGTTATATCAGGAATCTCATCCAAGGTTTATCCCATTCCGCCAGATCGAGTTTCACTCCAAACATACGTGCATGTGTGTTGTCTCCACTGTGTCCAGAGCATTGGAGCTTAGCAGAACGAAAGCTTGTGGGATATCTTCATCAAAGAACAGACAAATGTTGGCCCCATTCTGTCAACATCTAATTGACTGGAGAGAGCAAACAGAAATCCCCATCACAGGAAAGTGGTAGGAGGGAACAAATAAGACAAGGTGTCCCCGAGGTCCCTAGGATTATTAATGAGGCCTAGATTGTTCCAGGAGGGCAAGAGGTCAGCTGGCGAATCTTCTATATTCAAGGTTTTCAAATAGGAATGACCAGAAAAGACAAGAAGGGGGAGACTATCAGTCATATATCCCCAACCTAACAAAGCTTGTCAGTTTTCATCACAAATCTTCAATATTATCTGCTTGGGATTGGAACCAGGACTTGCTTGGATGAAATGTATATGGCTTATGTGCTCTTTCACTTCCATTCTGTAGTTATCTACAAACATCGATGAAGGAAGATGAATGTGTAAAGAACATGGAAGATAATCCACGGAAAATTCTGCAATACTTCAGAGCCCAAGTTCTCCTTTCCACTTAGCAATCCAGAGTCACCAAGAAATGCACATAAAGGAGGTTGGGGGGGGGGGGGTGGGGTTGTTGGTGTTGGGGAAGGAAGAAGCCATCTTTCCAACAGAAAGATGAGAGGTGTGCTTTAGATCCTGGGACAGGATCAATCATATGACGAGGTCTATGCAACAAGTTAGAATAATGCATCATGAGAGGGAAGAGTATATGATTTTGGTTAGTTGCGGATGAGTACAATTGGTCCTGTTAAAACAAGGGAATGGAGTGTAATTGAAGGCAATAGCAAGAGTCTCAGCAACTCAACGTTCCTTGCCTCCAACGAGAAGAGAAGTTCGACTTAAATTGTGGTCATCCATGGAATATGTGGTTCCTGTACCTTCATCCTTTACTTTAATGCTGGAAGTGTTAGTATTAATGCCCTAAGTCCAATCGCATATGATGTAATTGGAGTTATTTTACATTCATAAAATATAATTGAGGCATTTTATTCATCATGTGCTGCATATTTTGATGAAACCCATAAATTAGGATAATGGTTTTAGGGTCATAATGAGATCATGCCAGTGAGACCTAAGATCTCGAAAGTCCTAGTCTAAAATTGTTCCTAGTTGTAGGATCACTGAGTCGGGGATCGGTGATCCGGTAAAACTAGTACACTCGTTATATGCTCTATGGTAGAGGGTAACTGATCTCACTATTACTTGTGAAGAGTCACTAATATAAGAGTGTAGGTGCTTGTTGTAGAACAAGTTCACTGAACTGACTCGCTTGAGGAAAACCTAATGGATACTCGTGTAAATGTCAATAGGTAATTCCTCTGGTGATAGTAGGTGTCACGGGGCCGATGCGGAACACAAATTTTTCGCACCCCGCTAGGCGTCGACACTCCACTTGCCGACCAGCCACACACCGTGCGTACCGTCGAGGCCGAACGATCACCGAACCGAAGAAGCAACACCGAGGAATACAAGAACACAATTGGGAAAACGTAACTCGTATTCACATATATTACAAGTACACGAAAAACCCAACCCAGGACAGAACTCTTACACGCAGTCTCACGAGCCTATGCCTTGCAGCCTCGCGCCGCTTGCACGCCCGTCTTGTGCCTTCTCTTAAGAACACCGGACTGCAGATCCGACTTGGCTTCCACTCCTTGGAATTTCGGATCCTCTCTGCCTCCTGACTGTCCTGGTCGTCCTTGCTGCTCTCTGGCTTCTCCTCGTGAGGTCTTGGTGCCTCCTTGCTGAATGAGACTGCCCCCTTTATATAGAGGAGCCTTGTGAGCCCAATATGGCAACTCACATCTTGGAATCCCTTGATTCACTCCCTCAATTTCCAGCCTGTCCAATTCCTCCTGGATTGTTTCCATAGCTGGCTGGTTGCCAAATCTGTCCAATCCCTCCAGGATTGTTTCCATAACAGATTAATTGCCATTCCAGGAGAAACTTTCCCGGATTGCTTGCTCGGATTGACTTGGCGCCAGCTAAGCCTCGTCGACCCGATCCATCCTCCTCTAGGATGCACGTCCTTGATCTCTTTCCTAAGATCACGGTCGTCTGAACGGGACTGCTACATCCACCGGTGCTCGAGCATGGTCAAGGACTTAACCGATCTCCACAAGTAGTCAACTCCCTTAGTGTCTGCCGGGCTTGTTGAGTTATGCGCACTCCTATAGTGCCTTTGCGCGGTTGTATCAGGTTCACCGAACCTCCTAGAGCTTTGCACCGTGCCTTGCTCGTGGGCATCCTCACTGCCCACCCGCGCATTCGCCTACTTGTGCCTTGTGACACTTCCTGGCCACAATCTGGTTCCTCAGCACACTGCCGAGCCTTGATCGGTTGTTCCCTTCACTGGTGCCTCCACGCATGCTTGTGTGACCATCTCCACACTTGCCCACTTATGGACTTGCAATTGATCCCAACACCCCGCACTTGACAGCCCGCGCATCCTCGCGTGCAGGCTATGCGCTACCACGACCCCGAGGTACAGCTTGTGGTGCGCATTCTCCGGGGCTTGAGCTCAGGGGTCTAACAGTAGGTGTAAATAGTCCTCAGACCTGAGATTACCATAGCACCTTGTAACTGTTAAATTGAGGTTTTGGCTTATCCCTTAACGTGACTTTTACAGACACGTGCAGGGTATTCTGGACCCAAAGAGACTCTTATGGAGGTGGTGAGTAATCAATAAAGAATCGGTTACTCTTCATGAGAGGGGAGAATGTCTTATGCGTTCTACTTAGTATTGACTTGGGAAATCTCTGGCCGGAGTAGGATGAAAAATCGGAAAGGAGTTTCCGGTATTTTTCATGATTGAGTCTAATACTTGAGAATAGTAATGCATATGAATAGATATTGGGATTTGACATTACATCTATATCCTAACCTATTCGAGACATTGTATAACCGAAGGATGTAATTGCACGGGAACTAATCACCAAAGGGTGTTCGATCTTTTGATTGATCCTCACCATTCGGGTAGTCATGATACGTTGCTAGACGTCAATCTTGACTTGTGGGTCTAAATGATTAAAGGTTAATTGGCTAATCTTATTAAAGGGTTTAATGAGATTAAGCCCACTGCCGACTTGATGTGGAGCCCAATGGGTCACACACAATATAAGTAATTTCTCGTAACGAAATTTAAATATGTTAAATTTCGAATTGGGTTTTAGAACTTCACTAGCACGAATTGAGCCCATAATGATCACATGTCTTATTGGATAAAAATATTATGCGATTAAATATTCGATTAGATTTTAGAAATCTGATAGATAGATATTCTCTCGGTAATATCTTAAAGATTTTTTGAAATCACGGAAGATTTTGAAGATTTATGTGATTTGATAACCAACTCCCTTCGCCGATATGAGATTGATGAAGAGGTTGACGAGTAGAGGGTGAGAGAAAAAAAAATCAATCAACCCTCTTGTGACTGCCGAGAGAGAAAAGGAAAAATACGCATTCATGTGATGACCGTTTGTGAGAATCGTTCTCAATCTCTACGAGGAAACCTAGTGTGGATATCGTGGAAGGTGTGCACATGCACACCTATTCAAATGATCGACTCCAAAAGGTTCGTGATTGGTGGATCCGGGTTCGTTCAGACACGACATCAATATCCGGATTTAAACACAAAGACTGAACATGGTTTTTGTTAGGTATATATTCTAAACCTGTTCTAATTAAAATTCTGAATTACTTCAAAGGGATCATTGGGTTTGGAAATAAATTTTAAAATTTACGTTTCCGCTGCGGTATCGATTCCCAACAGGAAGGACCGGAGGTCGCTGGAGAACTAAGGTCTCCATATCTCATCCAGAGTGAACATCTACAATCTAGGAACCAAAGCACTGTGGGGATATGGCAGGTGATATAATCACCCTCAGTCCATCCGATGGCTTGATTCTCGAGTTCTATAAAACCTGTTTATTCGAGAGCACCATATCTGGAGCTATCACTCGTAAGGATAACTGTCAGCGTCAATGACCCTCTGAAGTGGAATGTGATTGCAGGATATTCATGTCTCTTCCTTTCCTGCGTTGCAGATGGCATTTTGATTATGTGGAGAATTTAGCCTACTCCGTGGCCTAAAAGTTGAGCCCCATTATGCCGACTTGCCTGATCTGGATGGTCTCGATATGCTTTTCCAGAGTCAATCCACAGGCCTGAATTCGTAATCCATAGTAACCAAAACTCTCCTCCCACCAGAATGCTAGGCCTAGGTCCGTAGTACAGATAACTGACTCAGGTGTTTCCTTTTTGGGGTTTACTGATCACCGTCAACTTCGTGTTGGCAACTTCGCTATGTCATGTGATACAAAATATCAACCATGAAACTCCCGAAACACCCCCTCAAACATGCAGATAGTGTCCACTAGAGCAAGGACAGTTTCGTCTTTCCGCCTTTCCCAGTTTAAAGGCGCTCCCTGTCGGTCTCTTCACTGACTCTGTTTTCGCCATGGTTCTGCTGCGACTGGCCCTGTCGGCTTCTTCGGTTGGTTCCCAGAACTTATTCTCCTGCTCCCCTGCTCAGCCGATCTCGTCTTCTTCCTCGGTTGCCCCCGGCTCCAGCTCGAGGAGAGAGTTCCCGTGGAATAATGCAGGTTTGTGCCTCAGTTTGCGGAGTGGCAGGAGGAAGGGTCTTCCTGCAATCAGCTGTAGCTTAGACACGGCGTTGGTGGCTGTGGGTCAGCTTACGGAGCTGGAGAAAGACAGCTTCTGGCCAATCGTCAAAGCCGCTGGTGGAAGGACCGTCGTCCTCGACATGTACACTCGGTGGTATGTACCCCACAACTCCGGTGACTGTTCTTACTTCCTGTAAGCTTACACTTCGTCCGTGGCTGTGAAATTTTCTCGGTTACTCTGTGGCACTGATTCTCTGTCAGAGAAGTGATCCATTTCTCTTTAAGCTTTGAGGTCTTACCAGACAAAATTCACTGAAGAATGTAAGTCATTGGCTACAAGAATTTGCTGCTGCTGTGGTAGGCTGTATAGGAGAATGAGAACCGGGGATCGATTAACAGTGGGTGAGTGCTTTGCTGAAGATTCTAATTTAGGAAAAGAAGATCTGAGACTTCAACGGTGGAGTGGGACTATCTGCTTTCCTGCCCTCTTCAACTGGCCTATTCCAAGACTTTCAGTATCTCATGCTATTCTTCTGGCTTACTTGCATAGCATCTCCATGAGATCCATAGTTGCACTGCATGTAGCTTTCTTGTTCGTAGATAAAGTTGATTCAGAGCAGTTTTTGAGACCGAACCAACTGCATGCATAGGATGTCAACTGCAAGGGAGCCATAGCTCTTGTCTCGGCTTGTTGGTGAAATTACAGATGCATCTGCATAGATAACGAAGTGAATGCAATATCAATGGGTTGGTTGGATGTCGGACTGAGGAATCTAGTAGTTTCAGCTAATTTATCTGCATGGAAAACCATGAAAATGGAGCCATTTCTGTATGCTTCAACTAGATCGAACCTGTCTTGCCACGTTCTAATATACTCGACCCTGGCACCTTATTGCTACATGGATCGGTAGGATAGCTTTTGGAGTTAAGAGTTGATTCAGTTTCATTCTGCCTTTCACTTTTTGCTGCACAATGCTCTTCTTTCCATCTTCAGTTTTTTGATCTGTTCTTCATGCCATTCTTTTGAATGCCAGGTGCGGTCCTTGCAAGATTATGGCTCCCAGATTCCAAGAGCTGTCCGAGAAGTATCTCGATGTTGTTTTCCTGAAGCTCGACTGCAACCAGGAAAACAAGGTTTGTTGCTCGTCATGCTCTTAGCTTTATGCAGCCGATCCATTCGTGTTAGGCAGCATCAGAGTCGGGGAACTAACCATCTGCCCTGCTCTTGTGCTGTGCAGCTGATATTAGCCATTGGCGAAGGAGCTCGGGATAAGTGCCGTCCCGACTTTCAAGATCCTGAAGGAGGGAAAGATTGTGAAAGAAATCATAGGGGCCAAGCTCGATGAACTCATCGCTGCCATCAAGACCTCCAGATCCAGCTGAAGTCGGGAGCTTGCACTGGAAGGAATAAAATCGAATCACGACTGAGTGTAAAGTTCTATGTGAATTATGGAACCGGATGCACATATTCCGATCAAAATATTTATACCGAAACAAAAACGAGCATTCTCCCGACTCTATTGCTGTAATTGGAATGTAAACAGTTCAATCCTACCTGTACTTTACAGGGCATGAAACATCAATGCGGGGCAAGCCTCGGAGACATGGACTGACGTATATCACTGTCTGTTTCGAGTACCAAGTCGTTTTCTTCGTGGACCAATTTCATATTCCAAAATCTGGGCCCACTAAAGGCCCAATGGGCCCTGTCCGTGGTTCAAAATCCCAGCCTCTCACCCAAAAAGGGATCGCGGCAACTGATTTCCCGATTGATTTCGATCGGCGGGCAGCCTCCAGAACATAAGCTGTCGGTGATTCCCCGTAGTTGCTGCCCAGAGTCGAGTCCAATGGCCCCACACCCCGTGTCTGTTCTAACGAGATGGTGTTTGGATTAATTCCCTAAAACTAATCACACATGATAAGACTGGTGATATCTCCTCTTCATATAAAATATTATTATATTAATCATGTACTGTATAATTCATTTATTATTATAAAATTCATATATTATGATATTAATTTTATGATTATAATAAGATCTAAATTTACAAACCTTTATATAAAATTATTTACAATCACATGATTACCAAATAAGATATCAGTTACTCGAATAAACTAATATATTTATTATATACTCTAAAGTAATTGGTAATTGATCTTATACAAGAGTAATTAATATTGAAATATAAGTAGTTATAATGAGTTCACTAAATTGACTTATTCAAAAAAAAATTAATAGATTTTGTATAAATGTCAATATATTATTACTTACATGATAATATATATATAAATAATTCTTAAACTTAAAATTATCACAGTATCTTGTAATAGTTAAATTGTGATTTTGGTCTATTCCTTAATACCATTATCTGGATCAAGTGTAGAATATTCTGAATACAAAAAGACTCTTATGAAAGTTGTGAGAAGTTAACGAGGGATCGGTAACTACTCACAAAATAAGAGAATTTCCTATATAGTCTACTTAATATTAGCTCGAGAAATCTCTAATTAAAATACGATGAAAGATTAGAAATGAGTTTCTAGTAATTCATCATTGAATCAAATACTAGAAAATTGATAAATATATGAATAAATATTATGGCTCAATATTTTAGATAAAGGTAATGTATAATAAAATGATTTAATTACGTATAAACTAATCATAAAAAATTCAATTCTTCAATTGAAATATTCACAATCTAAGTAGTCAACTGTAGGTCAATCTTGATTGCTAATTTAATTTATTAAAAGTTAATATGTGATATTGTTATAATTTTTAATGAGATAAATTAACTTACTATAGTTTAGTTTAATGTGGATCATAATTTAAATTTTGAATTGGACAATTAAAATTTCACTAGCATAAAATTGTATAAATTGATTATACCTTTTTATTAGATAAATTTATTTTAAAGTTAAATATACATCTTGATTTATAAAAATTACTTAATTCTCTTGATTATATACATTTACTAAATTATTGGATGTGATTATATATATATATGTATATGTATGGATGTGTGCACGCTAAATACAATTATTGTAAAAACAAAAAAAAATAGTTTGACCGAATATAGTATATTCATTATTATGGCCAAACGGCTTTCCAAATGAAACATAAATATGTTTTACTGTGGCAATGAATGATTGGCACTACGTTTTCCACTGACGAAGGTGATCGATGCATTTTAGCCTCTCGTTCTTCGCACCTTCCGCCATGTTTTCTTCCCCGGCCGAAGCCGAAGGTCTGCCTGATTTTTCCCAACCCGAGAGAAAGGGCAGTGCCACCCAAAAAGCACCGTAGCCTTGAGGGGTTGAAGACGAATTACTCATCGAACTCCTATGCATAACCCTCCTAATTGTGAAACTAAAATGGAACCGATGATTCTGGATAATTTTCAATACTTACGAGAAGACCTAATATGAATACTGTAAAAGACGTGCACATGTCGTAGTCTAATAAAATGCTTGGCGCCATAGAGGTTTATGTCCGGAGGTTTTGCTCACGGAGGTGGCATCGTGGGACACCCCCAACTCTAGAATTAATTAATTTAGGCACAGATTCAATATTTGTAAGTACGATTTCTAACCCTACTTTATTTGAATTATAAATAATATCAAAAAGATACTAAATTTGAGAATAAAAAATATATTGAAATTAACACACCATCCATACCACGGTCGTGCTGGCACTTCTGGAAATTTCGCATGAGACAGACAGTTTGCCGATGCGTGTCTTTCGGAGGTTACTTCTTCTGACGTCGGAAATTTGGAAAACCTTCACTCCCGGCACGTCCGCTGCACTGATTTTCGATTTTCATTTCTAAGAGAAAAAAACGACGAGCCGTGTTATCCACGTACGAGCTTCGTGGTCCTTACGGCAAAACTCACTCGCGGTGAGGAGCCGAGAGCAGGAGGATGGAAATTGACGACCGATTGACTATGGCCCCATGGGATGGAAACAGGGGAGGAATCAAAACTTCAGTGATGGAGAAGCGCGACCATCGGCACTGACATGAGTATTAGCCAGGAGAGTAGGACGTGTTGAAATTGATTTAAGTGGTAAATAAATATTACTTATTCACAAGTAATGAATAATCATACCCAGAAACTTTTTTCGCAGCAGAATTTGTGCTAATTTTGCTCTCTCTCCCTCTCTTTTTTTTTCTTCTCCTTCTTTCGTGCTTGTTGGGTAAATCCATTAAGCAAAGTAGGTATCAAGTTGGTCGAGCTATTTCTCCTTTCCCTCACGTGATGAGTCTCTTCAAAAAAAAAAAAGAAGAATTAAAAACCCACTGAAAAGTTCAGTCATGAGACCTACGATGGAGAGACTATCAGAAAGCCGCGTGATCGAACGGCCGTGAATGAGCCACTCACTATTAGACTTACACTTCCGACCTCGGTCGGTCTGTGGACTCGACCATCACCACCGAACAGTCCGGCGGGGGAGATGTTGACGTCCAAATTCTCGATCCAACATATGGCGCAGAGACATCTTAAGTGGCCGAACATCACATCAGTGAACGGGGATCCGGGCGTGACTATTCATCTCGTGCTGTGCTGCGTCTAAGCATCCCGTGTCTTAATTAGAAGTCCATCAACTTGTATCCGGTCAGTTTATCATATATATAAACTAAACACATCCATTATATCGGCATGCATTCAACATGTTTAATACGATAATCCTAAGAATCCGATTAGAATATTTACAATGTACTTATATCAATAAGACCATCACAATAAAATTTAACATATTTAATAAATATGATAAATTAATTTGATAATACACGTTTAAACAAGTCAATCAGGTTAACATCTTCAGCAGGTATTTAAATATTTTTATTTATACGTAATCATAGGAATTTGTCTTGCCCCCAACTCAAAACCGGCTAACTCCACTCCGTGAGAGGAATTGTCGGCCCCCGGTAGGACCGATGGAGTGGGCCGATGTCGAGAAAGCTCACGTCACAGACGAAGGTATCGGTCGCCTCAGTGGGAGTGACTAAAGCTAATCGCTGCTGCGCAAGGCAATCGTCATAGAAGTTCTTTCTGGGACAAAATAATATAAATATAGAAGGCTATAATTATTTTTCCAACATTTTTACTGGTTAGACGTTTATTCTTTTTATTATTTAGTGATATTATACCCGTTTTTATTTCATGTAACTTATTATTTCCATTTTAGCGCTTTGCCCCGCTTCTCTTATTGAAAATAAAAAAACACCCAAAAAGAAAAACAAATTGTCCAAATAGAGGTCCAGCAATATAAGAATAATTTCCGACTCTTATTTTTCCTATTTTGCCAGGTGAAAATTATCCATCAAATTAATTATGATTTTATTTGGGTCCTCGAGAAGGTTTTTTTTTTTTTTACATGCCATTCAATTTCGGGGAAAGATAATTTCTATTATACTCCTACCAAGTAAAAGAAGATCCTTGAATTTATACCCTTCTTCCAGCTTTCACTTACCTTAATTTCTCCAAAAATCAATACGTTGCCATGTATAGACACTTACAGTTACACGCGTGCACATATATTCGATCATTTCCAGTTGTAAACTCCATGTTTCCATCCCTAATTAGAAGCAACCAGAGAAATCCGTGAAAGGGGAAATCAGACCTCTAGGATGTGTCTCAGAATATTCAGTATCTGCTCGTCCTCATGGACTGGCTGTCTTTATTGTCATTCAGCCTAAAAATGTCTATATACGAGTCGACAGTCAGTTCATATTAATGAACAATTAATTGATTTTGATCCCTTCGCAGACGTTCCCTTTCTATTCTGCCATAAGGTCTGTTACCACATCGACCGGACATCGCACCCGTTATTCCATTCTTCATTTTATCCCATTTTGCGCTCTCAGGTCTTATCTGTAACCAAACACGGAAGTAACGAGTCGATGGATGTCTGGATTCGCAGTGGGTGACTTTGACCTACTTCACTGTTCTTTTTCATTATCCTCTTACAGGACAAGCTCCATACCATAGAACACCAAGCGACGGATCAAAGAGACAACACAACCTCAGGGAATCGAGCCATCTGCCTGCACACAAAGGAAACATGGCGAATTCTTGTAACAATATCTTGACGTTTTTGTTCCTCCCAACTCTCCTTCTGCTCCTCCTGGTCTTCTGTTTCTTGACTCCCTTTGTGAGTCACAACCAGTATTTCACCGTTACACTTCCTTCTTCATCGTCGCATATTAGCAATCGAATCACCCAGCACAGCTTATCGCCTTCGCCATCACCGGCACCCTCACTGGATGCCGCGGGAACCAGGTCCTTTGATACGCGAGACCGATCTGCTAAGGTCGGAAATAAGGTACTCAGGATTCAGTTTGATACTCGTGATTAGGTGTTGTTGTTCTCTCTCTGTCATCATAGTATATGTTTATGCGCAGAGGAAGAGAAGCAGTGGCAGGTTGGAAAAGATAGAAGCGGATTTGGCGCAAGCTCGAGCAGCCATCCGTCGGGCTATCCGGACCCGAAACTACACGTCCGACAGGGAAGAAACATATGTTCCGACAGGATCGGTTTACCGGAACTCGTTCGCTTTCCATCAGTAAGAAAACTCTTCCTTTTCTTCTCTGGCTAAGCGAGTATCTTGCTGAGTATTAGTTATCCTTCCATTACTGTCTCATTAAGAGCCATTAAGGTTCCAATTAATAAATACATAAGAGGACTGCTGAATATATTGCTATTCATGAAATTCGTCATTAAGGTATATCACTGCGTGATACTCATCTCTCATCTTCATCCAGTCATTGGTTAACTAAGAAAACATGTGTAATTCGATTGGCTCAAGGTATATCTTTTCCAATTGAGTTTAGAAGTCCAACGAGCGTCTCGATTATGAATTTCCTTCATATATATATATAAGAGTACAAAGAGAGGTTTAAATAGTTTTATATGATTAAATTGTGCATTATCTCGTGAGTTTTAATGACACGAAAGTGGATATTGTTATTACCCGTCCGACATACATCATGGCTAACATATCCGTGGTACAGTGAATGGTAATGGGAATGGCTTAGGATGTCATTGCAGTAGACAGTCAATGTGCCTTTGCGTCCAGCTAATTCTGATCAGTTTTGCTTTTCGTGACTTCCATGCACCAGACATATGTAGCTTTTACTTTTTCGTGGCTTGACTTTTGCACATTTTTGTACGTAGGTTTGACTTCATTCCTTAAACTCGTCAACCATATATATATATATATATAATATATATGGATGTATATGGATGTGTGTATGTATACTTGCAGGAGTCACATAGAGATGGTGAAGAGGTTCAAGATATGGGTCTACAGGGAGGGGGAGAGGCCGCTGTTTCACTCCGGTCCCCTGAAGCACATCTATGGCATTGAGGGCCAGTTCATCGACGAGCTCGAGCTCGGCGACAGCCCATTCTTGGCCCGGAGCCCGGATGAGGCCCACGCTTTCTTCGTGCCGGTGAGCGTGGCCTTCATCGTCCACTACATCTACTTGCCCATCACCACTTATGCCCGTGACCGCCTCGTCCGCATCGTCACCGACTATATCAACGTCGTGGCGGACAAGTACCCGTACTGGAACCGCAGCTCTGGCGCCGACCACTTCATGGTCTCTTGTCACGATTGGGTAATACTATCTAATGCTCTCTCTCGTTGCCTACAGATTGATGAGTATAGCATTCGAGTCCACAATCCTACGTGTTAAATTCATTATGAGCTTATAAGGAATCGAGTTCATTTTCACTTAAAAGTTTAAGTTGATAGGTGACGGTACCCAATTTTCTTATAAGTTCACAACGTTTTCTTCATTTAATCGATATGAGATCGTATATCTCAACACTCACCCTCACGTGTGATAATCTAGGCTGGCCTGGTCTTATTAATGGACCATGATGGCACGGCACAAAATCATTAATGGTCCGTATTGACACGGGGCAACATATTCGCAATATAAATTGTATTTAATATCTTATTTTCTATTAAATGTAAATTGATTATGTCATTATACTAAGGAAAAAAAAAGAGTATTTTTAAAATGGCTATAGGGTAACCGTGCGAGCTCAGCATAAAAAATAAACGTACTAGTTTGACTCGAAAGAAAATCAGCTTGAATTATAACTTATTAGCTTGATAACTATGGCTCGAGCACAGTTTTATCGGGGCTGTGTCTGAAATTGCTACGATGCACTTGAATTATAACGAATCTTTCCTGACTATCCAAAGTGCTGGACCCTTAGGCGCCGGAGGTTTCTCATGAGGACCCGAAGCTGTACGAGAACTTCATAAGAGTGCTCTGCAATGCCAACACCAGCGAGAGATTCAGGCCCGGCCGGGATGTTACGTTGCCCGAATTTAATGTGAATCCACATTCTATTGCGGGGCATCCTCCCAGCCGCAACCGCCCGAGCAAGCGGCCGATCCTGGCGTTCTTCGCTGGCGGCCCCCACGGTGACATCAGGAAGGCTCTCTTTGAGCACTGGAAGGACAAGGACGGCGAGATGCAAGTCCACGAGTACCTCCCCGAGGGGCAGAGCTACGCCACTCTCATGGGCCAGGCCAAGTTCTGCCTGTGCCCCAGCGGGTTCGAGGTGGCTAGCCCAAGGGTCGTCGAGGCAATCCAGATCGGGTGCGTCCCCGTCATAATCTCCGACCACTACCCTCTGCCCTTCGGCGACGTCCTGGACTGGAGCAGGTTCTCGGTGCAGATACCTGTGGAGAAGATCCCTGAGATCAAGGCCATCCTGAAGGCGGTGCCACCCCGGGAATACAACAAGCTGCAGAAGGGAGTGGCCACCGTGAGGAGGCACTTCACGCTGAACCGGCCAGCAAAGCCGTTTGATGCACTGCACATGGTGCTGCACTCGATCTGGCTCCGGCGGCTCAACGTTAGGTTAACATCTTAATGTACTTCTCTACCTCCAAGAGTACGTGTAACCCTTGATCACCCATTAAGCTTTGGGATTACATGTAATATATAAACAGCTTCATGCAAGTGTCCAGACGGGCTCAAAACGGAGACAAATTTTATATTTTGCCTTTTTCTTTTCCGGCCCTTTGTCTTTCCTGCTCTGCGGTTAGGCCTATAGATTAAGAGAATTGGGCTCTTTGACCCCTTTTCTTTCATCCTTTTATGAACGGGCCCATGGCCTTTAGGAGAATTGGTCTGGGCCTTTCTCTGCTAGTGTGAAGCCCATTTCTGTACTCCCCAGTTTTCCCTTTTGTACCCTATCGGGACATCCTAGGCCACTGCCACCTCTAGCAAGGAAATACTCACATGCGAGTGAATATGAATCGGTGATGACCTGATTGATTTTTATAGATTAGGTGATGCATGCAGGAATAGGAAATATTCCACGCATTTATCTCTGGCTGAGAGGAGTACCAGAGGAGCTAGGTAGAATCATACTCCGTTCAAGCCCCTCACCCAAGTGGCGGTCCACCGGTTCTCTCATCGAGTCCCTTTATAAATTCGTGAACGCCCTTTATAATAAGAAAATGTATCATTGGTTCCAAGTGATTCTAAGTTTGCATTGTTGAACCGCTATAGAAAGAGATTTGCCGCATCCTCCAATTAATCCTCTTCACTGCACACGACAGTGTGAACCTAAATTTCTTAAACCTCGAATTTGAGGCCAATGGAGGGATCTAAGAGATTTAGATCTTGAAAGATCAATCAGTGAGACTCAGAGGATGGGGTTGGATAGGTCCAAGTCAAAGGGTGTATGAATCCCAAAACAGCTTGCCCGCCCTACAAGGGAGCTGTTGAGCATTCCTATGGGGTCTGTGTTCGGGCTTCGGGTGAGTCGGTTCGGATCAGGTTTCTCATCTTGTCGAATTTACCTTTTTTCTCTTTTTTTGGGGTATAATTTAATATTAAAAAATTCTAATATAATATATAAATTCATGTTTAAGGTAAGATAAAATACACTGATGAGTGAATTAGACTGTGGAGAAATGAGGATTCGCGCTAGCCGACACGCATGCTGCTTGTCTCTCTTTTCCTCCTTCCTGCTGGATTAAATTATAATTTTGGGCATATTTAATATTATTAAAAAAATAAAGTCAATTTTAAGGTCATTCTCTAGCTATTTATTTTTTTGTCCATAGTGCAATTGAAAAACAAATTAATCCATCTAATTTATTCAAATTTAAATTACAATAATTTATTAAAATAAAATTCTCTTGCCCTCACTTGCTAAACCATGCTTATAAAATATTATGCATGCTATTATAATAATAATAATAATAATAAAAAGAGGAAAGAAAACGATTATTTTGATGCAAAATCCAAATCAAAATCTAAGATCGATGAGAGGGGGTGGATTCAGAGTTCCGAGGAGGCACGGGTGGGGTGGGACTGTGATTCCGCGCCCCCCCGCCCCGCCGATTTCTCCGATGCAGTTTGCAATCTCACTCTCGGTCTCGGTCCCCATGCCACCACCCACCTCCTTGATCCCCGAGCTCCCAAATTAACCTATTCATTCAACTCACGATTTCGAGAAGCTTTCAATTTCAAGAAACCGGCCCGGTGCACCGGCTTTCACCCTCGACACAGCCCGGAGATTTGTGCGAGTGGTTCGGTTCGATCCTCACGTATGGAATTTCATATGCACCGTGGAGACTTTATTCTGGCGCATGTTCATCTGGAAAACCCTAGCAGACAGTTTGGCATATACGGTCCAAAGTCACGTGGGGGCAAGATTTGGTCAATGTAAGCATCAGGACAACGAACTTAACTCGCCGATGATGACCATCAATCGCTCACCATCAGCGTATGCTACTCATGGAATTTCGAGCATTGATCCTCTCTCTCTTTTTTCCTGTCTCCTCGTTATCATGATTTATGCGAGGTTCCACGGTTTCTTTCTGTCAGTTCATCCTCGACTGGAGAGTGAGGAGGATTTCGATGGTGTGGTATAGATCTTTGCAGAGAGAGATAAAAGGGCAATATATATGGAGAGGTTCCGAAGCTTTGGAAGTCAGGCAGAATCAGAAGACTAGTGTGATAAGCAAGCATGGGAGCCGATCGATGGACGACGGTGCATAGGATTATCACTCTCCCAGGAGAAGTAAAGTGAGAATGGAAGCCGCGGCCGGTTAGGGCGCATTGCATGGATGCAAATTGGATATTACACACAAACCCGAACTGGTGATGAGTTAATTTTCTTATGAAGTATAAATTACGTGCACTCTTTGGTTGGACCTTTTCACGGATTTAGAGAATCAGTAACCTTGTACTCTTTCGGGAAAAAAAAAAGAGACAGATGTTGATCAACGTGGGAAGAAGAAGGGCATACGTTTTTGTTGGGTTTTGAAGGTAGAAGTGGATAGAAATTGAAATAAATAAGTGGGAAGAGTTTTATAAATGAAAATGAATATAGAAAATGGAGGATGAGAGGTACAAGTCTAGAAAGGAGAGCAGAAAAAGTATTGGGTTAACCGGGCATCTTTATATATCAGCATCTTTTTTTGTCTTTTTCTCAGCTGTATATAACTTAATATTTGAAAGTTGAAATTTCAATTAATTCACATTCAAATTGTGTCAAATGATAAAAGGGATGAAATTTTTCTATTTTTAAGTTTTATTTATTTATAGTACCCAAACCTGAACAGGACATACCAAATCGATTTGGTCAATATGACCCAGTCCGCTTTATGGTGCAAATTGAGTAACATATTGAGGTGGGGTCTTACATTTTACCGTTGTTTTCGGATTCCTCCGTTGACGGGTCAAACTTCAGTGCAAGAGTTAATATATATATATATATGTATAATATTTAATTACCCATTGGGCCTCATCCTCTTTCACCATTTTTGGACCTTCCAAGAATCTCCTTCCCTCTACACATAAATTATTATTAAACTTTTTTTAAAAAAAATAATACTAATTTTTTTAAAAAAAGGTGCTTAATTTCTTCGATAAATCACTACTTTAATCCATAAATTATGAAAGACCAGTCAAAACTAGTACGATTATTTACGATAGGGGGAACACATAGCTAGTCCACCCTGCTGATTATTGCATAATTTATATAGTCATATGGTATAATAATATATTGTACGTACGTGCACGCACGCACACCAGCCATTTATGACCTTTTTTTTAATCCCTGACCACATATGAGTCACTAGATACACATATGGACATGCAGACTACATTGTCTGTATCCATCTGCCGTGCCATGTCGTAAGGAGAAGAGGAGAAGTAAATAATGTATGAAAATATCCTTTTAGTTTCGAATTAAGAATGGTATTATTGTATCACTTTTATCTCTAAATAAATTAATTTGATAATTAATATATATATGCAATATGTGTGTATATACTGGGATGGACGTATTTTTCTCGACAATGAATTTATATATATATATATATATATGATGTCCGTCACTCTCACTCTCCCTTTTCCCTCGACAATGAGAATGAGAGAAGAACCTTAAAAGAGGCCCCGAGACGAGGGATGATGTCTTCTCGTGGGGGTGCATATTAAAATTTAAAAAAAAAAACATAACTGTATATATGTGTGTATATATATACACACACGCATGAATCCATAACGTTAGTTTAAGGGATGAAATTTAATATAATGTGTACGTGATCAAATTTATGAATTAAAATTAAGATAATTGAATAAAATATATAATCAAATTCAAATTCAAATAAGATTCACATAATGCTCAATTAATTTTTTCGGATGTATGAGACTCCACCCAGTAAATTTCCATCCCCCAAGGTTGGCATTCACTCCCCTTTAAGTGAGATATTCAATTCGAGTTATATGAATAATAAGATTTCATGTCGAGAGAGCTTTATTCCCTCAATGGATAAACTCGACTCGAATTGTATTAATTATGATATAATACCAATACATATATACACATATGATCTACTTTGTTGAACTTCTTATGACATATCTTCTGGTTACAACTGAAGGCTATTCATGTAATCTGTTCTCTTTTTTTTTTTTTTCCATCTTAATCACAAGCAAGAGATAAGAAGCAAGTGCTAGGAGGAGGGGTCGGGTTGTAATAACCGACCCGAGACCAATAAGTTGTAAATTCGATGGAGGGTTTACCATTTTCCTTGACAAAGTAAGTTATGGCTCACACAGGTCAGTAAAACTAAAAGTAGTTCAATAATTGCGGTGAGGGAATATTATAATATTGATGTGCCCTAGCTTGCTATATATGTGTATGTGTGTGTGTAGCTATCTATGTATCTATGCATATGCATGTATATACAGCTGGTGAAAATTAAATGATTTTTTTTATCTGTCTGGGCTCCTCCGTGTTAGGGCATCGTTTGTTCCTCGGCTTTCTTCCTCCTTTCCCACTCATTCAACACCTCCTCTCTCTCTCTCTCTCTCTCTCTCTCTCTCTTTTGCTCGAAGAATAAGTTGCAGAAGACGATTATAGAACACGATGCAGTAGTCTTTAACCCTTCCACCGCCTCCTCCTCCTCCTCCTCCTCCTCCTCCCTCCCATCGGCCTCTTCCCCGGCTCTTCTCGTTTGCACCATCTTGTAAATCATCAGTTCATCACTATGGTTGAGCTTATTATTGTATAGATAAAGCTTACTGTTATAGCTGTTCGGGGCTTCAAAGGTCCTCGTTTCCTTGCAGCCGGGCTGAAAGCGAGCACACAGCTTGCTGGGAAGAGCTGAGAGAAAGATGGAAGCGATGAACAAGTGGCTGGCTTTCTCTCTCTCCGGCGGCGGCCACCATCACACGGAACAGCAGTCATCTGCAGCTATGCACCCGGGCATTTCTGGTGAGTGGAGACCGTAGACATACGGGTGAATATGTACATGTATCTCTTGCTAGGTCTTCACGTTTCTGACATATATAAGTGTAGAAAACCTCCTATTCATATGATCATCATTGTTGAGTAACTATTTTGGATGATTTCTTCTTGATCTTGATTCGCCTTATGTTTTACGGGGTCAGATTGGAGCGCAGATGGGGCGGGTGGAGACGCAAACTGCAGGAGGACTCAGTATTCCTCAGCATCGTCATCATCGGGAGATCAGCTGTCCACGCTTATGGGTGCCCCTGCAGCTGCAGGTTCCTCTTCATGCAGCAACAACAGAAACAGCAACATGATTTCCGAGCTTTACGAACAACCCGAAGCTCCCAAGCTTGAGAATTTCCTGGGCCTGCACCCATTTGCTGCCCAGTGCAACCCTTATGCCGACTGTCCTGACAGCATGAGCCGTCCTAATATCTTGGCATCTTATAAACTTGCCAGCGGCAACAGCAACAACCACTGCTCCGAGGATGCCACCGGGGAGACCAACAGCTGCAACAACCTTGTGAGGAATCAGCCAAACAACGGGTCATCATCCATTGGACTCTCTATGATAAAATCTTGGCTGAGGAACCAACCACTGGCCCCACCAGCCGGTCCTCCACTTCATGGTGATAACCAGCAGCAGCTCATTATCGAACATAGTAATGGCACTGCCAGCAGTGCCCAGAACAACAATCTATCACTCTCGATGAGTGCGGAGGGAGAGCTGCAATCACTGTCGAGCTCCAGTGCACCTCTCTCCCTGCTTGCTCCAACGATGCCTCACGGTGCCAGTACTTCACCACTGTCTGATCTCCATCGTGAAAACAGCAGCAGCAACAATGACAACGATAATAAGCTGCAGCAGCAGGACAGCTTTGCTGGGATGGATTCACAGAACTCCTCATCGTCGTGCACCATTGAAGCAGTTCCTCGCAGATCTCTTGATACCTTTGGACAGCGAACCTCAATCTACCGTGGTGTAACAAGGTTCCCTTTCATTTTCTTCACTCCGATCTCCCATTCTTGATAAAAACCTCTATCTTTATTTGTACTTTCTTTGACATCAAATGGCAGCCATGTTACAAAGCTTCATGTGCCATAATCTCATCATTTCTTCAAATAATTGAACCAGAAGAAACACATACGCTTGCAGGCACAGGTGGACGGGGAGATACGAAGCTCATCTATGGGACAATAGCTGCCGAAGAGAGGGACAAACTCGCAAGGGAAGGCAAGGTAGTATTTGTTCAATACAGCGTTATCTCCATCTTCGTTCCTCTTTCGGTTACCCGATAGCTTACTGACATGTTCTTTTCTCTTCCTCCTCTGGAACTGTTGGATGCTGCACATGCACTACTCATTTACACAGTTTATCTGGGTAAGATCTAGCCGCAACTCATCACTCTGTTCTCTAGTAGGAAAATATTTGATGGACATATAATTAGGGCTACATCCCAGCTATGCTCCGGCCGAGCTAACATGTATCTCTGGCAATGGCAAAACTTGTACATTGTCCTTGCAGGAGGCTACGACAAGGAAGAAAAGGCAGCAAGAGCTTATGATTTGGCGGCGTTGAAGTATTGGGGACCCACCACCACGACCAATTTCCCGGTAGATATATACATGTGTATACTCACATACATATACATATCTATAAATTTGTATTATATATATAATTTCTTTGCATGCATGTATAATATGTATATGATTCTTTGACGCTTATTCTTATAAATTTATATACTGATGATGATGTAAAAGATTTTGCTTAGATTGTCACACTCACACACACCTTCTCTTTTTCAAATCCCATTTGGTTTTGGCCTGGGAGCTCGAAACCTGGCGAGGAACCGAATGGTTGGGTTCGATTGATCATTGGTGGTCGACATATCTCGTCTATGTCACATGATATGTCGTGCACACTGATATCTACTGTACCAATTGAAAGCAACTACATTTTAAATGTCTGTTCACATATTAGTACATAATATAGCTGGAGTGGATTCTCTAGAGAGAGTTCTTTGTTTTTTCTGTGCTATATCTAATCATCGATCTGTGTCGTGGATTGTACTTGGACATGTATACCTAAAATCCCAGGTGAGATACAAAAACGAGTCGCATGAAGTAGTTGAGTACATCTTAAATTGAGAAAATTAATGATTTTGAAAGTTTGATACCCATATTAGCTGGGAATAGTCCATAAAGGGAAAATATTAAAAATTATGTGAATAAGGAGTTGTCATTACGAGGAATGTGTCTGAAATGCAGGAGAAAAGAGGGATCTTTTGCCCGACAAATGTGGTCTCTAGCTCAGCTGATAATACCAAAACAAATTATATATATATATTGGTAAATCAGAATTAAAATTAAAATTAAAATTATTGTCATATCATAGATAAGCAACTACGAGAAAGAGCTGGAAGAAATGAAGCACATGACAAGGCAGGAGTTCGTTGCATCTTTAAGGAGGTACGTGACCGCTGCTTAAATCTATTTCGATCCATATGAACAATTTTATGTGTGTGTGTGTATTTATATATGTATCGGACTAATCGTCGAAACGGCCATGAACGACCGGTGGTGCAAGCAGGAAGAGCAGCGGCTTCTCCCGGGGCGCATCCATCTACCGAGGCGTCACCAGGTATACGCGACAGCATCAAGATCGATTTGATTCGCCCGGAAAGAATGCACCCTTTGTGTATATGTTAAGTTCTTTGTTCATTGTTAAATTTATGGATAAATAATGAATTTTCCTGTCTGCAATTCATAGGCACCATCAGCACGGGAGATGGCAGGCCAGGATTGGAAGGGTGGCTGGGAACAAAGATCTCTACCTGGGAACCTTCAGTAAGTTTGATCGGAGAGGTTTTGAAATTCGATTCTTATTGGTGAGATTTCTCTCTTTATGATAATATGCGATATTGTTTTGTGTACTTTTTGTGTCTGTAGGCACGCAGGAGGAAGCGGCGGAGGCGTACGACATAGCAGCCATAAAGTTCCGGGGCCTGAATGCGGTGACGAACTTCGATATGAACAGGTACGACGTCAAGAGCATACTCGAGAGCACCACGCTGCCCGTCGGAACTGTCAGGCGTTTGAAAGACGTGGCCTATCAGCACCACCAACAGGGCCAGGGCCATCACCGAGCCACGCCGACTGATATTTTTCAGGGAGCTGACTTTCTGAGGAATGGCTCGCTCACGAATCCTTACGAGAACCATGCCGGTGGTGGCGCCATGGCCACAGTGCTTGGCGGGATCCATAGCTACAGCGACACAGCTGGGTGGCCTTCCGTGCCTGGCACTGCGTTGAGCCTCCCACAAGCTGCCCCAGGTGGCCCGTTCCCGCTCTATGGATATGGCCAGTCGGTGCAGAGGACTTGGGGCTGCAAGCAGGAGCAGCAGGACCAGGATGCTGATGACAACTCGGCTTTCAATCATCGTCATCATCACTTCAGCTCATCGGGTGTCAGCAACACGACTCACAACTTCTTCCAGCCCGTCGACAGCGCCGGTAGCTCTATGATGATGCTGCCTCCAAACTACCTCATGAACTCCGCTGCGGTGGTCTCCAATCCCGACTTCCAGGTTCTTTCCACCGCCTACGCAAGCAATGCCGGTGAATACGGCTCGGTCAACGATCATCACAATCACGACAATGGCAATGACCACCGCAGCGTTATGTATGGATCATCTGCAGAAAATGCTGCAGCTTATGGCAATTACCAGGCGGCAGCCGCTGCCAGGATCCTATATCAGAGCAACCACTCGACAGACGGATCCAGTGGCGACAGATACGTCAGCTGGGTCCCAACCGGGATTCCCATGGCTGGGTCATCATCATCGAACACTTCATCCAGATCTTCTCCCGTCGGCAACACGAACATGTCCATGAACCGCCACGAGGCACCAACTTTCACTGTCTGGCCCGAATGATATCCTCGTCATGTGTACGCTTCCCGCCGATTCTGACCGATTTTCTTCTTCCGTTCAACTGACATGGATAGATAGGCTCTGACGATCTCTTCTTCTTCGTCTTATGCATTTTTATCTGACTTATGTTTGCAGCTTACCTGCAAATATTTTAGGGGGTCTCCCTTTGAAGTTCATGCAATAGCATTTGTGCTATGATTTTGGGAAACTTCAGAGATTTGAATGAGACCCCTCGGATACTTTTTTCTTTTCATCTTCGCCCCTGAACCTAACCAAGTCTTTGTAATTTTACCCTCTTGACTTATCAGAGATATACAAAGAATGACTAGCTCCATCAGTCTGCTCTCCATAATTCCTCCAGATACGTGTTCCAGTGTAAAGATAAATTCCAATTCCTCACTACTCATGGCCACGGCCAAACAGGGTTTTAAATATTCGTATGGTTCCTGTAGTTCAGCGATCGGCATACTGCTTTACAGTTCCTCTGTTGTAGGCCAATACTATATGCCTTAAAGGAAGAGTCCACTGGAGTTCGTGAGAGGTGGAAGGTACTACTCTTCCTCTTGTGCTGACGTTTGTGGAGACTAGCATCCCGAGCACCTGCTCAGGAGCAAGCCAGCTCAAGATGTGCTGCAGGTAACTCTAACCCGAGAAATGGGCTGATTCTCTGCAGACTGAGATTAAGACAGGCATATATGACCTTAGGTTTTACAATCACAGATCTCATTTCCTCTGAGAGATGGTTCGATCAGAATTACAGCTTATATTATGGCTTGATAGCTGGATGATACATTGGGAGATAGACGACGAAGATGACATCATATTGCCAAAAGAAAAGGAAATTATGCTTTCAGTCCTTCTGGCAATCAGCAGACTCAGGTGGTCGACGTTCCCTGTCTGAGGCTCAGTGCATCTTGTTCTCTGGTTGTGAGTTTCAGATTGGGATGAGCAGTTCTCAGAAGTGTAGGCAGTTGGCCCATGAAGAGGCACTTTTCACCCCCCCTCTTCTCTGCCTTCACGCTGATCCAACGGAATATATCTTCCAAAAGGATCTTGCTGTGTGAGCACCGCTGATTCTGACTGAGGCAATGGAAATTCTGAGGCTGATGCATGAAGTAAGAGACATTACAATCTACCGGCACCGGTTGCACATTTGGCAAACATCAGCCGACTTAACATTAGCATAGGTACAGTGTTGGCAGGCCCAGTGTCCCGAGATGTTGATGTTCCTGCTTCGACCAGTAGATTTGAGTGCCGCGAATGTGACCCTGCTTCCCTTCCCTCTGCTGCCACTTTTGCTCCTTAAGCTCTTTAAGCTTCCTGACCTGCTGCATGCAGCATCGGAGCTCACATCCGCCAGTCCATTCTCCAGGGCTTTCACCAGATTCTTGAAATAATTTCGAGTCACACTGCTCCCACAGGGTTAGTCCAGTTCAATTTAATAAAGTCTCGATAATAATAGGTACCACAAAAACTATCAGCACAGTCCAGCCATTAGGCAACAACTTTTGCAGACTCCTTTCAGACCAAAAAAGGAAAAGGTCAATGGCATTAGTGTCCTCAGTAACGGCTTCACCTGGTCAGTCCAGCAAGTTTGGTGCGGAATTCACTAAATTCTCTCGATGGGCCTGCCGCATCAAGAAAATGCTGCAGCTCGTTCTCTGCACATTGATGGAGGCGTTCTAAGCCGGACTCTGCCTCACCTGTAAACCTACCACTCAGATCAGAAAGCAATTGAGGCACAGAATATCTTGTTCAAATAGAGTATGATAGATACCCTGCAAGTACTCAAAGAATAATCTCTTCGTATGTTCATGCTCCGGGAGATAGAATCCATAAGCATATGTCCATTTCAGAACACGTCTACATTCAACAATCTACAGAGAGAGGGCATGTGAATAGTTGGGAGAGGTTAACTCCGACGGCAAACTTGACAACTTGCAAGTACCTGTAGCCATGCTTCTATAATGAACTTCAGTTGTGACTCAGATTGGCACTGAATGTCACTTAGCTTCTCCAGCTATCAAAAGGTGATGGAAAAAATTTATGTTAGTACAGGGGATCAAACCAGAGTCACCAGGAAGACAAAGTTCATACAGATCAAATATCAACTCAGCCTTGTAAGTATCTGATTCAAACAAAATTTAACCAAGAGATCTTCCACAAGTGACTCTCACATGTCTTCCCCGAGTAATATAGGATCACCTGTCAACCCACTCATCAGATTATACGATGGCAACACAAAGACTAAATACTTTGCTTACGTGCACAGTTTGCATTTGGTGTAGATCTGCAATTGCCTTCTGACTAGACTGCAGAGTGATATAGTAAAATTTTAAACTGAGTCAGCAGAGATGAGCTGTAGAAGACACTGTACTCGTGCATGCATGGGCTTGAGCCTCACGTGTGTTAAGCTCACTACCTTGGAAGCAAAAGGGGAAGAATCATATTTATGATAGGACTACAGATGATACTCACAGATTGATTAGTCACCCATCGTTCATAATAATGGGTATATCTCTCAATGGAGTTCCTCGCCATCTCTCTCCGTTTCTCAGCCTCATCAAACTGCAACGATCAACTCAATTGATATTCAAAAGATGCCCCAGAAAAACTCGAGATTCCAAAAGACAGACTCGTATTAGAAGGTTAGGAAGGGTTCCACAATAAAAGAAACTTTGTCAGCATACCGATCCCTCTTGCTTTGCTGTCTCATACCGATTGCATGCGTAGAAACCACCAGTCCTCTCTCCATGATCTGACCATGGACCAAGGCACAGCCTGCAAGGAGCATAAATTCTTAATAATTGAGAAAAAGAAATGGAAAAAGAAGAGGGTAGTTCTCCTTCTTTTTCTTGTATTTCCCATTTTTCATGAAAATGAAGTGCACCACAAGAGATAGGCACCAAAATCTTTAAAAAACAAATAATGGGTTAGAGGATATTCATAGTTGAAGATTCTCAATTTCAGAGTGTTGCTTGAGCATGTCGCTCAGCAATTATCCTTCATGGAGTTAACTGACATATCTTGTCATATTATGGAAGAAGTATGATACAGTAGGTATCTCACAAGAATCAAGAGGTCAGCCTAACTGATGCCAACATCAAGGAGAAGCACTTACCAGCAAAATTCATATTTACATGGAGGGGTGCATGTAATATGCATACATCCTTGATTTTTCTCAATTGGCCGCTTGCATTTAGGACAAGGCTTCGAATTTGCCAAAATCCTGCAATCAAACAAAGGCAACAGCCTCATATTAATTATGAAAATCAGGCAAGGGAAGAAAAGTAGAGAACAATTTACTCGGATACATTACCATCTATATCATAATATCCTAACAGTAACTCTCTAGATTTTTTTAAGTTACTAACCTAGCAATAACCAGTACCATGAGACAATAGAATGAAGTAAATCCTTTCAGCATTTACCAGTTCATATTTTCGGACTCAGTGCTATTCTTCAAAATCCACTTGGCCACAGTATCACAGTCAACTGGACGGTGAGCTTCTTCAGTACACTGTATGATCAACTTCAAACCACTTAACAGACAAGCACTTTATTTCATCTGGTCATCAGTCAAACATAGTCCAACTCCAAGAACAAGAACCAAAACTAATTTGTTAGGTCTGCAGAAACTCACGTTCCAGCAAAAGCTGTATGAGCACTGGCAGACAACATCATAGCATCCACTACCAGTGACAAACTCGATGGCATAATCGCAGCCAGGGGCTGGACACCATTTGGTCTGTAAATAAAAGTTGCCACATGCAGGTTCAACAAGAAAAAGGAGACCTGGATGATGTTTTTATATTGTTTGATGAAACAAAAGGGCCAGGGGAGTTCAGTCAAATTGTTGAATTACCTTCTTGTTATCTTCAATATAAGATCTAATCAAATATCGGTTGTATTTCTTCTTGTCTTCACCAGAAGCCAATTTATTGATCATATCTTGACCAACAGCAGCTGTACATGAAGGATCAGGACATCGTAACATCAAGCATCCACGACCATCAGCAATGGCTGTGCTCATAAAACCTGCAGTAGGAGATTATAGAAATAAGGCAAATTAATGACACAAGACAATAAATCCCACCTGACACCAACAAGGTAAGATAAAACCTGCCCAACATCCTCTACAAAAGAGATGTCCACATGCCGCTCCATATATTCTATCACAGGGATAGCTTTCAAAACAAATTCCACAAGTAATCTGTTGAAAAAAGCAATGTATCAGCATTCTACTAGTATAAACTAAAGCTCCCTGAGACTAATAAATTAGCCACCAAGAGCCTCAGGGCTTTGACCAAAAGGCGCCTTTCAAGATTGTGATGCCAACGGACAAAGCACACCATGAAGAGATGCAACAACAACAGACATCCTGATTGAAGAGCAGATTTCGTACTTCTTTGTCATCTGGAAAGTACGTAAGTGGTTTGTCTAGCAAGCCAACTGCTGCACGCACTTTTCTCTCATCTGCGAACCACTCATCGTGGACTTTGCTCACATTCCTACAAAACAAGAAACTTGTTTGAAGAAAAACACCGATGCAGCTTCAGAATTTCAAATGCAGTGGGGGATGCTGTCAAATTCTACCTTGTTCTATGGGCAATTTTCATTGCCAACCTTGCACTTATGCTTCGAAATATTGTGTTCTTAACTCAATAACATAAAATACATAATTACAAGATAGAAAAAGAAATTTGAAAAAAAGAAAAACAAGGGTATCATTTAATCTGGAAGCATCTTATCCTTACCAGTTATAATGGCGAAGTAATATGCTAGCAGAAACTTTTGAAATGGACAGCACACTGGAGACCCTCAAAATATCTTCCTCTTGACGTCGCAAGATATCTTCTTCGGCCAAAATGGAATAGTTTTGCTAGAGAAGGGAAGAGAAAAAAAAATGATAATGAGTCTGAGAACTGTAGAATGTTAAGGGAAGACTAGACTGAAAAGCCTCTGCTTTTCTGTGAGATACGGCAGTGAGTTTCCTTAGGCATTTATATTAAAGCAACAGCTGAAGAATGAGGAAATGGAAAGATGAAAAGAAAACAAAAATTTATGAGGAAAGCATGGAAAGCAATCAAAACAAACAGAAGTGATGGTCTACGATCCAAAGCAAGTACTCGGGGAACTATGATATGTTGTGATCCGATGGATCAGATTCGTTGCATTCTATAAAGCATACACCCTGCCGACCATCGACCAAGCCATGTATGACCCACGGCTACCTGATGATTCAGCAAAACCAAGCGGCTCTATTTATCATCAAACCCTGCTCTAACAGTTCAAATCCATCTCTCTTATTGCCCTCCAGTCCAAGAGAAACTTTTGTTTACAATTTGAGCGTTAAAGAATAACACTTATCGACAATTGTAATAGTGAAAGCAGCTAGGAAGGTGGGACAACAATGATCCTCGATGAATATGCTTCGCGATCTGCCATGAGAAGGCATAGGATTCATGTGGTCAGCGCACTGCGATCAAACATATGAACGTCGGCGATCAACAGCGTCAATCTCGCACGCCCCAACTCAACCACCCTATGTTTGGGAGAAGGAGAGATGACCCGTTCTCAGACTAGACAACACGGGCCGGTCGATCGGATAGGGGAAAAATGGAGAAGGACCTGGTGGTGGCGGTCAACGGGATCGTCTGAGTCCGGGTCGCCACCAACCAAGGCAATGTGGTCGCCGTCCGAGTCGGCATCGCTGTAGAAGTCGACATCATCCTCCTCCGATCCGTCCGAGTATTGAACGTCCAAATCCTCCTCCTCCTCGGACTCCATGTTTACCGTCAGAAGTGCTGGACTTCCCTCCCCCTCCCCTTTTCTATGGCGCCCGGTGGTTGGCCGGAGGTGAGATGATGGAGAGAGAGGGAACACGTTTGAGAAGAAGGTGGGGAGCAATGACAAAATTGCACGCATAAAATTAAAAATTAATTAACCATTTTCCTGTCCTTTTCTTTTCTTTTTCAATAATTTTGTTGTTTTTTTACTTTTAATAATGTTAAATAACCAAAATCACCATTTTTTTTACTAAATATAGCAGTGGATGGAGTAAATCACACATGTCCAATGGCAAAAATTGCCCTAGCTAGTTTTTCAACCATATTCCCAAAGTTTCTTCATCTCATGGATTCATCATTATTCGGTTATTTAATTATAATAAATTAGAATTTCACTATCAGTATTATAAAATTTTAACTCATATAATCTTATATTACAATTAACTAACAACTGCATTATAATAAATTTAAGAAAGGGTTTCCCTTTATGAGAACATCTCATGGCTTGTCGTCTTCAAACTGGATTAGTCCGAGCTCAGCATCACACGCACACGGTAAACATATGAACAGTTTCTATTCTCAACTCATATGCGTGATCCAGCAGCAACCACCATCCATATATATATATAAACTGGGTATTGTCTGAGCTCACAGACATCGGCATCAGAAGTAGAGAAGAGGTAAAAGATGAACGCAAGATACAACCATCACGAATATGTAAAATAAGATCCCACAAAAAAGCATAGCAACAAATGAAAGAATTGGAGCCGATGAACCCACAGAAATGCGCTTCCGAATCGATGCCCTACTACTTGGGTAAGTGGACCTCTTTTTAAACCTGGAACGGCCATGGCCAGTCGCTGGGGTGGTCATCATGCTGGACCTTGGCGCTCCTCTTGACGGTAGTAGGGCCGTAGTTGTCGTTTTCGACGTAGGCATAGTACTTGAGGAAGAACGCGAGGACGAGGACAACCCACTCTAGGCAGAAGATGAGGATGCAGAGGCCGCCGGCGAGCTTGAGGATGACGGTCCCGTCCTCTTCTCTCACGTAAGACTTGAGGCTGCCGAGGAAGTCACCGGTCCTTGTGAAGATGAGCACCGACACGGACCCCTGGAATATGGCGGTCAGGACGGTGGCCACCATGTGGGCCGCGTACCACTTCCCCCTCCCGCTGCCGGTGGAGGCAGCAGCGCAGCCGGAGACGGCGCCGATGATGGTGAAGACGTGGAGGAGGATGAGAAAGAAGCCACAGAGGGAGGGGAGCAGGCGGAGGGAGAGGGTGAGGAAGATGCAACTGGAGGCGGCCCCGAGCAGGATGTAGTTGCAGAAGAGGAACACTTTGTGCGTGTGGTACTGCGAGGCCGACACGTCGTCCCGGCCGCTGCTGATCACCGACAACCCCCCCATCCTCCTCTCACAAGCTTTCTTCTCTTCGTCTTCTACAACCGGAGCAGATTCTGGGCAGAGACGAGCGAGGCTGAGATTGCAGAGAGTGCTGGTGTTTAGTGTTGTGTCGTTTGATCACTGGGATGGAGAATGATAAAACAAGGGTGAAGGTGCTCTGTTTTTATATTCCCCAGCAACGGTCAGAAGCTTCCGGGCCCCAACATACAGCGGAAGAAAAGGTTAATTAAAAAAAAAAAAGTGGGGCTGGATCCGACCGTTGAGAGGGGCCGGGCCACGTCGGTGCATGCAACGGCTACTTTGACTTCTTTTTTTTTTTCCTTTTAAACAATGAAGTAGATGTTTGCTTTGATTTAGATTATATACATATATTTTTTAAAATATAATTTAATTAAAATAATTTGATATATTTTTTTGTTATATAATTTATTTTTACAAGAACTTTATCATAATTAAAATTAGTCAAGAAATATCAAGTTTTTATGAAAAATATTGTTGTTAAAATCGGAAAGTCATGGTAATACAAGGACATGATAAGTGAATTTTTACAGTATGACTTGTAAAATTTTATAAGTTGAAAATTTAGTGAGTTTTTTTAATTATGATTAAGTTTACGACATTCATCAATTCTCAAATTTATAATTAATTATGCACATCATCAAAATGCAACTTTCACATTTCTACCTTTAGACTCTAGAGATATTAATCGGGCATTTCGTGACGATTCAAAACATGTTTGAAACCGTTTAGTTTAATTATGGTTCAACCCATCAAGTATAATAGATTGGTCTGATTATAAGCAACAATTTAGGAAAATAATGAATCGGCCCAAAAATGGAATCATTCATAGTTTGGGCCGGTTTTAAACCGTTTCATATTTTAATCAAATTATTTAAAGTAAATAATTTTTTTAAAAAAATTAAACCAATAAATAATTTACTGTTAATCGTAAGAGTTTTTGCAATTCGGACTAGTCCAGGTCGTTTCCTAAACGCTTTCAGGTTAGTTCAATGAAAAAATGTGTTAGACTAGTTCCTATTCAACATGTCTATTTCTTAGACTTAGTTTGTAATTGTCCATCAATTCAATAAGTGCAGTTATAGGCCGGTTTAGGAATGGTCCAAGCTGATTTCCGAGTTTTGACGAATTGGAATCTAGAAAAATCAACCCGTTTAACATCTCTACCTGCAATCCTACAATTTTTTTCTTGATTAATATTTTTTTCCCCGCGGTCTTAGTAATCACCCGTAATCTAACCGAAGGCGTCTGGCAAACAAGAGCCAGGTGTGTCAAATGAGCCAGCCCATCCATGCTCGCCACTTTGGGCTGTGAGCCCATCCGGCAATGCTGAGTTGAAGCCTTATGCTAGTCGTGTGCACCCCCAAATTCCTGATCTTTACCTGATATAAACCCCTTCCCAATCACAATGGATCTAGAAGATTCGTCAAAAAAAAAAGGGGGAAAATCCAGACACGTCAGAGGTAAAATCAGGGCTGTCTTCTCTTACACGAGTCCCCTTCCAATTGGTCGGCGATGCCAAAAGTCTCACATCCTTGTCAAGTAGGTGGCACGTAAAATCTGATGCGAGCGTCCTTGAACTGTGGACACTTTAGGCGTCCCAATTGTGTGCGATGGACGGAAAGGCCAAAGGTCACGAATCAAGCCTAAAGTCAGTGACGGAACTCAAGAATCTTATCCCCGGCCAAGACTGATTTCGGTCGGGATGCTCTCTGATGCTAGATGCCGCCCATATCTCTGTTAGATACATTAAATTGGCAGTTCATGCCGGTTTAAAATAAATATTGAATGGACTAGTTTGACTACAGGGCGACTGTTCAAAAAATCATAAAATTGCTCATTTCATATTTTTATTCAAATTATTTAAAATAAATATTTTTTTTAATTTTTAAGTTCAACCAACAAAATTTAACCAATAATTTTGTAGTCTAAGTTGGACTTGCAACAATTTTGAGCTGATTATGATTCCAACTGATCCATGTCGATTCAACAAAAAAAACCTGCTGGATTGACTACGGTTCAATATGCTTATTTTTTTTACTCGTCTCGTAAACTGTTCATCAACCTAATAAGAACAGTTAAGTGTTGGTTGTAGGTGGTCTTGGCAGGTTGCTAGTTTTGACGGGTCAGTTATGGGTCAAACCAGCACGTTTAACATCTCTATTTATGTTTGTAACATTTGAACCAAAATAATCGAACCGCCTCAACCGGCTGATCCTATGCCAATTGCCACCCATCGACTTACAAGTAAACAGCAGCCACGTCGATTGCTGACACGTTTAAAGCCCGAATGTCCGGTTTGATTTGGCGTATCGGGTCAATCCGAGCTGACGCGATCCCGCCGCAGCTTAACCGCGACACTGACAGTGACAGCTGAACTGAACATTTTTTTTATTTATGTCACCTGAGCTGACCTCTACGATCCATACCGGAGCTTCTTCTCTCTCTCTCTCTCTCTCTCTCTCTCTGTGTCGCTTCCAAGAAAATGGCGAAGAAGGAGATGTTTGAGGGGGGTGATGCAGGCAACGCCAACGCCGATGCTGTCTCCCGCAGTGATTTCCCACCAGACTTCGTCTTCGGCGTCGCCACTGCTGCCTACCAGGTGGCCCTCCTCCTTTCCCCATAGCTCTGATGACGATGACAAATCGTATATAGTCTTTTCATCTCTATTATAGCCACCGCGATCGTGTTGAATTGTTCTCCCCATGTTGGTTCTTAGTCAAGGTGATTGATATTGTGATGATCAGCCCCCTCCTCTAGTGCTCTCACATTGTTGCTATTTCTCAGGTTGAAGGAGCCTCCAGTGAAGGTGGTAGGGGTCCCTGTATCTGGGACACCTTCTGCCGCAACAAAGGCAAGTTCTTCCCTTTTCCTCCTCTCTTTGGAAAAATTTCCGGTAGAATGAGTTGGAGACCTCTCAGGATCATCGTGTTTTCTTATTTGCAGGAAAAATTGCTGATGGGAGCAATGGAGATGTAGCAGTCGATCAGTACCACCGTTACAAGGTTGTTTAATTTCTTTCTCGCACTCAGTTATTTTCCCTTATTTGACCTTTTTCAAGTATGCGGTCTCTTATTTATAGTTTGTTTCTCTGGTAACCAGTTTCCCATAGACTTTGCATGGACGATGAACTTCCAAAACGAATATCATCCCTAAAATATCGATCTCAACTTGCTATATTAGACCATATTGATTTGTCCTTTCAGACACCACTCAACTCTCATGCTGGGTGCAAGAAAGAATCTGAATTCATGATAAGTTAGTCAAACCAATCATGAATGTGGAACTGACGTTACTCAAAGTTGGTCCTTCCCCGGAATTGTTCTGTGGAATTCTTCTAATTGACATTGTTTTTTGCCTTTCCCTGTGAAATTCTGCTAGTGATTTGATTATCGGATGCAGGAAGATGTTGACCTTATAGCCAAACTGGGATTTCAGGCTTATCGATTTTCCATTTCATGGTCTCGCATCTTCCCTGGTACAGTGCTCGTCTGAATTAAATATGAATTATCTTCTCTATCATGATTTCTTTCCATGAGTTTGTGGCAGTAATACCCTAGAGAATAATTCTATACCTGGCTAACTTGTATCTTTTGGATTGAAAATAAAACAGGGAAATAACACTCTTTAACATGATAGCCCTACCTAGGGTACAGATTATACTGTTATGTTTCAGTCCCCTTGCAAGTGGAGAATTCATCCTCATTCTCTAGCCTTTGTTGAGTTGATGGTGTTGGGGCTTAATTCAGTTTTTATTTTAATCAGTCAGATCTTTTGTCATTTCCCCCTTATATATGTAAAAATATAGACAGACAGTTTTCATGGCATAGCATGGTTGTGTTGTGAAAAATATATTTCCTGCTCCATTTTTGCAGATGGCTTGGGAACTAATTTAAATAATGAAGGGATCACTTACTATAACAATCTCATCAATTATCTTCTTGAAAAAGGTATTGACCTTCTTCTGAATTCCTTTTTGTTCCAGGATTTGTCTGCCATACTTTTTTCACAATTTTTATTTTCTAATTTGCATCTAGGTATCCAGCCATATGTAACTTTGTACCATTGGGATCTCCCTCAGCATTTACATGAATCAATGGGAGGTTGGTTGAGCAAGCAAATTGTGTAAGAATTGTCTTGTGCTTAGATTTTTCTTTTATGCTACTTTTTACCCCCAAGAATGTTTTATAGCTAAATAACATGTCTATTCTGAACTTTTTTGTTTACCGAATCACCTGATTATGCATTTGAATCCATTTTTACTGAACTAAAACTCTGCTCTCTATGCATCCTTCTCATTGTGAGGAAAGGCCTTTTGGTTTTAGAAAAAGCTGGCTGCTTGATTTTTTTTAATAGTAAATAAACAATTTCATTAGTGAAACACCATGTAGGTGTGAATATCATATACAAAAAGGTTGGTACTGTACAAGAGTCATGGACATGATATAAAATTGATCATGTTCACAAATCCATGAGTCCTCCCACTATATTTTTGCCTATACCAATAATATACATCTCTTGCCCACCCATGCTCTAATCTCTCACTCTTAAGGTTCTAGTCATTGGCATATACTTGGCAATGGGGCAAAACAAATATCACTGTATTAATATAGAAATTTGTGATATTTAAGTCTCTTATAGCTGAGCATTTTGCAAATGATGAGTCTGTTTAATGTTGCAGGAATGTTTCCATTTGAAGCTCTCTGAATTATCTTTTAATAATTTTTGACATGGAAGCATCGTGTAATCCCAATCTTTAACTTATTCATTTGTGCGATTTCTGTCCTGGACAAGTTTTTGTCTGATGCATCCTCGCTATGTTCTAATTCTTCGCACATTGATGGCACAAGAACTTGCATATTCTTTGTTCCTTTGCGTGGTAGCTGCTACAGATTGAATAAAGCAGTTAAACTTGATTGAATGATCGGGAATTGCCAACTTGTGTCCATGCCTTAAATTACCTGGACAAAAGAAAAAATGGTTTAAATAGTCATTCTCGAAATATGAAGATCATTCTTGAGAATATCGTTGAGGGAATCTTTGAAGGCTTTCTTGTCAAGCCAGAAATCAGTTTTCTGTGTAATTTTCAATATCTGCCACATAATATTGTGTTTGACTTTTTCCATCAATTATCTAGGGACTACTTTGCAATCTATGCGGAAACCTGCTTTGCAAGCTTTGGTGACAGGGTAAAGACTTGGATTACACTCAATGAGCCTCTTCAAACTGCTGTAAATGGGTATTGTGTTGGCATATTTGCTCCTGGAAGAAGTGAAAATTCATCTATAGAGCCATATCTTGCTGCACACCATCAGCTATTGGCTCATGCAACAGCCGTTTCTATATACAGGAAAAAGTACAAGGTAAAGTGTCTGAATGTGTGCGCTGCACTGTACTTAAGTGTCTTCTTTTTTTCCATTTTTTTATGTATACAGATGAAAATCCATACCAACCTAAACGTTTTCAGGATGAGGTATCAATTGTACATTTTAACTAAGGAATATAGAATCATGAGAGCCTTCTGAGTGGATGCTCTGTTTCGTAGATACTGAAGAAAATATCCCTTGTATAATTGAGAAGTTTTTTGTACCATATCAAAGTGGCAGAGGAATCTAATCAATGAAAATGTGGACATATATGATCTTTTCACTAAAGAATTCCTTTGCATTGCATAACTAGCTTTTTAGTTTCACAAACTAATGGCTTTGTTAATGCCCTCAAACACTTCCAGAAGAAGTCCTTCTTATGTCTTAAGGAAAGATTTTTTTCAACTATATTGAATTCTGACTTGCTGCTATAGCTGCTATCTTAATAGGTGGTAGCTAAATAAAGAGTTCATCATCTCAGAAGTAAATCGTTCATATCTTCTCCAACACTTTCTGCATTATAGTTCTCCAACTCTTTCTGACTTACTTCGCTCTTATTTAACTCTTCTTATATGCGGTATTTCCTCCGAAAGAATCTTAAAGTTTCAGATGCACCATTATCTTCTTCCCAAAATCTTAACTTGAACTATAGCTGCTTGCTGGACACCTAAGAATGAATAAGCATTAGAGAGAGGTTGAGAGGGATGGATCTAGCCGACAAAAGATTGAGCAACTAACAATTTGAGATCAGGAACTAATGAGATTCAGGATCTGGTCATTTGAGGTAATCTTTAGTTAATACGAAGATAAACCTAATCATAGTTAAAATATGAACATCAATTGTGTAATGATTGGTTTATTTTTACAGCTCCTTGATTTGGGAGATCAATTTATTTATTTTGTGATATTGAAAAACTTTCTAGCTTGGAAAGTTCATTCCCAATTTACTTGTACTTCTGTTTTATGTTACTTCAATGTTATGATATTCCAGGAAAAGCAAGGTGGGCAGATAGGCTTGGTAGTGGACTGTGAATGGGCAGAGCCTAACTCAGAAAAACCTGAAGATAAAGTTGCAGCTACAGGGCGCCTGGAATTTCAGCTTGGGTGGTAATTTTCCCAACACCTTGTCTTCCATTTATGTGGAATATATGTTAATGTTGTCAAAAGGCTCTCAACTTACTTCCTATCAAAAAGGCCATAAATTACTTATTGAGGTTCTTGATATAAATCTTCCAAGTAATCTGTGGGGCTTGCAGTCCTTTTAGCTGTTTCCTCAGTACTTTTACCGCATTAGTTATTCCTGATGTGCTTGGAGGATGAGGGTGAGGGTAGTGTGTGGGGATCCAAAGCCTTTTATATTTCCTCCCATTGTAATTTGTCTATTCTCTTTCTTTTATTCTATTTATTGACAAACCAGATATATGCAAATTCTGTAAATCATCATTGTTTGTAATTGCCCAGAGATATCATATTTTCATTCTTACATACTCCATGAAGTTTGAAATTTTAGGTACTTGAATCCCATTTATTACGGGGACTATCCTGAAGTTATGCGCATAGAAATTGGAGACCGGCTTCCCAAATTCTCCAATGAAGAGATAGAATTGCTTAGGAATTCTGTGGACTTTGTTGGTCTAAATCACTATACATCCAGATTCATAGCTTATGCAGAAGAGAGCCCAGAGGAAGGGGACTTTTACAAAGCACAGAAAATGGCTAGGATTGGTAAATCAAGACAACTCTGGATCTCTCTCATTGAAATTTCTGAAACTTTTTTCAACTCAAATTGTAATGCTCTTGATGGCAGTTGACTGGGAAGGAGGGGGATTTATCGGTGAGAAGGTCTCTCTCTCTCTCTCTCTCTGTGCACTCCAACTTATCAAACCAATCAGAGTATTGACCCAATGAAAATATGAGAACACCTGGTATCAAATTAAATTCAAGAATATAAATATTCAGAGGTGATTCTTTCAGAAATTAAATGTGTCACATAAAGATTCTGGTAACTGTGCGAAGTATGGATCCACTCCTTTTCCTATGGTGTAGGTCAGATGGCTCATTATGTAAAAAATGTTGTATGGAGCTTTTATTTAGATTTTCAAGTTTGCTTACCATCCTTGCCTATTTCTGGAAAACTAAGGAACAGCCTGCTGAACTAGCTTGTACTTGGGATCCAAGCTTGTCCATGATTTAACTGGAGAAAACAAGCATTACATAATTGAAGTTTTAAAGTCAGAAACCTGTGTAACGAATGCTTTATCAGTCAGAAATCTGCATAATGAATGCTTTATCTTCTTTCCTTGTACTTGATTGAGCTTTAAATTTAGTAGGTATGCATGAGATTTCTGGAGTCAAAACTTCAAATTGTAGCAGAAACTTTTGTCTTATATATGAAACTTCTAAAGGGAGAATCGTTTAAAGTATATTGTTATAACTGTAAGCGTAGTGCCATATGTCAATATGTTTGGTGTCAACATGGTAGGAGGTCAGCACGGACTCGGATAGATAAAGGAAGCTTGAGAAATGTTGTTACACTCTTCAAGAGATGATTGACAGCTGCATAAAAGGTCACCTGGCACTGGCAACAGTATTTTACCAGAATCCTTGCTGATGATTCACAATTGTGGCACTTGACAACAATATTTTTTGAGCATTAAAATAACAATATTTAGTGTGAATTTTTTGGTGCTTGACAATAATATTTACTGGTTTATCATCGTCTTATGAATAATTCTGCATTTAGCAGGCAGCTTCAGAATGGCTTTATGTTGTTCCCTGGGGCATCAGGAAGGTCCTCAATTACATAGCACAGAAATACCATAATCCTCCAATATATGTTACTGAGAATGGTTTGTATTTTAAAACTTGATATCCCATCAGATGAACTTATTACAGTGATTTTCTGTATTCCATAGTTGCCATCAGTGCCCTGCTGTCTCTAAAAGTACATCCAACACTTACAATTGTTCTGAATTACTCCTAAAAGGATGGGCTGCTTTATCCTTCCAATGTTACAATTGTAATGCCTATACAGATCAGATTTCAAAATTAGGATCTCAAATACCTAAGCATCTTTAAACTTAGAGGGGTAAGTACTTTCTGAAGCTACAAAACTTACATTTTCTCAATTTTTTCGTTCCTGTTTATTGTCATCTCAGGCATGGATGATGAAGACAATGAGACTTCTCCCGTCCATGAGATGTTAGATGACAAACTCAGAATCATCTATTACAAAGGATACCTGGCTGAAGTTTCTCGGGCAATCAAGTGAGTTGCTTCCTGATTTATTTAACAGTTTCACCAGAGCCATAATTTTCAAATATTTTTTGCAGTCTATATGTCAGCAGTATGTGATGGTGGAGTAAGTGGACTTATTGATATTTTGACAATGGTGGTGGCAAATTTTGGGTTTGAATATTGAAGCTGCCGTGGAGCCTTAACTAATTCTGATAAAAGTATGGGAGAAAGCTGGAGTTATTCCCCATCTGCTGCAGGGATGGTAGCGTTTGAACACTAGAAATTATGGGCAAAATACAGTTGGTTGCATATATATTAGAACGTATTGATGTTTTGAGTAAGATCACTTATACATCTTAATAATTGCAAGTACTATGGGTTCTTTTTGTGGGAGAGAGTGACTAGCAACATGGATATCAGCATCATACTGTGTCTTCCCTTTGATTTGGATTCGTATGACTCCAACTGGTAACGCAAAGCGGTTTTGTTGTTTCTTTAATTTGCACTGAACAGGGATGGAGCGGACGTGAGAGGATACTTTGCATGGTCGTTACTGGACAACTTCGAATGGGCGCAAGGCTACACAAAGCGCTTCGGCTTGATCTATGTCGACTACAAGGATGGGCTGCGTCGGCACCTGAAATCCTCGGCTGATTGGTTCTTGCGCTTCTTGAAAGGCAGTGAAGGAGAATGCAGCAAAAAGGAGTAGCTGAACTCGAGCAACCGAATTACGTAACAATCTTGGATTCACTCCTGGGTTTCCGTACATCGACCTATCATAAACTATCTGTGTTGGAGTTGCTTGTTTACTCTTGTGAGAGTCTCAGTCATCCATGCCGATGGTTGGATGTGCTATTTAAGGTTTTCTAAACCTAATGTGACCTTTGTAGTTTGTACCTCGAAACCGTATGCTGCACCAAGTTGTCCTCGTGCTTCGTCCATTCTCACTACAGTCATGCATACACAAGACGTAGCGGCACTCGGGGATTGTATTGCTATTGCGGTACCAGTACTCATCAGGAGGAATCTGTTCTACGTTCTGCTTAACCCAGAAGAATAGGGGAGACAGGTGATAGAGACTTGACACATTTGAAGAAAGAATACATGATCTCGGAGATTTGTCGTAGGCGATAAAGAGCAAGATCACAACCCTGAATTCCGACTCACCTTATTGCCAGAATATTCATTCAATCACAGCGTGCGTTATATAGGCTATTTATACAGACATGTACACGCGACGTCATGATGATTAAGTTAGATCGAACTGATGCTACATGGCCAGTGTCGTCTTCCCCGCCCAAGCCGTTCACTCTATACCATGACCCGAGTTATGGTTTCACCAGAAGGTCGGAGACAGACACAGAGGGAGAGACACAATCAATAACTAAGAAACAAACCACCATTATGGAACAATGAACCCTACATATTTTAAGAGGAAACTATAAGCTGAGTTACATGCCACGCTTGGACCACAGCTAGAAAGGGCCTCTACATCTGTGGAGCCATCAGAAGTGCGACCTCATCAGTTTTGCCTGGGGCCTCATGTTGATGATATCAAACGGCTTCACCTGTTCCACTTGGACGTAATCCCTCGTCTTTAAAACCTGCGAAACCAGTGAACTCAGTGCTTCCTCTCTTATTGAGCAAAAAGTTTTACCGGCAGGCAAAGAAATCCTTCTCCTCAACTTCATGACGTCCATGGACAAAAGAAAATGGCCTCGGAACAAAAACAAGTTTGATAACTCACCAATGATTCAAAGAACATCCTCGATGCTTCCTTGCGAGTTTTACCGGCTAGCAAGCTGTCCATGGGTAGGACGGACTTCCCGTGTACAGCCTCTTTGTCGAACAATGTCTGCAAGAACTTCGCCACGGCTCTGAAAACATAAGCAAAATCAATTATCAAAATGGAGCTACTAACAAGAGGATCAAATACCACGTCTAGAAAATTGTGTAGAGGTGATAAGTCCCCCTTCACTATTCAATCACATTGTCAAAATCAACTCTTCCCGCAAACATTTGTCAGACAGTGAGAATGGAATAAATCAAGGCTAGGAGATTTATCTTAAAAGAAAGAATATTCAATATGGTAGGTGATGGTTATAAAGATACTAAAGAGGACGTTCATAAAGAAAAGACAGCATATTAAACTGAAAGAATTGTGGGCACATTGAGCATCAATTAATGCAATCCGAAATTTAAAGCTCAGAAAAATCAGTTGTGACATATTGGAGGAATCAAAGGGCTCATTTTTCCTCGAAAAATACAAACCTCGTGCGAGAGGACCAGCCACTGTTGTCTAGAAGTTGAGAATCCTCAACATCAGACAGATGCTCATTGTCTTCATCTACCTCATCATCATCCACATTTAGGAATCCTGGGGAACACAAAATGAAAACGTGCATCAAGTCTAAGAAAATTAACCATACTGTGCAAAATGTACCGCTTTGATCTGAAACATTTATCTTGGGCATCATTTTTTCTTTCTTTTTTTTTGGGAGTATTTGGGGCATCATAAGTTATATTCACAGCATAGAAGAAAAATGACAGAAAGAGGACCTGTGTTATTTCCAGTAGCTGTATTTTCAAGATCCTGCACCAGCCACAAGAAAAAAATATACATATCATGTAAGTACTCTAGGAATTTTTCAGGAAAGTACTGTCTAGCAACATGGAGTAAAAAACTATTTTGAGCCATATCCTTGATATATTTTCCTCCCTAGATAAAGTCTCTGACCTCAGACTAGTCACCTAAATAACTGTATCACATCCAAATAACCATTAATCGAGTGATATTTCCATTAATTAAGTCATGAGCTGTCACATTAAAAGAATAAGCATACATTAACATGGTTGCTCAGAGTCTTGTTGGAGTTGAGATAGGGTGTAATAAACATAACAAACCAGTCGGAAATTGTAAAATTTTACTTTAATGCAGAACCTCAGAGAAATTATGTGACCAGCACAAATATCCTAATGTTTGACTAATCATGCCTAAAAGATGATTGAAAATGGTTAAACTATTAACTTTCACTATTCTAGCAGAAACACTTTCCTGTGAAATTAAGATTGATTGTTCCACAGTGAAAAAAGTTGTTATGGGAAAGGGAAAAAATGGAATTAGCTGACTAGCTTACATCATGACCATCTATGGCCTCCATCTCCCTGCCTTCTAGTCCAAGATCCTCACAGAAGAGCACAGCCTCATCTTCAATCAGGGATGTGTAATTTGTGTTTCCTTCATCTTCAACAGAGTGCCCAAAGTCATCTTTTAGGAGACTACTGCTTCCAATATCCACCTTGGACACAGCACCCATATTTTCTAATCTCTCAGCATCTTTATCATTTTCAACCAACATCAGATTGTCATGCTCCTCCACTGCTGCCAATGCTATTCCACTAGATATGTCCCTGTGATCCTTTGGAAGAATGCAATCTTCCATTGGAAAGTTGGTCTCTGCATCAACTGAATGACAAATTCGTGAATGACGTCCAACTTCAGCCACAAGCTTGTTAAGACAAAGTTCTGAAACCGCACCTACTTCTTCTGTGAGCACATTGTCCAGTGAGGAATCCTTGCCCAAACTTTGATTGTTGAAGGTGTGCCAAGGAGAAAGGTTAGGTGCAACATCATCACCTGTTTTCTCCATTAAATTTTTGCCAGATGCCAAGTTGTCCAGCCCGTTACACCTATCTTCATGAATCAAATTGGCAGGGACTTGCATATCTAGCTCAGAGACAACAGGCTGACTCAATGCATCAGCTCCCTCTACTCTCCCTTTATCCATCTCTATTGTATCTACCAGCACCATTGACTCAGTAATGAGAGGATCAGTGGCATACTCTTCATCATTATGTTTCTGATCTTGTGCAAGAGTCTCCGCGGCTTGCACTCCCCCATCATCTCTAGTCACCAAAAGTCCATTGCTAACTCCTTTTTCACTTTGTCCAGGGACATCAGACCAGACAGAAGACTCCTTTGTAGCTTCAGCAGGAACAGCAACTTTATTGAGTTCACAAATTTTTGTTCTACTCACATCATAGGTTTTTCTGTGCATGTAAAACAGCTCTGCTGTTAAACCTGCAAGGTTGAATAATACAGTAAGTTCCACAAGCACCTTGAAGAAATCCTTCCTAGGCCCAATTATATCTCTCATGAATAATAAGACACAAATAAGATTGACATTCTTCAGTGGATAATGCATGCATGAAAGACAATCAAAATTAACAAGTTCTAGAAAAGAAAAACAGTTCACAAAAAAAAGGTTCATTATTATAAAATTAAGTATCTCGTAATAATATTGCTACTCTTCAATGGATAAAAGTGAGTGTGAAAGACAGAATTGACCAGCCCAAAAAAAAATAATAATAATGGTTCATTAAAAAATTAAGTATTTTGACTGATGTAATTCATCAACGGGAAATATCAGCACTTGACTTGCTGAATACAAAAATTTAGAATGAAATTTATTTATGTTTACAACAACCACAAGTATGCCATTGTAATAGTTAATGACCGATGCAATGTCTTATCATTATTTAAAACACACAAGACTTTCCAATTGTAAATTGATATGCAGAAAACCAGCTCAAACTGCAGTAGGAACTGACCAGCAAGTGTTGGTCCACTAAAAATTTCATCTTCCAAGGACTGTCTCTGGATCATTGCTATCTCTGACAGGGTACAAGGAGCTTTCTTTCGCATACGACGCAAGTCTTCAGTACTCATCAATTGTTGCCTTATCATACTAGATAAGAAATATAATCATGCAAGCAATTATTAGTCCTAATTATTAACCTTATATAATAACCACGAAAAGCAATTGCAAAAGCTAGCTGGCAGTTGAAAAACATACTCGCCAAGCAAGACCATCGTCTCATCCATAGGCACCTTCCTTTTCAAGACACTAGCATGCTGACCAGTCCGACGACGCTTTGAGGAGATGACTTCAAGTGGCACTGGAGTAGGCCTCATTTTCAGCATAGAAGACCTTCTTCCAACTTATAAAAGATTGAAACAAAAATTCAATTACTGAATAATACTGATAATATCATTGTAAACATTTGATGCTTCTGAACCACAACTAAAAATAAAATGGAGCTGTCACTATACCTAAAATGGAAGAGAGCAAATCGTCATCATCAGGAATTGACTCTACTGTCTGCTTAGATCCAGACAAACCAAAGGATTCTAATGATTTACTCTGCATGGTTGCCGCACTTTCAGTAAGGGTGCGTTTTCTTCCTGAAATTTGCTTTATCCCTTGCTCCAGAACTTCCTTATTTGGTGTTGACTCCTCAAGCAGACCATTTGGCTTATCAGCACTGAATTCTGGTACAGACAGCAATTTTTCTGGAGCAGGAAGGTCCAAGTTGACATTGTTGCTGTCCTTTCCTGATTGATTTTTCAAAGCTTCATTATAAAATTGATCGAGCAATCCTCCAACACCTGCTTGTACTTTTCCATTCAAATCAGGTTCTAATGTCTGATTCTCATTAACAGTAATAACATCAGCTACAAGGCATTGCTCATCTCCTTCAAGAAGTGATTTTTCCTGATGGCTGATGTTGGAATAGCGGGACTGGAGCCCCTTCATAAATTTAGATTGTGTATCTTTCTTCAAATCAGAGCTTGTCTCATGATCCTTTAATTCATCATCGATCTCTAGTCCATCAGCAACCCCGGGCAAATGATGTGATTCCAACTGACAACATGCATCTTCAGTTGATTTTTTGGGGGAATCTGCCTTTTCCACAGCAACATCAGCCACAGCAGGATTGTGCTTTTCTAGTTCAAGAGACACAGGAGAACAAGCAGATGGTGCAGCATTTTCATCAGGCTCTGGCTCTATCTTTTCCACTTCTTGTGTTTTAGTTTGACTGTCAATGCACATGCTTGTTCCATCAATGCCATTCAGACATTGTGACTCAGGTTTTATATCAAGAATTTCAACCTGCTTCCAAGAAATTATTGCTTAATGAGATTTTACAAAATTGAGCAGCAGGACAAAAATAGAAATAAACATTGAATTTTACTTTATAGCAGTATCAGGTATAACTAGGGTATTTCATGGATGCTTGACGTCTATTACTTCCAGATATGCAGGCTGAGAAAAACATAAGTCCTTTGTTTTTTTGGAGTGTTCCAATATTCAAGTAAAGATAGCTACTCAATAAAGTTTCTCCTAAATGTCTCAAAAAGGTATGGTCACAAACATAGTATTCATTTTCTATTAATCCAACTGCAGCATATTTTAAAATACATTTATACAAAGTGCAGTATAAATAAGCAAGCATGATCATAATAATAAGATTTTGTCCCAAACTACACTGCAAGATATTCCAATGTCAAGAAACTTTTATAGATGTACAAGACTGTGGCAAGTAAGAATATATTCTACCTCATACAAATTCTGCAGCCTCTAAATGGCTGACACATTGCATGGAAATTTGATGAAATCACCATTTCTAGGGGCCAGCTCATTCTAATCCAACATTTAATGGGGCAAAACAATATTCCCAAATATCACAATCGGTCAAATTCTTATTTTCCTAACATAGTATGTGTGCCCATATCAAACTCCGAAAAAACTACCTCATTAAGGTCCAGACCAATCTGACAAGTGTCGCCATCTCCGAATCGCTCTGATGTCAAACAGCATATTATGGAAGTCAAATAACAAGTCAATGCTGGTTATAAATATACGATTACATGGTAGCTGCGATAAATAGAACTATGGTACTAACCATCCAATCCGAACTGTGATGTGGAGTATACAACCCCATCCATTGTATCCTGGAGTGTAATTTGCTCCTTGGCACTGATATGATGGTCAACATAGTTTCTGGTTGGAAAAGAAAAAGGAACTTAGGAAACCACAAAGCCAAAAACTCTCCATAAAACTATAAGAACTGCATTATTATGTAAATGGATGAACATAAAGTTGAAGAGTTATTAGTACCAACCCCTGGAATATTTCACTATCTGGCAGCTCAAAGTCATCGAGATCAAAAGTCTCAGGCAAGGTTATGGAATGATATGGAGCGGTTGATTCTTCAGGTGGCAAGTCAACAGCAGCAGAGCGAAAAGCCTGCTTTATCTTGAGCAGAGCCTCACTGCAATCATCAAACAGGTAATTGACCTTTCTAGAGTATATCCTCACAACTCCAAGCAGGAGATGACTAGAGAGGCGGAGTGCAATTGGTACTTCAGGAAAGATAATTGAGTCTGCTTACAGGAAATAGGCAGAGGAAATGATATGAGGCAATTAGATAAATTACAAAAAGAAGATAGATGGCCAAGTTGAAAATTTTAAGAACAAAAAAGTGGTAATAGTAGAAAGTGTTTACCCACAGAGAAGCCGATATCAGTATCAGCAACCTGGTTCTTGCGGAGTTTCCTCTCCAAATGGGCTGCAATCCAAATGGTTCCCAGCGGACCTTTCTTGGCCAATATGAACTGAGAATAGAACATCTTTCTCCACTTTCGCTCTTTCTTGCAAATAAATAGAAACCCTAGGAGGCACACACAAGCAATTCAATCCCAACACTGGCCACGAAAAGCATCCACCTTTGCACGATCTTGGAAAGACCTAGTTGCTGAAACTGCCCAGTCCGAAGTCAGAACCAGAACCCAGAAGCCCGAACCATAACACCTTAGAACTCCCTTCCACGAGGCGACTGACCGCAAGCTGGAAGCAAGAAACCTCCAACTCCGAAATTCCTCAGCAAATGAGAGGAGGACGTAGAAGCCACCACCAACAACAGACGAGGTAGACGAGGACCGAAGCTCCTCAATTCAGCCAGCAAGCAACAGCTTCGACCATATTCAAGGACGTACTCGAAGTTAGCGTCTTGAGTCGAGGCACCTGTCACGGGGTTGACCACTAACTCTTCTCCTGTTGGACTCCCCGAAGCAGCAGCAGCGTCCAACGAACGACCCCTGCCATGAATTTCTTCTGTTCAATTAAATTCAGCTGAGCTGAGCTGAGCTTCAGCAGGAAGAAAGCGCGAGTTTCGGGAGTTTCAGACAGCAGATTTTCGCATCCTCGTCGAATGCAGTGCAGAGAGAGAGAGAGAGAGAGAGAGAGAGAGAGGAGAATGACAACACACAACCGTATGAATTTGTGTACGGTAGTTAAGGGAATCTTGAACACGACTAGATCTCGCCGCTGCTGCTGCTGCTGGGCTGACGATGGAAGGGCCTCTTTGGTTCGGATCGGGTGAGGTCGAAAAGCCTTCAAAAAATGAACGGCTGAATGCAATGCTTTTTTGGTCAAACTCGTTTGACTAAATTGGTCAGACTCATCTGACAAGTAACATATGATTCATATGTTAGAACAGGAGATTCTAATCCGAGAACCACGTTGGTCGACAAGAACTGGCTGTGAAATTTAAACAAGGGAAATATTCGAAAAGAACAGAGGGACCGCAATTTTGCCATTTCCCAAGTCCAGTGTAAGATTTGAGCAACTTCAAGGTACAATAGGTACCCCATTGACAAATCCCGGAAATCATAAGTTCGATCCACAAAAGGAAAATGAAACAATCATAGTCACAAGGTTATAAATATGCTTGTAAGACATCTCCGGCAGAATAGAAAGACACGATGTTGATGCCAAGTTCAAGGTCCGGACTCGGAAAAGCAAGTCCGAGCTCTGAAATCAGACGACTCACTAAGCACCCATGGCACATTTGCCAGATTACTATCAGGTCGAATCATCTTGTTAGGGGGAGTGTGTATATAATCTTGAATCTCCTCAGGCGAACTTCATGGAAGATCAGTAATCCGATTCTATGGAGAGAATAGCCTTGGACTGAGTCTATTTCCAGGTAAGGAACACATTGTCTCATGTCGCCTTAGCTTCAGCAGCAGCAGCATCATCATCTTCTGTATGGCTTCCTATCCTGACAATATCTTCCACAAGGATCCTTCCTTCTGTTCATTGGGGGAAAAAAAGAGAGAACAGCAATGAGCTCCATCCTTCAGCTCTTCGGGGTAATATGTAATATAATCATATTGATGGAACCTCCCATAAGAGGTTTCTTTCCTTATTGAAATGATGTTTGAAAGCAGACCAAAATTGAGAAGTGAGTTTGATATAGTGATATTGCTTCTGACTTGAGAATAAGAAGTCTTAGAGTTCGACTTTTACCAATGAAACTTTATGTGTCCAAGCAAAAATGGATTTCAACTGAGGAAAACTGAAAAGCTTTCTTCACATACCTGTGTCTTTTGAGAGGTTGCTAATGAGTTCCTGGATGCCCTCCTTGCCTAATGTGTCCCTGAGGTACATGGCAGCAGATGCAACCTCCTCTGGAGTCACTTTACCATCATAATCCCTAAGCATATAATAGCCATAGTTATTTACCGCTCTTTATTTATGATTCGATTAAAAAGAGAGAGATAGAGAAACAGACTTGTCAAGCAGTCTCCAGCGATCACCAATTTTAGCATCCACATCATCAATTTCTTTTTCGAGCTTTTGGAGCATGGCATCAACCTGAACATGACAAAGAAGAAAGAATAGCAACATGTGGCTGTCAAATTACAACAAAAATGTGGACTGGAAACCCTTTTGGAGTTAATAGTCAAACATTCTTCAAAACTCTGTTTACCCTGTTTATCAGAGCTGAAGAGACCTTGTCGCCAATGGCCATTTCCGCAGCATGATCACTATCCTCCCTAGCAGCTCTATACGCCTTCTTTGCCTCTTCTTCACCCTCCATACCCTCTTTCTCCACCATTCTGTTATACAAATCTATCTGGAAAATGATATAAAAACGATTGACCAAAACAATAAATAAGATACTCAAAATATGATTTTATGGTATAGTCAAATGTATAGGGGGTTCTCATTGTTAAGTATTCATGAGTGATTTATGAATGGGCTCATGTCTTTGTACAGCAAAAACCTCTTTGTATATTATTTTACGCATCTTCTTGATGTGATATTAATGAATTTTCTTTATTGAATACTCAAAAGAAAAAAAAAAAGATACTCAAAATATGTGAAGTATGAAGACAAGAAACAATGCTAACAAATCATTCCACCAGTTCAAACACTAAATCCACATTGTAGTTTACCTTTTCTTTTTCTTGGAAGGGTTTATAATCCTATACAATAGATGTATCTTCTCCAATGTTTGCCTTGATATCAGCTGATTCTTCAAGATCATCCACCATATGATCAAAATTTTCCTTCTTTTGATATGAATAGTCATTATATTAATTTTAGATTAGATCTGCTTTCATGGTTTGGAACCTTTTAGTGTTCATATTTAAAGTTCTTTTACAGCTTTAACTGAGTTCAGTTCTATATGGTGCTGCAAATTTTGCAAAAATACACTTCAATTGCCAATGAGAGCCTAGTCAAATGTACGATTACCTTTAATATGCAGACAAATATCACTAACAGTGCCCCCAGCTATACATAGGGGGGAAAAGCAACAACAAATTGTTCAAAAAAATGGAAATGCAATGTCACCATTTGTATATTTACTACAATATACGCCACCAATAAGTAAAGCAGTAAAATCTCTATCATGCATGCATAACTACTTTGGTACCGAGAGATAAGGAAATTGAGGAATGGGAAAGACTGCATGCAAGATTTTGTGTCATGCTTTATAGAAAGCACTAAAAACATTTAAGAATGGAATCAGTCTTAAACTAGACAATTGTGCGTTGCAATTCAATTTCATTTTCTTTCAATTCTATACCAAAATGATTTCGTCCACGACAAAAAGGGTAAACTTTCAAGAAAAATTAGCCAGGAAGAAAAATGCAGATCAACAAGCAAAAATACAGGATAATATTATCTATTTACTTATCTGAACTCTTTAACTTGTTCCATGTTAGAGATGCAGATTAGAAATTCTACCTCCTTTTTAACCAGCCGCAAGAACTCTTCACGCTCCCTGCTAACTGACTGAAATTAACAAAAGAAAAATATATCAGATGAAATACCAAAAATAGAAAATGTAAAAGAACACTCTCTGTATATGGTAATTGCACAAGGTGCTTACAGATGCTGAAGCTAAGACAGCAAGTGCACGGCTAAGTTCACAAAGTTGCTCATGTTTCTCCAGTGTTTTTGCTATTGCCTGTTCTTGTGCTTCTCTTGATGTAGGAACAGTCATCTCATCCAAAGCCACATCCTTCTGACTGATTGATTCTTTCAATTTGGCCTGCTCCTCCTCCTCCTCCTCCTCCTCTTCCTGCACATCAGTCTCTCATTAGAGTATACAAAATGGAAAAGACAAAAAAAGGAGTTTCTGATAGACAATTTTTAGTAATGGACAAAATGTGGACAAACTACCTTCTCTTCCCCTCCCTCTCTCATCTAAACAATTTGATAAACATAAGGATTAATTTCTGTTAAGCAGAAAAATGCAGCACACCTTTATCAGTTCTTCCTGCATCTCAAGGAACTCCAATTTCCTCCTCCTTTCTGAAACAGAATCTTCAGACAGTAAAGTTGTAACACCAACTGTATCCACCACCTCATCTGGCAGCGATGAGAGTGTAGCTTGAACAGCTTCCTCTGGCTTGACTTTCCCAGACACAGAGAAGGCCCTGCATACACACTCATACTGTTAAGCAAAAAGAAGTGGGCCATCTTATACTACACAGCATTTGAGGAAACAATGCTCATCTTTGGCACCATAGAATGGAAATGCAACAAAATAGAATCTATATACAAAGTGCACCACCTTTATGAGCCAATTCCATTCCAAAACATTTTTAGAACCTTCCTTGCAAATGTGGCAAAAAGATCCACTTACCGTGATAGAATTAACAGTGAGGATGGAACAGAATGGTTGAGTGATAAATCCAGCCAATCGCGAAGCTGAAAAAATAATTCACAAATTAGATGCCTTAAATAAAATGCAATAGACCTCAATAAGTCTGCCATAAACAACAAACCAGACTGCTGTCATGGTGTTCACAAAATTGATCAAGTTAATCCTCAGATTAAAATCAAATATATGGGATAAAAAACATCTGGCAGTTGACCTGCTGCTGCATTTCCTCCACAGAAAGTAAGCCAAGCAAGCCTCGATCCCGGCAGGCTTGACGAAGCTCTTCTTCTGAAAGAGACTCCGTGCCTTCTGCTTGGATCATCTTATCATCACTCTTGATCCTGGCAGAACAAATGCACATTCTAATAAACTGTAAAAGTTAAAATATCCAAATTAATGCCCCATTTCCTTCATTTTTCTGTCTCTTCCAGAAATAACCACCATAACCAGGAACAAAATTAAAAGGGAAACATAACTCAACATCAAAAGTAGACAAATCTGGGAAAGAAAAGGGGAAAAATCATGGAAAAGTGCAAACAGAAAACAAGACAGCTTATTGGTTGAATTTGGGAAGAATTCTCCATGATTATTAAATATAGAGCACCATTAACAGCACTGCAAACTTTAACAAGGTTGTGACTGGAATAGGTACATTTAAGATGGTAACTAACTGAAATATGCATGCTAATCTCATTGAGAGTAGTCTTACTCTTGCAGTCTCTTCCGAAGCATATAGCGTAAATATGCATCTGTTCCATATGGACTGACTCCCATGTATTTGCACATATTTACAAGTCGAGGCCTGGATAAAAAACAGTAACAAGATATATAAAAACCTTTGGGTCACTCAATGTGCACTAGGTTTATTGTTGCGCCAAGGAGGAAACATGGTAATGATCAAAAAGAGAGGGGGAAAACACCCATCAACCTGCTAATGTTATCTAATGTAAGCTCATCATTGAATAGCTTGGCAAATCCCAATATTTCTTCATTGGAAACACGAGCACCTGTTCTAACCTGTTTCAAAGATAGACCAAATTAAAATAAATGGAATTTCTCTCTCTTCTACTCTCCTTCTGCGGGGGAATATCACTTGTAAAAGTACTTTAAGAATGTCATCTGAAAACCCCAATGGTTAGCCCAAGAAAAAAGGGCGTGCACTGCAAATTGTAAATTTGACTTGTCATTGAGCACATAGCCCATCATAAAGCCACCTAATTATGTGCTTGTACATTAACCTACTTGAGCCCTGACTTCAGGGAGAGTGAACTCCCCACTATAACAAAAAATGTCAACTAGAAAAGGAGAAAAACATGATTTTCACCTTATTCAGAAACTCATCAAGATCTTCTGCTGTCTTTTTTATTTCTCCGGTTCGTGAATTTTGGACTTCCTTTGCCATTTCTTTCACTGTGTCTTGAAGGAACTTTGCATACTCTATTCTTGCATTAAGCCGCCGTTTCAGTTGCTCCTACAATTGAAAAGATTTCCATGAACAACAATTTGCCCAAATTGTGCAAAGCAAGCATTGAATATGCATGCATCATGTACCATTTATGCGCTCATTCTACCTAGGACTTAGCAAATCAATAATCAAAGAGAGACCACATGGCCAGTCATACTACTTTGCAAACACAATAGTAACCAAAAGTTTCCCCATGCAATGCATATTTTGTTATAGAGGAAAAAACTAAAGAAAATGAAATTGATAGAACAAAGTAGGGAGAAAAATTCTAAAAAAGATGATTCCCAGAAAAAAGTGAAGACACTAGTGCTCCAAATCACCCAAGATATTAGAAAATGAGAGATCATATGTAAAATGCTGATCCATGTAACACATTATATGGTGACCACATCCATTATGCACCTCTGACCTCGGGATGGCAACTGAATTAAAAACATAATTAAATGACATAAACAGAAATTGCCAAAACTGGAGGCTTGCAACCCATCTTTCCCCTCTTAAATTGGTGCACTCAGGTAAATCAATTGAAGCAATCTAATTATCAAACTAAAAACAAAAAAAGAGCCATCCTTTGCAGGTCAAACGCCCAATATGGAAAGAACAAACCATTAACTAATGCTGTTAAGAAGTTTATGGCAATAATCCTGGTTTTCAAAATCTTAAGAACCAGAACTATCTGAAAAGAAAAATATATGTTAAAGCAGTATCTGATTTTCTCAATAATAACAGAAGAGCAATAATTTCTCCTTTTCTTAAAAGTAGCTGATTAGTGTGAATAAATGCATCATGCAATTAAATTAAACAAGTTATAGAATGCAACATACCTCTTCTCTCATCTTGTCCTGGAAAGTTGACGGCAACATGTTTGGAAATAATTTCAAGAATACCGGCAGCAAAAACTCCATGAATGGAACTATAATAAAAACTGCAAAAGGGACTAGCCTGAAAATATCAGCTGTGGTGCGCGTTAATTGTTGTCTCTCCCTCCTAGAAAGACCCTTTCCATTAGCCAGTTTCACAAGCAGCCGCGAGCAAATCCTAATATCAGCCCATAGTAGTTTTGTGCCCAACCAATAATGTTGCATGGTGGACTTGAATTCATCCTTCCAGTGGAGAATTTTTTTGGCCCAATCCTCCCTGTAAAACACAGAAAAGATTCAAAAAATCAAAGATTATCTAACAAGGCCCTCTGGAATATGTACAGATATTAGCATAGACATGCAAGATACTACAAAGAAAATAACCTGCTCATGGAAGCCAGGGCTCTCAAAGCAGGACCAATTCCCAAAAGCACAGCCCATATTCTTTTTACTATAGATTTATCACTCTTTTGGGGTTCTTGAATTTGTTTAGCCTTTGCCCTTGCTTTCACTGAACTCAGACCTTCAACTGCCTGGTCACAGTCCTCTGGTGAAGCCTCCTTAATCTGTTTAGTAGCTTGTTGCTTCCGCCCAGCTTTATCACTGCTGGATTCAGGTTGATCAGCTGTAGCTGTTGAAGTATGGCGAACAAAATCCAACATTCTTGTAGCACCAAAAGGAGATATAAAGTCTCTCCTCTCAAATCCAGAGTCCAATCTGGAAACTCCAAACAGTTTATGTTTCTTCAGAGGCATTAAAGTGGAAAACTCTGATAACAGTTTCTTCACATCACAACTTCCACCTACTCTGTCATCAATGTTAGAAGATGAATTACTGGCTAGATGGCTGAAGCTTGACCTGTCATCATGAGCTGATGCTTGACTGTGCTCAAAGCCCGCAAAGAACCGAATCAAACGAGAGGACCGGCTTGGGAGGTCTTGAAGGTACTTTCGCTGGATAAAGACTGCTCTAGAAGCCATTCTCAGTGTGCAACACTGCGTAGTCCTAGAGCAGCAGCAACATGTCCAGGGCAGGAAGATTAAATATCAGGATCACTTGTCTTTGGCCAATCCGTTAACAGATGAAAACAGTTTAATAACCCATCAGAATCAAAACACCTAGTCTCAAGATGCAAGTCCAAGATTGTCTATAAGTCTGAAAAGTACCATCACGATAAAACCATTTACTAATCGAAGCCTCATGTACACCGTTGCGGTCAAGACAGAAACTTTCAAATGTGCTTCAAGAAGGGATTTCTTTCTGGACCAAAACATCATATGATCAAAACATATACGACGACTGCAATTTGTAAGTACTTCAAGGAGAGATTTCTTTCGGGCTCACCCCACCCAGCAGCTAAGCAAGCGTGGGTGAGTCATAAAATGCGGGACAGCCGCGAACCCGATCCTTGATGCACACCGGACAGGGGACACAGCAGATAATCGGCAACTAGAAGCTTGTGCAATCGTCCTTGATCGAGCAACACGATAATAACAAAAAATCAACTCTTCCCAAATGATTCTTTAGCAGTCTATAGGGAAGTAAGCAAATGTCCGAACACGAAGGACCGTAATCTCGGTCAACAATCAAGCAAGAAAATTCCAACAAACCAAAACTTACCAGAGTTTAGCGCGACGGGGACAAAGACTGAGGGGAGGGGAGGGGAGGGGGAGGGGGGAGAGGCGGTCGGGCCTGTCGGGGTGGAACTCAACTGGGAGGGAATGGGAGCTAACAGAGGCCGAGTCAGCCGGCGGCTCTAAGCTGTCGCGAGAGTGGCCTGGCCCCTTAGAGCTGCCCACTCTGCCCCTCGGCTTCAGTTTTCTGACATGGGATAAAATATCAACGTGTATTTATACGAGTAATTCTTATTATCCTCCTAATAATAATATTATTATTATTGTTATATGTATATGCATTTGGTTTTTCACATTCAATTGCACATTCCTGATCGATGGCTGGATCGGTTCGGCATCGATACCGACTCCTTGGCAGGTTTATATCAAGGCCATTGATACTGAGCATCACTATCATATGTTGCAAATCTCAGTCCAAAACTTCACTGACCTGCCTCTGTTTTTTTTCTTTTTAAACTCCGAACTGGAGCTTGTGTTGATGAAGAGTGTGGATGCTGCTGCTGCAAGGAGGGATGTTCTTGATATTGCCCATATATTCCGGGCCAGATCCGTCGATGTTTCTGGTCATGCAATTACACTCAAGATGAAACCTAGCGCACATTAAGCTGACGGAAGACTGCACAGACTTAGCTGGCGTAGCAGATGTTAAGATTATTCCATCCTCCAGTTACATAATGCTGGTAGAATTCCATCATGATTCCGGTCATTGCCTGCTTGCGTAAGTTTCACATGGCACGGCATGATAATACGTTATATTAGATTGCTATATATATTATTTTTTTCGATTCTTATCTGTGTCGGACAGCTGATAATCACAGCTGTTACCGGTGATCCAAACAAGATGGCTGCTCTGCAGAGGCAATTAGAGTGCTGTGGAATTCATGAGGTCAGTTTCCAATCCTGTGCTCCATAATTTGGTAAAGTATAGGTACTATTTAACTGCAGATTCGATTTTTCCCGATTCGTATTCAGTTTTATCAGGCTCTCTTCTTTCTTTCCTTCCATTGATTGTTCTGTCTCATAAATTTATGTCGGACAGATGGTTCTCTGTGTCCACTGTCCAGTGTGGTTAGTGATCTTCGATATGTAAATCCTCAAGAGATGTATGAGACCAATCAATGCTTCCTTGCCAACACGTATGGCATGTTGCACACAGAAGGAACAATTTGGTTTCCTCTGTCTGCACCATCTTCGCCCTTCCTGAATTCAAAAGTCCAAACTGAATATGGCCTGAGAAACCTGATGCAAATGTATTATGCGGGAAATGGTCTGGGTTGATATATTCAAGTCAGATTAATGGTAGTGGATTGTGTGGGTTCTTGTACATTTGGGTAATGATGCAGATCATCACAGCAGTGATGGCAGGATGATAACAACGGCCGAAAAAGGAGTCTAAAATGACCCAAGAATAGTGTACAAGCTGAACTGTAACTATAGGGGTGGTTTGGACCCTTCTCCGACTAGAATGATCTCATTTACAAGTAGGTCATTTCTTGGCTAACCGATTAACTTACAAATGAGAGTCTACAGAAGTGGACCACACATTTTGACCAGGGAACCCTGTGATGGGTCTTCTAGGATGTAACTTCATGTACCTTCCCATTTCATCTGCATATTTTTAAAACTTTAGGCAAATGTTCTACATACCTTTTCTTTGCAAAACTGTGCCTACTTTCTCAGTTAAAGCAGACCTCTTACCCCTCCAGTAAATAAGTTTTCCTTGTTGTTCTTCTCTTGGTGGAATCATATACAGATTTTTTCAATTTACTTCAGTTCTCATCATTTCTGAACATTGATAGAGATAGTCGATCAGAAAACATTGGCAAAAAATTACTAAGAAAATGAGAGGAGAACCGCATGTGGCACTGGTAACGACTGTTTGGAACAAGAAAAATCCTCACCCTTCTGTCCAAGCCAAAGTCCATGATTAGGGTATCCTATCTTAGCCACTTGCCATTCATTTTTCAAGTTCGCAGTGGCATGTCTGTTCATTATAAAGCTTTGCCCGAAAAAAAGCGTGATTGTTTCTTTCACCGGCGAGTTTAATTAGCCAGCCATGCAATTCTCATTTTTCTCCTCACTGTAGTATGTCATCAAGGAAATTCCAGTCTGCTTAATTATGCATCGTCAGCTCCAGGCAAGCTCCAAGTGACAGACAGAAGTAAAGATCACTGGACTAGGCTACTGCTCCTGCTGCTTCTTGAGGCCATGGTGCAAATATGATGGGTGCTAATGGTCCCCTCACGTCTGGGATCCTATATCATATTCACTCATTATATGGAAGACTAGGTGATCAGAAAACAATGGTTAGATAACATCTTGATCATCATTTTAGCCACCAGAAAGAGACAAAGATGAATCTAGAGCTTTATGAACTGCTTCTGTGGATAGAGAACTGTCGGGGGTTTTGGAGGGGAGGTTTATGGAAGTTTCTATTTAATTTATATAGGAGCTATCATAACCCTCCTCCCCATAGCCATCCATCAGAACAAGCCATAAATGTAATTTTGGGATTGGATTTTGGGATTGGGCTCCTCTCTAGCTCTGTTCCGGTGCGGCACAATGCAGTTGGGTTTTAGAAGGAAAATTGAGCTTTCCAAAGACAGACAACATTTTATAAGAAACCACTCATTCTTGAATGTTAGCTGCATGTATAAAAACAGCTAAGTTTGCAGAAACTGGAAAGTCGAGTATGTTACCGTATGTTTGATTGTCCTCCCAAGTTTGGAGGCATCCGGTTGCCGAGGAGCTGGAGCTTTTGATCCAGTGCCTTCTGGCCCAGCACCTGATTTCCGAGCATTCATCATTTCTCCACCATTCGACTTCCTAAAACCAGTGAACCATTTCCTCCGACCTGGGCTGGTCTGGCCTTCTGAGGGGAGGACAAGGAAGAGGAGGATGCCCCAACACCACTTGCTTGAGTTGCCTCTTTCCGACCCCTCATCACACTGGATGAGCGTGACTGCCTCCTCGTGTTCAAAGCTTGTGCTTCCAAGACGGACTTGAAACTGCTGGCAGGTCGACCACGGGAACCAGAAGTTGCACGATCTTTCCTTAGATCAGGTGTTTCATCAGAGAATACAGGAAACTGAGCTGGATTGGTCGGTCTCACAAGTGGGGATATGACCCTACTTCTTGGCTTGACATTGGCGTTGAGGTCAGTTCTGATGTTTCTGGGATTGATGGAAGTGGAAACCTAACTACTGGGAGCTGCAATCGTTCTTCTATTCCACTGTTCATTCAGCGTAGTCCCACCAGATGCTGGCGCTGAGCCACTGCTTCTGGAGTCGGCCTGAACAGAGCTTGGTCTCTGATTCGGGTTCACTGATCTGGGAGGAACCTTCAGTTTGGTCTGTGGAATCATTCGGTTTGTGTCCTTTGAATTTCCAGCAAACTGATTGTAGCATGAGTAAAACAAAGACTCAGTTTAAAAGTGCAAACCATGAAATTTGAAAATCACCAGCGCTTTTATTTCCTCTGACTTGATTATGATACGTTTGTCAATACTCTAACCTTAGAACTGCATGATCTGTCGATAAATAAATTGCCAAGAAACCGACAACCTTGCTTTTCCCTAAGCACAATCATGAACTACTCCTAGGAACTTGGAACAGATCTCCTACATCACTCTGCAATTATTGTAGTCCAGACAAAACTGAATAAGAAGTAATTGCACCATTGAATGCAGAAGCCAGAGTTTTGAATACTGAAGCAAGCAATTCATTCATAACCTCGAAAGAGGCTGAATGATGGGTAGTCCTCGATGTACTGCAACTCCGGCACCATTTGGCTCCAGCTCTAGAGATGGAAACAGGGGAGTTGCAGGCGGAGTTTTTAACCTTAACCAATGAGGCAAATGGAAATTAACGTCAGAAACTTACCAACCAAAAACTTAAACCACAAGTTTCCTGGCTTCACCTGAAGCAATCAAGTCCAGCTAAAGTGAATTAGCAGTTGTAATCGTTCTTATTGTTCTCAGCGAAGAATTCATTCCCAGAACTCTAATTGGCTGAATGAATTCTGTATATCGGAATGCTTCCTCAACGTTGATGGAAGTTAGGCTTGCATTATGAAATAATAATACACGACCAGCTGCAATACAAAAGGCCTCCTAGGAAATGATTCTGGGTAAGTACCAGCGTAGTTGGGCTCGAACTCATTGGAAACCGGCTGAAGGAGGCTGATGTTGGCACGTCTATGCAGCTCCTGGAACAGGAGGAGGTCTTCGTCTCTGTCCTTGCACTTGTCTTTCAACCGAGGATGATCGAGGAAGGCACTCATGACCAATGATTTACTATCGCAGTGACCTTCGATATGTTCTTGGCTCTAGTTTTTAGTTATTTCTGTTGATCTATATATACATGGTAATGTGATCCGCAGGCGCATAGCAGAGGAGACCCGATGGGATAGGAATTTGGATAAATATATTGAGAGGCTTTAGGCCGGCAGAATCTGAGCCGGGTAGATTCAGGTTCAGGTCCTTAACTAGAGCCAAATGGAAAACGGCCAAAGCTTGGCGTTATTGCCTTCACCTATCAGAAGTTAATTCACAAATCGGTGACGCCGCTTCATCCCTCTGATACGCAATGTCACTGACTGACAGGATCAATATTACATTTTCAATTGGGTTTAAGAAACTTCGTGGTTTTGTTGAGTTTCATGGTGAACGTACGTCCAATTGTACGGGCTAAAGGCAACTCTAGCAAGTTTCAAGCGGTACCATATGGCATTAGCAACAGGGTATTGCAGGAAAACAAGCACTGGCTTGTTGCTAATTTTGTTCCCACGAGAAGGTGATTGCAAAAGGGAATCAGAGAAAGAACTCTTGGGTGCATGTCCTATAAAAGTTATTTTAATAAAAAAATTTCTATTTATAAAATTCAAACCGAGAATTTTCTCTGAAGTAGAAGCATTGAATCATGCATTAACGGGCAAGTAAAAGACGATAAACAGCTATAGGATCCATGGGTTGAATTGTATTCATGGGTTGGATAATCTGAACACGTTTGCAGACCAATAGACCCATGATTGTTAAAGTGGGATAAGAAATACTCAGACAGAACAAAGGGAGATTCGGTCAGTCTTTCCACGCAAGTTGGTTTTGCTAGTCGATTAACTTGCCTTATTAACTCAACTCAACCAACTGACTAGTCCCTCAACTTGACGCTCACATCCGACTATTACCATGAGTGGCTTGAGTATTTAGACTCTGCCATCAACTGAAGAAACTAATGCCATCCCAGGAAACTGTGGAAGATCCACAATGACCATTATACTACCATAAATGGAGTAAGAATGTAGGAAGTAAAATCAGTGACTTGGAACGCACGGTCTGAGCTCAAAGAAAAGAACATAACCTTTGCACTCATCAGTATGCAATTTCAAATTCGGCACCAATTGGTAGATGATCACTCGGGTGGTGATTGTTCGGTAACCCACCAATCACATCAGGGGAGTCTGAATCCGGGAGCTCAAGGAAGCTAACTGGCTTAAGGTTTGGAGAAGGCGAGAAGAATATATAGTCAAGGGTATCTGTGAAGCTGGGAGTGCAGTTGGTAAAAGGGGGTTCCCTGCTAGTGGAACCATAGATGCTTCGCAAAGGGATTGGAAGCTCGTCCAAGCATTCAGGCACAAAGGATGAGGCATCACCAGAAACAAGGTATTGATATACCTGCAAGGGGGGAAAACTGGAATGAAAAGGTATCCCTCACGCTCACAATCTGACTGCTTAAACATAATTACAAGATGGAAAAGTTAGGTGATTGCATATTGCTATCATTTCTCTGCCGGTAAATTGTATTTTGTCTCAATAGAGGTACAAAGAACTGACAAGAACAAAAATGAGCAGCAGCATTTCCCCTGAAGGAAAAAGTAATGTCATATAAATGGCTGGGTCAACAAAACACATTTGGTGCCTGGAATTTTTTATAACTCAATATTAATGACAAAATGGTTTGAAAAAGGTAGAGCAAGATAAAGCGACATGACAAACCTTGTCCCCGGGAACTGAATTGAAGTCACCGGCCACAATAACAGGTGGGATGCTTTCAAACTTATCTGAAACCTTGGTTCTAAATTGAGCCAATCGTGACAACAGATATTTAGCTTGAGCAAGCTTCACATCTGCCCATTCCGGATCCCTGAAAAATATAGCCATAATTTTTTTTTTTTTGGCCAAGAGATAAGCAGTAAAAATAAAGAACCAATTCAGAAGACGTAAACAGAATTAATCATTGGTCACAAATGATAACCCCAAAGGGCTGGACCTGGGCAGTGAATTTGCAGCCTACATATATCAATAATTTCAATAGCATAGATTAAATATTTCATTTTAATACATTGGTCAAACTCGGGCAAAATTTTGCACCATCTGACAGGGTGGCCCTGGAGATTTTGGGTCAAACAACAGTCACAACCTGAACCCTGCCACACTCTTCACCAGATCTAAAATTAATAAGAGTCCATAACAAGACAGCATGGAACCATCATAGGAAGCTCTGGCCTGCTCACCAGTAAAGATGCGTATTTGCAACAATAATTAATCGCCCTGAAGAGTCTTTGAGTCTGAAAGCAGCCATAATTCCCACACAATCACGTTTCATTCGTACACGAGGATCATTAGGATCTCCACGGTCGTCAATGGACTTAGTAGCAGGTGAACCTGATAATATAGAAATAAGTGCAAATGATTCAGAACCATTACAGTGAAAAACCAGGCAAATATTTGCATAAGTGCAGGTAATTCAGAACCATTACAGTGACAAATCAGGCAAATATTCGCATATTGATTAAATATATATGGAAAGCACAAAGATGTAACTTATGACAAAGGTAAAATAATTCTTTTATGTGCATCAACTTAAATGAGAAAACTTCGGACCATTGAGATAGCTGGCCAATAATTAATCACTTGAAGCAGTCTATGAGGATAAGAAAGTAGAATTCAACATCCTAATAATGAAACAATTACCAGGGTTTGTTTCAGCATCACTGTTTCCATTGGATAGCTCATCATTGTGACTATCACTTGAATCAATGCTTTCTTGAATGGAGCCTACAAGGTCATTGTATTCTATTCTTTCTACCAAAACCAACTCTGCCCTGAGTCAAATAGCATGATACAAGGAAATAAAATTCAAATTTCAAAAGATCACAAGAATGTTTATTGAGAATAGTTTATAACTTATGTAAAGTTTTCATAGCGAATGAGAAGGGTAAGATTGGAAAGTCTGGATAAGATGTAACAGCAGTTTCATGTTATCTAAGATCATTTGATTTTGGCTCCAACCATCACACTTACAGTTGCTCTAATAAGAGGAATCCACTTATTAACTAATTCTACAAAGATCTGTTCACATTATTTTTAACAGACAGCTCTTTTACATTTTGATACTGGAACAGATGTTTAACCAGCCAAGTTGTGCATTTGATGATATTCATGGATCCAAATAGAATTTAGAAATGAATGGTAAAATCATTTGAAATAAAAAAATTTTAACCTCAAGAGAAAGGGAAGATTTGTCAAAGCAAAAACCAGCCAAAGATGGTGGTTTCTGGCTGGTCAATGGGTTCATTTGCAAATCCACACCTCCAAAGAACTTAAATGGACAAGAAAACGTCACCTGTCCTGCTTATAGAAAATGCCGCAACCATCCCGTTTCTGTCCAGTTCTCTGAATATATATGCTAGCATAACCAGTTTTTTCCATATTAGCTCTATAAAATCCATCATACTCATCCACTTCCTGATGAAGATTGCATTGTCAACTATACAGATAAGATATCACATAAGATGGGAAGATACAAGATTAAGCAAATTAACTAACAGTATAGAATGCAAAGAATTTATGATACTTTAGCACTAGAAGTGGATCTAAAACCTGTAAGCAAAGAAAGTCAGCTTCAAGGTTCTTAAGAACTGCTAAAATCGCCCAGGATCGAGATTTCCATCTGTAAAATATGCAGGGATCATTGTCTTTAGTAAACCAGAAAAATAGAACTGCACCAACTGATCCCTAACAGTCACAGAATCAACTAACAGGATATGTGTGATTCAAGAAAAAAACTTTGTGAGTAATAAATAAATAATCCCATTAATCATGCACCAAGTAGGTGCCAAACATCATATACAAGAAAGGAACTAAAGAATGAATAAGACAAAATATTCACATAAATAATAAGAGATGCATATTCCAAAACCGTTACCTGAGGCAAGGCTTTGGAGAATGAGGGAAAAAAGAACTCTTCACGTATACCTACAAAATAATTATCTAGTATTCAAACTATAGCACTAAGAAGTTTCTTCTAATATAAGCCACAAAATGGCACTTATAATACCAAGATGGTAGTAACTTGGACATCAATTTTTTTTATCAATGTATGCTTCACAGTAACTTCAAGGCCTTGCCAAACTCACATAACATGAGGACTTAATATTATCATTTGATACGGCAGAAAGAGCTAACTGAACTCAGACAAATCTCAAAAGAATAATTAGCATGGGAAAGATTTTTTTGAAAGCTCATCACTTACATGACACTCCTCGTCATAGATTTAAGCACATTCCTCATTAACTAGTTAAAGGTTTATAAGTCTAATCCCTTGCTCAGCAGGCTTTTTTTCATGAAAGAGAATCCCCAAGGGACTTCATCCACTTGACCAAACAGATTGACATCATGTTTTATAAGATCTGAAAAGGTCAATTCTATGGGCGAGTCACCAATAAAAGACTGACATGCCCAGCACGTACATAAAAGGGGAACTTTCTGAATTTTTCAGGTCCCTTGTAGATGATTTCAGCAATTGATAGTTTATTAATGATGAAATACATCATAAACAATGGCAGAAGAATTTATTTTGTAGAGGACATTTTAGGATTGGACGGTGTAGGGGAAACAGGCTAACAGACCATTCTCCAAAACTAGTTGGCCAGAGTGAATAGCCATGAAGTTAACAGTCAAGAACTAAATAAGAACTAAACCCATCTCTTGAATATTATAAGGCAAGATTTTTCAAGCAGTCTTGAGCCTCCTTTGCATGAAGAAAGAAAGCAGAGATCCAAAGTATTAGATGAAATCAATGTCATGATTACTGCAGAGGCCAAGAAGAGTAGCTGAAGAGACTACAGATTCAAAATACAAAAAAGCATGATCTTATATGGTGATTATATCCCATCCTATGTTCAATCATCCCTAAATGTGGCTCAAGCACATATTTATACTACCGTATGTTTTAGGCATAAAAATACTGAAACAGAAAGTGGCTGCTTAGATATGCAGTGAAAGCAAACAACGTAGAATAATTGGGATCATAACATGGATGCTCTTCCCCAACAATGGACATGGATAACATGATACATGCAGTGAAACAGATATAAGGAGTCAAGCACATTAATAAGCAGAGCCTGCAACAAAGTTCAATTTCACTGTACCTGAGCCAGTATGTTGTATGATACAAGACGGAATCTGAAGCCTGAAAAAAAAAAATACTTTTAGACAGTAAATCATTTCAGTGGTTTTATTTCAGAAAGTCTATCAAAAATATCAGAAAGCTTTAACTTGGAAATTGCAACAAAGAGTCCCATTGTTGAGCATTATTGAACACCGAGATTTGAGAGATTTCTTCTCCTATTGGCTAGTGCATTTGGCTCACGATTCCCCAGTTGCTTTATCTGTTTCTCAGTGTATGCTTCAGGCAAGAGTGATCGAACTTCATTGTTTTCCCTTACACCAGAAGCACTGCTACTGTTTACCTCATAGCCGACACCCCCCCCCCCCGGTTACGAATTTGAAATCACGGTGGTCGATTTGCTCGCTAAACTTCATTATAACGAAAGATAGAATGGTACCATCAGGCCGACTCCTAGAGAAGATATCTCCCCCTTCTACAGAGACGAACTTTGGGCTCACTGGAGAAGGATTTGTAGTCATTTTCTTCATATAAAATCTGCATTGAAAAACAAAAAAAACCAGCAAATGCATTGTTAGAAAACGAAAGTTGTTCGTGTTGGGTTCGAGTACATTAAGGGTGGAGAGAGAAACACAGCGAGAGAGGGACACCCCGTAATGGAGGATACAGTGGCGAAGCGCGGCAGCACTGTAAGACCTCTTTGCATGGTCTAACATACAAATACGGTCTATTCCAATCACCGACAATCGACCAAGAAAAAAAAAATTATTCTGGTGGGAGAAGAGCGGATGCACTAGAAGAGGAGCTGAAAGTTCTGATTTTTGAGCAAGCGGCCGCCCTGCAGCCTGCTGTGGCGGAGGCAGAGGCGGCGGCTGCGGTCCTAGGGGGATGGCTCCACTCCTCGAATCTTCCGTCGCTGAAGATCAGCTCACGCGGTGGAAGTTCGTTGGGCCTCTTTGGGCTTTTGAACTGAACAGGCCCACTAGCCCAATCATGGCACCAGCCCAAATATTAAACATTCAAGGTTGGACACTGGCCCAAAAAGAACCCAAGACAAGTTTAAAATATCATTATTGTTAAATAAAATCTCATGTTCAAGTCTCATATTATATGTGAGAAAAATTCATGATTGTGAGGTTTTTTACTAAGACGGAGATCGAGCCTCAACATTTAAACTCCTATGGAACACGTCGGGCTCGTTGATATCTATATAAACATGTAGACTTTATGTGTATATGTCCGTGTCGACGACGGGTTTACTCTTTCCGAACCAATCCAATGATCACCATTTAAGCTTCTCGTGCAAGCACGTGTCCGAGTAATCTCACTCGGGGTTAAGTGCATACACGAGAGAACAACGACCATTTTCATGAATCACTAAATCTAAGAAGAAAGTTTGGCGAAATTCCCGAGTGGTTGTGACTGTCCCATCTCCTCTTGAATCTAACCCTGTTAGCTAACTGCCCCTACGTGATCTGCAGCTGAAGCAATCTCCCCATGAGCTCTCCTTCTCATCCTGTCACTTTCATTCGACCCCCGATACGTTCAACACAGGATACCCTCCACTGGATCAACAACGAATGGTTGCGTGGTACAATCGATGAACGCCCCCGCATATATCCCGACTTCAATTCACGGTCTGCGACGAATTTCATCATGATACAAACTTATACATCTTGATGTCTATCGCTGACTTAACTTAGCCCCCGTCGAACTGAAACCGCTCGCTCGGTTGATAACGGACACAAAGCATCCCGATGATGAGGCATCTGTGGATGGAGTTTGAGGAAGAAATGTGCGCACGAGCGTACATCTCCTCTTTGGCATTGGGTTATGGAATACGTTACTCATATTCACATACGCAATCTTTGAGGGCGAAGTCTTCTAAATGAGTGTGGGTGATGCCCCGTGAAGGCTACGTCGCCCGGGCGTCGTGTGATCGAGAATTGGTCTTGCCTTAACGAGTCCACTCCCGTTGATCTTATTGATTTTTTTTCATCCTCGTGGATCGGTTCAGCGTGCATTTTAGTGCATACCATCGACCCAGTCGTGGTTGCTATGTGTTGCCATATACATAGACCCATGCCTCATCCTTATCCATTTATCACTTCTTCTTTTTTGTTTACATCGCGTAATATTTCTCAATCAGTTGAAGTGCACCTCGATACTAGTTTACGATCGGGCCGAGATCCCTATAAAAATTCTCATCGATCCTTCTAACCTGAGATTCGATTTTTAAATCACTCATTTGAGAGCTTAGTGAGGGAACTACTAGTCCATTTATCACGCACCTTATAAGGTGCTCAAATTTTCAATTAATTTTTTTTATTATATTGGAATCATATAAGTTTAGAATATAATAGTAGAAGTGGAGAGGAGATAAAAAGGTAGAGAAATTTTATAATGATAATCGAACTCATAACTTCTTAATTGTTAAGCGAATAATGGTACCACGAGTTTATAATATGATAATAAAAATAGGGAGGGGATAAAAGGGTACGTGAAATTTCATAATGATAATTGAACTCACAATCTCTTGATTGTTAAGCAGATCATGATGCTATTGCATCAAACCTTCTTTCTCACTTTCGATAAATTTAAATTTGAAATAGGCTGATTTATTGGGATATTTAAAACTTTTTTATTATGAATTTTATGAAAACAAATGACATAGAATCTCTATTGTTGCCATTAATTAAATAATATTTATATCCACGTGGCATTTTCTAAGCTCAAAAAATTTTTAATTCAATTTTCAGTAATTTTATTTATATTTTCTTTATATGCGGGTGAAAAAAAAATCACTGCTTTGATTCTGAGCGGTGGGTGGGGCATGTCATGTGCGTGGGGGTCGAGTGAGGACGAGGGGCCCACATGAACCAGTCAACGTCCACACGCTCCAACTGACGAACCCCAAACTTTTCTTTTGGTTCCACCGGATTCTCCACGGCTGAACCAGGAACCACTCTAGCCAATCATCATCCCCCACGTGTTGCTGCGACATTGGTTCGAGTGGGGAGGAGATAAAAGAGTACGAGAAATTTTATAATGATAATCGAACTTATAATTTCTTAGTTATTAAGTTAATAATGGCACAATGAGTTTAGAATATGATAATAAAAATAAGGAGGGGATAAAAGGTACGTGAAATTTCATAATAATAATTGAACTCATAATCTCTTAGTTGTTAAGCAGATGATGATGTTATTGCATCAAACATTTTTTCTCATTTTCGATTAATTTAAATTTGAAATAGGCTAATTTATTGGGATATTTAAAATTTTGTTATTACGAATTTTATGAAAAAAAATGACATAGAATCTCTATTGTTGCTAGTAATTAAATAATATTTATATCCACGTGGCATTTTCTGAGCTCAAAAAATTTTTAATTCAATTTTTAATAATTTTATTTATATTTTTTTATATGCGGGTGAAAAAAATTACTGCTTTGACTCTGAGCGATGGGTGGGCATGTCGTGTGCGTGGGGTCGAGTGAGGGTGAGGGGGCCACATGAATCGGTCAGCGTCCACACGCTTCAACTGACGGACCCAAACTTTTCTTTTGGTTCCACCGGATTCTCCACGGCTGAACCAGGAACCACTCTAGCCAATCATCATCCCCCATGTGTCGCTGCGACATTGGTCCCAGTGGGGAGGGGATAAAATGGTATGAGAACTTTTATAATGATAATAGAACTCATAACTTCTTAGTTGTTAAGCTAATAATGGTATCACGAGTTTAGAATATGATAATAAAAATAAGGAGGAGATAAAAGGGTACGTGAAATTTCATAATGATAATTGAACCCATAATCTTTTAGTTGTTAAGCAGATGATGATGCTATTGCATCAAACCTTCTTTCTCACTTTTGATAAATTTAAATTTGAAATAGGCTTATTTATTGGGATATTTAAAACTTTGTTATTATGAATTTTATGAAAAAAAATGACATAGAATCTCTATTGTTGCCATTAATTAAATAATATTTATATCAACGAGGCATTTTCAAAGCTCAAAAAATTTTTAATTCAATTTTCAATAATTTTATTTATATTTTTTTATATGCGGGTGAAAAAAAAATCACTGCTTTGATTCTGAGCGATGGGTGGTCATGTCATGTGCGTGGGGGTCGAGTGAGGGTGAGGGGGCCACATGAACTAGTCAACGTCCACACGCTCCAACTGACGGACCCCAAACTTTTCTTTTGGTTCCACCGGATTCTCCACGGCTAAACTAGGAACCACTCTAGCCAATCATCATCCCCCATGCGTCGCTGCGACATTGGTCCGAGTGGGGAGGAGATAAAAAGATACGATAAATTTTATAATGATAATCGAACTTATAATTTCTTAGTTGTTAAGCTAATAATGGTACAATGAGTTTAGAATATGATAATAAAAATAAGGAGGGGATAAAAGGGTACATGAAATTTCATAATGATAATTGAACCCATAATTTCTTAGTTGTTAAGCAAATGATGATGCTATTGCATCAAGCCTTCTTTCTCACTTTCGATTAATTTAAATTTGAAATAGGTTGATTTATTGGGATATTTAAAATTTTGTTATTATGAATTTTATGAAAAAAAATGACATAGAATCTCTATTGTTGCTAGTAATTAAATAATATTTATATTCACGTGGCATTTTCTGAGCTCAAAAAATTTTTAATTCAATTTTCAATAATTTTATTTATATTTTTTTTATATGCGGGTGAAAAAAATTACTGCTTTGACTCTGAGCGATGGGTGGGCATGTCATGTGCGTGGGGTCGAGTGAGGGTGAGGGGGCCACATGAACCGGTTAGCGTCCACACGCTTCAACTGACGGACCCAAACTTTTCTTTTGGTTCCACCGGATTCTCCACGGCTGAACCAGGAACCACTCTAGCCAATCATCATCCCCCATGTGTCGTTGCGACATTGGTCCCAGTGGGAAGGGGATAAAAGGGTACGAGAAATTTTATAATGATAATCGAACTCATAACTTCTTATTTGTTAAGCTAATAATAGTACCATAAGTTTAGAATATGATAATAAAAATAGGGAGGGGATAAAAGGGTATGTGAAATTTTATAATGATAATTGAACTCATAATCTCTTGGTTGTTAAGCAGATGGTGATGTTATTGCATTAAACATTCTTTCTCACTTTCGATAAATTTAAATTTGAAATAGGCTTATTTATTGGGATATTTAAAACTTTGTTATTATGATTTTATGAAAAAAGACCACATAGAATCTCTATTGTTGCCATTAATTAAATAATATTTATATCCACGTGGCATTTTTTGAGCTCAAAAAGTTTTAATTCAATTTTCAATAATTTTATTTATATTTTCTTTATATGCGGGTGAAAAAAATCACTGCTTTGATTCTGAGCGATGGGTGGGCATGTCATATGCGTGGGGGTCAAGTGAGGGCGAGGGGGCCACATGAACTAGTCAACGTCCACACACTCCAACTGACGGACCCTAAACTTTTCTTTTGGTTCCACCGGATTCTCCACGGTTGAACCAGGAACCACTCTAGCCAATCATCATCTCCCACGTGTCGCTACGACATTGTTCCCAGTGGAAAGGGGATAAAAGGGTACGAGAAATTTTATAATGATAATCGAACTCATAACTTCTTATTTATTAAGCTAATAATGGTACCACGAGTTTATAATATGATAATAAAAATAGGGAGAGGATAAAAGGGTATGTGAAATTTCATAATGATAATTGAACTCATAATCTCTTGGTTGTTAAGCAGATGGTGATGTTATTGCATCAAACATTCTTTCTCACTTTCGATAAATTTAAATTTGAAATAGGCTTATTTATTGGGATATTTAAAACTTTGTTATTATGAATTTTATGAAAAAAAAATGACATAGAATCTCTATTGTTGCTAGTGATTAAATAATATTTATATCCACGTGGCATTTTCTAAGCTCAAAAAATTTTTAATTCAATTTTCAATAATTTTATTTATATTTTTTTATATGCAGGTGAAAAAAATTACTGCTTTGACTCTAAGCGATGGGTGGGCATGTCGTGTGCGTGGGGTCGAGTGAGGGCGAGGGGGCCACATGAACTGGTCAGCGTCCACACGCTTCAACTGACGGACCCAAACTTTTCTTTTGGTTCCACCGGATTCTCCACGGCTGAACCGGGAACCACTGTAGCCAATCATCATCCCCCACGTGTCGCTGCGACATTGGTCCCATTAGCTGCCGAGCCAAATACCCCAGCTGCCCTTCTCCCGTACATGACCCGCGTTCAAATTTGGCGGAGCGCGTGGACCCAAAAAGAGACTCGTTCGCGAATCTTTCTCGCACCCAGATCCGGATCCGGGCCGACCCGATTCCCGTGACGCATACTTTTCGAAAGAAAATTGTCTCATTCTCGTAGCTGGTCTTTATGCCCATTGACTAAACAATATGGGGATATGAGTTTTCTCCGTATGCTTCTCTACTTGCTTATGATTAGAGAAGTGTGTCGAGCTCATGAACTTCACCCAATAAATAAGCACGCCCTCTACGGTGACAAAGGCTGAGTCAATCAAAAGTGATGATGCTGTTATTCATTGCTCAAGTTGATGGGATGATAATAATTGCGGAGGATTACTCGTGTTCGGTATAGCAAATGGTTAAAAGTTTCAGAATGGCAGTCATTGTCGGGTTCAGACGTAAAGGGAACCGGGAAAAGGGAAAAAAACACCGAACATCCATTTGGAGTTTCGGGACGACGAGGTGATAGTGACACTTCTGTTGGCCTCTCTGTCTTCCTCATTATAAAGACGCGAAAAACAATGCTGCTTGCTGCATCGGACTCACAGAGAAACAGCTCCTTTCTTCTTCTTAGAAGACCCTCCATCTTCCCCTCATCGCCCTCTCTTCTCTACCCATCAAGGAACGTCCATTTTCTTCATCCCATTATCGAGCCCCGAGCTCTGTGAACTGGGTTGAAGCTGCATTTCTCGAAACGCCCTGTTTTGGGAAGTTTGTCCTGTTAAATCTATCCCACTTTCAGGTACCACAGCAGAACTCTGAGGACAGTGACAAGTATTGATGGGATCGACTCAAAGTTCAAAACTTGATTTTCTCTGTGTATCATTTTGCATTGGAACATTCGAATGTTAATGAAACTCGTGTTTTTGCTGGCGGGCACCGAATTCAACAAAAACAAGGAGCTTTTTATTCGTTTCCTTTTGCACTAGAAAGATTAAGATGTTCTCGTTGGGTTGCTTCTGCGTCAAGCTAGAATGAAAATAAAGAATTCTAGAATTTGGATTCTCTTTATGGTGTTCCCCAATGAGTGTTGTCCTGTTTTATTATAGTTTCAGTAACCCAATGCATTGCTGACTAATTAACTTTATGCAGAATGACTGATCCCAGATTGGGTCAGTGGGTATTCTCAGCGTTGGGTTTACTGCTGTTGCTTAAAGCTGAAGGCTTAGATGTTGCCAACGTTAGTATTACTATCCTTGAAAGTGCAGTTGCTAGAGGCGCGGGTGAGGGACTCGATTTGGGCAATGCATTAACAGTAACATCATTTCCTTCACTTGAAGGGTGCTTGGAATTTTCACTTTTTGAACAAATATTGTGTTTGAATCTGGATTCTTTGCAGTTTGTTTGGACGGCAGCCCCCCAGCTTACCACTTCGATAGAGGATCTGGGTCGGGCATCAATAGTTGGTTGGTACATATACAGGTTGGTCTCCCTTCATAAGAATCGATGTTTTCCTCGATTTTTCTTGACAAAATTGCTTAATTATTGCATGAGGGGATGCAAAGAATGTTTCTCGATTTTCTGAAACTATCATTTGCATTAAGCTATCAATAATTGTTTATTGAAGTAACCGACTTAATCAAGTATCTTCTGATTTTCTTTTCTTGAGTGTCATTAGGGAGGAGCCTGGTGCAACAATGTGACAGATTGCCTTGCTCGGAAGGAAACTTATCTAGGTTCCTCGAACCAGATGGGGACAGAGATTCCTTTCTCTGGAATATTGAGCAACAACAGAAATTTTAATCCCGGTAAAGCCAAATACCCATTCACTTATTTCTTTCTATACACTTGATGTTATCATGATTCATTGGAATATGACAAGAGGTTATGTTTCGAGTCAGATTTCTACAACTGGAACAGGGTCAACGTGAGGTATTGTGACGGCTCATCATTTACCGGTGATGTGGAGGCTGTCGATCCTGTGAGATACTTGAGAAATTCCTAAAACTGTTTAGTGTCCAAGAGAAACTTTTGCTTTGTTTAACTTCATCTTCTCTATGTCCAAAACATTTCTATGTTATTGGGATCTTTAATTTGGCCATAATTTGATTGAATCAGGTAACTAAGCTTCACTTCAGAGGGGCACGGATTTGGCTTGCAGTGATTGAGGAGCTATTAGCGAAAGGAATGAAGAATGCAGAGAACGTAAATTCGGCAGACCTACAATGGAATTTATGATCTTAACAGTTAATCAGTTACCCTTTTCTCTTGCATTCATCATTTTTCCTTAGCATATTCTCAATGCATGGCAGGCTATTCTCTCCGGCTGTTCTGCTGGTGGATTGGCCTCAATACTGCATTGCGATGGTTTCAGGGCTCTCCTGCCCATGGGAGCAAAAGTGAAATGCCTTTCAGATGCTGGTTATTTTATTAATACGTAAGCTCTAACAGAAACCATGCATTCGATTTTGAAGCTGAGAGAAAGAGGAAGAAAAGAAAAGTTTGTCTAGCTGTTTTTGTATGAATCCTAAAACGATGTCTGTTTAATGTCAGGAGAGATATTTCGGGTGCGCTTCACATACAATCCTACTTCAATGAAGTTGTTTTGACTCACGTAATCTCCCCGTTCCCCTTCCATGGAAATACGATTATTTGATACTCTTTTCGTCATGGTTTAGTATCAAACTTGTTCCATGTTTTCCAGGGTTCGTCGAAGAATCTGCCTCAGTCATGTACTTCAAGAGTCAGTCCCAGTCTGGTGAGCAAGACAATTTCCTCCTCTTATCTTAGCTCCTATTCCCGTCTTTGGAACCCCTGTGATTTTTCTACTTGGTATTGTTGCAGTGTTTTTTCCCTCAGTATGCAGCTCAACGAATCAGAACACCTCTATTCATTCTGAATGCTGCTTACGACAACTGGCAGGTTCGAGATTTTTCGGGATTGGGGAAAACATGCTCATCCATAGCTCATTCTTAATCTGAGAACTTTTATTTCTACCGAGCAATAGGAAGTTCTACAAATAGAAATCATGACCTTTTCCTCCTTGAGATAGGAGGCATATAATTTATTTCAATAGCAGCAATAAGATATTAAGGCAACTTAGCAAGGCTATTCTCGAGCAATATTCTTTACTATGCCCCTGATTTGCTGCAAATCCCTCTATTTCTGAACGCTCGGGAAGGAAAAAGATAGCATATGAGACTTGAATGGAACTATAGCTTAAAGAAGTTATGCACTGCTTCTTTCGGTGAATTGAAGTTCTATAAACTAATATCTACTGCTCACAGATAGGGAATATCATGGCACCAGATGAGGCAGATCCACATCGAGCCTGGGTTAGCTGCAAGTTCAATATCAGTTATTGTTCGCCGGTACAACTAAAAGTGATTCAAGGTTACTCAGAATTCTAACCGCAGGGCAATAAATTTTTTTTTTTTTAAATTTTTATTTCGAAGGTATCATAGGTCTTACAAGTGTTCTCCAATTTTCAGATTTTAGGAATCAGTTTTTATATGCACTGAGTAGAGTCCCGAGGTCTCCATCAACAGGAATGTTCATAGATTCCTGCAATGTTCACTGCCAATCTGAAACGCAGGAGCTGTGGTTCCAGGATGACTCCCCGGTATTGTCCAAGAAGGTATAAGTCCCTTGATCTTTGTTTCCAGTGTTAAGTTGCTTTTACTCCCGCTGCTCATATTGTAGTACAATACCTCACAAAACTGTGAAAAAAACGTCTGTTTTATGCAAAATAGGTGCTGCTCATTATCAGCTGAGCATGTTAACAAAATGAAAACAAAAAATAGAAGCGTTTTGTGCCACCATAATGGTGCTTACGGTCTCATGATTCTCTGTGTCCATTTTGCAGCCAATAGCAAAGGCAGTGGCAGACTGGTTCTACGAGCGGGCATCTTTCCAGGAGATAGATTGCCCTTATCCCTGCAATCCCTCTTGCCCCGGCATGGTTTCTGCTCCTTAGGAGTACCCAGAACCGTTAGATTCAAAATAGGTCAAAGTCTATACAGAATAAAAGATATAGATCAGTTCCTCAGAAAAGCGTATAGAATATACATACCACTGTTTGGAAATAAGATCAGATCAGATGCAGCAATCATCCATTTACAAAGGATAGCAAGAAAATAAATCAAGCAAGCATGGCCTTGCACTAAACTAGTCCGTGCAGGGCAGTCTGCACTTATTGTTGTTTACGTAGACAGATGATACCCTTCCATGATAGTGAAGAGGAACTTCCTCGGGCTTCTGATTTCTCTTTATGGCTCATTGTTCCATTCTATTATCGCGGTAGTGTTTTGGAATAACAGTGGGGGCATTCCAACGTCGATCACCGAAGAGAAACTGAGCAGAGGGGACTATTACTAAACGCAGAACTTCCTGGCCTGCAGAATTCATGAACTTACACTCTGGAACTGCTTATGGATTGGCACTGAATCCTTTTCTCTGCAGATAATGAAGTTTAATGTATCATCGAATCCTATTCTTGGTGACTAGTTATCATATATACGCAAAATCTGCCACCTTCATTCACTCACTCACCGAGTTTCATAAAAAAGTCTAGTCATCAGTCATATTCAAAAGTCCAAATGACTATAATTAATTCGGTTTCAAAGCACGGCTGGTCCGCCCATTGAAGGGTAAAAGAGAGCTTCTAAACCCGTGCATATCCCAAACAAAGAACTAAACTTGCTCAAGACCATAGGAGAAAGAACAGGAAGAGGGATGGTTTACGCTAAACCCGGCTTACCATGAGCCCAGCAACAATTGGCCGTTTGGCCTAACCATTGGTTGGACCAGGTTCATGCAACCGCTAATTGTGTCTCGACCAGCAGCATCCATTGACACGGGAGTTAAAAAGGCCAGTACGAAAAAATTTCCGACACAGTAACATTATTTTTTTACCTCAATTAATTCGATTATTGTTAGGAGTAGTTTCAACAGCTTCGGTCGTGGGCCTTCCAAAGGTGGAGGAAGAAACCGTGCGCCCGGTGCACAGAGGATCTTGGACTCTCTCGGATGTGAAGCAAGCAATTTTATCCGTGTGAAGGAAGGGGAGAGAACTGGTGGCAACTCTCTCCTGACTAATCTAATGTATGCAATTCTCTGAATGAACCCGAACTCCAGCTTCGATCCGGCTATGGATCCCGGGTCCGATCGCCTGATTCGCCTTCCTCACCTCCAGCAACCCCAGCCACTCCGGCCCCAGAAGCAGCATCAGCCGCGTCGGCCGCGGGGATTCGCGGCTACGGCAGCTGCATCCGCCGCGTCGGACCCCTCGTCACCGTCAGGTAGTGGGGCGAGGGGAAAGAGGGAGAGGGAGAAGGAGAAGGAGCGGACGAAGCTCAGGGAGCGCCACCGGCGGGCCATCACCAGCCGCATGCTCGCTGGTCTCCGCCAGTACGGCAACTTCCCCCTCCCTGCGCGGGCTGACATGAATGACGTCCTCGCTGCTCTAGCTCGTGAGGCCGGTTGGACGGTCGAGGCAGACGGCACCACTTACAGGCAGTCTCCTCCTCCTCCCTCCCAATTGGTGCGTCGCTCCACATGAAACTAAGACAATTCGGACAATACCCCTACTACTGTGACAATTGGGACATTTTCTTCTGCAGCTTTATATGTTATGAATCCTTTAATTGTCCGCAATCCGTTTTTCTTGGAGCGCTGTCACAAAATTGACCGGACAGTCAGCTCTAAGATTTTAGGGATGCTATGAATTAGCACATATGCTGAGATGAAATCAACCTTGTCTGCTGGCCCTCGTTCTTGAGGCTTTGTTCCGTTTGCTTTCTTTACTCTCTGTCAAATTTAAGATATTCTAGAGGTGACATCAAATGTGGCACTTTAATGCAAAATCAACTTGAATCATAGGCCAGATTTTAGAGCTTGTATGAATTACCATAAAATTGATATGAATAGTCAGCACCAGTACCCGGGTTTGGTCTAATTTAGGGTCTTGGTCAATGTATGATTCATTGGGCAGGCAACGTTTCCTAACAGATCCATGGAAAGCCCGATTTCGCCGGGGACTTCACTGAAGAGTTGCACTGCTAGGACAACTTCAGGGTTAGAGGGTCAGCAACCTGGGGTGGTGAGAATGGATGAGAGCTTATCACCAGCCTCTATTGATTCTGTTGTGATGGCTGCTGAGAGGCATGTGAAGAGTGGAAAGTACATGAGCAGCAGTCCAATTAACTCAGTCGTTGAATGCTTGGATGCTGATCAGGTATTATGTTCTTCTTCAATCATGTGTTAATTGTCTCTTGTTATCCTCCAGAAGGTTCAATTTGATTTTGAAGTAACGCATGCACTGTGGTGTACTTGTAGAAGAGTGGAAATACCATCCTTTTTGTTTTTTGCCAACAAGAAGAAGGCTTCATATGCTGTACCTTCTAGTTCACTTTCAAGTCAGAGCATTCCTGATAATTTTCAAAGAGTAGTTTGAGTTAGATATGCTTTTTCCATCATTGGTTGAAGTTAACTGCTCTACGAAGTTCAATTCCTGTGGTGGATAATGTGACAACATGAATTGAATTGGTGAATTTCTATAGCACTAAGTTTTAATTCAGGTGAATTTGTTCATCTAAATGATGTTTGATCGAATTGTATATTTGGGTGTGTCGCTTCATGATGCTTAATTTCTATTTTTCTAATCAATCTTATGTACTATGTTTTTTTTTGGGTTTATTGTCTGTGAATTTTCCTTTTTTTATTTTGTTGATATTAAATTTATCTTACAGTGTTGGTCAGAGGTTTGCTTCTCCGGTTTAAACAACACAACTTAATAATATCATGACTGAAGAAATTAATTTTATTTTGATCTACTGGGAGTGTGTTTCATCTAATAGCATTTTGTTGTGCAGCTCATTCAAGATGTCAGTTCTGGAGAACGTGAGGATGTCTTCACAGGGACTCCATATGTCCCTGTTTACATTAAGCTTACAGTAAGCATATCTCCACTATGACTGGTTACATAGGGACAGTTTTTTTTAAAAAATATGTTCGTCAAAATAGCCCACTACAGAAAGGAACTTCATAAGGTCGGGGACTTGAGAATGAAATGACCAGTACATATGATTTGACTAATTTCTGAATAATCAGGACTCTTGTCTTTCAACAGGTCGATTATTTCCCTCATCTTTCTTCTGAAAGGAAAATTTTTTAGCAAAGTCTAGTTGCTTTATCTGCTATTCTTCTAATTTATAGTCCAGACCCTTTCACTAGATCACTCTACATCATCCCATTGAATTTTTACCTGTGAATTGAAAAAAAAAATGTCCTTGAACTTCGCTTTCAGGAGGGAATTATCAACAGTTACTGCCAACTGGTCGACAGAGATGGTGCTGTGACAGAGCTAAGTCATATAAAGTCATTGAATGCAGATGGTGTTGTTGTAGATTGTTGGTGGGGTATTGTTGAAGCATGGAGTCCTCAGAAGTATGTGTGGTCTGGATACAAGGAGCTATTTAACCTAATCCGAGAATTCAACCTGAAGATACAGGTAGCTTTTCATGAAGTTGTATTAGTATTTATTTAGCATTTTTCAGTACGTCTGAGTTACTCAATAGATGCAGCATTTGACATGTGTCTTTTCAGCACTAAGTGAATAAATAATTTTGCCTTTTTTTTTTCCTTCCAACTGTGAAGATCGTACTGGCATTCCATGAGCATGTAGGATGTGATGGGATTGCAATGCCAGTGTCCCTGCCACAGTGGGTTCTGGAAATCGGAAAGGAGAACCAGGATATCTTTTTCACAGATCAAGGAGGAATGCGGAACACTGAATGCTTGACTTGGGGCATCGATAAAGAAAGAGTGTTGAGGGGAAGAACCGGTATTGAGGTATTGAATGCATCGTATTTTATCTCGCCAGTCTCTTTCAATTTTCTGGGGAAAAGAAATCCTGTTGCCTGCTTTTTGCTTCATTTTGATTTAACATTCTGTACTCTAGTTGATGCCTCCTGAGCTTGCATCTAACCTGTTATTGGTAGTCATCAGTTCTCTTGCACTTGTACTGATCTCATCTTCAGCTATTCTCGGCAGGTGTATTTTGATTTTATGAGAAGCTTCCGGACTGAGTTTGATGACTTATTTAGTGAGGGTCTCATCTCTGCTATTGAAATTGGAATGGGAGCATCTGGTGAATTGAAGTATCCTTCTTTTCCAGAGAGGATGGGATGGCAGTATCCTGGTATTGGGGAGTTTCAGGTAACACATTGAGCTACTCTTTTGTTGATAGTATTGCCTCCTTAATGTGCTAGACAGTAGGGTTATCTACTTGCCAATATTGTACAAAAGGAACCCGTACTGTGTCACCACCACAAACACTGGCTATCTTGGTACCTTTTTTTTTTAATGGCTATACTGTCCATTCATATGTTAGCCTGCAGAGAGAAATTTAGTTATCCATGTATTACACTTGATGTTCATTCAGGTAGAAAATTAACATTTTAGGTGGATCTGGTGACATAGGATCCACTTCATGTCTTGCCACTATCTGGACTAATTTGTACACTTTCAGTTTACTTTTATGGTTTTTTTGAACACCTTGTTCCTCCTAGTAAACTTCTATTATTCATATCTTTCTTGCAGTGCTATGACAAATATTTACAGCAGAATCTGAGAAAGGCAGCTAAACTACGTGGACATTCCTTTTGGGCAAGGGTGCCTGATAATGCTGGTCAATATAATTCAAGGCCCCATGAAACTGGGTTTTTCTGTGAACGAGGGGATTACGATAGCTACTATGGGCGATTTTTCATGCATTGGTATGCTCAGACTCTGATGGACCATGCAGATAGTGTTCTCTCTCTTGCTAATCTTGCATTTGAGGAAACAAGGATAATCGTGAAGGTATTCATGTCATAAATCTATTCCCTGTACAATATCTCAGTATGTTGTCTCAAATGTCATTCTTAATTATGGACTAGCTGGGTTGGCAAATTTTGAGGCAAGAGTAGACACATCCACAAAGTTGTACACAATAAAAATATCAATTTTACAAATTCCAGATTTTGTCAATTGCAGTTAGACAATTAGACAGACCTAAAATAAGAATACCATTGTGAGGTGATAGATTTGAATGGCTAACCTACTCTGATAGTTATCAACCTGCAAATTTAATGTATACTATTAATACAGAAAAGAGGACAGCTGGGTTCAGTTGGCTAGTGCTGGTCACATTCCCATTGACCTCTGCCAGTTAGGTCTTTCCCTACCTGCCACATGGTGGTGAAGTTATCTGGTGGATGTTTTGGCTAGGAAGAAGAAACAATTCAATGGTTTATCTTAGCTGCTGTATGCGACTGACAGTAGGAGATCTTGATGCTAAGATAGATGTCATATGTAATGTACAGGTTCCCACGATATATTGGTGGTACAAGACTTGCAGTCATGCAGCAGAGCTAACAGCAGGATACTGTAACCCCACGAACCAAGACGGGTACTCTCCCTTGTTTGAGGTCCTGAAGAAACACTCTGTGACCATGAAGTTCATGTGCTCTGGGCTGCCCATTCTTAGTCATGAAAATGATGAGGCATTGGCTGACCCAGAAGGTCAAAGCTGGCAGGTCTGTATTCTTTCAAGCTCATGTCAGCATGAGCTACGGAAAACTGTGTCTGTAGTTACATTTGTTTGCGTCTCTCCAGGTTCTGAATGCGGCGTGGGATCGGGGACTAACAGTAGGCGGGGAGAATGCACCCTCATGTTACGACCGAGAAGGGTATATGCGGGTGATTGAAATGGCGAAACCTCAGAATGATCCTGACCGCCGCCACTTTGCCTTCTTTGTCTACCGGCAGCCCTCTCCTCTGGATCAAAGAAGCTTCTCTGATATGGACTTCGTGATCAAGTGCATGCACGGTAAGAAGAGTAGCCTCATCAACAAGATCCTCATCATCTCACAGTTGCCAATTGTGGCAAGTCTCTGATGGAAAACGAAATGCCTTGCAGGGGAACTTTCACCTGATCTAGTAACATGTTGAGGACCTCATGCAACTGCAAGTCCACCTCAAGCGTCTTCCCGAGATCATCTGAGTGCAGGTACCCTATCCTAATGTAGGTCAGTTTGGTGTGGACATGGATGTTTCTGGTATTATGTACGACTTGCTGTGAATTATTCCCGTGCTGAAGATCCTCGAAGAGAATCTCTTCGTTGCAGAATCAAATGCCTAAGGCCATATTGAAAAGGAATTCAACAGATATGCAGAGAGGTCTAGTTGACTTCACTCCACTAGCGAGCAAGCATATTATTCCTCTCTCTCTCCCTCTCTCTCAACATGCACACTCGCACATATTCTGATTACCTTCATGAAATGGGCATAGCGACCGCCTTTCCTCCTGGGGATAACAGAGACAGCAACACCCGTTCCAAATATCGGCACGAACATGTTGCTCCACAGCTATAGACAGCAAAAATCAAAGCTTTTAAACTGAAGTGGCAAGGCCCTAACACTTTAAAAAAGATGGGAAAAGCTCTTTCTGAAATTGTCCCGTCACGAAACGGATGTTTGGACCGAGGGAGACGATGTGCCTTCATCACTGCAGAGCTGACTGCAATCTTTCTTCCCTCTTTCTGCCACGAAAGGGAAATGTCCATCGCTAGAGCGATTAAAGCTCCATCAATATAAACGGGGAGATAGATGAGGGGAATGTGGACTTAAAGAGAAGTTGGGAGAAATGAGTCGAGTTGAAGAATCGAAGGAATCATTGCTCTTTCGAGCATCCCGCCAATCAAACAATGTTCAAACCATTTGTCCAACACCCAGCTATGGACATAGCGACCGCATGTCACAAGGGTTTTTCGAGGAATCAATCAACGGAAGATCCTGGGAACTGAATTGTACTTAAAGTTTGAAATGAATCGCAGGTTTTTCTGTTAAGTGGCCAACACAGGTCATCCACGAACATCCATCCCTATGGGATCTCTGGTACCTGGAAGTCGACAGTATTTTGGCTACCGAAGAGATCGCACGCTATCGAATCAAATCTGGTACTCAATATCCGAGATTTGAAATGAAAGCAGCATCAGATCAGAAGCGGCCAGCTCTAAATAGCAGGCATGTCATCGAGCTTAAGCAGATACGAGGACCAATCCGAATCATTACCGCACATGCTCGAGCTGATTTTCATCGAATCTAGTCGACTGCTATCACATATTCACAACATTTTCAATCTAGATTGTACCGGAACGAGGTGGGCTGAGCTGTGATCTGCACTGGACCGGCGGAGAGAGGCTCGGTCATCGTGGAACTTTCACCGCAGGCCTCCGATTCAGTTGATGCAAGGCGGGATCCGACAAGCGCTCAGAGCTGAGCGATTGCAAGAACGGTTTGGCCTGCTGCACCGGCAGGGCCGGCCGCCATGTCGGTTCCCGACCTGCACCAAGCGAATCAGAGACTGCCGGTGACTGAAATCTCCCCGTACCGACGAATCCAAACAGACGGTAAGCCCCGAGCATTAAGCTCGGACGAACGCGAGCGGTTTCCGGGGTCATTTATAGCGAGGACACACGAACCTGATGCTGCCACGTCGCCTCTACCGACGCTCCCCAGCTCGGCTGTCTAAAGTCAACTTACGCCTCCTAAATTATACACGAAATGTACGCACTTTGTATTAATTTAAACTAATAATTATTTTTCTCCCTGAAAATCGAAGAAAGATTATTTATAAAAAAATAGAATATAATAATTCAATTCTTAATTTTTACCTTATCTGGATCAAGAAGTCATCCTCATGCGAATTCGATGCGTCCGTCCATCCGAAAAATCAATGGCTAGTCCATTGGAATCAAATCAAAGACCTTGGCGGGTATGTATACCAGATGATAAATAATAAATTATGCCGCTTTCTATAAGATTATTATTATTATTATTTAAATTAAATAATTATAAACTTTAATTTTATCATGGTATCGTAGGGCTATTAATGGAATGGTGGGTGAATGATGTGAAACCAAGGCCCCGGACATCATTTGAACCGAAGCAAATTATTGCTGTTGGGGCAATGTGATCCCAGATGACTTTGTCATTAGGACCCGAATTTTCAGGAATCTTGGTTACTGTGCTCCCCGGCAACGGTCGACGACCACGGATCCTGAAGATGCATGCTCGCAGAAGGTGTGGATCCAAGGGTTAGCTTAATCTGATCGGAACCCGATAAGTGGCCGTCCTTCGTCGAGATTCACGTTGGAATTGGGAACCTAATCTACAGAGGAAAGCTGCTGCGTCTCTTCCAGAGCCTGATCCGACCTTACCCAAATTCAATGGCCGCCTGCATTCAACCTTGAAAGTGACCGAAGGCCACCCACTGCTCCACAAGTTCGAGAATATGCCGTTGGCGTGATCAAACGCTTCTTGGTAAGCAAAATCCATGATCTGGCGGCCTTTCCCCTTGACTAGCCCACTTCACTCAAACCTGCATTTAACACTGGATCACTTTGTTAGGTGGTCGTTTCTTCCTCTGCACTGATTCTGAATGTAAATCTCGAACATGTTGCTTCATTCATGTGATCGAGAATGGATACACGGCTGCGAGAAATCCTTCCGTGACGGAATTGAATGCGCCAACGCCCATCACAGAAACACATCATGTGTTCCAGGTTAGCAATTAGCCAAAGCCCATTGATTGTTCTGTGGTCCCCAAGCATGGACAAGAAATGGTCCTGTCTACAGACAGCAACCTCTGTGCTTGTACTTTCTCTGACAACTCGGGACAACACCTAACTGCACCGAACCGCTGGATTGCCGGATCATCAATGAAAATACAGCTCGGATAATCAGCACGTTCCTATGATGGCCGATACTGGGACAGCTCAAGAAATGTGAGGCAGCTCCCACTGGCCAAGCCCACTAGGTCCACCTTAAACATAACCAGAAGAGTCCAAGCCTTCACTTGGCCAATTTGTAGGTAACCCATGACCACATGCGAATAAAGAGATGGGATCCATTTCTCCATCACCTCAGCCAACCGAACTAACATATTTCACAGCTCATTTTTATGAAGAAGCCTCAAAATTGAGCCAAACTACATCCACAAACACCAGTGCAGTGCACAAAGCAATCGAACTTATGCCTTACTACCTATAGGGAAAGCAATCATGTAAAACAGACCAGGAAAATGAATGGAATGCACTACAACAGGCTGTGTATGTCTACGCAGTATCCATCATCACCCACAATCAGAACTTAAAGCTGCATAACTGACTAGCTAATAGGAAGAACTACGTACCGAGCCACCTACCTCACCATGCGACCAAGCAAGCTCATGAGTATAGGATTAAGCATCCGGGCAACCTTCGGTAGGGTTGGGTAGGTTAGAGTCCCGAGGATGAACCAGTTTAGACTCAGCAAAGCCACTGCATCGGAGGCGGGCTTGTTACTTATGGTGGAGAAGAACTGGACCACGCTCCTTAGCGACATTCCCACCACAGTAAACAGAGCCACCACGAGCGGCATGCACGGGTCCTTGGCCTCCCACACGATCATTCCGACAAGGAAAGAGAGGATTGCACTGAAAAGGCTCTGCTTGAGGGCAACCTCCCTCTGCTGGTCGAGGAACTCGCTCGTTTCCAATTCTAGGCCCATGATGGATTTAGAGTCGTTTGGGTCCGAGTCATTCGAGAGGCTGAGGAGTGCGTCCACGTTTTTCTTCTCGCTTAACAGCTCTTGAAGGAATGAGCCATGGGGCCCATCACGAGGGGTTTTCAGAGAGGAGATTCCAAACGGGATGTTGCCATGGTTCAAGGCTTTGCTGGTGGTCTGGGATTTCACTTGGCTGGGTTGGCTTTCGAAGCTACGAACATCCATGCCTTGGATCTCCTTGAGTCGGAGATTCTCGACTTTAAGAGCTCGCAACTGTTGCATCAGAATGCTTAGTTTCAATTGACAAGTAGAATAGGATACTTCCAGAGTTTATCATCTGATCACTTCAAAATATAGAGAGGTCATATGGCCACCAACATGACCAGAAGGGACTGCAAAATGAACTGAAACTCATACCACATAAGCAACATTCCAGATCAAGTTAAAACTTCTGTAGAATGTTTTAGTTTCATGAACTTTTCCATATATGTCTTGCATAACTCTCTACACCTACGACTTCTTGTTCAAGGATTCCCTTCTACCGTGCAAAGTCTGTGAATTTGGGAAGGACTCTTGACTGCTGAGATTCCTTAAGCTTGCTGAACAAAGGCAATTATTCCAACTCCATCCTTGCTAATTGGATGTATTTAAGAAAATTTTTTTTCCTGAAACATAAAATCGCTAGCTCAAGCTAACATTGTGAACCACGGTCAGTCAACTGGAACTTGAAATCGTTAAAAATAAGATTTTGATGCCTGGATCCAAAAGGGTGGTGTTCATGAAGCTGAAGAATAGAGGAAGAGAGACAAACTACCTCATGCTCCAGAAGCTCAAGCCTGGAGATGGTCTTCTCATGCTCTTCCTCAAGCTCTGACAGCACCAGTTCCATCACTCTACGTTCCTTAATCGCTTTCTGGAGACGACCCTCGAGCTCCATCTGGTACCACAATAGACACTCCAACTCCACCTGTGTGTATCGCAGATGGGCTTCCAACTGCGAGCACAGCTTCTAGTTACCTCCATAGTACAGAAGGTAGAACCGGACATCCCAGTAAATTATCACGAAGCATAGGCACGTCCTTTACTTTAATCAAATAACAAAGGGGGTCTGGACGAATGTCAAGTGTTAACACTGAGATATACTCGAAAGGTGATTATGGAGAGAAGTTTGAAAACAATGCAGAATGAGAAATGACAACCTTCCTTTCCCTTTGTACTGCAGTCAAAAGCCGTATTGGGAGGGTCACGAGAGCAAACGTCCATAAAACTGCTCTGCAGAATATGCTGATGTTCAAGGAGATTCCAGCCAATATCAACTCCACCCAGGTGTTGACAACTATCACAATAGTCTTCACACAGGATATACACAGCAGCTTGATGACACAGAAAGGTTTCGTCACTAATATCATTAGATCGCCCATCAGCTCCCAAGGGAATGCCGTCAGATCAAACAACACAGCTTATAAGTCACCTTATTGCAGTCCTGAAAGAGAAAAACAAGACTAAATAAAGTAAATTATATTGAATGGCTAGCGATTAACACTAAGATCATGAAGCGATTTCTTGTAGCAAGACATGATAGTGGATGACATGAGCAAACACCGATGATCATTCCCTTGGGTAGCAAGGAGTCCACGATCATCTATCTAGAAGTTCAACTCATCAGTCCTCTGCTGCATTACTTCAAGATTTATTGAAGGAGAAACATAATAAACAGTAAATTATATATTCTGCAGCAGTTGATGGACTTCCATATTCGAACAAGCAAAACCCGAAATTCAATTCACAGGTTTCATTATAAAAGCTAACAGTCCCCTTAAACCTAGTTTGCTTCAAAGATGCATGGAAAAAACTAACAAGTCGTCCTTAGTAAACTTGTGCTCTATCGTCAACGATTCTTCACTTGTTCACTCTAAAGTCATAATTCGTATTCCAGCAGACGACTAACTCCGTCGATTCTCTTCGAGCACATAATATACATCTCGACTTCGGAGAACAAAACTTCCTCATGAGTTATCTTTCCCACCATAATTCATTACAAGGTATCTCGGGCTCGAGTGGAAGAGTTGTGAGTCCGTGATGTAGCAGATTATATCCATCAAACTTGAGTAGGTAAGTGAATCACCATGGATACCCAACTGGCCATAGAGCTTCAACAACCCAATACCTGCTCTAATTAATGCAGACTTCATCGTTATACGTAAAGCTGAGAGATCTCTTGCTATTTGGAGACAAATAATAATGAACAGAAGACCGGAAAAAGAGAGAGAGAGAGAGAGAGAATATTTCGGTACTTTCCCATCTTCCCACTACTGGTTAGCCGTCGGTCGGCGGAAAAACAGCCCAGTAAATCCTAAACGAAGGATCAAATCACTCACAGAGAAGCACCGGTAGTTTAAAGCAAGCCGGGGAGAGGCTCCGTCGTCTTCGTCGTCCTCTGATGGAACGCCAGGGATTAATTGTTCATTGTTGTGTCAGATGTAAGGTGGCGGCAGGGGAGTCTACTGCACTGCATGATGGACAAGTGTCGAGAGCTAGAGAGAGGGCCCACGTATGAATAGTATAGAGAGAGAAGGAAGAGTAATAAACAATATGGGCTGGCTCCAGCATTTCCCGTAACAAAAAAGAGGCAAAGGGACCATTACCATGCACTAGAAGAAATGGGAGTGTGAAAGACTATCTTCTTCGTTCAGTTTGGCATCACAAAAATTTAAAGCTATGTACATTATCAGAATTCATGGTGGTCATAGAAATGATTCATCAGCATTCGACCTTTATCTCTGGGTTTTTTTGATCGCGCAGCCCTTGACCTTCTTTGTTTGCCCCTACAGGTCGACGAGTCTCTGGAGAGGATGGCTGAGTTCTTGGAGTTTGTTGATCCTTCAAGCTGTATGGGTGCGGCTGTTCATCGATCATATTTTATCCATCATTTTTTTGCCAAGATCATCACAAGGAAGCGAGGAATCTGCAAACAGTAGTGTGGCATATTTCCATTGTCTTCAAGATCTCACATCACGGTTAACAAAACAGATCTTATTATATCTGGGTCGATCCTGGAAACACCCGCGATCTGATAATCAAACTCGACATCATGGTTCTTTGTAAGGAAGTCGATATATAAGAAAAGTGCTTGGGAAACATGGCCCCATGGTAATGGCTGCCGTGAATGCATGACCGGAAGACTCCGCCCGAACAGTACCCGGCAGAACACCGTAACTTTTCGATCTTCGATCATCAAAAAGGAGACGTCATGGATCCCCTTCTCAATTTGATTGAACCGACGACTGGCTGCAAACGAATTACCATGTACGAACATAATAAATGACAGGCCAGCTAATTATTGATAATGTGATATCAGTACATTGTTCAAAGCAGACCGATCAGATTAAAATACAATCTGTAATACGATGAACAGAACGCACTAAAGGCACTGTTGGGTTCTCCCTCCGACACTTGCACGTGGAAAATCAATCATCAGAGAGAAGTCCTGATAGCGCCGGATAGCGATGGATATCATATAATACATGACGGGGCATCGGAGATTCGACAGGAGCAAGCCAAATAGCATTTGGCAGTCATACATGATGGGTTATGTAATTGAGATTACGATTTGCGGATATATTCGAGCGAGCACTCGCTGCTTCTGTGATTTGACAAGGGATGATAGTACACAAGCTCACATTTCCATCTGTTCCATCTGACACTGATATTGTGAAGTACTACATGTACTTAACCTTGTGTATATTGAGGAATTCTCTTTCCATTTTAAGAAAGAATCTAATTCCTAGTTGTAGTGAAGTACTGCTATTTGTCAAAGTGCAAGTGTTTGGTCGGATTAGGCTATGAACTATGAAGCTTCCTACCTGCCATACGCTTTTGGACTACAAATCGTAGTGGGGATTGAGAGAGAGACCACTGTGCTTGAGAAGTAGCAATATTATATATATATATATATATTCAAGAAAAGAGATCACATTCAGGATGGATTTAAACTAGAGCTAGCAAATCATGCCGAAGCAGTCTTATCGGATCGGGCCACATAGACCAATATATTATCGTGCCATTCTGACACAATCCGATAAGATGCACAATATTGATAGGCTCAATCGTGGCCCGAATACTTTTCAAATTGCCAGCTTGTCCCACTTAAAACTTTCATTGTGAATTTTTTTTTAAAAAATGATTGTTAAAAACTTATCTCAAATGGTTGTGAATTTTTCTTTGTACTATCTAATCTTATCAATATAATCAAAATGCATTAGATGTAATTTAGGAGTGTTATTTTTGTTTTAATATAAATAGTTTTAAAAAAAAATAAAAATAATTAATATTCGGGCTATCGGTCTAGCATGCCCACAAAATTATCGGGCCGGCCTGATAAGTGGCTGACCCGATAAGCCTTGTGCCAGGTGGTATGATCGTGCCAGGCCATAAAAATTGCCAGCTCTTATTTTAACAGAACGCACGATGCATCCGCCTCGCCTTACGCTCATTACCAAAAAAAATTCATGACATACGATATGAAATTTGATAAAATTTTTGAATCATTCTTTAAATTAAGTTATCTTACTTTACTTTACGTACTAGTGTTGTTAAAAGAGCAGTTCGTACTGGTTCAAAACGGACTTAGAACTTGTTGAAATATACAATCTTACATCGATTAAATGAAGAAAACGTTGTGGGTTTATAAGAACGTTTGGTACCACTACCTATCAGCTTGAGCTTTTAAGTGGAAACAGGTCCGATCCCTTATGAACTCACAACGAATTTAACATGGTATTAGAGCCAATGGGCTCGCACCTCGCCCAACCCGAGTCCAGAAGCCTGACTCGTGGTCAGTTGATATAAGCTTGAGTATGGAAGAAAATTGCCCGACTCGTGGCCAGTTGTCCCCCTTATTTGAGATCGGAAGAAGAGTACCCGGCTCGTAGACAGTTGTTGAAGGAGGGTGTTTAATGGCACGTGGCAAAGTAGACCACGTTGTCACGTGAGGGTGGGTGTTGAGATATACGATCCCACATCGATTAAATGAAGAAAACGTTGTGGGTTTATAAGAACGTTGGGTACCACCATCTATCAGCTTGAGCTTTTAAGTGGAAACGGGCCCAATCCCTTATGGACTCACAACGAATTTAACAGAACTATTTGACCCAGTTACGGTTCGGTCTGTTTACTTAACAGGTCAGTTCGGTTATGGATCGCGGTTCAGGCAAATATGAATCGGTCTAGAACCGTTTATAAGTGGGCCGATTTGGCCCATGAGCTGTCCATCTTTTTAATGTTTTTAAAAATTTTAAATTGACCCAACAAAATTCAACCGTTGATTTGCAGGATTTTGGTGGTCTGGGCCGGTCTTCAACCGTTCCGGGCTGGTTTAGCAGGGTAATGGTATGGTCCAATTACGGTTCAACGAGTTCATATTTCAAAACCGTCCTGTAACCATCATAAACCCACTAAAAACGGTCATGGAGCCAGGTTATGAGCTGTTCGGGCCGATTCCCGACCAACCCGGCCAATTTAACATCTCTACTGCCTGCCTTCCGTTCTCTGTCACTCCTGCTTTAAGCTCTCGTTCCCATTGGACTCAATTTCTAGACCCGTGACTGCGTAAAATATCCAGGGCTAGCTTATTATAATTACATGCTGATCATATCTCGATTAGTGATAAAAAGTCACGTGTGGCGCGTGTAACTAATAATCGGGGGAATAAGATTGCTGGTCCCTCGACGTCAGCTGCCATGTTGGGTCCGAAAACACTCTCTCAAATTGCGGGCACTGGCCCAGGCCACGACTACGTACCGTCCAAGGAATTAAGTTGTAGTTCAAAGCATTTCCCTTAAACAGGACAGACAAGACTGATTTGACGTGACCACAATCACTACATGTTGTCCACTTTATAGATTCCCATTTCCTTATAAAATTTATTTAATCTCCATTAAAAAAATATGGATGTGGGGTAATATTTTGTATAGTAATGTATGTATAAAAAAATAGAATTTTATTTACGGTATTTTATTAATAAAATTTTAATTTAATTTTTTTTTTTATTTTTTAACTCTAAGCATCTTTGATGCTAAATATTTTTAATTGGGGATACCAAAGAAAAGCCACCCAAAAATATATTAGAGTTTATATTCTTTTTTAAGAAGCTTAAGTCATCAAAATTCGAGTGGCTCATTAAGGGGGGTGTTGCCTAAATTGAGATGATTCAAAGGTTGGTTGATTGAGGAATGTGATTAGTACTATTTTATTATAACAATTGAGATATTATAAATTTGATTATTATTATAAAATTATTTTTTTTCTTACCATTTTCTAATTTGAGGTGGTTTAGGTGAAAAAAAAAAAGTTGCTCCTATCATCATTTCAATGATTAATAAGTGGCCGCCGGAATATCTCACCATAAACGGAATGTTCCATAAAAGAAAAAGGGGAGTCGCCATATTCTTGCTAATTATGGGAAATATTCCCCCGTGCTTCACTACTCATCTTCCTGCCTTTCGAAAATCTGACACGAACCGACTAGTTTATGTCCACAAGATAAGTTAATTATGTTCAGGTTGGAGTTAACAATGCCGCACGGGCTGGGTGTAATCCTCAGATCACCTTAAATACCCCCCAACTCTCCCCGCCCGAGCCGTGGCACGTTTTGACTCGTTGCTCGTTTCTCGTGGCCTCTAGCAGCCCTCGATCTGTGCCGGTGAAGCTCTCGATCTCATGGCATATAGCAAGCTCGCCCTGGCTTGCCTTACCATCCTTCTCGTCATGCAGCAGCTCTCTGGGATGGTGGGTGCATCGAGGCCGCCAGAGGAACCCCACCCACCGGCTATCCCGAGACTGGCGAGAAAGATACCTAGGCTGCCTTCGACCGGCCGGCACGGGATACATCACTTCAAGAAGATCACGCCGGAGGCGTTCAGGCCCACGAGTCCTGGACATAGCCCCGGCATCGGCCATGACATTCCGCCAGGCGGCTCGTGATCCGGGAGATTGATGCATGATGGTGGGCCAGCGTGCCCGAGAGCCATGCATTGCATGGAGGTGGACGTCCAAGATTTGCGTACTATGATGTTTGCTGTATAATATTAAAGGGAGGTCTACATGTACATACATACATACATACATATAATATCTAATGGTGTGGGTGAATATTGTAAGATTTTATAGAATAATGTTTAAAAGAAAAAAAAGAGGTAAATTTGTGTGTGTATTACTCTGGCGTGTCATTTTTCTGGTCACATCATATCAGGGTTATGCTGTTCATATTAATCTCGTTCCCAAGTATGTTCGAAGACTGGAGCGGCCACCATGCTCACCGGCATAGATAGATGTACGTGTAACTACCTAGCGCTTGAGATTCTGACGGATTCAAGCTCGGAGATTTAAATCATAAAATTTCGAAAATGATCATATACCACATGGCAAGAGAGGTAATAGAGATATTGATCAAACCGGTGACTATTAGAGCGGTGTTGACCATCGCGTTTTGTCTCCGATGGGAAATTCAGCAGTTAGATGTGAAAGAATGCCTTTCTTCACGATTATCTGGATGAAGAAGGCCACAACCGTCTGGTTTTATCGACACCCGCCGTCCTCATTGTGTTTACCGTCTTCGCAAAAGCCTACACGGACTTGAACAAGCTCGCCGGGCCTAATTTCTCCGAACCGGCGCATATCTACAGACGATCGGATTCGTTGGATCTCAGGCGAACTCCTCCTCCCTGCTTGTCTTTGTGAACTCCTGCATATACAGTTTATTTGTTGGTGTATGTGGGCAGTATCATCCTCACATGATGCTCACGAAATGCGCCGCTCGATCAATTAGTTGCCTCGCTCTAGCAAGAATTCTCGACGAAGGGTCTTGGCCCGCTTCGTGACTCCATGGGCATCGAGGCTAACCCCAATGGTCGTATGCTCTATCCGACGGAGCCCAAATTTCATGATATGCTTGGTGGATGTGCCGTGTTGGACTGTAAGCCCATCTCCGTGCCGGTCGTCTTAGGGTCTAAACTCTCTCTCCACGACGGGGATCACTCACTGGATCCCACCCTCCTCCATAGGCGAGTAATGGGGCTCCCTTCTGTGTGTCTAACTCCCACCCAACCCGATACTGCTTCTGCAATTAATTCAGCACGTTAGTTTATGCGCCAACCTCGCACTGCTCACAGGACGACAGCGAAGCGCATTCTGCGATATTTGAAGGCGACCATTACACATGGTCTTGTCATCAGATGAGGCCCCATACAACCTTGCATGGCTTCTCTGATGCAGATTGGGTGAGTAATCCTGATGGTGGACATTCTGGCAATGGCTTCGCTATATTTCTCGAGCAGAATTTAATTTCCCCGAACACCAAGAAATAACATACTGCAGATGTTCTCACCAAGGGTCTCTCTTCCTCTCGATTCAATTCAATTCGATCCCGCGAGCTCAACGTTGCTTCCTCCCCATCACGCTTGCCGGGGGATAATAGAGGATATTTTATTTCATTGCAAAAAAGAAGAAGAGATCTATCGTACAAAGAGGGATGGAGAGAACTAAGAGTAAGATTACATGAAATGGGGATGGTAATTCGGTCTGGCTCGGTCTTATTGGGCCAAGCCGGTCCCATAAAGTTGTCACGTCGGTTCAACACGGCCCGATAGGACCTGGATACAATGACATGGGCCCAAGCACAACACATATACTGGGAGACCCAACCCCAAGCCTATTGCTGCAGACTTCTTCCTTCCATCCCTTCCCACCATTGCTGCAGCCTTCTTCCGCAGAACGAGATTGTTCATTTATTCTAAGAATAATCGGGCCATTGGGCTAGTAAGGTGTTACTCGGCCAGGCTAAAACTGGCAGATATATGTAAGAAATGCATGCAAGGTTAGGTCATCCTATGATGGTAGGACAAACCCAGCCTGAGGCGAAGCAACACAGCATCCAGAGCGACCCAGCGAGCATTGAGCTTGCCAGCCAAATGCCTCCGATTAGAAGGAGATGCTAAGGATGTCTTCAAGGGGCTCCCGAGCCGCCCAGAACTACCTCTGACAGTGCATCAAGAAGATGCTTTGCAGGACGACAAAGGAGTATATATGAAGCATAGAAGACCACTGTAGCATCCTGGAATCCAAGCCAGTCATAAGGTTGCTCTCTTACTACCATAGTAATATGACTAAGCAGTTGAGTACTTCACCACACGGACAACCTTCATTAAAAAAAAAAAAAAAATCTGAACCCCAAGCAAAGGCAAAAATCCTGCAAACCAGTAGAGGTCATATTCTGCAGAAGAGGAAGTCGACCGTTCTTTAGATATTTACAATATGTAGATAAAACTGAACTAGCTTGGAGCTGTATCACTCGGTTCCTATCACAGGTCTCAAGTATTTAATGATACTTGAAATCTAATATATCTCTTCTCAAATTGTCAGCTTGTATAATATCATTTAGGCATGCTCCTGTTGCTCAATCTCCCGCCACAGCCATATCCTCTTCCCCAGTTGCACTGGCTGTGGTTATTCTGACCACGGCCCACACCATAGACACCATAACTTTGACGAGGAGGTCTGACCCTAAAGTTACCAAATGTCTGGAAGCAGAACAGGAAAAGACAGGATTGAAAACTGTTAACATATTAATTTCTGGCCACAGGTTATGAATTCAATAAACGGTAGAGGGAAAGGAAAACTGATACACAGACCTCAGCATCCATCTTCATCCGCTCGGAGAATCTATTCTGACTAGTCCTTGTTCCTTGAGATAGCGCATTGCAAGATATTGTGTCAAAAAAGTCATCCTTTTTATATGCAGGCTGCAGAAAAAGGGTCCCGTCAAAAAAATGTTGCAAGGCATCTAAGATCAGTCTAATAAAGTGCATGTCCTTTTCCTAGATAACAGGCATACGCATACATATGTAACAGGCATATGCATACACATAAAAGTGAAACTTCAGATATTCCAAGACCAACCTGAGCACGGCGATTCATTGTAAGGCCATCACTTTCTCTACCAACAAAGCTTTGACCAACAATAGAGTCATCAGTTTCAGCTGTAACCGTTTTATCTACCTTTCCAAGCGCACCCCATACTTCATCCTTTTTAAACTTCTCATTCATAGTTTCAAAATCGAATTCTTCAGTGAATGGAGCTGAAGAAACTTGCTGTGAAAGTCGATGAGACAGTTGTTAGATTCTGCACAAAATGTTGCCAGAAATATGCTGTAGTTGGCCCTCCTTCCAAATGAAGTTTCAGTTTCAGGTTTATGAGAAACAGTTGTAATCATAGAAACAAAAAAGGTGAAATTATCTTTCAAAAAGGTGAAAAAAGGCAGGAAAATTATCAGTTGCAGCAAACACATTTCCATCATGTGAAATAACATGAACCATGCAGATCAAGATATATTAAAGCAGCTTATGCGTGTCAAATGACAGAGAAGGGGCTTCTAGCATAGGAAGAACTGCACCCCCAATATTTCAGATGATCCTACCCATTTGGAAACCTGCACACACGGCAGGAACATGTCTACCACCATGGAAAACGACCTTCATAACTGGTTTCAGCTTTTCAGATGTTCTAAATATCTAAACGTTCAAATAAGTGCTGCGTCAGTGAACAACAATATCAGAGGGAAAACATACAAAGCCTAAGAGTCTCCTAATATCCTCCTTCACAAAGCAAGACAACAGCAGCTTATGTACTCCAAAAGTCAATAAAAAGATGAAGATAAGGAAACCTATATAGTTAATCAGCAGATGTAGCACGGCATGATTGAGTCCATTAGGAGAGGCTCCACTTTAGAATAAGAGCAAAACCTGGGGTGCAGATGTTGGCAGTGGCAACATTGGTTCTCTAGGAGTTTGGCTAGAAACCAAGGAGAAAGCACCAGTTGGTGCTGGCATTCTGGTGCCTATCTCTTTGTCAGAGTAAAATTTCTGCATCTGAGAAGGCACACTGTATCCAGGTTGTGATAATTGATTTGGAGCCATGAAACATGGTGGCAATGTTGGCAGGGGACCTGAAGTAGGATTCCCAGGAGGGGCAGCAGGATAGGCCATGGAATAGTCAGAAACTGCCAGACTGTTAGCCATTGATGGCATGGCTAGACTATTTAAAGGGATCAATGGCGAATCAAGTGATAAGGGCAAGTTTGTTGTAGAGGACGAAACAACAGGGGATTTAAAGCGTTGCATCGCTATTTGAGAAGATGAAGGCATTGGATGAACAAGAAATGTTGTTACATAGGAAGTCACAGGATTAATGCCTTCAGATGTGCTTGTTAGGACATCTGTGGCAGATGACTGATTTTCAGAAAGTAGGACTTGATTTTGCACTGTCCCAGGAACTAGGGCACTTGGTTGGGACAAAGAAGGGATGCCATGCTGTACACCATCAATAGGACTGATGAAATTTCCATTACAACTTTGTGAAGAGAATGGTGTCGAGAAAATTGATGCACCCTGAGTTTGAGCAGATAGCGTTTGATGCGATGAACTAAGATAAATTCCAGCTTGATATGGATGAGTCTCTTCTAGCTTCACTCTACTTATCACAGCAGGAGTGTCTTGGCACTGACTTTTACCACCACATGTAACTGGGGGGGATGAAAAAGGCGCCCCTTTGCAGTGCGTCTGGCAGAGGAGATGTGAGTGTATAAATCGGGAAATACCATTTGATTAACAATAGTGCAAGAAATTCTTAAAATGTTCAGATAAATCCATACCTGAATATTAGCAGGATCACGGTAAGATTGTTCTTCTGCTTTAGCAGGCGGGGAAGACTTTACTTGCAAATCCTACAGGCAAAAGGGAAAAAAAGTTATTTCCCGCTTAAGAATTACAATTACCATGTACATCTCCAAAGTCTCAAGAAAGGAATCAATTGAAACAGAGGAAACTAATATGAACTTTGGCAACCACATACCGCACATGCTTGGAAATTCAAGTGTAGACACTTCCTAGATCTTGTTTTTACGAAATATTTGAAAATCTGCGTTGACTGTTTGAAAGTTTACTATAAGAAGAACATAAGCTTATCATATGCAAAACAAAAAATAGTCAGGATAAGAGATGCTTCCCAACAGAAATATTCAATAGAAATCACAGTCATACTAATTGATAGACTAAGGCCATGATTTTTATGGAACATCAAGCTGGCATTGCTAATAACTCAACTACGGAGAAAATAATCCATAAATCTTTTACCTTTATGTCACTTCCTCTAAAAAGAATGAACTCATACACCTTCTCACTTGGAGGAATCTGAGGTCCATCTCTCCTTCGCCCTTCAGTTCCATATGATTTTACTGCCATATACAACACAAGCGAATAGAAGAAAAAATTGCAGGTGACACACACGTGGAAGCACAACTTCAGACAGTGATAAATGTATGCTATCTTCTAGCAGTTCTCGTCTTTCAACCTTTTTTTTTTCTTACGATCCTATAGGAAATTTCACTCTTTAAAAAAAAAACATACTTTTTAAGGTTTCCTCCCTCCCACTTCGCCTGATATCTCAGTTCATTGTTTCTCGGTAAGACAAACTATGCCTACGAGTAACTGCAGCTGGGACATGATTATTAACACGTGAAGCATGCAAAGTACTTTAGATGTTCTCCAGCATGTCCCTCGACAGTCTATTCGTACTCAGATAATTAATAAATTGATCAGTTGATCAAATTTTCATCGTTACCCATATATAGTTATGTGGAAAACAGGATAAACATATCCGGAGAATCGCCAAATGCTGCACAAAGTCAGCAGCTGAAACAGAGCACAGATTTTCAGCGACCAAAAGCGTCAAATTTTCATCCGCACGTACACCTGACAAGGTAATAAGACGTACCGTTCTTCAAGCCCATGGTTGAATCCTTGACGTTAAGGTGATACAGGACGCCCTCGTACCGGATCTCGTACCTGGAAATCAAGCTGATGAACCTCCCTATGTACGAATCCGCAGCGCTAGAGCTGCTCGACGGCGGCTGAGGGACCTCGGACGCCATCACCAAGACGGAAATGCGAATGAGAGGATGGTGAGAGAGAAAGGCCGGAGGACGCAGCAGGGGTTATCGATTCCCCGAGGAACAAGTGGAGGATGAGATGTTGATGGCTGTTCCTTCCTTCTTCGCGAAGCGTTACTGTTCGCTCTCTGCTTTGCCTCCCTTTTGAGTTTTTATGTAACGCGCGGGGAAGGAAAGGAAAACGGTGTACGGACCAGAGCAGCCAATTCGGTCCGTGCCGCACGGCTCACCTTATCAGACGGCCCGAAAATCCTGGTCCGGGACGAAAATTTTGTGCTTTGAGTTGCTTTGGTTTCTTTTTAAAATAAATTTAAATAACTTACATTTTAAAATAATTTTTATGATATAAATAACTATTAAAATATAATTAATATTTCTTAAAAAATTTCTCATACTTTTATTTTTTTAAAAATTTATTTTATACTTTTTGAAACGTACAATTTTTCAGGCCATTCAATCACGACACGATTTCTCAGCGGCCCGAAAACACCTGCAAGACGCTGTTTTTTCGTGCAGTGCCCGGGCCGTGTCAAAATTTTCACAGAAGGCTTATGGGCCACATCTAAATGGGCCGACTGCTAAGTAGGCCCATTTTCCACAGATTGCCATCATTCGCCCACCTTATTCTATTGTGGGCCGAGCCCATGTTCCACTGGCTGCACGACGGCCAGGTATCTAGACCGGGTTTATCGGCCAGGTCGGTCTAGCCGGTCCAAATAAGCTACCGGGTCGACCCGTTTTCTCCCTCGCCTTTTTCTCTTTCCGGTCTCGTCTATCGACTCCAAATCCACAATTCCCTTCTTCTACCTGTGACTCGTCTCTTTCCCTGCCGGTTGGCCGGTTGAATTCCAGATCGGAGTTGCTCCGGACTCACACCAGCTCCGATCAAGGGTAGCTGCCGTTGCCTCTCACTATCCCTGTCCCCTGCTAAGGAATCTCAGCCGTGGCCGAACCTCGTGGCTGTGTTCAGCTCGGATCAACCAGTCGTGCGGCAGATAGAATCGAAGATGGAACAGTTAAAGACAATCGGGCGGGAACTCGCCATGGGCTCCCAGGGCGGCTTCGGCCAGTCGAAGGAGTTCCTGGATCTTGTCAAGTCCATTGGCGAGGCTCGATCCAAATCCGAGGAGGACCGCATCATCCTCCGGGAGATTGAAACCCTCAAGCGCCGCATTGTGGAGCCTGATATTCCCAAGCGGAAGATGAAGGAGTACATTATCCGCCTTGTCTATGTGGAGATGCTTGGCCACGACGCCTCCTTTGGCTACATCCAAGCCGTTAAGATGACTCACGATGACAACCTGCTCCTCAAGCGGACGGGTTACTTGGCAGTGACTCTGTTCCTGAACGAGGACCACGATCTGATCATCCTCATCGTGAACACGATTCAGAAGGATCTCAAGTCGGACAACTACCTGGTGGTGTGTGCTGCTTTGGGTGCGGTGTGCAGGCTGATCAACGAGGAGACAATTCCTGCGGTGCTGCCTCAGGTGGTGGAGCTCCTCGGTCATCAGAAAGAGGCTGTGAGGAAGAAAGCCGTAATGGCGCTTCATAGGTTCTATCAGAAATCCCCTTCAACTGTTTCGCATCTCATCTCCAACTTCCGGAAGGTTGTCTTAGTATTCGACTCAGATTTGGCTCTCTATTGCTTAACAATTGTATTTTCTTCACGGCTGAATTCATGCATCGCTTATTGTGTATACATATGCAGAAACATAGCAGGCATAGGATTGCCTATTCCTATATCGCCACTAGAAGCTACTGATTTTGAAGTATCAGTTGTAAACTATTGCCTAATTAAATCTCTTGTTATCTGAATTTAAAGCATGTAGGCTGCTTGAGAATAGCGTTCTGATCCCTTGTAGTAGTGCAGTTAGATATGCCACCTCACTTCTGTTCCATGTTTCTGATATGAGTTTCAAATAGAATCTCAGTACGCCATATAACTCCAACCCCAAACTTTCAAGTTGATCATGAACTACTCTTGAGCTTGAATACTATGAATTTCGAACAAATTGAATTTGGTTGGCTAGAATATCAAATAATTTTTTCTTGAACATTAGATAATAGCTCATGTGGTCATCCATAAACTCCTAAGGACACACCTAGAGTCATTTTGAAAAGATTTCAGTAGTTTGGGTGTTTTTGGTGTGTGGATGTGCTTATTAGAGAAAATGCTTTTATGCCACTTGTCTATAATTGCTACTTGTTAAAGTTGCATCACTTGGGTAGTTCTTCTTTGCCAACCGCACTAATACCTCCTTTTTTTGTTTGTTTGTCAGAAACTATGCGACAGCGATCCGGGGGTCATGGGAGCAACACTTTGCCCCCTATTTGATCTCATAACTGTTGATGTTAAGTCTTATAAGGATTTGGTTGTTAGTTTTGTAAGCATCCTCAAGCAGGTTGCTGAGCGTAGGTTGCCTAAGAGTTATGATTACCATCAGATGCCAGCCCCCTTCATTCAGGTGCATTTCCATATTATGGTTAAGTATTATGATCGGTAGCATTACAATGTAAATAATGCATGAGTTCCTGTTAGAAACTAAGCTACCAACAGAAACTATAAATCCATCCTTGTTTAACTTGATTTTTGGGTAGAATTTTTTCCCTTTCTTTGAAGTTCTTTTATACATAGTTTAGCTCATTACTAACACCTCTTGATGTATCTTATTGCGAAATTTGATTTCTTATTCTGGTGCAGATCAAGTTGTTGAAGATTTTGGGATTGCTGGGAAATGGCGACAAGCACGCCAGTGAACAAATGTACACTGTTGTCGGTGATTTGATGAGGAAGTGTGATGCATCAACTAACATAGGGAACGCTATTTTATATGAGTGTATTTGTTGTATTTCTTCTATATATCCAAATGCTAAGTTATTAGAAGCTGCAGCTGAAGTAATTTCCACATTTTTGAAGGTTGGTCTATTTTTTGAACTTGTGCTTGTTTGTAACTTTTATCCTTAGCACCTTTTTTGGTAAACAATAATATTGCTGTCAAATGGGCAGAGCGACAATTATAATCTGAAATACATGGGCATTGATGCACTGGGGAGACTGATAAAGATAAGCCCAGATGTTGCCGAGCAGCATCAGCTCGCTGTTATTGATTGCTTAGAGGTGAGGGAATATCTGATTAATACAAATGGGTTTTTCTTGGAGTCCTTTTAGAATACTTTTCTTTCGATTGGGTACTTAGTGATCGTTCAGTTGCTGTTTGGCTAAAAAACATGTGTTGAAAAAATGGTATTCACTTGTTGTTAGTAGCGGTACATTTTGTTCGACTTTAATAGAAGGGTAGTAGCAATGCATGGTCAATAAGAAGTCCATGGAGCGCATCTGCATAACCTCATGATTGTTTGTCTATCAGCTGATGCTTGTAAGTATGCCCCTGTAGGACATGAAAATGTGTCATGGTATAACAAGTGTACTTGTCAGTAAATGGGGAAGTCTAATCAGCTTTTTGCCAAGCTTGCGCTTGCTAATCAACTTGGATTTATTAGCCATGTGAGACTTTTTCTTATAGGACTTTTATTATAAGTTAAATTTCTTTGTAAATGCAAGTTGATGGATATATTTGCTCGAAACAAGTGATTGGATTTATTGGCAATATGGCAGATGCAAGAACAAAAGCTCTTGTTAGGAGAAGTGGATATGTCAAGTTTTGGTCCATATGGAATGGGAAAAGTGGAACATGCAGATACATAGAATTGCAGAATATCCTTTTGTTTGTGGATGTGGATGTTTTCAGATAGGCAGACAGTATTATTTTTCTTGCGCGATGGACTTGTCATGCATAAACTTTTTAGGCAATTCTCCTTTCTTATCTTTACTATTATGTTCACATGAATCGTGCAGGACCCAGATGATACTCTCAAGCGAAAAACATTTGAATTACTGCAGAAGATGACAAAGTCCTCTAATGTGGAGGTTATCGTTGATAGAATGATTGATTACATGATAAGCATCAACGATTTTCACTACAAAACTGAGATAGCTTCTCGATGCGTTGAACTTGCTGAGCAATTTGCTCCCAGTAACCATTGGTTTATCCTGGTAATATGGCGTTTCTCCCTGCCTTTTATGTGTATATATATTATATCTATATGTTTGTATTGTTGGTTTTTGAAATCTATATACTCTAAAGTCCTGAAATTGTTTCACTTCAAATATCTGCATTGATGCAGACCATGAATAGAGTCTTTGAGCATGCTGGAGACCTTGTGAATATTAAGGTTGCGCATAATTTAATGAGGTTGATTGCTGAGGGCTTCGGTGAGGATGATGACGCGGCAGATAGTCAGCTAAGATCTTCTGCTGTATGTTTTTGGATTTTCGTTTCCTTTGTGCTGCTCATTAATGACTATAAATTCCATCTTACTGAAATTACAGCAAGAAAATGGTTTTGTCTCATATGAACCATGATGAGCTGACAGTTGTATGATATTTGGCCCCTTTTTTTAAAACTGTTGCTGGTGGATTTACCATCTGTCTCTTTTAAAATGGTTGTAAAGGGGAAAAAAGGAAAAAGAAATGAAAGAATAAAAGATTGGAAAACTTATTCAGCTATTTCTCTATAGTCTGGAAAACGAGCTGTAAGTCCAATGTATCATAAATTTGTTAGGCTGCAATCTGTACTTGCAGTAAGCACCTTTTGATCTGCCATCAAATGTCAACTTGGTACAGTAGGGGCGCAAGAAATTTCTAGTTTAGCCCAGACATATCACATAAATGTTATAAAATACTCTATGCCATTTAAATTCAGAGAATCAATGTTGTACTGCAGCAAGTAATATTAAAAAAAATGTTGTCCTGCAGCAACTTAGATGTCTATACTTAGAGATGTACATCAAATGTATCTCTATTAATATTTGTATATATTTCTATATTCTTGTGCATGAATTTTGAAGCTAAATAAAGTTGATCTGCATGAGTTTGACTGGTAATTTTGGCTATTCATTTGTTCCTTCTAATTCTTATAGTCTATGATTAAATCTTAACCTGAAGCTTTATTTTGTTTAATTAAAAGAAATATCATTAGTTGAAGTCATTTGTACAGGTGGAGTCATATCTGCGAATTGTCACAGAGCCAAAGCTTCCCTCTGCATTCCTACAAGTGAGCTGGCACTTCTCGGCTAACATGTGATCCTTCCTTGAGAAATTCTAAGATGAAAATAAAATGGTTTATCTTATTCCTTCATGCAGGTAATTTGCTGGGTCCTGGGGGAATATGGAAGTGCTGATGGAAAATATTCTGCATCTTACATAACTGGGAAATTGTGTGATATTGCAGAAGCATACTCAAGCGATGAAACTGTCAAGGTATCGTGGTGGTAGTTTTCTGGGTTATGAGTTCAGTGAGATCTCTACTATTATTTGCTTGATTTATCCCAAACTTTCTAATAAGCTTTTTGGCTGACTTGGCTTCTTTGTGTTCTTGAAGGCATATGCAATAACCGCCCTCATGAAAATTTATGCATTTGAAATAGCTGCTGGGAGGAAGCTGGATATTTTGCCAGAGGTGAAATTGAAGATTGTCTTGATTGATTAAAAAAGATTCACCTTTTAGCATTATGATTTGTTTCTTAATATGTGTCTGGCAGTTGATTGTTCTGTTGCTATTATGTAATTGCTCTTCTCATATGCCCCAAAATAAATAAATAAATAAAAGCTCATAACTTCATTCAACTGATTCAATAGGTGTTCAGCATGTCTTCTATTGGCAATTTTCTGCCTGAGGAGGTTCATCAGAACAACAGGCAAATCTTATTCTTGATCGATTTGCATTTAGGGTAGCATAAGTAATCAATTATCTTCAGTTTTTTGCTCCATGCCATGGTTGCGTTTATGATGAAATTATCTCACTTTAAGAAAATCTATCGCTCAAGTGATTGGAACTGATGTTGTCAATCCTTTATATACAAGTATTTGCCTCGGCATTGGTGCATCATTTCATATTTAGCTATAGATTATAGCTGTGATAACAAATATAGCAACTAGTATTCACTGGCACATTTTTTCTATTGCTTATTACATGGATTTCCTGAAGTTGCAATCTGACTATTTTCCATTGCCAGTGTCAATCCCTAATTGAAGAGTTAGCAGCCTCTCACTCAACTGACTTACAGCAGCGCGCCTATGAGCTCCAAGCGTTGGTTTGCTTAGATGCTCATGCTGTTGAAAGTATTATGCCTTCTGATGCCAGCTGTGAAGACATTGAGGTTGTTATCAATATCTGAATGCAAATGCTTGTTTGATTTGATGCGGAACACTGATGATGTTGCTCTCATATGAGTGTCCCTCTGCATTTTCTTTATCTTCATCTATCACTTGCTATTTCTAATCTCATAAGATGGCTGCTCCCCTCCCCAAAAAGAAATTTTTATTTTTATGTCTCATTTTCTGTCTCTCTTTTTAGTCCTTTTTTCCCTTTAGAATCTAGGAGTTTTTCTTGGAGTCATAAACTAACCCCTTTTAGGTTGCATCTCCAATTATCAGTAACCTTCCTATGTAAGATGAGAGATAATATTTTGCCATATTAAGTGACATTACATAAACTAATAATGGTCCTAGTAGGATTTTGCACTTCTGTATCTTGCAAGTTGCATTCCGCCTTAGCTTAGATATGTGAAGAAATTAATCTCTTGCCGTGTTTAAGATGTGGATTGCCAAGGAACATTTCAGATTCTTGGCTGGAGGTTTTCCTTTTCACTCCTAGTCCACTCCAAGAGTGTGTTTGAATCAAGTTGTATGTCAAAATTATGGTAGTAGAGATCTTGCATTGTAAAGGTGCTCCTGCATCAACCCTGGCACGTTTCAAGAAGTTCTGGGTTTCCTTTGTTTCTCAACCATCTTTCCTTTTACAGTCTGATCAATTTTAAGCTCCAGAGTTGTGACTTTGATACTACTGTCTTGGCAGATTGATGTATCTCTCCCATTCCTCAACAGTTACGTCCAGCAATCTTTACAAAATGGTGCTCAGCCTTACATTACTGAAGATCAGCGCTCTGGAGCTCTAAATATCAGCAACTTCAGTAATCAAGGGCATCGCGAGAGTTCCATGCATGGCCTCAAGTTTGAGGCTTATGAGATGCCTAAACCTCCAGTCCCATCACGTCCTCCCCCTCCAGCTTCTCATGTATCAACTGAACTTGTCCTAGTTCCTGAGCCATCTTATTCTAGGGAGACTCAGTTTTCTCCAACAAACCCATCAGTCTCAAGTTCAGATGCGGAACTCAAGTTACGACTGGATGGGGTCCAGAAGAAGTGGGGGAGGCCCACTTATTATTCCACTCTGTCATCCTCTTCTGGATTCTCCCCTTCCCCTGCAGATGGTGCTGCACAAATGGAGTCTGCAGCTCCCGCAACTTCACGACCTCGGGAAAGCTACAAGGACTTCAAGAAGGCTGAAGTCGAAATTTCCCCTGAGAAACAGAAGCTTGCAGCCTCGTTATTTGGGGGTTCATCAAAATCTGAGAAGAGGACTGCCACTAGCCACAAGCCTTCTAAAGGAAGCAGTCATTCTACAGAGAAGTCCTCAGTTTCAAAGTCACCAGCCGCCTCTACTACCGAGATGAAAATTCCTCCTCAACCACTTCCTGACTTGCTCGACTTAGGGGAGCCAGTTCCTTCTTTATCAATTGCTCCATCGGTGGATCCATTCATGCAACTAGAAGGTCTTCTTGATCAGAAGGAAAGCAGCTCATCAGGGAGCAATGCAGTAACAGACAGCAGTAACAAAGTCCCTGATATTGGCTCACTGTACTCCGATCTTCATGTGAGCGGGCAGAGCAGTAGCCCTCTTTCTTCAAACGGGAGCAATAGTAACAATCTCAGGAGAACTGTCTCTGGAGGATCACCAAAAGTAATGAAGGGCCCGAATGTTAAAGAGGCCTTGGAGAAAGATGCTCTCGTGAGGCAGATGGGCGTGAACCCGACAACTCAGAATCCCAACCTATTCAAAGATTTGCTCGGCTGATTTTTGAGTGAAAAGGGAAAAAGGCTCGACTTTGGATTAAGAAGAAGCATCAGAAAACTTAAGAGATCTCAACATCCAGGAAACTTGCGGTGAAATGGATTAATCAGGTATCACCCCATCCTATCTGCTGTCCAAGGCACAAGCTGGCATGCTTGAATACGCAATGTTCATCATTCGGGTTTCAATGCAGTCCTAGAAGGAATTACAAACCGAGAATGTAGTGAGATGCTGTTACCGTCATATGCTGTGCTATTTTAAATTCTTTCCTGTTTCATAGGCCTGTCGGATTTTAAAGTCGAGTTGATTTTATTTTTCCGGCTATTGTATATTTGGACGTGCATTTTAATTGCAGAGCAAGTTTGTCATGTCAGTGGATTCATTGAGGGGCTTTTCCTGTTTGCTTTGTAATTCAGCAGCACGCCTGTGGAAATTGAGGCTAACCTGTGCCGGTGGATCCAAAACCGAAACGGGAGAAACAGGATTGAGTTCCTCGAATGGCCCCCACGGACTTCATTCAAGGAAGCAGAAACAGAACGAATCTGAATCGGGTGAATCCCATGACAAGAAGTTCTAGTCCTACGTAAGAGGAATGTCTTTTGTGTTCCCTCTCAATCCTTAACAGAACAAAACACAGAAGCAACGGAAGGTCTTTGATATCTTGTCAAATCTGTCCGTAAGCCCTTTTTGTACACTTAAAGCTTCAGTGTAACATAAAGTCTATAGCCCTTAAGTCTCTTCTGCTCGCCGCTCAAGTTGTTTGATGAGGGAGCTTGGATCCGATCCATGATCTGAACAGGAAAACGACCACTCCTGCTACGGCACGGCTGAGGGAGAGAGAGTGCCTGGCGAACCGGTAGCTCTCCCGGCCCTCTGTTATTGTGTCCTGGGCAACAGTCTGATTGGCAGCCCATTCATGGGAAGAGCAAATGGACCGTACTGGATCCCGTTTTCCGAACTCACCACAGACCACCTGCATTAAAGTTTGTCGACAGCGGCCGTCAGCGCACACATTATCAGAAAATTTCATCGGCATCGGACTTTTAAGTACACTTTAGCAGCAGTAGTGAGTCCTGAACGGAAATGACTCTGAGTTTCGCTTTCGCCTGGATATTCTTCCATCGATGACAAGTTAGAAAGCTTATATCCCTACTCAAGTTACCGTGCCGTCGGATGTTTTTTACTGCCGGATCTTACAAGGGACCGTCCAGCTACCTCTGGACGAGATTCGACAAAGGGAATGGATTTGCAGCGATGTGCAATTCGCCGTAGAAACTCCGGTTCGGTTGAAGGGAAAGAGGAGAACGAGACGTCTCGTGTCCCTCTCCCTGGCGTGGTAAATTAGACGACACGATGCGGTGAAGAATAGGGGACCACTGACCTGTACTTGGTGGTAATATGGTGGAGGAGGACCAAGATCTCCAACCTTGCCAGCTCGTTCCCCGGGCACGAGTGGACCCCACTGCCAAATGGCAAGAAGGTGTTGGGCTTCGGTGCCACCTGTCACGATACGCGAAAATAGGAGGATACTTAGAGATTTACCATTTTACTTTTCCCGATAGTAATCGAGCTCGAGCCCAGGAAATGGCAGCAAACCGAGAAGCTGTTGGCCACAGAAAGCAGAATTACCTCGAATCTCGAAGGGTCGAACTTGTGGGGCTCCGGGAAGTTTTCTGGGCTGTGGTGAATGTTCCTGAACAGCGGTAAAACCTTCCACCCTTTCGGTATCAGATACCCTGAAAAATCAGAGCAAAAATTAATTACTGCATTGACAATTGTTGTCATTTCAGATTCGATTCTCCCATTATGTTCTTGTGTACATAGTCGATCGGGTTTTACTTTCATGATACTACTTTCCTTTCTATTCCTACGTATCGAGCACATTTGAAAATTGAACTTGACCCTGGTATTCCACGTCTTCGACGGCCTCTCTGAAGGTGAAGGACAGGATCGATGCGACCCTGAGGGTCTCCTGGATAACCCGTAAGGTCACCGGCATCTGCCTTGTGTCGGCCCAGCTCAAGCTTCCCTCTTCCCCTATCTTCTCCTCCTTGCTCCTCCTTATGTCCTCCTGCTCCTCCTGCAAAGCATCACAGGCAAACCAGCCAGATTCAATAGCATTACCATTCGGAAGCTTCACTTTCTTGTCCCAGTCCATCCACGCATGCAACGAGATGAGAAGGACCGTGGGTAATTACTATCTGACGAGATCGAGTGGCATTTTCGTTGTAAAAGTCGCGTGTGGAGGGATATCTTACAGTGACGGCATGAAGGATGTTCGGGTTCTCAGAGAGGAACTTGAGGGACCAGGTGAGGACGCTGGCAGTGGTGTCTCGTGCTGCGAAGATGATGCCGATGATGTTGTCAGCAATCTGCTGGTCACTCAGCCCTTCTCTCTCGTCCATGAACGATCCCAACAGATCACTGCTGCTGCTACTGTTGTTCCTCCTCGTTGAGATTATCTTCGCCAGGATCCGGGCAAGCTCTCTCCTCGCTCTCATGGACCTGTGGAAGAGCGTTCCTGGGATGTTAACTGGCATCGAGTTGTAGCCCTTCTCGAGGACGTGGTAGCAACTCTTCAGGTCCTTCCAGTATTGCATCTCGTCCTTCCCGAATATCGCCAGCAGAGCCACATTGAATGTGTACTGTCCGATAACAAGGAAACCACCATGAGCCTTAAAAAAAGGAAAAAAAAGAAAACTTGGGGCTTGGTTGGGGACCTCAATCCAACAGAACTGAAGTACTCACCATCTTCATTTCGTGGAAGGTGTAGACGACCCGGCCCTCCATCGATGCAAGGCAGCCGAGGGCGATGGACTCAATGTGGGCGACTCGATTCCTGATGGATTCTGGCATGAATGCTCGGCGCACGAGCTTCCTCAGTTTGAGGTGATATTCCCCCTGGTGGAAGAAGATGGCCTGCTTGCCCAGCATCCTCTCCTTGCTGGGCGGAAAAGTCGGCTTGAAGAGATTGGACTTCGTCACAAGGACGAACTCTGCGCTCTCGGAGCTCGAGATCATCACGCAAGGGCAGCCCAGGACATGGGTCTTGAAGATCGAGCCATAACTGTCCCAGAAAGAAGAAATAACATAAGATGGACAACAACAACAGCACCACAATATGAGTTTGCCATTAAATGGGTGATATTCGGAGAGGCTAAGGTGTGAGGGCCCAAGGACCTCTTCTGCTTGGAGGCGAAGAATACGTTCGGGTTCTGCGAGTAGAGCTGGAACGTCTCACCGATGTAAGGCCAGCCCAGAGAGCCCGGAGGAAGAGGCAGCCTTCTCCTCCTCTCTTCGGGAGAGGAGAAGAAGAACCTGAGGAGAGTGTTGATGAGGATGGCCAAGATGGTGCAGGAGGATAGCAAGCAAACAATGGAGGCGAGCTCCATCTCCTCGATTGATTGATACGGCAGAATAGGGCGCACGAGTGGCCAGCAAAAATTTACGTCCTATGAAAGGAGATGACTTCGAAGGGTGTATTTATAGGAGTTAGTTCTCTGATTACGATATCAATTTATTAAAAAATAAAACTTCTTAATATCAGTTTTTTTATCCATTTTTTAAATTCATATTTATCGGTTTGATTAAAGAGAATAAATGTGATAAATACTATAAATATGGTTGATTGATGCTTCATGAATATATTAGCCTGAGAAATTCAAATGGGTAACACCACCTTTGGAGCCAAAATATTGGTCAAATCCTTTAATGAGACATTAATTATGCTTAGGAATGGGTTAGAACAGAAATGAAGCTTCCCGTACGAGCACACAACAACTCGACCGCAAGCGTTCCCGGAGCCAGCATGTCCTCCACGGACACTTATCCTTAATTTCAGCAAGCAAAAACGGGTATGTGTCCCGAGAATGAGCCGGGTGTCGAAGTACATACACATCGAGGTACTGGGGCAAAGTACAAGTTCGTCGACAGCTTGTTTGGAATCTTCTTCTTCCCCTTCCCCTTCCCCTTCCCAGCTAATGAACTGGAATTTCATCGAAGTCCACTTGGCCATCCAGAGGAGGGAGAAGACCACGTGGCGGTGAAGCATCTGGGGGGATGGGGGCAAAGGAGAGCGTGTGGAAAGCTCGTGAGAGATTGGCTTCATTCGGGTCACGAAAGGTGTGAGGTTTCTTTCTCTCTGTGCCCTATTCCCACCAGCGGTATATTTCCAGGAAGGAGAAAAAGACATTACAACCTAAGATAATTCGACGAGGTCGTCTTGCCCTTTGCTGTCTCCACGTACCCTGTGGCGTTATTCGAATGCCGACTCATATCCTCGTCACCCTAATCAACCCCATTACCAGAGTTTCTTGGTTGGAGGAGGTGGTATTACTCCTTCGATGTCATCAAGACGTGAGTTTCTGCATGGTCTTATCCTCAAAATGGATTTCCTTCAAGGGCATGCAGGGATGCTTTCGAACCTTACAAGAACATCATATATAGCTCTCTCTCTCTCTCTCTCTCTCTCTCGCTCTTTTCTGGTGAAGGTTCGAACGTTGGTGCCCATCTGGTCCTTGTTTCGAGATGAAGGTGTCTTGATGAGCCGGCTGCTCCCTACACGAACATCGATGACGAGACCTCAAATTTGAGTTGTTATATGATTGATGATAGTGCATGACCGGAAGTGTCTTACTCCTTCAAGCCGATCTAACTCGAAAATTGATTAGTCCGCCCTCTATTAGAGTGGAACAAGGATGTGGGCAAGCGTGCTAAGGTTTAAGGGCTATAGCACATCATAAATGGGTCTCTCTCTCTCTCTCTCTCTTTTTTTTCCTTCTAATCTCGTGGCCTTACTCGAGCAATGTTGAATTCCCTTTTCTCTAATCAAGAAGAGCATCCGATATACTTAGATCGGACCTTGGTTTGAATGCTATCTCGAACAGCTTCCCGACTCTTAAATTTCAGCTTTTATGTGATGCTCAACGCTCGCCTGCACATAATTTATTAAATCCTTCAAATCTGTTTATTCTGATTTCGATAGTCCGGTTCCTTTTTCCTTCCGAATTAGTACGAGATATATATTCAGTATTTAAAAATTCAATGAATCTCGATGAATCCGGATCAAATGCTAAGTGAGCTCGTTAGGGAATACAATCCATCCAATTCATAAGGTTTATCCGTCTATGGAACTCAAAAAATCCGAATCCACCGGAATTATTAGCCTCGATTGATAGTGTGGACCTTTTTTGCGCTTGAAGACAGAATGGGAATGGAACAGTGACATGCGGCAGGTGAGGAGTAGCTTAAGCTGAACTGTATGTATCTTCCTCGAGTTAATGGCAGAAGAATTTGCTTGTTCGGGAAGGGTAAATATCGTAATCAAGATGAATTCCAGGGGATGATCTTCCTGCATTTGATCTTTCACATGTCGGTATATAGAATATATATAAATATATATTATATTTACATAAATCTGTGACAAATCTCCAAAAACCACTATAAAACATATTTGATTAGGACCAATTCAATCGATTTAGACCGCAAGACCTTAACTCCATCGATCACTGAGCTGCGATGTGGGCCGGCCACCACTGTTGGATTGATCACTGGCTGCGGGATGCAGAGTCAAACCCTTAGTGGGTCGAAATCAACGAGAGATCGATCTCGGGAAGGCCGGTTATGCATGGTTTGTTTTCGGTGGAGGACAGGGAAAAGGAACAAAATCTAGAGATGGAATATCATCTGATCGCTTGGGGACAAGTATGCGATGAACGCATTGTTCATAAAATGGACCAGCAGCAGATGTGAAAATCTTTCCAAATTGAAACTGGACCAGACTCGACCGACTACTTAACATATTTGACGTTGCTTGGCCGATTGCATGATATTATTATGAAACTATGTACCCTTTAAAAAAAATGAGATTCCAAGTTGGGCACTGTGACTGGGTGGCCTGAGCTTGTACGTAGCACTAAGTATAAGCAATTGTCAACGGATTGACTCATCAGGGAGGATTGGCGGTCGACATGAATTCATGATCAGCATTCCACTGATTTCATGCACTGGTCTGTATTCGTTCTCTTTTGGGGTTCATCATGCACACCTAGACCATGCGATAATCGGGCTGGCTCCTCTGGGAGATTCATGGACCCGAAGAACCAGGGCACGGCTGTCTTTTGCTTCAGATGTCACAACAGAAAAGGCCTACTCTCTTTGGGTTGTCAGCACCAGCATCTTCTTTTCCTTCCCTTCAAATTTCAGCATCTCCGAAGAGGGGCTTTATGAGTGGAGACACGATTGGCACATTGTATGGAATCATGTATCTTTCCCAAGACGGTCTGCAGACTGTTCATGTAGACGTCGAATAATCGGTTAGTTGCCTGAGGTGTATATATATATATATAGCCAAAGAGTTCCTACAGTTAGAAGAAAACAGCATCAGCATACGTAACACGAGATGTCCATAACTCGACGGGCACATCGTACATAACATCTTGAGCCCCGGTAGAGGACAGTGGATCGGCTGAAGAGCTTCCTGAGCATCGATAATGAGGTGTAATCTGTTAAAGGCTTCACGATAATGACTGATCTCTTCACAGAGTTTCCGTCCTTGTTCTCGTACTGTGCACGGTTCACTGTTTGAAGTCTGACAGGTTCACTCCTCGAGAATATCGGTCATCGAACCAACTGGATAGAGGGGAGTGAACCTACAATCGGAATTTTAAGGCCTTTTCCACGAAGATAGAGGGGAATAATGCACTAGCGTTGCTAAAAGAAGAAACTATCATCGGTGCGAAAAAAACTGGAAGTTCAATGTATTCTTCCTTATCGGGCACAGGAATTGGTGTGAGATTCCCAAAAGAGGCTCAGCTGGACTTACGGAATTATGCGACGGCATCAGTAATGCCTCATTCTCGGAATTCGGGTTTATGCACTTTGGGGGGTGCGTCTCGAATCTGAGATTGTGCCCAAGATATTATGCCACACTAGCAGTATGTGTCCAGGGGATCGGGTCGAATTACGTTAGCGCATAGGGAAAGACATTGATAGCATCATCCTTTGGGATTTAGATCCTTCAATTATTTTACGTGGAATGGAATCAAAATTGACATCTCCTCCCTTTGTTCACTGGAATGATGCCGTGGGATGAGGACACCATTCCCACATATGGCAAACCGACTTGTGCACCTGTAGATCTGTACCACGGGAGATTCGGGTAAGTTCACGTATAAGCACATATATGAATAGGTTTGTCAAAGCCAGCGTGCTCAGGGAAAATTCAAATCTGCAGTCTGTGAGTTACTCGTCGAGGTATGGGGATTCGCTCAGCTCATTGTCAACTAGTGTACAGATTCATCTAAAAACAATATTGTCATTGGATGGATGAATCTGTTTTGGGGGATCCAGTCCATGGAATTGCATGATTTTCCTAATCTTGTCAGAAGAAGAATCCAATGGAAGCACTGAATCTCTTCTGCTACCTTCAGCTGGAACCAGATGAGCTTACCATCGCTGAGATTGGATCACCACAGGATTACACGCAGCTCGGGTCCGTGAAACATGGCAAGAAAATCCATGTTAACGTTCTCCAATTTTGATCGCATAAGCATCCTGTTTTATGCTCAGGCTTTCTCCACATGCACAGCAACTATGGAAGATCGGATCTTGCCAGTCAAGTTGTTAGAGTGCACGGCCTGACAGGTCCGTTACTGCTCAGAACTCGATCATTTCAGCACACAGACATCGCGGTAACAAAAAGAAAGCACGAAAACTTCAAGAACTTGTGCCAGCCTCGAGCCAACCTAACATCTTTGACTTCCACAAGCCACCTTTCGGCTTGCACCCCACTTGTTAATGGTACAAGATGGGCTAAATCACTACTATCACATGTTTCGGGATTTTGGGGTCAGCACATTTCCGAACGCAGAGTATAGTCCAATTGATGTTGGCTTATTATGATAGACAAAATAGAATGGAAAGATCTGAGTGAACAAAAAGGCAAAATGCAGAAGGATACTAACACAAGGATACCCAAGAGAAGAACCTCTGTAACTCAAGCTCATGAGCTATGTACAAGAAGATACCACGGAAAGCAATTTCATTTCCTCATAATGTCAGAAGACAGTAATGTCAGACCCCCAAAGATAAGATGCTACTATGGTCCATCGAGCATATGCATGGATTATTATTGATCATATTCATCAGCCAGACTTAACAGAGCTTTCACTGAAGACCGTGTCTTCAATCACTTCCATTTCTTAAACATTCCGAACTTTCCTTGCTTCCCATGCTTGAACTTCCCGTGCTTGAACTTCCCGTGCTTCCCGTGCTTGAACTTCCCATGGCCATGAGCATATCCATAGGGCATCCCATGGCTGACATGATGGGACCCATGTGACAGATGGTGAGCCCCATAAGCAGCAGCTGCAGCGGCCGCTCCTCCAGCCAGCAGAGCCCCCATACCACCATGGCCTGAAGGAGACAACTAAATTATTACACAGTAAATCATGGCAAGCAACAGCAATCTAGCGTCTTGAATATTACAGAACCAATATAGAAGATTATGATTCTGCCCTAGATCAGAAAGAAATGTCCACAGAATGAGCACATTTGGGAAATGGGATGGACAGACAAGCAAAACGGTCCTGTGATTCCATCCTAGGACTTCCAGATTCTTTCCACCCCAAACATCAACAACAACAACAACAATTGTCAAGTACGGTAGCAAAATTGGTATTAATTCTACCAAAGCCACCCATCTGAATCATTAGAATAAAAATTCTATAAATATTGACCTCATTAAGTTGGTTCCCATAAGATTGTAGCAAACCTCCATTTCATTATCAGTTGAAGGCATAAGGATAACAGGTCCCTAGAGCTCAAAGTTCTCCATATTTCATTAAAGACTAGCTTTTCAGAGCCCAGGCTCTTCAGTGTGGTAATATCTCTGCCCCAAGAAAGTGTAGTCCAGCAATTATAGAATTCAGCATATTAGAAACTCAAGAATTCTAATTGTACCTGAATGTTGAGGAGCAGATGGCCCAGGAGGATACCCAGCAGGAGGGTATGCACCGGGGGGATACCCAGCAGGAGGATAACCTTGCGGGGGATACCCTCCATGTGGAGGGTACCCTTGAGGAGGATACCCTTGCGGCGGAGGAGGGTATTGTCCAGGAGGGTATTGTCCCGGAGGGTATCCATAGGGAGCCCCATGCCCTGCAACACCATGTGCTAGGTGGCTAAAAAGCCCCTTATCAGACTCATCATGCTTGTCCTTGTCCTTCCCGCCTCCCATTGTTTTCTCTGTAAGGAGACCTCGATTAACTGTCAGGATATGTTGTAAATTAGACTTGAAACATGATACATAATGAATTGGAAAGATAAAAGGAAACAAGGCATTAACAGATTGAAATGCCCAGACGAGAAGAGTCTTTTCTTGAACAAAACAACGGTTACGCTGAAACTAGGACTCTGCATCAGACATACACAACCATAAGAATAAACATCTGATTCAGACGGGTGGCACCAGATAAAACCATTTTGGGGAAGTCATTCGACTACATTATGTCATGCCTACTCTTCCACCTAACAGGAGGCCCTATATGCAAGGAATACATTAGGTGACCAGTCATCGAACAAAGGTTGACCATCAGAATGAACACACTCTACAGCAAGTTTCCTTCATCAGATCTGAATGGAATCAAGCATTTTAGCCATTGCCCCTCCATGATCCATTTGAAAAACCATCTGATTATATTGAACCGCCTAAATAGGGACATATTTATAGCAGTCAACTTGAGAACAAGTAAATTCAAAACGAATTAAGGGACTCGGTGGGAGAGATCGAGATCTTAACACAAGGGAACGGAAATTAGATTGGGTCAATTCCCCATATTGCAATCAAGATCCCCATGGAAGCAAGAACCATTCAGTTTTTGCCAGCCATGATGCGAAACCCACGATAAGATCATCTATAGATAATTCCCACTACATGAATTATAAGGTCACATTTTTTCAAACGACAAATCATTTTTAGAACACCGAAAGGCGGTAAACAACGACGAACCGTCCGAAAGGGTAATCAGATAATCAATAATCATGAAAGCTAAAAAATTTTCACAGGCAAGGAGCCTAACAGAGATCAGAAAAAGCTCGAGCGATCAAGAACAGAGCCAAGAAAGCACCGAAGAAATGACCCAAGAAAATAAAAAGATCGCTTGCGAAGGAAGCAGAATCATTCACCTGTCGCTTCTGAAAGATGGGTTCCTTCGTGACTTGCCCCCCAGAAAAGATCCCTCAGATATGTATACGCGAAGAATATCCGCAAGAGATAAGAACCAGCTTATATATAGCCTTCAATGTCGAATCACTTTTCTAATTTAATTGTTTTCCTTGATGATGACTTTCCCCGAGACGCGGACGCGTCCGACACTTACGCGTAAATGACGCGTCTCCAACTTCAAGCAATTTGCGGTGGCACGTGCGGAGTGCCAAGCGTCATTTGCCTTGCCTCCATCTCCAGTTTCTTAGGCTTAATTACGAAGACGACGATGAATTATTATGGGGTAAACCGTGTGCTGTAAACACATGCACATGAAAGGGAAAAGAAACGCCATCGCCGCTTAGTTTTAAAGGAGCAGCCATTTCCGTCGCGGTCTATCTGTTTGTTTGTCCGATTCCGACCAGACCGACCCATCTCCGAAGGCGGGCGGCCGCAGAAGGAAGCCAGTTGTTGAAGGCTCTGATTCTAATTATATCTATTCACGATGACTTTTATGAGGATCTTTAACAATACCAACAACAACAATGACAGTGCATCTCCATCTAGCACGACAACGGATCAACTGCCTTCGTTGACTTTGAGGTTTTTTAATAGACAAATCATACAACTCTCATCACAGAAGAGGAACAAGAGTTCCTGGAGGATGAGACAACCAAAAGGGATTGAGAGGATCTAGCAAGACAATAGGATTTCTTCTCTCCATGTACATTCTGCAACTGCGGGAGATTCTTGTTTTCCCCAAGAAAAATGGATGGTGGTGCATAAGCTATTCATCAACAGACACGTTCCGTGGAAGTCCCTGTTATCGGTTTAACAATCTTCTCCATCCTCATTGGTCGCATTTTGGCTAGGGTAACTGCATTTCCCATGTTGGCTATCCCTCTTCATGTCCGTTTCCTGATGATATTTAACCCAAGAAAGAATACAACATCAAGATATCTTAAGTTCTTTCGGCAGTTACTTGTCCCCATGCCCATTGTAATGACGATTCTTTAACCATAAACTAGGATTAGAGTCCCCTGACAGTCTTCATGTAAGCAGTGGCTGCAAGCTCATGTGAATTCACCAATCTGACTATATGAATCTGCATTTCCAAAATCGCAGATAGCGTCCCCTGGAGGCGCTTTGGAGTCTCTTTCTATGCAATAGTCAGGGCCTGCGCCTTCATGTCTTCTTCCACAGACTGGTTCAGCTAATTAGCCAAAAGACATGAGCCTGAAAGCAATCGCACTCTATTTATTTGATTCCTATAAATAGTGATGTCTCCCACAAGGAATTCGTTAATGGTCTAACCTCGATGGAACTACAACCTGGTTCTCTTCTGACTCAGTGTTCTCCCATAAGTTCTCTTAACTCGGAGATTTAGTCCCAGTTCCCCTGTGTAAATAAATGTTTGATTAGTGAACACACATAAGCTCATCATTTCGGTGTATGACACTTAATTATCACTGATTAAGAGAGACCATGGCTATGCCGTTCAGAAGAGACCCATGCAGAGTCTCTGAAGGCATATAGTCGCCTGGAGATACAAACGTTCATCCACTGAACAGCATTCAAGATCTTTCTTAGTGTTACTTGTTGCCAATTGCTTAAGGAAATCATTCTCAGTTCTACCTATGCAGAATAACAGAGAAAATTTTCGAAAGACTGAACATGAGAAATTGCATCTCTGTTGCTCAGTGATTACATTCATATTCCATTTCCCTCATTCCGCCTACCAAGTACAGCAACACAAACACCAACAAAAATGGACTCCCAAGAAAAAGAAATTATGGGCGGCATCTATCCACTAAATGAGACCATACCTTAAGCACATTTTTGGACAAAAGTAAAGATTCACAGTGTTGGGCGACCAATAAACCATCCTTCCACAGGGATAACAAGATGCACATAAGATGGTAGATTTTGTATATAATATATGAGAAAATCAATACCACAGCAAACTTCAGGAAATCAGCAAAACCTCAAAGCAGCTTCCAACTCCTCGTCAGCACAATTGTACCCTAACAAATAAGCTTGGGCTGCCACAAACACAGAATTTCAATTAGTTCGCTTAGTGACAAGTGAAAAGCAACGCAGCAAAATGCTAAATGCGCTGCTCAGATACAAGAGTTGTTTATTCATACCAAATCGACCTGATCCCATGAATGGTTCTGCTTCATCTGTCGTACCCCCTTGTTGCTGCTCCTGGATTTCCGAGCAGAACAAGAAAAAGAATAATCATCAGAATAATTATGATCAAGTATCAGATACCTCAAAGGACAAATGCTGAGGAAGTAAAACTTATAATGTTTTGATTAAATGGCTGGAAGGAGACTTATTACAGTTTCCCCATATGCAGTCAGGCTTCTCAACAGTGACTCTTCAGCCCAAAGACAAGGCTTACCACTAAATTCCAGCCAGAGATACCATTGAAAAACTACTGTAACTTTATGACTAAATTAAACAAGTGGATTTTCCAATTTTCTACCCATATCTAGCAAATGCTTACTTAAGAGAAAGTTAAACAAATAAGTCAGGAAGAACTTATCCTCGCAGCATCTGGTTCCATCTCAGAGGGTGACAGTAGCCTATCAAAACAATGTCCCGATATCTTGCAGACTAACAGCTCATTGGTGGGGTCCATATCAACTTCTCTGCATGCATCGTCACAGACTGGAAGGCAAGCCAAAATTCAGATACACCTCAATTAGAGATGAAGCCCAACCACATGTAAATCGAGAAGAGCGCACTTGCCTCTAAAGAAATAGAAATATCCTTACCATGAACATTCCCAGTCTTCTCACAGACAAAAACATCTCCAATCCGGTAATAAGAACAAGTTTAACCAGAACAGGCATGGTCAAGTACAATCTTATCAGAGAAACCCTTGCTCCTTTTCCAGATAGACACTTGATCAGCAAGAGTTTCGTCAAGAAGCATCCAATCATCCTTCACCTGAACAAATTCACAGATAACCCAGCAGGATGATGTAAATATAGACCGGCTTAGGCAGAATTGCTAGTTAGTTACTATAGAGCAGGGATACTACACCTTTGTTACAATGTAAGGTGAATCCTTGAACTAATAATCAACGGAACTTCCACCAAGTCCTACCGAACAGTATGTTTAGAAAGTAGCTTAATATGGTATTTGGAAAAAGTTGAGCCCTGTCAAAAAATAAAATTTGTAACAGCTCAAAAATGTAACTGGGGAATAAAGTTTGTAAACTACTTTCGAGTGGCAGTATTAAGTCTCTTATGGTACAAAGTGAGGATGATTCATTTACACCTCATCTGATTCTTGTTACCAGTGACAAAATAACAAGCCATCTGAATTCTCTTCACCTGAGAAGGAAGTGGTGCTTGGCTTCTCTTGGCTGCTTGCATCTGCATGTAGTGACCTTTGAATTCAGACTGGCAATTCCTAAGGAGTTCAACCATATCTTCCCCATCACGCTGCAAAAAGAGTAAGTGCAGGATATTTTTATTAACTCTTCAAAGAACAAGAATATCATGCAAAGATCCTCACTTTATTTTCTGAGAGTGCAAATGTAGAGACAAACCAAAGGAGACTCTAAAGCAAACTGAAACAGCTGCCTGAATATAGAGCTTCTTCCATGCACATTGTCGAGGGGTATCCGTAAGTGGCAAAAGACCCCAACGCATGCAGTAGCTGCATCAACAAAATGAGATGTTAAATTAGCAGAATGGCTCTTAATTTTTTTATATATAAAAGATCAAACTTGACAGATTAAATTAATTAGGGTACTCTTAGCTCGAACAGACATATATACAAATATATACAATCTATATATATATATGAACGACTGGGCAGATCAAAATGAATAAAAATATGCATACTTAACAGACTGAACAGGCAAATGCGACTTCATAAAAGACAATCATTTGGCTAGAGCTTCGGGAAGTCACACATTGTGGGTGGTTTACCACCGAAAATGGAGTTTCTTCAGATCCAACGATCTTTTATCTTTAAATAAAACATACTGATGGTACTTGCAATCTTCTCATCAAGTTCAGAATCAAACCAACAAGACTTCAGTGCAGCATGTAGCAACAGGGAACAGGTAGAGATTCTATACTGACGAGGGCTTGCCAGATACTAATATTACAAAAATCTCGTAAAGAGAAGGCAAGCAATTAGTAAGGAGAAAAGGAAATTTTAAATTAACATTGTGAAAAAGCGAGGAGAAGAACGCACAGGCGACGCCACAAGGATTCATCAGATGCAGCGTAATTCAGACATCTACAAACCAGTGAGCACGAGACAAGATCCTGCACAGCATCAAGCCACAACAATTATTAGGCAATGCTCTTAATACGAAAATTTGAAGCTGAGGGGGGCTGTGACTAGGCAAAAGGAGCATGGAAGTACTTGGCCCACCTCGCAAGACAGAAACTTGAGGACATTTGGAAAGAGCTCTAGAGAGATTCTGCCAAACATCCCGCCATCTATCCTCATTGGCACCGCGCTTCTTCTGCTGCTGCGACTACTGTCCACATCGTCATCTCCGTTGTCATTTTCATCTATTCTCCGATCTCCCTCTTCCTCAAGACGAAACCTTTTCGCCTCCGGCTCGTCCGGATCGGGCTCCTCCTGCGAGCAACCGTGAATGATCAATCAGACCGAGGAAAACTAGTAGCAATCCATGTACTTACTTATCAAAAAAGTGAACCATTTACTTCTCGCGAGACAGAAAACGAATCGGATGAGGTAGTTACCTGATCGGAGACCTCCGACAGAACCTCGGACTCGAGCAAATAGGCAAGGCTCTCGTTCTAGTCGTCCGACACCGTCATGGGAGCTACCGGACAATCACGAGCTGGAAACACTGATCTCATAACCCAACCAATCACGAGCTTGCTCGTAGAAATTGCGTGAACCGAAAGGAGGAAGACGATGAAGATGGTGCGGATCCCAACGATTCTTCCTGGGAGGAGCTTCGGGCCGGGCCGACCCTTCGCGGGCCGCCAGATCCTGTCGTAAAGGTATCTTCGCCGTGGGAAAAAATATCTCCCCGGAATTTTATGTCTTAACATTTACTCCTCCAACTTTCAAACTATAAATTTCGCTCCCCAAACTGTTACCGGTGAAAACTTTACATCCCTTACAGTCATTATGTCAACGACAGAACAATATCAGGAAAGGAAAAGGAATCCACAGTTACAATGACAAACATGTCAATGGAAGTCCCGTCAAGTATTCACCGATCCGGCATCTCATAGTCCGTGGATGTCAAGTTTTAACTACATCACAGTTTCACGAGTACAGGGTTGCTGTGATGAAGGAAAACTTCAGCCTCTGCAGATTTTACATGTTCTTGTCCCCAGGCATCAATGGTGAACTTCGTCCCAGGTTTGTAGATGGCTGGCTGTGCGAGACAATTGACAAAGCTGACCAGCTCCAATCAGACGCTGTGAACTGTGGACTGGTCTTTAGAGAGCCCAGTGAAAGGGGGCCTTCAGTTCCTTGGGCTTTACTGAGCCCAACCCAGAGGGCCAAACTGTGGACCGGACAAATATCGGCTTTTGACGGAAGTCGGGTTCCCAGATGGAGGTAGGGAGTCGATAGAGAGAGGAGAGGTGGTAGCGGCGTGGTGAACGAAGGAAGAAAAGAAGGAGATGATGAAGAGGAACAGTGGGTTGGGGAGGAAGGCGACCGCTTCAGAGTCATCGGGGATGGATGAAGTGGAGCAGCTTCTACAGGCAGCCCAAGATGATGTCCTCTTGAAGCTCTCCCTCAACTCCCACATCTCTCGCGGCTCCTCCCATTCCCTCGATCCCGATCTCTCCAGCCGCTTCCAAGCTCTCAAAACTCGTCCCTCCGCTCCAAAGCTCTCTCCTCCTCGTCCGTCCCATCCTCATCCTCAGGTCGATGACGAATTGAAGGCTGTTTTGGGCGATGATCTCTCTGCTCGATTCGCTGCGCTCAGAGGTTCCGCTAATCCGTCGTCGTCGTCATCTCCTTTTGTGGCTTCTTCCTTGAGTCAGGCGCTCCCACGGCCACCTATCTCTCGTGGCCTCTGCGATCAAGGCTGTAGTGGTTCGAATCCTGACAATGAAGAGGATGAAGTCGATAAGATCATCCAGTGGGCCAAGGATGCTGCGCGTCTTGATCCCTCTCCTCCATCTGATGAAGACGACGACGACGATGATACGGGCACCGGAAGCAGCAGCGATGATGACCGAGTTGATATTAACGACAAACCCAAGGGGGCGAAGAAGGGACCACGCCCGAGGAGAAGCCCATAATCGTTCGTTCTTCATAAATCTCTTGCCTGTTCTTCCTGTTATAGATCAAGCTATCGCTGTAGCAAAATCATGCTCTTTATCTTTCTGTGCTGATTCTCTTGCATTTAGTTGAAAGATTTCTTGTCATAGATACTCCAGTACATGAAGAAGAGTGTCAAATTTTCAGTGAACATGAAGGCTGCCAATCACCTGTCTATCCACAGTCTGGAAAGCAGCAAATATATCCATTGCACTATCTTGTTAAGCCACGTTCTAGATATGTCACTGTGGTTAGAAGCTACAAACATGGAAGATTCCAAAGCATTTCTAGACCCCACCCTTCTCTTTTGGGTTATAGCCCTTGTCTGTTCTTCTCCAGAGGTCGTTGAATTCAATTCACATTACAATTCCATCATTTGTGAGGATTGTAAAAGGGCTTCTCATGATTCGAGCAATGGAGTCTAATGGTTATAGCCACTCGCTCTGTCTCTCTCTTGGAGAGGGGAAGCCACAGCCCCCGATAAAGAACAAAGTGATCGGATACTACGCTGAGTTAGTTTTCTTTTTCATGTTTTATGTTTTGGGAATCGTATTGTGCACCCTTTTTTCTCTAATATGTAAATGCATTGGAGGATGCGACATGGATTTTTATATTTTTGGTGTCAAAATCTGGTTTTTCTGTGGCATGGTCCTCCAACTTCTGTGTTCCTTCGAGTCTGTTCAGACCCAGGTGAACCCTCCTCTCCCTTCTCCCTTTGATTTAGGATTAAGTTTCTGATGTTCTTAAGATTTTCTGTGTGTATCTATGTCGAAACAAGGCGAATGGAGCTGTTGAGAAGCAGGGGACAGGCCTTATGCTTAGATGATTTTGCTCCATTAAACTGCATACCTTTGTTCCATTTAGACAGGGTAACTGTCCTCTACTCTTTCTTTGTCCCCTTCAGGACCTCCATGGCTCAATGAGAATCCTTTAAGTCGTGGTAGGAAAGAATGGAAAAGAAGCGGGGCAAAATTTTCTTCCATAACAGAATTATTTCATGTGATACTGCAATTTCATTCTCTTTTGATTTCTCCGTACCACTTATTCCTGTATGTTAGACGTTGCTTTAATGAGGTTACCCATGACAGAACCAAACGAAGTTTGCTGCAATCATATACAGGATTAAGGAAAACAGAACTACTTAATGTAATGATTGTATTTCACTATAGTTTCATTCTTTTATGGCAAGTGCAGCCTTCCTGACGTCAGTTTCGTGAACATGTTCTTGCAGCCTTCCTCAATTTCCAATCGGTCTGGTAACACTCTGCAAAGTTGACCTAGTTATTTCTCGAAAGAAACTCCAGGGAGAATATCATGAACCTCACCTGCTTACACACTGATTATCGTGGAGCTTATCATATAACTGGTTCTTGATTTGCAGTTTCAGTACGAATTTATTTGATAAAAAAAATATTGCAGTACGTTTATGCTTTCTTCTGTCTCCCTTAACCTTGTAACTTTCTTTGCGAGTACCAGTAATCAGCATCCACCGAAGAACATTACAAATTTTAGATCTGTCTCATTTGCATTTTTAGCTTTTCCTTTTTGTTTGCACCAAATTGCCCCCATGTGAGCACTCATGGTGACCGTCCTCATTGTACTGAACTCCCAGGAGGAGCCGGTAACAGTAATAACTGTAGCCCAAGTACTTGAGCCTGCAGGATGCATTAACCTCCCGCGATGAGCAACACCAGTGTTGGGACAGACTAATGTTGTCAGTCTGCTTCACGTCTATTAGGACTGCACCAAAGGCAGAGCCCAAGCTCTGGGTGACGAGCACGGAGTAGAGGACGAGGAGGAGGGAGAGGATGATCCTCATAGGATCGGGTCTTAGGCCAGCCATACGGTAGATGGTGCTTCAGCCCCATTTTGCACACCGAAGACAGGAGAGGAAGAGATGGTACTTTAAAATAGCTTTATGTGCTTACTGTAAGAACTAAAAGGCACAGAAGGTGAGAGCCCACAGAAACAACACATCACATGGTATTGAGTATTGACAAACAGCAGAAAATCCTTATTTCTCCTTGGTCTCTCGCCTCCCTCTTCAAGTTCAGTGTGGTCATAACATCCGATTGGTTAGAATCCAACTGGAAAAAGGATGATTTGTATTTTTATTTAAGAAAAATAAATATTGAGCGGTCTCAACATGCCTGTGTTAATATCAGAATACATTTTATAATGCCATAATTAGAGCTGGTAAAAACTGGTAAAGTGGTACAGTATAAAAAAAAAACAATGTTTAGATTAGTGTTCTTGGATGCCTGATTTTTTGAATCATGTAAGCTCAAAATGTACAAAAGAAAATAATAAGAAGAAGAAGAAATTTTTGAAAAAAAATTTGAAAAGTGATTAATATAAAATTTAAATTAATTTATTAATAAAAAATTATTTTAAATTTATTTTTAAAAATTATTTATTTATACCATTCGTACCAGGCTGGGCCGCCTAATTTTTCTTGCCGTATCGGCCCGAATTGCCAGCTCTAGCCCATAACACATGGTTTGGAAGGGTGACTCCTTGGGTTTAGCCCATCTGTTGGCCCAAATTGCCCAACTATGGACAAGCCCAAGACCAAGCCCAATTCTGGAACCGCGGGGCTCGGGCCTTAACTGCCATCGCCGTGACAAGAGAAACAACACGTCACCGGAGAGCTAAGAAGAGCGAGCACTCCAGCACAGCTACGATCCCTTGGAGCCGATTGTCGGAGCTCGAATAAGAGAGAGGAAGAGTGGGAGATTGGATCGTGGAAGAACTGAAGGAGAGCCGGAGATAATGGGGACCTTGGCTCCGGGGCTGTCGAGGAAGCTGAAGAAGGTTCTTGAGTCGAGGACCGACACGCCGGAGGTCCTGGGATCTCTGAACACACTCTCCAACTTCTACACCGAGAACACCCCCCAGGCACGCCGCAATCTTAGATCCACCATCGAGAAGCGATCGCTCGACATCAATGAGGAGTTCCTTCGGGCCTCTCATGACGCCCAGCTTGTCCGTACAACCTGACCTATCCCCCTTCCGTTATCTTTCGAGTGCATTTATGCTGTTTCTCTTGTTGACCTTATTGCACTGAAATGTTGTGGCCTTCTTCTGCGACAGGCTTTGGATCGTGTGGAGGATGAGGTCAATTCGCTTGCTGACTGCTGCGACAGGTTGGTTCTAGTAATCATGATTTGCATGATGCACATTCTTGCCTGTGTGTGTTGATGATGAATCGAGTTTTGCATCTTGGATTTGCTTGATCCACAGCTAGAGTATAACTCGATTTGGCAATATGTGTAGATCTAGTCCATTGACACTTTCTGCAACGGTGGAATGTAGGGAGCAGCTAGAACAAGCTTGAGGGTGAGAACTTAACTAGATAAGCTTATGGTAGAAGGCTGTAGGAAGGAAGTAACAAATATTACAGGAGAAAACGAAATGCATTGGGATCAATATTGGCTATTTGAAGTACTAATTAATCAACCTATTCTTATCGTAGTTCTATAGATCAAATGAAGTTTTAAACTTAAATTTGTGCATGCTATCTTGAATAGGCAATTGTAACTTCTGCTATTTATGTTGTGCATCTTGAATTCCTTATGAGCTGCTGGTGAAGTACATAAGATTTTTGTCTGTCGTAGGATTGCCAAAGCACTGAGCAGTTGTAGTGCTAGCACGGGTGACATAATCAGTACCACAGAAAGGCTTAAACAAGAACTTGAAATGACAACTCAGAGGCAAGAGATAGTATCATGCTTTCTACGTGATTATCAGCTCTCTAATGAAGAGGTTTGGCTTGATTTTGATGTATGTTGCTTCTTTTTTCTCTAGCTGAGACTTGGTGCTTAAAAAGGTGATATGCTTTTCCCTTCATTTGTAGATTAATGCATTGAGAGAAGAAGATCTAAGTGAGAACTTCTTCAAGGCACTTTCTCATGTCCAGGAAATTCACACAAATTGCAAAATACTTCTTCGGACACATCATCAAGTAAATCCTCCATTTCTGTGTTGTGTTATACATCATCTATGTAGTTTAGATAGTTGTTGTTGTTGATTCTGTTTTTCTCTCTGTCCTTTGCTTCCTAATGTTGCTTGCTGAGTGTTGATGCTTCTCTTGATTAGCTATTTTTTCAGTCTTAATTGCTCAGAAAAAAATTTATAGTTATTGTGCTTCCTCATGAAGCTGAAAGCTGAATGTGGAAGTGACTTAATTAATGTCACATGAATTGGATCTCCTTGCAGCGTGCAGGTTTGGAGCTTATGGATATGATGGCTGTCTACCAAGAAGGAGCATATGAGCGCCTCTGCAGGTGACATCTTTGAGAGGCTATGATTATTTATTTCCCTTGCTTATAGTTACATAAATTCTTCCATCCTTGGAATGTTTAATACAATTACATGATTAATACAGGATATTAATATTAAATGGGAATTTATCAGACAAAATACTCATGGTTTTTGGAAATGCTGTGACTTGCTTTTCTATGAAAGACTGCAAAGTTTCTAAACTTCACAAGTAGGATGACATCTTGGAATTTCTAGAGTTGTAGAGATCTAACTATTATGCTGCTGTCATGATCATACTGAAAACTTTCTGACCAGTTACCACCAGCAAACATCATGAAGTCTTTAACCTAAGAAATGCTATGAATGTTAGAAGCAAAAATGAAGCACACTTTTGGTGTTTGAGATGTGATCATTGATGGGACTTTCTGCATAGGAGAGGAGCACTAGGTTTTAACAAATTCTCTTGCTGTTGTTACAGCAGCCACCATATGTTCAGGGGATACCTTTTTGTGCTTTGGGGTACCTTAGCTGATGGGGCATATCTGTTTTTTGTTTTGGTTGGTTTCAGTATGACTTATGTTTGACTTCTTTTTCAGGTGGGTTCAAGCAGAGTGTAGAAAATTAGGTGACACTGATAATCCTGAGGTCGGGGAACTTCTAAAAACAGCTGTGCGCTGCTTAAAAGAAAGACCAGTTCTATTTAAGTATTGTGCTGAAGAGGTGATCATACCAATAAGCTTGACAGAGAAACTTAATTTCCTGTTATCTATTCATTTTTATTGTACTATTCTTTCTAATTTGATTACGTCATGCAGGTGGCTAACATGAGGCACAATGCATTATTTAGGAGATTTATTAGCGCTCTTACACGAGGAGGACCAGGTGGAATGCCAAGACCTATTGAAGTGCATGCTCATGATCCCTTGCGATATGTCGGGGACATGCTGGGATGGCTGCATCAGGTCTGAGATTGTATACCCATTGGTTTTCACCTGTTCATCTTGAACTTTCCCCTTTGCTATGATTGTTTTGGGGGAAAAATTCACTTCAAAATCTGTCAATTACATCACATGATGATTGTGTCTATCACTCTACCTCAGGCTTTGGCGTCTGAAAGGGAGCTTGTGCTTGCTTTACTAGATCCAGATGTGGCAGTAGATACTGGACCAACTGCTAGTCGTTTCTCAAAGAGTCCTGAGACTGATTCTGGAAAAGCAGAATCTGACATGACTTTTGTTCTGGACAGAATATTTGAGGGTGTTTGCAGACCATTTAAAGTAAGGGTTGAACAAGTATTGCAGTCTCAACCTAACCTGATTGTATCGTATAAACTTGGCAATACCCTTGAGTTTTACAGTTACACTGTGAGTTGATCTCTTCCCTCCCTTAATGACTTCTTAACCAGTTATCCGGATGCTTTAGTCTGTACCTCCCATGATCACAATGAGATCTGGTATTTTATATACAAAAGCAAATTCTTCTGATAGTACCTGTTATTTCACCTTTAGATATCAGATCTTCTGGGTAGAGACACAGCTCTCTGTAACACACTTTGGGCATTGAAGGATGCATCTCAAAAGACATTCTTTGAAATTCTGAAGAGCAGAGGTGAAAAGCTCTTGCGATATCCTCCACTTATTGCTGTTGATCTTTCTCCACCACCAGCCGTGAGGGAAGGAGTCTCCTTACTACTTGAAATCATTGAGACCTACAATAGCATGATGGTTCCTGCATCAGCAAAGAAGCCAGCTTTTGATCCAGTTATCTCTGCACTGCTTGATCCTATTATTCAGGTATGGGCTCGACTCTACAAGTATACAGATGGCCATCTTTGTTGGACCTCCTGTCATGTTACTTGTCCTGGAAATGGGGCAACAATGTGTCTTTAGTTTAGCTACTAACAATGGAAAGCAGTGTACGGAATGGTAGTCTCCCATCCTTTTAAGGATTTTATCATCCTACAAACACAACCATCATAATTTGCCTGTTACTTGTATCATACAAGCTGTGTTTCTGTTAATAATCATGCTATTGTTGTCATGCTGGTGTTGCCAATAACTGTCACCGCTGCTATGTGAAGTTCTACCCTGAATATTGCAGATGTGTGAACAAGCTGCGGAGGCTCACAAGTCAAAGGGAGTTGGTCACTCATCAAGAAGAAGGATGAATTCAGAGTCCAGCCAAATTAGTAAATCATCAGTTGATGCTATTCTATCCACTGGGAGTCCTGCTGCAGCGTCCCAGGTAGGCAACTTCTCCAATTCTGGGGGAAAGAGTGGGGGAATCGTGATGGATGTCTAACTTATTGAGTCAGATATCTACACAACTTTACTTGCATTAATATGGTCAGCATTGATTTCTGAATTCTTGAACTTGCACACTAACCTGCCTTCTCGTTTCTGCATACAGAATAGCGAGAGGCCATCCAAGATATTCCTCATCAACTGCCTATGTTCCATCCAACAGCCACTTCTCAGGCATTCTATCGCCTCTGAGTACACGAAGAAGATTGGAACTATAATCAACAACCACATGAACATCCTAGTAGATAAGGAAGTTGACGCTATCCTTAGACGTTGCGGCCTGTCAGACAAGATGCCTCTATTTCGCAGCACTCTCAACAAAGAATCAAGCATGGGCGGCATGCGTTTAGCTGAGTCTGAGGAAACATCTCCCACTGCTCTCTCGGAGTGCCTGAAGGCTCTGTTTGGTCTCATATTGGGGAGCGAGAGCTCCCTTCCCGAGTTCGAGCAGATGCAGGTACCGAAGCTGCGGTCAGAAGCTTGTGTCAAGGTGGCGAAATCACTGTCAGAAGCGTATGAGGTGATCTATAATGTGATCATGGACCCGAGCAATGGGTACCCCGACCCAAGGTCACTTGCAAGGCATCCTCCTCATCAGATTAGGACTATCTTAGGTATTTGAGAACAACATACATGGCCACAGCCTCTTCTCATTCTTATCGTTGTTCACTGTTATATTGTGTATCGATTATTGAGAGGGACAAAGCCGACCCCAGAAAAAAAAAAATCGGTGAGGTGCTTGTTGCTTGATTGTTTTTGCCACTGTAAGTCTTAATGCTTTATTAGTAGGACACATGCGAATCAGTGGAAAGTGGAAACAACCCACAATTTTCTTGATGTTAGAAATAGAGATCGGGTCAAACTAATCAATTTCGTCGTTGGATGAATGGATAATGGTATTTAGAAGCCTAAATTAGTCATAGCTGACCAGAAACAGTAACAGCAATTACTAATAATTAATCCAAAATTATCGATCAACTGAATCATACGCACAAGTCCCAAAATGTAGAGTGGCCGGCATGGGCTCCCCCACCCGAGGACGAAGCATATGGACCGCACCAACAGCAACAGCTGCAACACGATTCTGGCACATTGCTGGCCTTGTTTCTCTGCCGGTGGGTCCTTGAAGATGCTGGCACGAGCCCCGGAAAGGTTCTTTTGAGATTCAAACCGGCGCCGAATCGGAGAAGAGCCTCGGATGGCGGCTGTCCCCGGCAGCAGGATCGGAGACGATGCCAAGAGGGCGCACGCGGCCATGGCTTTGCTGCAGCTCCTCAACGGGGGCTACCACGTGATTACCAAAGTAGCTCTCAATGCCGGGGTCAACCAGTTCGTCTTCTGCGTCTTCCGCGACCTCCTCGGTCTGTCCATCCTTGCTCCCATCGCCTATGTCCGCGAGAAGTATGTATTGTTCTCTGTCTGTCTGTCTGTCTCTATCCCTTCTCAATTGATGAACTTCATCTCGTTCCTGTTTACGCATAATTTGATGGAAATAATGGAAGAGAGCATCAGTATTCGGACTTACTGCGTGGATTCCGGACATGGAGTTCCAGGTTTCCGAGCGGTATGAGTGTTCAGTTGCAAAATTTTTTTGGAGTTCGGAAGACCTTAAAAACAATCTATTTTTGTTCCTGTTTGCAGAAGGACTAGACTTCCTCTGACCAGGCGCCTTCTGCTTTCATTTTTCTTCCTCGGGCTAACAGGGTGAGCCTATAATCCTCTTAACGGTTCTTCTTCCGGTCATTGAAGACAGTAAATTGGTGATCAGTATACCTTTTGGCTCTTGAATCGAACAGGATATTTGGGAATCAGCTCTTGTTCCTCCTCGGTCTGAACTATACAAGCCCAGCTTATGCTGCCGCAATACAACCTTCCATCCCAGTGTTCACCTTCATCTTGGCCATTACGCTGGGGTGAGTATATCAAGTCCCTGACTTTCTTGGTGTAATCTTTACCGGTAATTATGGTATACGCTTCCCTCGATTAAATTTGCTTATCCAGGCATGTTACATCACTATAAACTTGCTGGTGCAGTATAGACAAGGCGACACTTTCCCGAATCGAGGGTCAAGCAAAGGTTGTAGGCACACTCGTTTGTGTCTTTGGTGCAATATTAATGGCTGTGTTCCGTGGCCCTGCTTTGGTTGGATTTGAAGAGACAGGTTTTGCGTACCACAATGAAATAAGTGCAAAAGCCCAACCTGAACCATTACACTGGTTCTTGCTTAGTTTTCTCAATTTTGGGCTCAAAGATTGGCACCTTGGAGTTCTTTGTTTAATTGGGAATTGTTTGTGCATGGCTGCTTATTTGGCTATACAGGTAAAAATATTTTTTCATGAATAATCTAGAATTCTTATGGTAGTTTGACTAAATTTGTTGCCAAAATCGGATATTATATTGGTGCTTTCATCTATACAGTTACTCTAAAACTTGCTTCTTCAAAATTTAAATGTTGTTACTGAAATCAGTTATCAGATGGAATGAATAGATTAACTTGCTGATGTCTGTGGGAGTTGTAGTACTTGAAGTGGAAGCTAATTGCAAGCAAACGCGGTTGATTTTGGCTGTATTAATGTACCGCTGTAATATTTATAGTTCTTTAGTAGGTTATCATCATAACAGGTGAATGTCAAATGCTCGAAAGTTACAAGATTTCAATTGAACTGAATTGAGTTACACTTGGTATATCTTTCTGGCTTTCGCATAACACTCTGCACAATCATGAATCAACTTCTTATGAGAAGCACATTATTCACTTTTACTGTTGCTACCCTACTCTGTTGCTTTTCAAAATTTTTACCGCAATAGGATGCTTCCTTTTTAGTTCTTACTCTCACGTATTTATCTGGTGACTGTAGTAACAACCTTTGGCAATAACTTATGACCACAAAAATTTTCAGGCACGCATTTTAACCAAGTATCCTGCAAGCTTATCAGTCACAGCATATGCATACTGCTTCGGTGCAATTTTAATGGTTGTAACATCATTCTTTGTGACCAGCAAGTCAACAGATTGGAGTTTGACCCGATCTGAACTCTATGCCGTCCTCTATGCTGTAAGCTTCTGATATGTGTATGGGATAGTTAAGTTTGCATGTGTATATTGGAAAACACATGTTTCTGTGACATGTTCAGATGTAGGAGTTGCATCTTACAACCAAGTTGGACTTTAAGGATCTGTTGGGGGGCATTTATCATTTGCTGTTGGAAAATTTATTTTTAAGTTACTTTAAGGAGCAGATTTGAGGACTTTGAAAATATTGAACAACAAAAACGTAATCACCTCGCCCTATCACTGTATGTCTTTTTTAGACATCTGCATGGTATAGTAAGCATTTATCGGTTGATGGAAGTACCTCGTAAAATTGTTTTAAACAACCAAAAAGCACTACAAATTATGCAGTATGGTCGTTTGTTCTTTATTATCTGCACATTAGCTGCTTCATCTCTTAATCAGGAACTGAAATTGTAATTCTACACCTGGTAAGGGAATTGTTGCATCTGCCCTAAACTATGGGCTCTTGACTTGGTCAAACAAGATACTGGGTCCTGCTCTGGTTGCTTTGTACAACCCGCTCCAGCCTGTGCTATCAGCCTCACTGTCACTACTGTTCCTTGGAAGCCCTATCTACCTTGGAAGGTATAACTCGATAATCCAGTCCACCTTTTGATGGCTCTCTTTAGTTTTACAGAAGCGAGAAAAGCTCTTCCCAATTTTCCATATATCTCGTCTAAAAAACCAAGAAAATAATTGAACAACATGTGAAGATATTTTACAATGCAATATGTCTTCCCATCCCAAGTACATTACTTTTCTTATGTCCTTTAATATTTAGGATGAGAAAACAGAAACTGGAACCGCATCAAGCTGCATGGTGGTACGAGGTCTCAATTTGTCGCTTTGGAGAAAGCCTGACCCTGTTGTTTGCTTGTGGAAACAGCGTTGTAGGTGGAAGCCTTATCATAGGAGGCCTGTATATGTTCACATGGGCATCTTACCAAGAAAGACAAACTGCAATGGGAAGTGTCATGCCGGGCACACCACAAGCTTCGCAGCCTCTCATTCACGAGGACGGGTCAGGTTCCTCGACCTCATTGCATAAAGTATTAGACTAAGAGACCGAAGGTTAATTGTGAAACTGAATGTCAGTTCAGAATCTCTCCAATACTTTTGATGGATCTGTTTGTTGCCCTCTATCTCCCTCCACAGTCACAATGCTTATTAAAGGAATGGAAATCATACTCGGGAAACACCTATGCAGATGGGTAATCGTTTAGATCTGCGTTTTATCAATCTAGGATTCCAGCGCATGGGATCGAATGAAATTTATGAAGTTTCTTATAGCTTGGGGAGCTCGCTCCTTATTCAAACGGTGAATCGATTATGGGAATGATTCCAAGCAGAAGTTTTTTCGTCCAACCTCGCTTGAGCAATGAGAGCATGATGCACTGCTCTGTACAGCCGCTTCACCACCCAGCTAGTAATGGCAAAGTTCTTCATAGATATGATACACAACGTGAATTGCGGACCGACTGGATCCTGACCCCAGAATAGTCCGGGATGAACGCTCGAGTGTAGTCAATATCACATCTCCGATCATAGAGCCGCTTCTTCGATACGGTTGCGTGACCAGCTATCCGTTCGACTATTTGTAGAGTTACCTTGTCCTATTTACTCATGCTATGATAAAATTTTTTATTACCCTATCTCGTCATTTACCATGAATAAAATGATAAGGTCCGGTTACTAAAATCTTCTTAATTTGGAGATTAATAGTAAACTCTCAACCGGTTCAGTTACACATACTTAAGGTGTGCTCTTCGGGCCCTAGATTTGAGGCACTTCCACCGTCGCGGGATCTGAATCTGAAGCCATAGACGAGAGAGAGAGAGAGAGAGAGAGAGAGAGAGAGAGACGCTTCGGATTTGATTCGCCGCCTCCATTTCACTTCGAAATCTGCCCGGGTGCCCTCCTCTCAGTTGGCATTCCGTCCACCCATTTGAGAGGCCAGTCTCGGCGAAGTATCAGTTTGACCCCTCCATCGATCTAATTTGACCACCGAACCAACCTCCTCGGGCTCACCGCTTGATGGCTCCGTTCCCTGTGCTTTCATCTGCCTCTGACTGAATTCAAGCCACTCTTTTTTCCTTCATTTTTCTTGTTTGATGAATTTCGGTCTCTTGTTGACTGGGATGCTGGTTGAATGACTTCCCCAGGATTCGCCGCAGATCAGTCGCATTTTTTGGTACATGACCTGCTGCAATGGGGGGGAAAAGATGGCATTTTTTGCTCGGCCATGTCTTTCTGTTCTTTGAGTTCTTTGCCTACCATGCGGAGAGAGGGACATGAAAGTTATGTTTGTTAGGACAATCCTGTGGAAGATTTTCTGGTGGGATCTGATATTATCCGTGAGAAGAATTCGTACTTTTTCAATCTTCATAAGAGGAAGGCGTGGTCAGTCAAAATGGTGTTGGGTAAGATCACAGATATTTTCTCAGGATTGAAGGGCACCTTTTCAGGGCGGAATACCTCTTCCGTTCGGCTCATGCCAGCTTCTGTGGCCTCACCAAAGGCAGGTTCAGTTGGCCTTGCATTCGGTTTCTCCAGTTCCGGGCGGAAGAACCTTTTGAGGCTTTCGACATCTTTACAAGACCTGTCAACGTACGGTGGCCTTGTTTCAGAGGATGGTGATCTGAAGGTAACGACTTTGAAGCCGTCCCATCTTTTGCTTAGAGAAAACGCCGTGTCTAGCTTCTCAAAGGAGTGCACCTTAACAGGGGGTGTCCTAATCTCGCGAATGAAGTGGACACGTTTGCTCTTGTTCCTCTTATGCCTGATGTTGTTTGCCCTCTTAATATACGCAATGGCGATGTATATACACACTAATTGGTCCCGTGAAGCTTCAAAATATTACGTTGTACTGGACTGTGGGAGCACTGGAACTAGAGTTAACGTATATCAGGCATCTTTTAGTTACAGAAGGGATGGGAGCATTCCTGTGGTCCTGAGATCTTTCAATGAAGGGATTCGCAAGAAATCGGGCCACCAGATCACACATGCCTATGACCGAATGGAAACAGAACCTGGTTTTGATAAGTTGGTGTATAATTTTTCAGGATTAAGAAAAGCAATTAATCCACTCATTCAGTGGGCAGAGAAGCAAATTCCTCAGCATTTTCACAAGTCTACTTCTCTCTTCCTGTATGCAACAGCTGGGGTCCGCAGACTGCCTCCTGCTGATTCTCAATGGCTTCTTGACAATGCCTGGACTATACTGAGGAGGTCACCTTTCGTGTGCGAGAGAGGCTGGATTAAGATAATATCTGGCACCGAGGAAGCTTATTACGGGTGGACAGCTCTTAATTACCGCACTGGTATGTTGGGGTTTATGCCAAAGAGGGCAACATTTGGTGCACTCGATCTTGGTGGTTCCTCATTGCAGGTGACCTTTGAGAGCAGAGAAATTGTGCATAACCACTCTAGCTTAAAGCTCAGAATTGGTGCAGCCAACCATCACCTTAATGCCTATTCACTCTCTGGCTATGGCCTGAATGATGCTTTCGACAAGTCGGTCTCATGGATCTTCAAAAATCTTCCAGACGGCCTGAAAGTGGACTCAGTGAATGGTAATTTAGAACTGAAGCATCCTTGTCTGCAATCTGGGTACAAAGAGCAGTATATTTGCTCTCGGTGTGCTTCTCATGTCAAAGAAGGTAGGAGCCCTGTCAATGTGGGCAGGTTGGGCAAAGGAGGTAAACTGGGAATCTCTCTGCGACTCATTGGGGTGCCAAACTGGGAGGAATGCAGGGCACTTGCAAAAGTTGCTGTTAACCTCTCTGAATGGTCAAATCTGAGCCCTGGTCTTGATTGTGATTTGCAACCTTGTGCCTTACAGGAAGATCTGCCTCGCCCTTATGGCCAATTTTATGCCATGTCAGGCTTTTTTGTTGTGTATCGGTTTTTCAATGTGTCTAAAGATGCCACACTTGATGATGTACTAGAGAAGGGAAGGGAGTTCTGCGAGAAAGCTTGGGAAACTGCAAAAAGTAGTGTTCCTCCCCAGCCCTTCATCGAACAATATTGCTTCAGAGCACCCTATCTAGCTTTTTTGCTCAGGGAAGGTTTACATATTACAGATAAGCAAATCACTATTGGTTCTGGAAGTATCACATGGACACTTGGAGTTGCACTATTGGAGGCAGGAAAGGCATTTCCCTTACAAGCAGGACTTCGCAGCTACCAAATGTTCTGGCTAAAAGTTAATCCAGTGGTTCTCATCACAATTTTGTTGTTGTCACTGTTCATTCTGATGTGTGCACTATCATGGGTTTGCAATTGGATGCCGAAATTTTTCCGGAGACCATATCTTCCACTCTTCAGGCATAACAGTGCTTCCGCTGCTCCAGTTTGTAATGTTCCTCCTTTTTGGTTCCAGCGGTGGAGTCCCATCATTTCAGGTGAGCTCTTATAACAGGCTGTATGCCGCCTTGCTCTTGGACAATTGAGGACCCATATCCTGCTTTACATATTTGCTGCATTTTCAATGTACGTTCTTCCTTTAGTTAACATCATACTTCAAATTCTCTTCAGGGGATCAAAGATTTAAGACTCCTCTGAGTCCTACGAATGCAGACTCTCAACAGGGGCCATTCCAGTTAGGACACAGGCATGGTGGCAGCAGCATCGAGCTTAGTGATTCATCTTTCTTATACCCATCAGCTAGTGGATTTTCACACAGTTCTTCGTCCGGCAGCTTGAGGAATATGCATTTTGATGGCACTGGCATAGGTTCCTTCTGGTCTCCTCACAGGAATCAGATGCGTCTACAAAGCAGGAGATCTCAATCTCGTGAAGACCTCAATTCTTCAATTGCAGAGGCACAAACAATCAAAGTATAGGGCTTTCTAGCGCGGGAATTTGGTATAGCTCTTCTTTCTGGCGAAGGTTTCATGAAATATCAGAACTTGGAAAGCAGGGCCATTTTTGTTTCTTCGAAGACTCTTTGTTATTCCTGTGTTCTGCTGATCTTCTTCATCTGCGCACATGTGATAGACCCTAGTCTCAATCAGTTCTTAACATGGAGTCATATGAAGCGTTGCTTGTTAATCAGAAAATATGACCACTGAACATTTTTCGAGGTTGATTCTTGGTGAAAGTGAGTCCATTGCATGTCTCCCTTTTATTTTTGAAGATTCTTATCTGATTTAGTTTTTGCCAAAGAGTCTGATGCTCTTCAGTCTTTCTCAAGGAAAATGGGAACTTAATAGCATGTCCAAGAGGTTTTAGAGGGGAATTATTGCACGCCACGCTTCAGAATTGACATCTGCTGCTTGTACATCTTAAATCTCTCATAGTATTCCCTCAGTCCCCAGCTTGATTGCATCAATGAGTTTCCAAGTTTTTTGGTTTTTATTGTCTCGCTTATCTGTGGAATCATCCATTCCGATGAAATCTTCTTGTCACGATTAGAGTACTGGTGTTCTTTCTTGGCTTAGGTAATGAAATGATTTTTTATCATTATCCCTGCAGGTTGACCTCCCACTGGACTGGCTTCGAGGATCTTGGCAGATTCGATGTTACAAGTGCATTCCTGTATCAGCAGATGTATAGGTTACATCACTATGAACCCGCTGTCTCTCTGAATCTTGGTTGTCAGCTCACAGACAGCTCACAGCATGATTAGTCAGGATGAATAGTTAAAGCCGAGACTGATTGTTTGGTGTTCATAACAGAATCGGCTCAGTCATCACTAACCCAAAACGGGTTTTTTGCTCATGGGATAGCAGGCAGGAAGAAAGTCGTCAGGTACAAAAATGAAAAAGCTTGACAGATTTGTCGGTACATATCCATTCGACACTCTCTAATGCTCCTTTGTAAGTGTGAGAGCACGACTCGGGGATACTCTCACATATAGCATTCCGTTAGATTTATTGATTGGAAGTGATGAGCTAATGGTCATTGAAGAACAAGAATGATTATACAAAATCTCAGCTTCTCATATTACGTTTTTGTATTAGAATTGAAAATTTACTTCTTGGATTACAGACCAGATAGAAGATATGATCTTTACAATGGACAGATAACATATAAGCCTACGTATTTCTCACCTCAGTCGAACAACATACACGTCCTTAACAAGCCGAGAGCAGTCCAGGGAAGAACCAAATCATGGATTCGAGATCCAATCTGAAGGAAAATTCCTTTTAACGAGCTCCGTCACAGCCGTTAATTGCTGCTGTCTCAAATTGACCCTTGTACAAACCATTAATATCAATAGCTGGCGATGATTCAGTGCAGAACAATATTTTGACACTCGACAGCCTCGGTTAGGATTTTCCTCTCAGGTGTCAGCACCACAGTACATATTTCTGCAAGTTCCCACCTGTGGCAGCATTTAAGATGTGCATTTCGAAAATGCATGGTCTGATCTATTAGAGCTGTCAGACAATTCCAACTGTACGTTCATCATCTGACACAATCGAGAAACACCTGCAGAGGCTCACATTAAACTCTGCTAAGACTTGTCTTGTCCCTCCCCATCTATATTTCAATCAACTTCCCGACAGTACCCGAATCTTATCGAGCAGAGATTCTGGGCATGGTATCCCTTTTGCCTTCATCTGATACAGAAGCTTAATGGCTTCAACAGATAATCCATCATGCAGATAACCCTTGAGCATGGCATTTGAGCACACTATGTTCCTCCTCTTGTCAACAGCCATCTCATCGTAGACTCTTCTTGCATTTATTAGTAGCCCATTATTCGCATACATATTGACTAACCCACGCTGTACAGATTCATGAGTATCCATCCCAACCTTGATGGCATTTGCATGAATCTGTTTCCCACAATCCCCTTCATCCTTTATCCGACCAGAAGCCTTTAATGCGCTCGAAATCGTAGAGCTGCTAATCCTAGCACCAGACCTTCCCATATCCCTGAAATCACTAACAACCTCCATAAACCGCCTTTTCCGATACCCACTAGCTATCTTTGCGGTCCAAATGATAGCATCACGATGTGGCAGTTGATTAAACACAATGTTTGTGTCATTCCCAGTTCTAAATTTGCCATAGAAATTGATCAAACGGATTGGAATGGGCTTGTCATTGGAAGCACCGGTCTTTAGAATCCACCCGTGGACTTGCTTCCCCAGCTCAACATTCCTAGAGCGGATGCAGGCCCTGAGAACGCAACCCACCATCCATGATGGCACCTCAGATGACCTAAATCTGTCCCGAATACCCAAAAACGCCCTTATGGCCCATCATAGCTGCCATCCTCCATAAATGCAGCGAACAGGATTGCCCAAGTTACGAAGTCCCTCCGTGGCATTTCGTCGAACAGCCGACGCGCTGTTCTCATGCACCCGCATGAGACATGCATTAACAGGAGCCTATTGTGCAAGCCCAAGCTGGGCCTGAGACCACAGCGCTTCAGGTGCCTGTGCAGCTCTAGGGCTTCCTCGGAGTCACCCAATACAGTGCACTCCTTGACGAGGGACGAGTAAATCTCCAGCGGCACGGGTAGGGAGAGAGCATCCATTAACCGCAGTATATCCGTGGTGGATGTCTTCCTTGTGGATCTGGTCTTCGTGGGAAGAGTTCTCGGAGGCCCATCCTTCTCGATGGGTCGAGACGGAGTTTCAAAGGCTCCAATCGGGGCGGAGGATGGTTCTTCGGGTTGCCGCAGAGAAGACGGCTTCGACGGAGGATGAAGCAGGATAAGATTATGGTGACGATGATCCCTTACAGCGAGGTCCAGAGCATGACGATGTGATCGAAGACAAGCTACCGGAGCTGCTACAGCCCTAGGAAATGAAGGTGGTGATATCATAACACTCAGTTCATGCCGTGTATCATTTTCCGGTGAGGAGCTGAGAAGCAGAGGGGCGTACGAGGAAGGCCGAAACCCGAAAGCGGTCGGCGTCACAGGCCGAGCAGGATGTTAAATAACTAACACACATGGTCCATTGTTGAGAATCTATTGGGGGAATTAAATAGAATCCACAAGAAACCGGCAGAATGTGCCAGCTCAACGCTCAGACCCATCGCTTCCATCCATGAATTTTGACTCTTTCAAGGTTGGTCTGTAAATCAAAGTTAGTCAGAGCTCAGATTTCGAGAAATATATTGGGATCATCCGGTCGATAAAAAGCGATGAAACAGTCGTCCAAACTTGCAAGATCGAGGATCTTCACCTTCTGATTGAGAGAACCAAACACGATCGACCAGACATAATTCTCGTAGCATACCTCGACTGTCTGACACCAATGTGTAGGGCTCAATAACCTGACTAATACTCAACACGCAAGGAATAAAACGTGCAGCAGAAAGCTGGGCAGGATGGTGAGGAACACTTTTTATGGGTCATTTTGCTCTGTAACAACATGCAATGAAGTAACATAGTAATGGGATTATTGCTAATACTCTCGTGGTTCCAAGTCCAAAATGTTCTCTTTCTTTACTGTCGGTTCCCTCGTCCTACTATGGTGGATTCTAGAAAAGCATGCGATCGCAGCATGTTTTACTTGTGTGCACGGGCAAAATACTTCACAAGAAGTACATTCATAGAGAAAAGAGTAATCCAAGTTTCATCGCAAAGCCACTTAGCTATGGAATGGTCAGCTGATCCGAGTACCCAAAGGACTTCCACGACGATTCAAGCCGAAGCAGATGCAATTTCTCGACAAAAGGTTCCAGAATCTCAGCCTCCTCTTCGGGGGCAAAGGCCATACAGATGCTTAGCTCTTGGACCGCCTTCCCATATTCTCTGGATGTAAACAATGCCGTGTTATATCAATCACTGCCTACCTCTTGATCTGCTCCAGAATAATAGGATTCAGGGCTCATACCTGTTGAAGTACAGCATCATCCCATGATCTCTCCTCAGAGCCCAGTTATGGGGCTGCAGAATCAGCAATCTCTCTGACGCCATGATAGCCAACCTAACACAGATACGAGGAAACAATGTTCTGGAGAAGTTTTGTTTGCAAGAGATTCAAATATGGTGAAACTTTCACGGCTGATGAAAATTTGGTTTGATGACTGGAGGAGTGCAAAATAGATTCAACATGATCACTGACCATTAAGCAAGAAGAGTTGAAGATTTAGATGTACCAATAGTGAACAAAAAAACTACCTAAGATCTTGGGGCCTCAGTAATGGTGTGCTCGAACCATCATTCTCGTTTAACTTTTCGAAAGCGTTGTGAAAATTTCTCAGAGGAGAAGCCAGCATCAGCCCATGTGCAAGCCTTGACGCCCGTTTCCAGTAAAGCCTCTGCAATAATTTTCAGCTCATACTAATTTTCTACGAAAGATTGTTTCAGATAAACACGTTGAAGACCAAAGATAACTAGTTTGGGCATCTTGCTTACAATCAAGTTGGCAAGAGCAATCCCGATAATATCCTTGTTTGAAGCTATCTCAAGACCCAGAAGAGAATTGCCAGTTAAGTCTGAGGCCCTCGATTTTGGATCCTCCACACAACTTCCATTGACAACAGCAAACAAGCTATGACCTGATGTAACCTTGAATAGTTCCTATACACAACCCCAAGCTTCAGTCCCATTAAATGACAAAGGAACAGAGATAATTTACCAACTATCAATAAGAATAAACACAACATACCTCTGGGTTCTCTGTTTGGGGCCATATTAAAAAATCTTCCCCAACACGAGATCCCACAATGGTCAGACCGAGTCTCCAACAGACCTCTATGTAAATTATGCTAAGTAAAATTGCTGTCAGAAACCAGATTGGGGTTAAGACTACATTCATATAACACAAACAGATCCAGGAAAAAAGGGTGATCAAGCTGAGGAAAGCTAAATGCAGTCATATTGGTCACAACTGCCTGAAGTGAGAAACCTTACCACTGCCATATCTAGAGCTCAGTACAGAATGCAAGTAAGAGCACCTTGGATCTATAAGTATGGAGGCTCTCTTGAAGCCTCTGAACCTAAACAGGACAAGATTTACTGCCTCTAACACCTCGACCAAGTGACATCCTATGTCTCTTGGAATGAGTTCCACCTCAACTTCTTTAGCAATCAGGTCAAGCTCCCCCATCCACTGGCTTATTTTTTTCCCTGCCAAAGGCATCTCCTCTAGACTATTCCACTCTAGAGGATCTGTTGGGGACAAAATAGATCTCCTCTCATTTAAAAGGGACAGAGCATCCATCTCTCTATTTAAGGCAATTAACGCCTCATCTTCTGCAGCCACATACAGCAGAATCTGCTCCATTTTACCAAGAACAAATACATCATGAAAATAGAATAAAAGGAAAAAGAGATGGCAAAAGATAAATAGCAGAAGTCTCTCCTCATTGGACAAGGTCCAAGAGTTGATGCAATAGAGCTCCACCCTGATTGTACTCCATGATCATTTAGATGGACTAAGAAAATAAGGTGATTCTAAATAAGACTATCAAGAAGTATACCTTTGCAAGAGAGATGTCTCTGCCCTTGGACGAAAAGGAGATTTCTTGAGTGAACTTTTCCCGGGCAGCCTCAAGAACCTGAAAATAATACTCAGCAAAGTCCACAAATCAGTGGAAGCAACAGATATGAACCAAATTACAGCATAGTTACATCATGAAAATAAGGAAAACAGGTACTCGTAATATTTTTATGAGTAAGCATCATATAATAATCATAGCAAAATCAACCTCCTGGTAGATTTTGGAATGGGGCGTGTTCTTCTTCATTGCTTGGTTGCTAGAAAGAGGTGAAGCTGAAGCAGTAATCTGAGCATGCCGAGCAAAGACAAGGTTTCTCCTCCTCATTCCATTCCCCTTCACCTCCTCATTCCCGTTCCAACACTGAAGACGACGACAATCACACCTGACGATGATGGTCGTAAAGAGTAAAGGCATATTGGGTTTTGCCTTCCACCTCTATTGCTATAAATACAATAACTAAATACATCAAATGCTGCCCAACATTCTCTCTTTTAATCAATCGAAAGTCAAAGCATAATAAACATAAACAGAAGAGTGCAATCATTAATCCGAGAGTTCTTGGTGTCACAAGAGACGACTACCATCTGCTCATCCGTTCATGTGCTTACTTGCATTTATCAGGGTCCTATACGACATCTCTTTACTAATGTACACTGTCAACGAGAAATTTCTAAGCGGTCCTTTTCTTTAATACTCAATTGCCAGCAGTAGGCCTCATAATTTCACGCTTCATAGCAACGATCACCCAAAACTTTTGTTTTCCTTGAGAACCAATCTAACCACATAATTGGATCTAATAATAAGCACGATAAACATCAAAGAAGAGACAAAAGATTTAACTGTCTGATTCACCTGAGAGCTCGGTGATCACCGTGAGCAGCACAAATTGTCGAGGGAGCCATGCTTACTGGCTCAGCCGTCGAAGCCACCGGCGAGAACAACGAAAGGAGTCCCAACATCGCCAACCTCCCCACACGAATCCCAGTCGGTATCTTTAAGGAAAAGTGAGGAGAAGAAAAGAGAGAGAAAATGGATGTGCAGAGGTTATTCTTGAAAGTAAAGAAACAGCAGACAGCGGAGGGGCGAAATCAAGTGATGGGCAAACAGTCTACAAAGAAAGGGGAGCTAAGGGAAAGGAATCAGCGTCATCAAAGGCGAGCTCTGATTCAGAGACAGAAGATCCGACGGGCTCCCTACACTTAGTCCCCGAAAAAAGAGCAGGCGACGTCGATGACGGATATGAAAGCGACAGGGAGGACGACACAAAGCGAGAAGCGTCACAGCGAGACGAGGTAGAAGGAGAGCGAGAGGAAACAGAAGGTGGGCATCCGCTACTGAAGAGTGTGGAGCAAGAATCGCCAAGATCCATAATAATGAAGGGGCTGGCTTTCTCGATCCTGGCCGGTGCGGTGAGTTTTCTATGTCCTCGCAAATTCAAGAGCAATGGCAGTGGGATCCTTCGTCTCCTGCCGCAGAGCTGTCACGCAGCAGAAGAGCAGAAGCAGCCTTCAAGCATGGTCACTCCATAGAAGAGGGAAAAGGGTAAAAACAGGGAAGAAGGAAAGGGAGTTGGTCTATCCTGAGTGAAGAGGAAAGCTCTGTTTTCTTCCGTCTCCTTCCTTCCTCAGACCCCTCTGCTACCTTCTGCGGGCCATGGAGTCCATAATTATAGCCTTACAGAGGTCAAAAACACTTACCAAAAATATAATATATATATATATATATAAGCGTGAGAAAGAGGGTAAGTTGTAATTTTTTTGGACATTGGATCCACGTTTGCTATAAATTCTTTATTCCTTGTGATTTCACTTTTCTTTTTAATTAGTTTAATCCCATATAATTTTACGAGTATAAAATCTTATATTTAAATTCTTTCTTTCACACTTCTTTCACACTTGCATCGAAGAAAATTAAAGTTAGAGCTTTGATATTGTTATGTCGAGGTGGGAGATCCGACGGCTCATTTCGTCTTATGTATTCGTGACCCAACAACAAAGGCCGCATGTGATGTAACGAGCCGTTGGATCGCTGCAACTGCTGCTTTTAAAAAAAAAAAGCATTTTCTTATCTCTAATTGTTTACCCTAAACCACATTTAATTAATCTATATTCAAATATCTGTAACCCTCACCTAAATGTTTTTATCTTTTCAAAGAAAAAATCATTTAATTTTAGGACTGATTTGACGTCATAATTGCCATTATCTACATTACCTTTAGAAGCAATATTTTAATTTTCTAAAATTACTTTTTTGAGAGGATTAACTCCAAGAATAAGTGGTAATTTCCTCACGCATTGCTCTTTTTTGGGCCCAATCTTTGCGGATTTCTTTCCTAAAATCCAAATTAGCAAACCAAATTCCAATTTTGTTAGAGAAAAGTTGAGATTTTCAATAAAAGTTTTATTTTCTTACCAGAATCTTGAGTTTTCAATTTAATTTTTTTTATATAACTTGATATTTATAAATTTTATTATTGGATCAATTAAATTGACTTATTGAAAGATAAAAATTCCTTATAATTATAATTTTTTATTATAAAATTTTAATATGAAATCATATTTAAATAAAAGATGTGTGCTGAAATATATCACATCATACCATGTTAAATTGTGCTGAAATTCCCAAACTAAGACCGATAACACACATTGAACACATTTAGCTATACGGGAAAGTACATGACTCGGATTTCATACCCGTAAATTGGACGCTCGAGACGACCTTATGCGCTATGGCTAGAGGTAGAGCCTGTGGGAATGGGAAGACAAAGATGCCCATGTTACATCCTCTCAACAATCAATTATGGATAGAATTTTAGATAGAGACGTTAAACGGGTCGTGTTAGCCCGGAACTTGACAGATCAAATCTGGAGCCGGCTCGAGCAGCTCCTAATCCAACCTGTCCGTAAACTGCTTTTATTGGATTGAGGGACGGTTATGGACCGGGCTAGAAATTTAAGTCCATTGAACTGTAACCGACACGGAACCGCTTGTAAAACCAACTCGGACTACCAAAATCTTGCAAACCAACAGTCATATTTTGTTAGATCGATTTAAAAATTTTTAAAAACTATATATTCAATTAAAATAATTTTTAAAAAAATAAAAAAGATAGATGGTTCACGAGTCAAATGGTCCAAACCGTAAACCAATCTACTTGTAAACGATTTCAAACCGATTCATATACGCACGAACCGTGATCCGTAACTGAACTGATCTATTAAGTAAATGATTCGAATCATAACTGACCCAAATGATTGCATGCCTGTTTTAAAACCACTTACGGTAGGAATGGAAGTGCCCAAATTGACCCTGGTATCATATATCTTTTTCTTAATGTGCACCGTTGGAGTATCACTGTTTTACTTGCGGACGAGTAAAACATCTAATTAGTACGGAATTTAAGTAAACAGCAGCACTATTATGACGGCATATTTCTCCATTTAAATCAATTATCACGTGACAAAGATAAGTAACATTCATCCACTATTTGACTAAATGTTCCACCTAATGGCGAGTTGCCTACTCGGTAGGCATCGACAAGAATTGCCTGCAAACTAATTAAACGTGTGTCAATCACCATCTTTGACATGCTATAATTCAAATTATTATTATTATTATTATTATTATTATTATTATTATTATTATTATTGTTGGGACATTTTTTTTGTAGAAAGAATTTGCCATCCTTTTTGCTTCTATTAGGGGAGGGGAAGGACAGTGAGCCTGACAGGCTGACGCAAGGGAGAGATGGATAAGGCTTCAGACTTCAGTGGTGGGGAAGGGTGATGTCACAGGGGTCGGAACTCACCCGAATTTTTCCGTTCCTGCGATGGTGCTAAGCAGTGTCCCGTGCACTCTCAGCCAACCCGAAGCACACACACGCAGCGAAATAGCTCGGCGAGGTTTAGCAATCAAGGATCAAGATCGAACAATGCAAGGTAAGGGAAATCTCACTTGTATTCACAAACACGAATTACAAGAACACACAAAATCCTTACACGACCTTGCACGGCCACGTCCAAGTATATGCCTCGTACTCCAGCACTTGCACTCCTCACTTGGACGGGTGAACTTCACTCCGGGAGTTCACACTCAGCGTCGGGGGACTGGTCACACTGTTGCCGGGACTTCCTTACTCGACTATCGGTGATGGAGTGTTCTCTCTAACTCTCTCCAGTTGCTCTCCCCTTCTGCCTTACTTCGACCTTAGGACCCGGGGGCTATTTATACTTGCAGGTGGGGAATCCTCATCCCTAGTTTCTAGGGGACACCTCAGCTTCCATAACCACCCTTATCCCTTATTCCTAGGGATAAGATCGACTGCCAGCACAGTCCTCGGTCAGCACCTTGACCGAGACTCCATCGTTCCACGACCGGAGTATATCGGGCCTGACTGAGTGCCACCCGCACTCAGTTCGGTCATGGGCACCGCGCCCTTGCCTTGGATCAATTGCATGGAACATTAGCGTCGCTCGCCCCCGAGCGACTTCCCTAGCGAGTCTTCGGGAGAACCCGCATGCCCGTTGCTTGCCAGCTCGCCTTTGAACGGGTCTTTCGGGAGGTTGGGGCGTCCAGCCCACTTGGCCTTGACCGGGTCTTGCGGGAGTGCTCAGGCCCGCACGGCCCGCCACCTGTCGTCCGCCTTCCTCGCCCGAGAACAAGTCTTCCGGGCGGTTAGGGCGTCCAGCTCACTCCTGACCGAGTCTTTAGGGAAGTGGGGAAGTCCAGCTCGCCTTCCCACTTAGCTTGGCCCTCGCCCTATATATATCCCATTGATCCTTTGGCATTCCTTCCCTCGATCCTTTCCCGGGCTGCCATGCTATCGAGGGTCCGCTTGGCAGCCATTTCCGTGTCCGAGCATTAAGGGGCTGACAAACCTCCCCCACTTGAGGAAGCCGACGCCCTCGTCGGAATAGAGTGGAGGTACTCCTGGATCTTGTCCTCGAACTGCCAGAGTGTAGCCTCCTTTTCCCAACTCGCTTCCGACATTGGCAACCCTTTCCATAGAACCAGGTACTCCGTTCTCCGGTTCTTCTTGCTGTAACCCAACACCCGTCGGTCCAGCACACGGTCAACCTCCCTCTCCAATTCCGTGCGTACATTCAATGGCGCACGTCTTGCCCTAACGCGGTCCGCATCCGCATCCTCATGGTAGGGCTTTAGGAAGCTGACATGGAAAGTCGGATGAATCTTCATCCTCTCGGGTAGTGCTAAGCGATAAGCCACTGCTCCAACTCGCTTCACCACCTCGAATGGCCCATCATACCGCTGAATGAGGCCCTTGTGCCATCTCTTGCTCGTCACTTTCTTCCATATTTGGGGCGTCAATGTCAGCATGACCTTGTCACCGACCTGAAATTCTAGCGGTCGACGCCCCTGGTCCGCATATTTCTTCATGCGGCGGACAGCTTTGGCAAGGCTGTCCTGTGCTTCCTCGAGCATTTCCTGCTTATTCCGGGCAAAACGGTATGCAGCAGGACATGGCCCTTCCTTCTTTTGTAGGGCCACTTCGGAAGGGGTCAATGGTTGATAGCCCAAAGCGAGCTCAAACGGACTGAACCCAGTGGCTGAGGAACGGTGCAAGTTGTAACAAAACTGCGCCGTGTCCAACAGTTCCAGCCAATTCCGCTGACTGGCCGTGACATAGTGTCGTAGGTACTCTTCCAGCAGCTGGTTCATCCTCTCCGTTTGGCCGTCCGTCTGCGGGTGGTTTGCCGTTGAGAACTTTAGTTCTGTCCCCATCATATTGAAGAGATGGGTCCAAAACCTCCCGGTGAACCGTGCGTCTCGATCACTCACAATGTCCGTCGGGATCCCAAACAACTTGACCAAGTGGCGGTAGAACTCTTCCGCCGCCGTTTCCGCAGAGCAATTCTTTGGGGTAGGCCTGAAGATCCCATACTTCGAGAACCTATCTACCACAACCATAACTCCATCAAAACCCTTAACCTCAGGGAAGCCACTGATGAAGTCCATAGAAACCGATACCCAAGGTTTCTCTGGAATAGGCAAAGGCTGCAACAAGCCCGCCTCAATGCGCCGTTCCGCCTTGTCTTGTTGACAAATAAGACAAGTCTTGACGTAAAGCTCAACGTCGTTCTCCATCTTCGGCCAGAAGTAGGAGCGTGCCAACAGCGCCAGCATCCTTTCCCGTCCGGGATGCCCAGCCCATTGCGCATCATGATGTTCGCGCAATAGCTGCGTCCTCAGCCCTCCGCCGGGGACAAATACGCGACCACCCTTCGCGTAAAGCAAGCCATCTTCAAGCCAGTACCTCCGCACGGTACCATCTTGAACCTGCGCAACCAACTTTTGGTATACCCGATCCCCCTTCGCCTGATCCTTCAGTTTGCCTACGAAGGTGGACTCCAATTGGGTAAGCGCAGCAATCGTCTCTACTGCCTTCCTGCTCAGAGCGTCGGCAACTTGGTTGTGGCGTCCCGGCCTATGCTCCCACTCGAAGTCATACTCGGCCAGGAACTCTTGCCACCGGGCCTGCCTTGGGGACAACTTCTTCTGCGTCTTGAAGAAAGTGTTTGCAACATTATCCGTCTTGATCACAAAAGAGGTGCCGAGTAAGTATACCCGCCATGCCCGTAGGCAATGCACAACCGCCAACATTTCCTTCTCGTGCGCGGAGTAGCGTTGCTCAGCCGGCTTCAATTTCCAGCTCTCGAATGCTACCGGGTGCCCATCTTGCACCAACACTCCGCCTGCAGCACGATCCGAAGCATCCGTATGGACTTCGAACGCCCTATCGAAGTCCGGCAGCTTCAGCACAGGTTCGGCCACAATCCGGGACTTGACCTTCTCAAAGGCGTCTGCGCATGCCGCATCCCAAGTCTACGGTTTGCCCTTCTGCAGTAGATCGGTGAGAGGGGATACCAACTTCGAGTATCCCTTAATGAACTTGCGGTAGTAGTTTGCCAACCCTAGGAAACTCCGCAATTCGCCCACCTTGTTGGGAGCCACCCACTCCCTAATGGCTTGCACCTTTCGGGGATCCATCTTCACCGTGCCCCCGCCAATCACGTGTCCAAGGAAGTTGATTTCCTTGGTGCAGAACTCGCACTTCTCCTTCTTTACGTATAGCCGGTGTTCCCTTAGCCGCTGGAACACAAAACGTAAATGCCCAAGATGGTCCTCTAGGGAACGACTATAGATGACAATGTCATCGAGATACACAACCACAAACTTGTCTATAACATCATGAAACACATCATTCATGAGATTGCAAAATGTGGCTGGTGCATTGGTTAAGCCAAATGGCATCACCATAAACTCGTATGACCCATACCGAGTCACCATGGTCGTCTTTGGCGTGTCGCCCTCCGCTATGCGAACTTGCCAATATCCCGATCTCAGGTCCAATTTGGTGAAGAACTCGGCTCCACTTAGCCGATCGAACAAGTCTGCTATCAATGGCACGGGGTACTTGTTCTTCACAGTGATCTTGTTCAGCCCGCGGTAGTCCACACACAACCGCATCGTGCCGTCCTGCTTCTCTTGGAACAGCACCGGCGCTCCAAAGGGCGCCTTTGAAGGTTGAACTTTCCCCGATTCCAATAGGTCCTGGAGTTGTTTCCGTAACTCCTCCAGTTCCTTAGGCGACATCCGGTAAGGAGCTTTCGCTGGTGGCCTTGTTCCCGGAATCAACTCGATCTTGTGATCTACCGCCCGCCTTGGCGGTAAGCCCTTGGGCAGCTCCTCAGGCATAACGTCACAAAAGTCGCCTAGAATACCTTGCACCACGTCAGGAACGTCCGCGTTCGTGCCTTGCTCGGGCTCTGACTCATGGATCGCTGCAAGGTATGTTGACTGGCCCCTCTTCCAGCCTTTGGCTATTTGCATAGCCGAGACCCTCTCGGTCTTTATGTCCTCCGCATGGTTGAGGCCCTTAAATCCCCGAACAAAGCAAGGCTTCCTCGGGTCTGAAATGAACAAACCAGACACATGTGGCATGACTGAAACACAAGCTTTCACAAGAAAGTTGTTACCGAGTATTATGTCAAAATCGTCCATCGGGATGATCATGACATCAATGGCCCCTGACCAATCACCAATCTGCACCGGCACGCCTTTGGCCATTCCAAGTACCGGCCTGCTTTGAGAGTTGACGGCTTTGATGCGACTGGCCTGCTTCTGGATCCGCAATCCGTAAGCTTGCACAACACGATCCAACACGAAGTTGTGCGTTGCGCCAGTGTCCACCATTGCCTCCACTTCCTTGGTGTTCGGGGTCATCGGTATATACATCAGTCCCTGCTCCTGCGCCTTTCTTCCCGATCGAATGGCACCGAGAACTTGGAGAGGTGCCACTCTAGTTTGCTCGTCATCGGAGTCGGAGTCGGTCCTATTCACCAAGGCCGACAACTTCTCCCTCTTCGGGCAATCTCGAGCACGATGGGGGCCGTTGCAGATGAAGCACCCTGGGTGGGTCTTGGGGTCCTTAAGAGACGAACCTTCCGTCGCCTTCCCCTTCCCCTTGTCTCCTTTAGACATTTTCCCCTTGTCGGCTTTGCTAGCACCCTTGCTAGGCTTGGCCGCCTTGTCCTTCACCTTCTCGGCCTGCTTCCCCTTCGGGTCGCTCTTAGATATACGGATGTCCACCAACGCATCCGCCTTCGCCATTGCGGTCTGGAGGTCTTGGACTCCTTGCCTTCGCAGCTCAAGTTGAGCCCACGATTGAAGACCCCGCATAAAGTTGAACAATTTGTCCAACTCGGACATCTCTGTGACATCAAGCAATAAGGAACTAAATTCCTTCACATAGTCACGTACCGTACTTGTCTGCCTCAAGTTGCACAATGCATCCCGAGCAGCCCACGAAGTGTTCGTGGGAAGGAACTGCTCCTTGAGTTCCTTCTTCAGTACCGGCCAATCTCTGATGCGTGGCCGCCCGCCGGTAGCAGCGTCCTGCTCTCGGGTTCGCCACCAGAGCTTTGCATCGCCCGCCAAGTACATGACCGCCATTGAGACTTGTTCCCCCTCTGGAACTTTTCCTGCCTCAAAGTAATGCTCGATATCCCACAAGAAATTTTCGAGTTCCTTGGAACTCCTAGCGCCTGTAAAGGCTTTGGGTTCAGGTATCTTTACTTTCGCCCGAGATCCCTCTGCTTCGGCTACTCCAGCAGCCAGCGCACGTCGGAGGACGCTCACCTCCTCCTTCAACCGAACAACATCTGGAACTAGCGCTGCCAGAACATCAGCCATAGTTCCGTTGGCTCCAGACGTGTTGCCGAGGGACATTTCCAAAGTCGTGATTCGATCTCTTAACGCATCCATACGGGACATCCACAAGTCACCGCTCGCTTGCTATTCCAATCCTCGCACACCGCTTGAACGCGGCTCTGATACCAGCTGTCACAGGGGTCGGAACTCACCCGAATTTTTCCGTTCCTGCGATGGTGCTGAGCAGTGTCCCGTGCACTCTCAGCCAACCCGAAGCACACACACGCAGCGAAATAGCTCGGCGAGGTTTAGCAATCAAGGATCAAGATCGAACAATGCAAGGTAAGGGAAATCTCACTTGTATTCACAAACACGAATTACAAGAACACACAAAACCCTAACACGACCTTGCACGGCCACGTCCAAGTATATGCCTCGTACTCCAGCACTTGCACTCCTCACTTGGACGGGTGAACTTCACTCCGGGAGTTCACACTCAGCGTCGGGGGACTGGTCACACTGTTGCCGGGACTTCCTTGCTCGACTATCGGTGATGGAGTGTTCTCTCTAACTCTCTCCAGTTGCTCTCCCCTTCTGCCTACTTCGACCTTAGGACCCGGGGGCTATTTATACTTGCAGGTGGGGAATCCTCATCCCTAGTTTCTAGGGGACACCTCAGCTTCCATAACCACCCTTATCCCTTATTCCTAGGGATAAGATCGACTGCCAGCACAGTCCTCGGTCAACACCTTGACCGAGACTCCATCGTTCCACGACCGGAGTATATCGGGCCTGACTGAGTGCCACCCGCACTCAGTTCGGTCATGGGCACCGCGCCCTTGCCTTGGATCAATTGCATGGAACATTAGCGTCGCTCGCCCCGAGCGACTTCCCTAGCGAGTCTTCGGGAGAACCCGCATGCCCGTTGCTTGCCAGCTCGCCTTTGAACGGGTCTTTCGGGAGGTTGGGGCGTCCAGCCCACTTGGCCTTGACCGGGTCTTGCGGGAGTGCTCAGGCCCGCACGGCCCGCCACCTGTCGTCCGCCTTCCTCGCCCGAGAACAAGTCTTCCGGGCGGTTAGGGCGTCCAGCTCACTCCTGACCGAGTCTTTAGGGAAGTGGGGAAGTCCAGCTCGCCTTCCCACTTAGCTTGGCCCTCGCCCTATATATATCCCATTGATCCTTTGGCATTCCTTCCCTCGATCCTTTCCCGGACTGCCATGCTATCGAGAGTCCGCTTGGCAGCCATTTCCGTGTCCGAGCATTAAGGGGCTGACAGGTGAGACGATGGAGAGGGAGACCAGAGGAATCAATCATTGTTGCTGTCTGTCTCCTTAATCCTTCAAATAGTTGTCATTTCCAATGGAGGAGAGAGCGGACGATGACGGGGATGCCGCAATTTGGCCATATACATTAGGTGAGATGTTTGGTTCTTTCTTTGTTTAAGGGATTATTATCCTTAGGATCTGTGAGAAATATCCCATAATCTGCTTTTTATGCCTTGGGCATCGGGAAACATCAAGTTCAATGATATTTACCCGTGCTGATTAAACAAATTGGAGAATCAACCGAGGTATCAACATTTCTAATCAGACCCTTCTCTCTTGTCGAGCCGTGTAATTCAACTATCGAAAAGATTCTCTCCTGTTCAAAGATATGCCCATCCAAATTGCCGCAATCGCAAACGAGCCGTGGTCGAGATCTCTCTAGGAATGTTTCATCCGACCAAATCTCGATCGCTAGAAGAAGTCTTGATTTCAGAACGAGCCGCAATCGAGATCAAGCCTTGGTCTCGAAGCTCTTTCGGCCTTTGCGCTCCTCCTACGGTAATCCCAACGAACGCATACGACAAGAGCACGGCCCAGCAGCAGCGTGGGAATATGCTGCGCGCATGGAAAGAGTAGCATCGTGGATAAGGTCGTGGACCGAATAAGGATGCCCGACGGTCGGATAATCCTCTTTTCATATATATATATATATATATATATATTGGTGGCTCGGCCTACTAGAACACGGATCGGCTGGAAGCCCAGTAAGCCAACGGATATAAGGCGGTGCATGCCGAATGAGGTACGGGATCCGATCCCATGTCACAGTAGAACAACAGATTGTGGACATGGCTATGTTGACGCAAATCGGAAAGAAGCAAATCATCTGTGCAGTTTTACATGCACAATCTGATGCTCTCAAGTCGTGATCGTCACTGAAGAGAGCTAGTGGTCTTATCGTAAAATCACACTCAACTCGGATAATCGTGCACCGGAAGAATAATAGACAAAATAAACAAAATGTTCATGCACTTGTCAAATTCAAACTTTTTTTTTCATCATATATTTTTATAATTTTAAAATAAGATAATAAAAATAAGAATAGAATAAAGAGATATGTTAAATTTTATAATAAAAATTAAATTTATAATCTATTAATTATTAAATAAAAAGTAATATCACTTCATCAATTCCTCCCTCGTCAAATTTAAACTATGAAAGCAAAAAATGTTAGCTTTGCCTTTAAGAATGTATATTCACTTATTAGATTTGAAAAAATCACTTGATATTGTTTTTTCTTAAAAGAATTATCTTATTTTATTTTATTAACTCCATTTTTTCTTTTTCTTTTTTACTATCTTATCGAGTTTGATTTCCCTTGGACGAGTCATCTGAATCAACATCGGTGGGGAGCCAATTAGTGAGAAGAGACGCAGCAAAAAAAAAACAATCACAATCAATGGTCACAAACGAGACATTCCATTCCTCCAACACTCAATAATTCACTTGTGCCAAAACAGTAGCACTTTATTCACACCACGCCATTACTACGATCAAACAGCACACACCACGATAGGGAACACAGAAATAGACCACAGCACACATCAAATCCTCCTTGTCAAATGGTCATTATCAGGCACATCACCCAGCTATCACACATAGTGCCCGACATTATTCAAACCCTTGGCCCGAGGGGACTTCCTCTCGATCACACCCTATCCTTCGTCGCCTTTATTCCTTTCTTTCTACGTCTCAGGGCCTTTCGGCCCCTTCACATCACACACACACACACACACACTACGACAGTATCAGTCACAACACGAACCACCATTGCGGTAAAGAGCACTGGGTCTGGAAACAGTCTCCTCCACTACTAATGGTTATAACGCGCGGAGTCCGATTTTCTAGCCTAGGCCAGATGCCGTGATCGCTGGACCGCAGAAGAACTCGAGCACCTGATCTCTGCAAGATTCTCACTCCCGTCACCACCGAGCGGGGGTCTCTAACGACGGAAGCTCCGCACCTGGCGGGGCAGATCGGCCTCGCCCTCACGGAGCTTCACGATCGTGTAGGTGCCCGCACCGGCCAGTGCTCCGAGGGTGGGCGCTATCAGGTAGATCCACAGGGCCCTGTAGTTGCCGGCCGCCACCGCAGGGCCCAGAGTCCTCACCGGGTTCATCGAGCCGCCGCTGGAAGGCCTGTAGTCGCGCCAAAACAATACAAAGAAACGTACAACATGAATTATTGTTCCGGGAATCTTTGTTGTCTATACAGTTGCAATTATAGGGTTAGGCAGGCCGAAAGAATAGAACAACTAATTTCTGACACTTATATAAATCGATGCGTGACCGACCGAGCCGCATAATGCCTTCGACTGATTTGATCGGATGACATATAATATCTCATCCGATATGGTCCACGTCTTTGTCAAAATTGCTATTTTTCTATGTCACCGGCCCCAGCCCACAACTGCTGATCGTCCATGGAATATCCCTAACGTCTCGATGGTTCGATGAATTTTTAAATTAGATCGAAAAATAAGATATAATGTTCATGAAGGGAAGAGCGTACCCCGCGACGAGGATGTTAAGCATAACTGTGGCCCCGACCGCTATGCCAGCTAGCTCTCCGACCTAACGAGCAGAGAACATTACGTGCAGGAAGAGACAATAGACGATACCGTGAAAATGTTTCGTTGTAATGAGGATGGAGCCGAGTTAGTATTTACCGCACGAGTGTCTGTGGCGACAGCAGTGACCACGAAGAGTAGATTGAAGGTGATAAGGAACTCGAGGGCGAAGGCCTGGCCGTTGCTGACGGTGGGAACCGTGACGCCGCCCGACATGAATGGATGGAAGACGCCCTTGAGGGCGAACGAGGCGCAGATCGAAGCGGAGACCTGGGCGACGATGTACGCGGGGACCTGGACCCAGGGGAAGTGGCGCAGGGCTGCGAAGGCAATGGTCAGGGACGGGTTGAGGTGGGCGCCGGAGATGTGGCCGGCCGAAAGGATTACGATCATGACAGCGAGGCCGGCGCATGCCGCGTTCCCAATCAGGGTCTCGGAGTTGGCGTACTTCTCGTTCACGATCGGGCCAGCCGTGGCGGCGAATATGAGGATGAAGGTCCCGACGAACTCCGCTCCTAGCTGCATTAGTAATTATATTTTATAGAATTAACTCCTTCGCATTATACTTGTGTGAACCTGAGGGAGCCAAACAGAGCATAAGATTCATCTGGCAATAAGGTACACTTGCCAGTACAATAAGAGCACTAAATCCTCTCCATGTTTATGGAACAAATTAAACACAGAAATTCCCCCATTGGCCCATTTACTCTCCTTCTTCTTTATTATATCTAAATTCATAATTGCAATAAAAAAATTATAATTCCCATTTATAATTTGAAAATTAATGAACCTCTAATAATTGGAGTTACTAAATTGGCATCTTGTCTGGAAGCAATCAATACCAGCCAGCGCCCTGAACGGTCAAAACCTAAATTAAAATTAAGTATCACGATGCACTAGCCCTCGTCAGCTCTAGGTGATGCCAAGAAGTATTCTACAAACGGTTACGTGGTTCGTTGCACATGGTGCCTTCAAGATCCCTTTTTTTTATTTTCTATTTTTAAGAATGCATCCTCGTGCTGCTTGGACCGACAAAAATGTATTATAATGTTCTGATTCTAATAATCTTGACATAAACAAACTAAGGTTCCACAATTGGACATGTTTTGGTGTTGATCTCCGGACTGAGAGAGATGTGCTCCGAACCCACCACTAATCGACAACTCTCTAGACCTGTCGGGGCCTACTCAAACTCTGCATCCGTGCTATGACGAACATAACACGATAGTGTGAAGGTTAAAGTATATGTGATTTCGGGTCAATCACTCGTACGTCTCATCGTCCAAGATTGGACGAGAAGTTACAAGGGACAACGTTTGACGAATATTGCATTATTGCATCTCGTGTTGTATGTAAACAGTAGATTATTGTGGACCCACGACACGAATTTCTCTCGTTCCTTAGGGCACAGTGTGCCCAACTAATCAGTGAAAAGGCCATGCCCAATTAACTGTTACCCTTTGACCCTATATAAAAATCTAATATACATATATATATATCAATTAAATCATAATTTAGTTAATTAAAAGAAAAGAAAAATAGAAAAAAGAGGTGGGAGTTTAGTTTACCTTGCGGGTGAGGGAGATGTCAGGGGCGGGAAGGTCAGTGAAGCACGTGTGAGGTTCGCCCCACGTGGGAGCATACACCGGCAGGCACTTGCACCTTGGCATTGACTTCCTTTCGTATGACAGCGAGTCTATCCTCATCGACGGGAACAGCGGCGCTGGCGTCCCCGGAGTCGCTGGGGCCGACGCTGCCGTCGGCGACTCCGGCGCTCTCGGCGTCCTCGCTTCCGACATGACTAGCAGCTAGCAGATGCAGGTCAGACAGACAGAAAAATAAAGGATAAAAAAGATCTAATTTTTTTTTATTTTTTTTGGTGGGGGATCGAGGATCTGCGAAGCTGGGAACTGTTACATGCTTCGTAGGTTTTTACAATGTTTCCACTACACTTTCGTCTCGATCCTGTCCAGACTTGGGAACGCTAGATGAGTTCTTAGTAATAAAACATAGAAATTACGGGAGAGAGAAAGCAACTCTGAATCAAATGCTTTTTTTTTGGGTTTTTTTTGAGGTTCGAGAAATCGACAGTTACATGCTGGGAAGGCTTTTGTAAGCGTGCTGCTAAGGAATATGATGAACGAAAGTAGCCAGTTTAGAAGCTACATATAGGAAGAATGTTAACTGAAATGCATTAACTTGAAGAAGAAACTTTTTTCTCTAGAGAGACTTGGCTTGGGGGTTTTTTTTTTTCTTTTGGAAGGTTGGTGCAGAAAGTCAAAGTTTTACATGCTGAGGCGGCTTTTGTAGAGCTGCGATCATGGAAATGCGAAAATGGAGGGATCCAGATTCAAGATCGAACTGAAAATTGCAGAGAACAGTGCATGGATGGGACTGCTAGCGGCGGAAGAAGAAGACGGTGCGGACGACGATGGAGAGAGCGATCACAGGCCCAACTGACGAGGAATTTAAGGAACGAAGGATGCAAGTAGAGAGAGAGAGAGAGAGCAGACGAAGACGAGGACGAAGGAGAAGGAGGGAAGATGAGGAGAGGGGAGTAAATGCATGGGGATTATATAACACAAAACGAGGCAGCCTTTTCAATTCCGCGACATTTCTCACTCATTAGTCATTACTAAAAAAAAAAGAAAGTTCTCACTTATTCGATATTTGGGTAAATAATTGTTAAATTATATAAATTATATAAATTATTAAAAATTTTAATTATATAATTTTAAAGTTTTTCTTGAATGCCTGTCAAAAGAGAAGATTAACTTAATTTGTACTAACACGAACAATTAACGTTTTTTTCGGTTCATTTACCACCGCAAATTTGATCCTCTTTGTCCATTCAATGTGTGTGCGCGTGTGTGTATATATATAAAAGAAAGAATAATCAACCCATCATTATTTAGATAATTCAGTATTTTTTAATTTTATATTTAACTTTTTATTAATAAAAATAAATTATATCATAAAATTTTTATTTTTTAATAAATTAGTTGATCCAAATTGGATTAATTATGGTATAATATGCAGCGGTTCAGAACTTACGTGGAAAAAGTCAAAGGCCATCCCATCATCTTCTCACAGGTATCTACTTACTAAACACACATGACGCTAAAGTCACCGGATCAACAAAATTTGGCCCCGTCACAGCCGTTGGATCGTACATGAGAATCCACCGGACGGCCAGGATCGCAACAGCGTTGAGGCAGTGAGGTGAGCGACATCTCACAGCATTCGCACCGTGATGCAATATCCGACCCGTTTTTTTTCCTCTCCCTCTGTTTTAGAATTAAAACTTATTTTATATAAATAAAAAAACTCCGCCTTCCCACCACCCAATAATGTAACTAGACAAAGCAAGTTGGAGCCTCCGCCATGAACGAATAATTGAGTAGTTTATTGAGCTCTATACTATTATTATTAATTTAATATATGATTGGCTTTAATATATACATACACACACGCACACTTATGGTAACCGGTATCCCCTTATGGAACCGCTAACCATAACTTAATATACAATGATTTGAGTCAACCTTTTAGAGGATTTAAGCAAGTGGGGGATTGTCGGCTGCATACGCCTTCTTCTAATTTTGTCATTTTACTTTTAAAAAAATAAACCTAAAGAACAAATAAAGTGGTTCTACATACATACATACATACACATATATGACTGGTTGTAGGGCTTCTATGTCATTCACTGAGGTTGGAGTTGGGGTCACGAGCAGAAAATTGCAAGAATATACAGAGGAGGTCACTCGCGGAATTAGACGGTCGGATCAATCCGTGTGCCAAGGGAAATCGTGTGATGTCGACTTGAGTAGAACCACAAGAAAGTGCACGTCATGGAGAGCGATGGGCTGCCAAAATTTAATCAAGCCTCTTGGGGAGACGTGGTGGGTGGTGGTGAGTGACATTTTTTTGCGGTGGAAAGATCAATGTATGCATATTTTGCACTTTATAGATCGGCACAAGAAGTCCAATTTCTCGCTTTCCAATGTAATATGAACACATAATATTATGATGATGATGTAATTTCATTTTGGGAAGGAACCTTTCCAAAAGAGGCTGGGCTTGAAATTTGAATAGCTATGCATCATTTTAGTGTATCATAATCATTTTTGTTCACTTTTCTTTTTATTTATTTATTTATTTAGTATTCTTAAAAGGTAATTTTTTTTATTATATAAGAGATGAATCATCCTAAAAGAAAAAAAAAAGGAAATGAGCGGACTAAATAACATGGTAAATTATACGATGATAATTGAATATATAATTGCTTAATTTATTAGTAGTGACAGCATAATCCTCTTCTTGATCACCGTGTTTTCCTCTTTCGTACGCACATCGACACCTTCCCCTTCGCACCCCCTCCCCCAACACTTCTCCATTTTGCTCCTTCTTTTGACCTACTCCTTCGAGAAATTGTCAGGGTCTCATGCAAGCTCACCAGTAAGCTCGAAACAGACATCATATGCCTTGTTTCTTAATTCCCGTGTCTCGGATCGTAATTCAGGTCCCCGCGAGTAGAGTATGATCTATGCCATTGTTCCATCATCAAGTGCATTGTGGCAGCATTCATTTATCTCTGTTCATGAGGAATTACGCGCACAGATGATCTCCCACGTAGTGAATACAGGTGAATGGGGGGGCGTGCCGATCGTCAAGGAAATTTGGCAGTGGATCATCGGATCGGACCATTTCGAAGCACTTGAAAACAAATCCTAGTGGGAAGGTCCCTTTGGTTGGAGAGAGCAGTATTCATTAGATTTGAAAATCTCCATATCGATGTTGGGATCCTCCTCGCTCTCCGCTCTCACAATCCGATCCTTCCCCAATTGATTCATCAGATGTTGGACGTTCGAGAAAGAGGGACTGGCCGATCGATATTAATCTCGCTGTGAAATCACCACGTCTATGGTTTTACTATCGTCAATAAGACTAACTATGCTATTTTTGGTTCATCCAAAAAATTTTCCTAACCTCATAAATCTCCACCGAATCTCCCGGTAACTTTTTTTGGTGGGTACAGCTACAGACTTCTGTAGCTCAAATAGAGCCAATTGATGCACTTACCTCTGTGAAGAAGTCCCCACCCTGATTTGTTTTTCGACATTTTCAGACATTAAAGTTAAAAAGAAGGAAAATGTGTCCATTGGCTCACACAATCAATCTCCAGTAACTTCATGATATTACAGTCCCACCATCTTCCATTGCCAGAAAGAGACAAAACCCTACTCCTCCACGTATAGAAAAAGTAGAAATGGGGATTATGATTAATGATGATTTTCTTGTGGAATTGGCACCCAACAATTTCAAGCACGCGCTATTTCAGGTCATTGTAAGAGAAAGATATAGAGAGCAATTAATTAATCACCGGACAAGAAAGGGAAATGAATCTGGGCCGTAACCTCACATCCCATGATTCACTACTACACACTCCGGGGCTGCCTCGTCTACTGTTCTAACTTGATTCATCCCAGTTATTACAGATATATTAATCTGATGCTGCTAATGCAGTCACCAGTATATGCAGACAACAGTTATATATCATTTAGATGAGAAATAATTGATGTTCACTCCTCATTGCACCTAAAATGGGTTGTGGGTGGGCTTAACATGTAAGACTAACAAAAGAGTGGCTTAGTGGAAAAGTTTCCTTTAGAAATAAGAATAATGATTGCTTGTGGGAGAGCATAGAATGGTTTGACTATCACTTAAACTCATCATTCCATCAATTTCCCATATACAATGGAATTTATGTGGCACAGACAGCCAAGACAACTGATCCTGTATCACTACCGGATCCATCCTACAAGATGAGCCCTTGGGATCGATCACCAGCCGAGGCCTCGACCCCGGTTAAGTTCGATGGACGGGTTTCAACTCCTCCTCGAAATGCGAGTTAATGACCAACTTGACTAGCTGTTAACAGTGGTATAATGATTGAGATGAAGACGGGACACTGGGGGCATGATTCTGATGGGATTCTGAAGGAGAGGTCGGCGAGCATTCTTCAACTTTTTGTGTTCCCCTCTTTCTCCTCTACTCCATTCCTTTTCTGAAAGGAGTGGAGATTGAATGGCCCAATCAAACAGAAGCTCTTTATACGGAAATTCCAGGCTTGACAACCCACAGACACCATCATCGAATCGACGTCCATGAGCCAACCCAAATCAATCAATCAATCAGAGGGATCTGCTTCCCCAGAAGCTTCCCTTTCTTGATTTGACTGAATCTGCCTCCATCAGATGCATGAAAACAGCTTGCTCAATTGGTTTCTTACTCAAGTTAAATGAGGAATCTGTCTGCTTCTTCATTGTTGGTTCTCTTAACTCTTCCTGATATCCATGAGGGAAGCATTTCTTGTGCGTGCCACAGAGAAGGGGACTTTGTCATTACGTGACGGGCAACATATTGGTATCCAAACCTGATGCATTAGATGAAAAGAATAACCAAATTAGATTTTTCGATGAGATATGATTCCCCATATATGTTAGTCCAATAGATCAGTGACCAGTCTAAACGGTGTGTCTACAGCATCACAGTCTGTTCTACCGTTACAAGAATTTACATGCATAAAATGTCTTCAATATGTAGGCATCCATGTATAAATCAGACTTTTTTTTATCGTCATAGAACTCTTGAAAACAGGACTAAAATGATGTCGAGTCGGTAGATAGACATCGTGCATGTATCTGTACAAGCATCACCTCGGATTCTCAAAATAACTGTCGAAAATTATTTAGAGTAAACTTTTCATAATCTGAAATATGTCGTTAGTTCAGTATTCTTTCACAACCAATCCGAATCCGCATACTCATTTAGGGCTCGGTTCCTACTGATGGAATGATATATACTCGCTCTGTCTCTTCTCTGTCCCCTTTGCAAACAGTCATTGAAATCCATAAGGAGACAATGCTCGTGGTGGTTCACTTTGATGTGGGTACCAGCGCTGGCTTCACCATAGATTCATGTAGTCCCCACCGGCCACCACATTTGATAGACGATTTGGAGTAGATGTGGGCCGTGGGCCGACGAGCACGAGGCATAAAGTCAACTTTCATGGTCCAAAAGCTGTCGGTGTATGTAGACAAATAATACTGTACATCCACGAGATGAAACATGCAACGTGCACGTTGACCTTGGAATCGCATGTCTTACGAGCAGGGCCAGACGTGTGGTAGAGCAATGTCCGGTCCAGCCATGCTTCTTATGTCCTCGTTTTCCGTGGAGTTGACAAGGAGCATATTGTATATGGTTAGGCAGAATTTGTTTCCGGCAAGCACTTTCCCTGGTGGTCGACTTCACATTGATGTCTTCTAAAAACGGAACAAAACCCAGATCTGCACAGTTCTTAGAAGTGGATATCAACCGTTCCCCTATAGCGTTCCTGCTATTGTAAGATCGGTAAAGTTCAAACAGTCTGTTACACGTTTGATGCAGATGTTTTGCCGGATTTCCAAACAGTTTATTGATCGATGCAGATGCATATTATGGAGAAATAACGAGGAATAGATACAAATAAGCTTAGAAAAATTGTACGAATACAAGCTGGATCGGAACTCACTAAGAATTCCCGGCAAGAGTTACCGAGGTAATTGTAGATCATACAGTGTCTTGAAAATATGCAGAAACAAAGACAGCTAAAGCAGCGAGAGAGAGACCCAAGAGAGGGCCCGAAGGAGTCAGCTTCCGTGTAGCCGCTATGCGTATTCCTGACAAGAGTCCAAGATGGGAAAAATCAGAATTTGTAACAGACGAGAAGTTGAAAATGCATCAACTGGCTTCAAAGGCAGATGGTTGACATATCGAAATGCTGGGAAAATGAGGCCTACCAAACACAGAACTGAAAAGAAAGGCAGAGCCAAATCCAAGTGCATCTCCTGATGCTTTTGTCTCAGGTGATTGCATCAGATAGCAGGCCTGTAAAAAGTGCAGCGGTGTTTGCATTATTGAAAAATTCCTGAAAGAATAAATCTAACATCCATTGGCAAGGAATAATTGAAGTTTGGACCAACAATCCAAGTTGGTAGTGTTTGCTTCATCACTTTTTGATGCAATTGAAACAAGTAGCAAATAGAGCCACAACCAATATATCATCAAAGATAAACTTCACTGGAAATGTGGAAGGAATTAGTAAGGGTGGAAAACAGTCAAATGGGTCCCATGCTCCTGTTTGGAATGCCTTCCAGTCACGGACAGATCCAGGAAATTCATCCAAGGGGGGTGAAACTTAACATAAGAGTCCAAGGTCGAGTTTGAGGGGCGACATGAGATAATTTAGTAAAATATCAATAAAATCAAGTAAGATTTATATAGTACTTCAATGGTTTTCTCGAATTCAAGGGGGTATCAGCCCCCACGCCCCACTAAATCCATCCCTGCTTTCAGTGTACCATATGCACTCGAAAAGTTGGCAACCATATTCTCAACTCAGAAAAACATTCAAGCAACTTGAAAGAGTCGGAAAAATTGAACCTTCTGTCTTGGACACCACTATGACAAGATCATAACACAAGCACTTATCGGTACATTCCAACACATAATGTCTATGCTATGATTTAGCATGCTTTCATCAGCATTTAGTCTTGGTTACGACAAGGGTCCAGTGAGAATATGAGTACCAGTGAGAGCTTATAGGAAAGGGACAGTTTCCTTTTCTATCTCATATTTTGTGGTAGATTCCATTCTATCCTCCTATAATTTGAGACACCAAATTCCCAATTTCTTAATACATTTACAAGCTCCAACATTACAAAAATGCCATCACAATCTGAACAAGATCAGGAGATCACTATTTACTCAAGGGTCATAAAAGATCATAGTGTTGACATGATTCAAATGAGTGGGGATACACACTCCAAGCATTGCAAAAGAGATGAAGGATCCCCTTGGTATACTTGGACATTATAAGCAAAACAGGGCATTAAGGATGACATGCTTACCACATTTCTGGTGTTGCTTTGAGTTTATGGAAAAGTGACAGCTGATAGATTTTTATTCTTATCACTATCTATTCAGCTGCTGTGGATCATCAAGCTAAGAGGATTTTATTTCATCCGAATAAAAGGGCCTAATAGTGATGCTTCATCTGGTATCCAGTTAACATCTAAAATATATGATCAAGGAGAGTTTGACATGAAGATCACTCTGAATGCTAAGAAAAAAAAGCTGCGGCCCCAGGAATTTACAGCGTATTTCAAGGGGAGAGACACATGACCATTTTCCTGAATGAATCGTACAGCAAAAATTGGTATCATATAATCTATGAATGACCATGTTTCAGTCAGCATTTCTTTTGCGTCGTTTATCCTTGCAAAAGACTGTCATCCGACAAAGTTCAACTTTTGAAAGAGCAACTCGGAGAACAGAGAAGGGATGAATGTGTACTTACAGCAGACATTAAAGCTGCGCCGGTCAGCCCACCAGCGAGCGAACCTTTGCTTCCTGATCTTAAGTCTGCAACCAACATTTTGAACAGCTAAGCATATGGAGAGGGCCTTTAAGTGAGAACAGGACTAAGCGAGGCTCTTCATAGACACAGGCAATTGTTGGGACACATATTCTGACAGAACTGGAGATGACAAACCAAGAACAGCTACAATGAGAAAGGAAACATTTCAACATAGAAGGGAAGACGTGGGGGAAATGCTGACAGGCGAAGAGGCCACCGCCGAGGAGGAGAACCCCGTAGACAGCGGAGGTGGCGGGAGCGAGTTCGGCGAGCTGGGACCTGCAGACCAGAGGCCGCGTATTGGGGTCGGTAGGCCCGGATCCTCTGATGAGCCTCGAATTCAGCCTCAGGCTCTGGTTCCTCCGAGCTATGGAGCCCGAACTCGACAGAGGGCAAATGGAACAACTGCCATTGGAGCGTGTCCTTCGAACGGCCGAGGCCGGTCCTCCTGATGGGAGCGCGAGGGAGAACACTAAGGATGACGATGACATCTCTCTCCCTTCTCCCTTCCCTTTCAGGTCAGGTCAGGTCAGGTCAACTGCGCACTGCTGCGGGTAGAAGAAGAAACGTATAGAATGGGCCTAAGATGTTTGGGCCACAAGTGGACCGGCTTCAAGCTGTCCACTGCTACAACGTGGGCCTCACCGGGCCGGATTACAACTCAACAACGGCAACTCCTTTGTTCTCTATCAACATCGTACAATGTCGAATAATCCGCCGCGTGCATCTAACTCTGCAAGACGTAGGTTTAATCTGATAATCATTTTCCCTTTAACCATTTATTCGGGAATTGCAGGAGGAGTCGGATCACACGATATTGTCAACCCATAAACTGAGATTGGTTACCATCCAGATGTACATACACCATGAGAGGTCTCGACTCCTTGTATTGCAGGTGAAGTCTGTCAAATGACAGCTCTGCTGTCCACAGAGTCACATCATGCCAAGAGAACTACAAGTCGCTGCTGCCTGAGCCACATCTTCACGGTCGAATAATTGCGTGGTCTTCAGTTAAATTGATCGACTTGCAGATCTATCTCGTGGCCATACACGTATAATGAATACCGCTCATTTTATTGTACACAAACTGACAGTCATTCGAAATCGATTTGACTGGAGAACTTGTCCGATTCAGATTAATTTGAGGTCCCATGTCCCTCTATTTTCTTCTGATCAGGTCTCGATTTGTAGTGTGAATGCGACTTGATCTGCTGAGACGGGGATGAGGGACATCCCCACGACAGGGACTGGTCCAAATTCCTGTACATTGTCGGGGTGCATGGGCGAGTGGGCTCCTATTTATATGTTTAAATTCGATGCCATGGTCGTGAGTGCACTCTCTTCCTCCCTATTAATTCCAATTTCCACAATCGTGTCAGCCTCCCTAAAGAAGATGACTTATTGTGTATGGAAATTGACCAAAACTCTCCTCCTTTGCCATTCCTCTATCCATATTGTCACTTTCCAATTTTTACAAGAGAATTCACCTCTCCACCCAACATAGGAATAGGAAAGAGAGATCACTCAGCAAAATTTCATTATTTTAATAAAATGAGAGATAATACAATGGGACCCAATTGCAGTTCTTTTTGAACGAGGAATGCCTTTTCCTACTCAACAACTCTCTCGCTCTCTCACAATGGCATGAATGCAATGTACGTTCTTCATTCAAATTAGTTAAGTTGCTGTTGCTTTCAAGGAAAACTCTTGTCAGGGGAAAGCTCTTAACAGCTGCGTCCAGCCCACCTCCTCCAACAGCTCACGACTCCTCCTTTGTTTCACTAAGGAATAATCGGCACCCTCGTGCCTCTGGCCAATCTGACCTGCCACAAAGCTTCGTGACAGCATAGATCCATCCGACCCTTTTTTAAAGGAATGGGCCACGCAAATACCATACTGTTCTGAGACAGAGAACAGTGTAACCGATCGACACTCAAGCCATACCCATCAGTGAGAACCGATATGGGACCTTCAAACAATGAGGGAGCGTTGTCATCCGGATCTCCCTTGCCTTAATATGTTTAAAGTTGCCCCAAAAAAAAAAGTCACAATCATTCATGCTTTCTGTTCTGATGCACATGCTCTTACTTGAGAATCAAAGCAAACAAAAAGGACAAAGGGGGCATAGAGCAAGGAAAGCTAAAGGGTGTCATGGAGTGAAACATGTGCCAAGTGTTCACATCCAATGACAAGCAATGCTCATCAAACTCAAAGTGATGTGATGTGTCAGTAATAGGAACAAAAAAAAACGTGTTACTTGGATTGTCCAAGTGATGTGACTTGGATTTGATTTAGAACCCCTAACACAACTTTATTAACTAAATATTATAATAATAAATCAAAATATACATACATAACATATACGTAAGGCTAAGCAGACCATACCATAGGCTATGCCAAGAGAAGGCAAAGACCTTAATGTGATAAAGAGGGAATTCGAGTCGTGCATCTAACATCGCCCTTGATTATATTCATCTTTACAAAATCATTAACCATAGTGTTTGATCCCATGTATCAGCTCTACCAATCAGTTCAGCAAATTGAGCCCACCTCCTTTCCCAGCCGAGGGAGATGAGGAGAATGCTGATGATATGTTGTCCCTCATTAGCTCCACCATCTCTGTGGCAGAGGGTCTCAGGGTCGGCGACTCTTGGAGGCAATCCCTCGATAAGGAAACCATGGCCTTGGCCTCTTGGAGATCGAAGTCCCCGTTCAGCCGTGGGTCCATCACAGCTGGGCTGATTTCGGAGTCGCCATCGCCGAGGAGGAGTGAGGCTGCAGTCGAGGTCAGGAGCTGCCCTCTCTTCGAGCAGAAGGCCTCCATGCCCGTAATAAGCTCGAGGAGGAGGACCCCGAAGCTGTAGACGTCGTTCTTCTTCGAGGCGATCCCTGTCCTCAGGTAATGGGGATCTGTGTAGCCCGGAGAGCCCATCATGATCTGCTTCATCCTCGGGCTTGAAGATGATGAAGGCGGCATCACCTGTTCATCCATCAGCACTGACTCGATGTCATTAAACGACCGACAGACAAGTATCGAATCGAGGTGTCAGTTACGACACTGGAACGCTTCGACCGTACCAGAGAGGAGAATCCCATCTTAGCAGACCCGAAGTCGCACAGCTTGCAGCTGAGAGCCTCGTCGAGCAGGATGTTCGAGGCCTTGATGTCGCCGTGGACGATCTGAGGGGAGCATTTCTCGTGGAGGTACTCGATGGCCTGGGCGAGTTGGAAGGCTATCACCATCCGGTTCCTCCAGGAAAGAACCGAATCCATCTCGGCGGTCCCTCCACTTCCGTGGCCGTGGAGCTTTTCCTGGAGGTTCCCGTTCGGAACGTACTCGAGTACCAGCGCTCCTTCTCCTGGAACATCGAAGGGGAAAATGCAAAACCCGAATCAGGCCAAACAGTACGTAGTGTCAAAGATGACTAGGATTGTAACGCTACAGCTATGAATTGAATTTAGAAATGGACTGTGAACGTTAAACCGCGAACAGAGAAGAGTTTCATCGGGCATTTTGCAGGAAGAAATCAAAATGGAAAGTACGCTTAAGAACAAATGGAAGGTACCTTCATCGTCGCAGAAGCCGATGAGCCTCACAATGTTCTCGTGGCGGATTCGGAGCAGAATGTCCAGCTCCTGCCTAAACGAAATGTTCAGCCGCTCACTCCCTGCGTGAACCTTCACGGCCCCGAGACCCGATCCAGCAGCGGCCCCGCCGGAGAACCGCCCCAAGTAGACCGTGCTGAACCCGCCTGCCCCAATCAACTCCCCGAAGTTCGCCGTCATCCTCGTTATATCAGCCCAGTTGAGCTCCCTCACCGCTGGCACCGCTGCCGCTGCGCTAACCTCCACATCCTTCTCGCCCGTACCTGCAGAGACACCGCTCTCCCCGCCGTCCTCTGTGACGTTGACCACGACGCGGTTGGATCTGCGACGCCGGAGCTTGAGACACAGGAGCTTGAAGATCCCCATGGCGAGGAGCAGAGCAAGAAGTACAGTGGAGGCAGCAATCAAGGGCAAGGTGATTCTGGGGCCTAGGCCGCTGGGTTTTGAAGCAGGCGTGGGGGGCCCAGCCCCGGCGGTATCGGTGGTCGCGGAATCTGCGGCGAAGGCGGGCTGGGGCGAAAAGGGGGTCAAAGAGAAAATCAAGAAGATGGGCCAGCGACCACCGAACCAGCAGACAAAGAGAGATTGCCCTTTCAAACCCAAATCCTCCTCACGTTCCTCCATTGATGAATGGATTTTCTTTATAGAAAGGGGATGGGAGCAGGATCAGATCTGCGGATAGATGACTGAAGCTTCCTCCATGGGAGAGCGGGTGAGGAGGTGAGTTGGTTTTATCAACAGTGTGCTTAAAGTAAACCGACCGACATTGACTGCCGAGAAAGGAATAATGGTAAATTTAGAAATTTAAAGAAGTTTGGGGAGCAAAAAAGAAAGAAAGAAATATACGCACATAAAATATTGATATAGCTCAATATTTACGTATTTAAATATGTTATTTTTTTAAAATCTTATAAATAAATAAAATAATAATGAGGGTGAAAAAAAAATTGTACCTCTATAATGTTAGTCAGTAGGTATTCATCGGAGACATGAAAGTCAAGAAATAATTTAATGCAGGCGGAAAATGAGTTAATAATGGTAAGTAAGAAATTGAATGGGAAAATTCAGCCAGGGCCCGCGCCACTCTTTTCTCCTCAATTGTATAAAAAAAATATATAACTTAAATAGGATAAAAATAAAAATTATAATAAAAATCAAATATATTATAATTATTAAATTAATTAATTATATTATTATATTAAATCCCATTTTTTAATCATTCTTATTTTATTTTCAGCTGCCCTGCTTCCCCTGTATATGTCTTAGACGTGTTCTTGTCATGTCGGTGTCTGTACTTTGCCGCTTAATTTCTTGGCTGGCTCAAATGTGATTTCCTCGGCAAGCCAGGGGGCGGTGGGTATCAGCATGACATTCGATTTATTCATCCACCACGGGTTCGCTGGAAGTACTCAATAGGATAGGAATCAACTTCGCTCCACCGAGCTGATCCGGTACTCCCTCCCGCACCGTTAAAGCACGGCAGGGTAAAGAGAGAGAATTCAGAAATATGAGAGTCACGGCTCATTTTCGCGGCAATCTTACCCGAGTGAACGCTCGGAAACGAAAAATTAATAGGCGGGATGGGCAAGGACTCTGTTGTCGTCAACAAGACGGCAAAGATTGGGAGTCATGAAGGGAGGTAGACTTAGCGTGGTGCCGTCGGCATGATTAATTTGAAAGGTAGCCATTGCTCACCCGCCTAGCTACTTTTCCCTTCCAATAAAGTTTTGACGGTAAGTATGCGAACGGAAAAAATTTTATAATCAGAAGAATTATGTCATCCAGCGAGTTCATACAGTTACACATGATGGGGAGGAATAATGGACCGTGTTGACAAAAATAAGTGACAGAAACGGACATGCAAAATGACAATTAACACTCAGCCTCATGACAATTAAGGGTTTGTTTTTGCCTATTCAAGTCCCCCTCGAAGATCCGATGCTGGTCCACTTGGGGATCGCTCGATCGCCGCCGGCCGCCGTCTAACAACCCCACCCCCCACGTTTTCATCTCCGCCCATCCTGTGATATTCCCCTCCTGCCTATTTACATGTCTTTCCATGAGTCAATCAGATGACAATATCAACCCAGTAGACACATTTTTAGGAAACAAGAAAGTAATGAGGGCCCATTTTAGGTAATAATTGACTTCTTCCTATTTTAAATCAATGTTTTTGTCGTTGACCAATAAATTGCATATAAAATGATATTTATCTTTAATCAAATAAGCATAAAGAGGGACGAATTCTAAATCAAGGATGCGCGTGTGAGAGACAGAGAGAGATGACCGACGTTGAGGGGGAGCTGCTGACGACGATGGACATGGGAGGGGGGAATTTATCAACTTGGTCGGTTATAATAATTTCCTCCCTCAGGACAGCACGGGCGAATGATTGGCCGGACGGATTTGGAGGGTGAAGGGATAGATAAGGGGAGTTAATGTGGTCGGTCAAAATGGGAGGTTAAATATTGTAAATTAATTAATTATTTTATTATTTATAGTTATCTTAAAATTTTAAATTAGGAAATTTTATATTAAAATTCACCCATCTCTCTCTCTCTCGTAATATCGACTGATGTACACTGTACGGGAGGAGGCTCCTCCATGCATTGTTCCTCTCTGTACATCCTGCCACGTGGACATTGCGCACATTCTCCCTTCATTAATTACGCTGCGAGAATCGATCTTCTTCGGCCTCCGCGATCAGCGGGACTCCTCCGTGGTCTCCATTTAACCCCGTCCTCTCCCTTCGACGTTCATCATTGATGATGATGGTGATGATGACGACGGTCACCATTCACTCTCGGTGATCCTGAAAATATTCCGTGCACATGCTAACATGCTATGCTGGGTGGTACCGTAGGGTGCTTGATCTTAAATGGAAAGATCTCGTGTGTCATGATGCTATGGAAGGTTATTCTACCGGAGAACCGTATTATGGATCGCCTGAGATATGCTCGTGATGATAGCATATGGGTCGTGCGTCTCGGTTCTTACTCCACCACCGCAAACTCGGTTAAATCCGCACATCCTCATGATATGGATATGCCATTGGCAATTCAATTTAATTGATGCTATCAAAACTCGAAAATTTTTAATACTTTACTAGCTCGAATCCAAAATTTTATTTATATTTTAAGAATTAACGAATTATTTTAACTAATTTGTATGGATAGTTATTCTGCAACTCCTTTCGAATTCAATATGGAACTACAAGGACGTGTTTGGTTCCAATGACTCTAGAATATCGAATTTCATCCGTTCAACTAATTTACAACAAAGGGCATACTATGCAAAAATCTCACATTAACATCTCTTGATCTCATATAAAGAATAAGCGGTACCTACTCCAAGTTCCCAAGCTCTCTCGTGCAGTTTTAGAATGACTTTGCCTTCCAGACAGATGATGCGCGGCGGAGTTGAGCTGTGTGGACCCCACCACCCCGAAGCTGATCTGTCAAATTTATTACTCGGGCTCGTCGGCTCGATATACTGCTGGGCCCACATGTTATCTTAGTTTAATTGGGCCGGCCCGGACTTACTACAGGCAAGACCAAGACGCCAGTGGCATTTTAAGTTTGCCCAAAATCTATGGGGAGGTTGAATGGCAAAGAAGCAAATCAAGTGCCATCACGGAGATGTCTCTAGGGAAACCTCACGCTCTCCCGAGCCTTATTTCGGGACGGCTCTCGGCCTCGTGTCACTATCAGATATTATTTTTTTTCCCTATTAAGAATGGGAACTCCACTTATAAAAATCAAATTCAAAATAATTTGATAAGAGGGAGCATTGCTCCAACCTAAAATGGAAAATGAAATCAGGCAAATTTTGTCAAATTTTTTTAGGTGTAAAAGTGGAAAAGAGTAGTTGGAAGTGGGGAAGGAGAGTGGCGGCACGTGCGAGGACAAACTTGGGAGAAATTTATTCATAAAATTTGAAGATATAAAATTCTTAAAATATAATTTTTTTTATTTATAAAATCTGAAATGGAAGAGTGTACTTGACGTAAAAAAAAAAAGAAGAAGAAGGAAAAACACGGAAAAATCAAGTGAATGTAGGGTGATGAAAGGGCAGTCAGGCGGGAGAAACGCCACCGCACGTTCACCTTCCTCACCCCAACCTTTACCCTACATTTAATGGGCCACTTCTACAGCTGTACCTGCGTTGGTCTTGTCCCCCCACCCCTCCTCCTCTCAATCTCGACATCTCAAACGAGACCATTCGATTAATTATCGTCGCGAGTCATGCGGCATATTAAGCACTCGACTCCCCTTTCGGTTCGAGCTCTCCTTCCACCACCCACCCCCACTTCGTTCGAGGCAATTGGGTATCCAGACTGTTGATGCGTAACCCTGTTATTTAGAGATCGGGGGAGTTACCTGCCCCGGAGCCCCTGTCGTTTTGTTGACTGCAACTGGACTCCCCCAAGTACGCCATTGTACCTATTATGGGTCTCCCCTCCGTCTCCAAACAAATATGTATACGTAATACGCGCTTGCATATGTTTTCTTTTTACTGACAGTATACCTGATTCCAACTCATCCTTCACCGCCTTTTGCTCTGCATCCTTTAGTACTGCACGATATGCTTCTGCACCTTTTCAGCTCGATGGATTCCTTTCCAGTAAGTCTAGTTCCATTGAATCCGCCATCTCGCTGCACATCCGTCGACGAGACGCTCAAAACAGTAGCTTGAACCGAAGTTGTTTTGAATATACATTCGTCAAATCTAAAACTTCAAATCCATTAATTTTCTTCTCTTTTTTCTTTTTTCAAGGGGAATCTGCACCATCCATCCTCCTGCTGTTCAAAACGGCAGTCATAGGCTCTTTCACGCATGGTGCACGGTTTGTGGAAACCCTAGCCAACACTCGCCGGCTCGATCTCAGTTTTCGCATGCGGAAAATATGACGGTTGCTCGTCAGATTTCCGCTCGATTCTTAAGAGATTGGGTTCGTGTCCGATCTAAAAGTTAAACTAATAAATGATAGTAACCAACCGTCTTGTATTTTTGGAGTTTGCTTTGTAATCCTCATACACGGGAGTGGGGCTAGTTCAAATAGAAAACGAGCGCTTATTCTATCATCAAGCTTAGGATAAATTGATCCGCACTGGATGCAGAAGTAATTAATAAATGGAATAACTGCATAAAATAGTTGATTAATCAATTCAGGAGGAGATTGGATTAGATTCCTGGCGTGATCAGGTGGGGGATAAATATTAGCTTAGATCAGCAGTAATTGCGTGCCACTGATCTCGTTGAGGGATGCAATCACATGGAAGTTATTGAAATTGTCAGATGGGGCAGGTAACTCCCCTGTTCACCAGAAAGATAACCCACCAAAGCTGCCGGAATTGGTCCAGAGTTTTTCTTACTGGGTTGATTCTATAGATATATAGTTTAATTAAGATTTATCGGGTTTTCCACTATTAAATAATATGTATAAGAAAAAAAAACTGGTGTCGGACAAAATGCTCTGTGCCCTTAATTTCTCTCAATTGCGAGAAAAACTAATAGTTTAGAAGAAAAGGTAGAAAGGAAATAATAAATGGATACCAATTTAACATAATATTATATATTTTGGGCGATGGATAATTAGTAATTACCATTAAGATACGGTATAATATTAATTGAGTTGCCATTTTCCCCCCCAAAATTATGGGGACTAATATAAATAAATAAATAAATTCCTAGATTCTGCCATGCTTACGCATCATTTATCAGAAAAGAAAAAAGAAAAAAAATCAAATAAAGAAAACTTGGGATCCAGATCGAAACACGTATCGTGAACACATACATACTAATCCAACGGCTTTGGTAAGGAATACATGTTGGACCCGCATACGCGCCGGTGGGACATGAAAATGGCTCGTGCTCGGGATCGGATGGCATCGAAAGCCTGTTGGCAAGCAATAATTAGATCTTGGGCACGGTTGTGGTAGAACACGAAAACCCTAGTTCGATGGTGAAGGTAGCGCCTACATCAAGCTATGTATCACATGCATGATCCTTACCTTGTAGAGTCGAGCCTCTTCCAGCTCAAATACATAATTAAAAATTAAATCCCAATTTGTTGCCCTCTTTTCTTATTTATTTATTTACCAAATTTAATAATAAAAAGATGTCTGATAAGGTCTCTAAGGGAAAAATAAATAAAAAACAGATCCATGAGAATGAAATTTTTGAATCACTGGAAATTAACTTATGTTTGCATCTTTTGCATGGTTCGAGCATAATATATTATTCGAAATAAGGAGATATTGAATTATCTTAATCAATACATGTGATTTGATAATAAAATTTAAATGATTAGACGGGGATATTGCAGGAAAACTGAGAATCTGCTGCTGCGTTGGTGCTGTCAGTTGCGATATAAAATGTTAAAAGCAAAATCCAATAATGGAAGCCACGTCAGATCAATGGAGGAGCGCTAGGTTAAAATATTTTGTTTTTTCCCGTGGCCATGAGAAATTCTACAGCAGATTGATATGATAAATTATTGATAAAAATGCATCTGAATTAGCATGAATTACTAAATAATCGTCAGCAATTTTTGCTTACCAGAGCAAACTCACTCGTGGATCAGCCCCGGTTGACGTCACATATTCTAATTAACTTGTTTTTGGGCAGTTTTTAATTGACGTGTTTTTACTCTATTATTTTTTTTAATTTAAAAAAATCAAGAATTTTCAAATGGGTTCACGGGCAATATACATATTTATTGTGTACAAAATATTAATTTCCATTAGTGGTCACATCGATGAGATCTGGATTACAGCCCCGAGAGGTTCAAATGTTTCTTGTACCTAAAGTCTCAGATTAGATAAACCATATAAAATACTTAAGATGCTTCCCATCTCACATCTCAATTATATCCCAAATTTAATCATCAAAATAAAAATACATCCCAAGTTAGGGTTTCATCGAACACATTGACACGCTCGAGTTTTCAAATTACCAATTTGGTACGTTTGCCATGATTTTTTTTTTAATATTTTAAAAACCAATAATGGTGATCACTCGGCTGGCTGGACGATTGACCCATTTAAATTATCTGTCTTGCGGTACGAGGGAGTACATAATTTATTTATTTATTTTTTACTCCACTGAACAACTCATTTAATAATCAGTCCTATAGATGCCCTCTTATTCAAGTAAAAAGAAAAATCCCCTCTTGGCCTTGTCCCGATCGATCTCCTTCGCTTAATTTATGAGACCTTCCGGTTCATGGCATGCGAGCCAGTCGTAATATTAATTGAACTTGCCGTTGGAAGAAGATGTGACCAGCCAGCTATTCTACTCTTCGGATCGATGCGTAATACCTGAATTCGAGTGCGTAGAGAGCATGATGATATCAATTTTATCGGTTTCTCCTCGAGAAGCTTAATGGGTCATCATATAATATACATACATGCATATATGTGTGTGTTGTGTATATTTCTATGATTAAGATGAGGAGGGGGACTAATGAGTAATTGAGTATGCAAATTCAACCGTTAAGTTTGAAAGATAAATGAATGGCCCGTAGCTGTAGCGGAACCCCCGGGACTGCCGTTGATAAATATCAAGGGGATGGTGCGTGGGTCTTCTTCTCATGTATGCGGTGGCCTTCCTTATCACCAAAAGAAATTTGTCATTTTTATTTCTTTATTTATTTCTACTTTTCTCTGCCACTTTTTTTAATATATATATATATATATATTATTCATTCATGTAAAAGATCTCTCCTTCCTTTATTTATTTATTTATTTTAATCAGCTGAAAAATAGAAAAATAAAGCACAATAATCATATCGAGAGTGATGTGACTGCAGCGGTGAATCTTTAACCAATTTTTAGTTCCAGCTTTCGGAGGTGGGTATGGTTCGTGTTTTTGATTATGTATCATACATATATATATTTCAAAAATGATTGTGGTAGAGGATACGAGTTAATCTATAAAAGCATATAGAGAAAATAAAATTAAAAAAAATAAACTTAGAAGAATCGAATCAATAATATCTTACTATTAAAAGTGCTTTGTCTTTCATATTTTCAGTTTGTATAAGAAGAATTACCAATCGAACGGAGGAGTATAAGAATAAATAAATATAAAGGACCTTATAAATAATTTTTAAAGTAAAAAAATACCTTTAATGATAAATTAAAAATAATATTACTGTACATTTTTACTGTATTTGTAATTATTTAGTTACGGTGGGGGTGGGTGAAAAAAATGTTGGGGGCAAATGATAATTAGCGGCAAACTGAGCCGCGCTGACAACACAGCAATCTCATATGTTTATATCATTGCACTCATTCATAACACATCCCCTTCTTTCTCTCTCTCTCTCTCTCTCTCTCTCTTCTCCATCTTCTTCTTCATCTTCTTCTCTCTCTCAATCATCATCATCCTCATAATCCTCATCTCCATCCCCCTCCCAATCTTTCTCTCTCTCACACACACACACTACATGCCTCCTTGCCATCTTCATCTTTCTCTTCTTTTACTCTGTCAAATTGAATTTTTTTTAATGTTCTTGCAGTGCTGCAGTGCATTTCATGATTATGCTCCCCCCTCTCCACCTTCTCTCTCTCTCTTCCTTTACTGCAAACCTAGCTTTAGCTTAGCTTAGGCTCGAGAGCTTTCCCTCTCATCAAAATTTTTGCTCTTTTCCCTTGCTTTCTTTAGTAAAAACAAATCCAATCTGAAACTTAACAGCCACCCCAATCAGCACTAACTCATAGGAGAAATCCACCCCCCTCTCTCTCTTCCTTCTCCTGTCTATCTATCAATCCTTTTCACCTATCTGTACCGTCTCATCCTTTTCCTCTCATCGCCCTTTTAACACTGCCCCCTCCTCCCTCCAATTTCAGCCTCTACCGGCGGAGGAGGAGGTGGAGGAGGACTTAATTCACTCCTGCAGCTAATAGATCAGGCCGATCATAAGTTCACGAGTTATCGAGCTTCCGTGGGGTCTGCTCCTGGAGGTAAAGGGTAAATTCACGGCGTGATGCAGCAAGGAGGAGAATCCAACACCCAGCAGTACTTCATGGGCGGTGCCTCCGCGGCCGCAGACCAATCCCAGCAGAGCAGCCAGATGGTAGTGGAGGAGGCCTCCCCAATCAGCAGCAGGCCGCCAGCCTCCTCCGTGAACTTGGATGAGTTCATGTCCGGCAGCGGGAGCGGGTTCTCTGAGATGGACGCCCTCGCCACCGCTGCAGCTGGGGATGATCCGGATCGAGGCGGCGGCGGGGGCGGAGGCGGTGGCAATAGGTGGCCCCGGCAGGAAACCCTCGCGCTCCTTAAGATTCGGTCGGAAATGGACGCCGCCTTCCGTGACGCCACGGTGAAGGGCCCACTCTGGGAAGATGTATCCAGGTAAACCCCAATTCAAGCCGATCACCAAGCGATCTCCTTTCACACAACCACCTGTCATCGAACAGCAGCAAATAATCACTGATCTGCAGCCATAATGAAGAATGCTTGGTTTCGCGAACCAATCTCTAAATTCATCATCTTCCTTCTCTCTCTACAGCAGCAGCGGCCATGTCTGTCTCTTTCTCTCCCCCTCTGGGCCGCACATGGTTTCAATCTCCATCACGACTCACGAGTTGGCATCTCTGGGCATCTTTTTTTTTCCCATATATTTATTTATTATTTCATTTAATTTATCAAAAAATTTCTAAATTTGAGGGCACGACCCAGATCCAACGCATGAGCTGCAGCCAATCCCCTTCCGCCAGTACCACCATCCCCATCTCCCTTATTTTAATCAGCCCAAAAAAATTTCCCATACGCCAAAAAGGCATCAAATTTTAAGATTTTGAATGCAGACCCAATGAAAATCCCGAGAGGAATTGTTCAAATTTCAATATTTTCTTAACAAAATACTGAACTTTTCTTTTGTTTGGGTGTTTCTTCGATCTGGGTATTCAGATCTTCTTCTCGATGAATGTGTTTGTTGCCATTTTCAAGCAGATTGGAGCAGTTATCAGAGTTCTCCTTTCCAAAAATCCTACTCATCTGTAAAGACTGTAACTTTTTGTTACGTTGTAGTTATCTAACTAACATTAGCCGAGATTGATCCAATTTCGAGATTATTCTGATGTTGTTGCAGGAAGCTAGCTGAGCTTGGGTACAAGAGGAGTGCAAAGAAATGCAAGGAGAAGTTTGAGAACGTGGACAAGTACTACAAGAGAACAAAAGAAGGGCGAGCGGGTCGTCAGGACGGCAAGGCCTACAAGTTCTTCTCTGAGCTCGAAGCCCTCCACAACACCGCCACCTCTCAGGCAGCACCGCCTCCAATGGCCACCACTTCTCCGTCTACTGCAGGGACATTTAATTTCCCAGGGATCGGGTTCAGCAGCCCGATGCCCATATCTTCCATTCGACCACTCCTCCCTACTACCTCAATCACCTCGGCACCTCTGCCGCCTCAGCCCCAACCCTTTCCATCGGCAGCAGCAGGCGCACCGCCATTTACTACTAGCTCAATGAGATTGGACTTCTCGTCGAACAGTTCCTCCTCCTCTCCAGAGACTGAGGATGACGCGGAGTACAATGAGGGGAGCTGTCCGGAGGGTGAGCCATCAAATGTGGCAGGGAGCAGCCGGAAGCGGAAGCGGAAGCGGGCCGGTGGAGGAGGTGGGAGCAGCCGGAGGATGATGGAGTTCTTCGAGGGGTTGATGAAAGAGGTGATGCAGAAGCAAGAGGCAATGCAACAGAAGTTCCTGGAGGCCATTGAGAAGAATGAGCAAGAGAGGTCAACTCGAGAGGAGGCATGGAGGCGACAGGAGATGGCTAGGCTGGCCCGGGAACATGAGATCATGGCCCAGGAGCGGGCAGTCTCGGCATCCAGGGATGCTTCGATCATGGCATTCCTTCAGAAAATCACTGGCCAAACCATCCAGTTGCCCAGCCCACCACCGGCAGTGGTGACCACAGCACCTATTACCATAGCCCAGTTGTCGACCCCGGCTCGTCAACCGATCCACGTGCCAGTGCAACTGCCACCATCATACCAGCAGCAGAAGTCGCAGCAACGGCCAGGAAATGTTGAGACTGCCAGACATATGGATGTTGTGCTGGAAGCTGTTCCGGAGCAGCAAGTGAGAGCCCCCGAAGCTGTTGGTGGTGGCAGAAGCAGTGAGCTGCCGTCCTCCAGGTGGCCAAGGACGGAGGTCCTAGCTCTGATAAAGCTGAGAAGCGGGCTTGAGTCGAGGTACCAGGAGGCAGGGCCGAAGGGCCCGCTCTGGGAGGAGATCTCAGCTGGGATGCAACGTGTGGGGTACAGCAGAAGCGCGAAGCGGTGTAAAGAGAAGTGGGAGAACATCAACAAGTACTTCAAGAAGGTGAAGGAGAGCAACAAGAAGAGGCCCGAGGACTCCAAAACCTGCCCTTACTTTCACGAGCTAGATGCACTTTACCGGAAAAAGATCCTTGCAAGTGGCAATATCGGAAGCATCGGTGGCAGCGAAGGTGCCGGAAGCAGCGATCAACAAGTACAACATCATACCGATGCACCGGTCACCGCCCAGGAACAGCAGCCGTTAGGTGCCCATACAGCCAGGGAAGAGGCTAAAGATGGAGGCAGCTCGGGGCGAGCAGTGGATCCCATAGAAGAAGAGAATGGAGAGGCGAAGAAGGTAACAATTTCTGTCTCAATGCTCCTTGAGATAGCAACGATAAGAGAAACAAAGCGCATTCTCGATGTGAGAATCCTAATTCGAATTCCAGTTCGATAGATGGAGTCGGTTAATCCAAATTGAATTTCTTCTCTTGCAAGACGTCAGCATTAATTACATTCATCTGACGTATAATTGGCCCGATGATGAACACAATTACTGTAGCACGTCTTCTTCTATATAATACATTAGCTACTATGTTACTAACACGTCGAATGGGAAGAAGGGCTGATTTGGTTTTTGGTACTGAAGCCAGAAGACACCGTGATAGAGTTGATTGGAGGCAACCACCACCAACAAAATCTGGACCTGCAACTAAAGCACGTGAACTTATCCTCCAACGCTGCCGATAAGAACGGGTTCGAGTTACAGCACTGTGATCTCAGTCCCGGGCAGGACGAGGATGAGGAGGACATCGTGAACGAAGACGAGGAGGGAGGAGGAGGAGGAGGAGGGGAGGCGGAGCCGCAGGATCAGGAAAGGAAGACGGCGTACAAGATAGAGTTCCACCAGCAGAGTAGTCGAGGAAACGCGGCCGGACCCCCAAACGGTGGGGGGAGCGGCGGCAATGCGGCAAAGACGACGTCGGTTATGGCAATGGTCCAGTGAGAGAGCCCCACCCCCAGCTCCCCCACATGCAAAAAGAATGTACCATATCATACCACTCCTTTGCAACATCTCATCTCTGGTAAAAAAAAAAAAAACAACCCAATATTCTCTTAATTTATTCTCATAAAAATCGAACCCTGTTCTTCCCTCACTTCCTCAACCTTGGATCGGATCATGAGTGTTGATTCGATCCGATAGATTTGGTATGAACAGTCCCTATTTCCTTTACCCATCTTCTCTCTCTTTTTCTTCTCTTTTTCAATCTTCTGAGTGTATTACACCTTTTTCTACCGCCGGTGATCGAGTAGCCTTCTCTAGATTCATTTGATTTGCTGGTGAATAAGGTCGGTCAAATTTTGGAGGGGAAATCGCATTTGCTAGGCAGGAAGAGGGGAAATAAGAGTGCTCTTCCCCGAGCTGCGGAGAAGAATCCATGCTCGGCGAAAATCGGCCCTCTGGTAGCAAAGTCTAATTGTTGGAAGAGGAGGAAGAGGAGGACGACGACGAGAATAAAAGAAAAAAAAAAATCTAATTTTCATTTTAGTTTAGATTTTCTTGACACTTCTTTGAGTGGAAGAAATTGGTTCGTCTTTGTTCAGTTCATCATTCAAATTGTATAACTACAACTCTCCCTCTGTAATAATCTTCAATGATTATATCCCATATATATGGTCCATACTTTGTGTTAATCGATTATTGTTCTGTGTTTATTAATGTTACCATTTCCACGGGGGCCGGCGGGGCAGATGTCGCCCGACGCTCACATGTAACGGAACTGTCCGTCGTCGAACTTAATACCTATCGGAAGGTTTCTCTCATCTCAAGTCGTGCTTGGTTGTGCACGTATGCCGTGTAGATGTAGCCTAGGTAGATCGATTCATCACGTGTGCCCATGTAGAGAGAGTAGTCTCTACTCCTCTCTCTCTCATCATCCTAGGCTCCTATTTTTCCCTTTTTTTTTTTCTATTTTCCTATCACATTTTAAACTTATCGATATTTTATGTAATCGAATAAAAAAAATATGAGAAGTTTCACCGACGTGAATCATATCTGAAAAATCATTTGATGGCAGATTGGGGAGGGACGCCATTGGATCATACCCTATTTCTCGATTGTTCTAATATATATATAAATTAAGTCTCTTTTTGAAGCTTACACGACCGGGCATTGAGGGGAGGTGTAATTAACTGTGATTAAAAGGAAAAAAAAATTAATGTGATGGTTGCGGGTGGGATGCCTGCCCTGTGCTTAAAGCGTGGGGTGTGTGTGTATTATGTGCATGTTGTAAGTGTTCGTAGATGAGCCAACTTTGAGAAAGGGGGTTAGGTACAGTGGCACCGCTTTCGGTCTGACAATTAGCAATAATCCTTTATTCCATTTTCTGCTTCTACTATTATATTCTAGAGTTATGAATTTATTATGTGATCGAAAAAATAAGGAGGTCCATCTTCTTCACATCTAATAGGAAAACATCCGTAAGGGCAAAATCAATATTGGAACCACGCAAATCCTCTGTGAGCGAGTCTTGTAGCGGGAGGATAAAGGCGTACATGAAAGAGTTCCGGCCGATTATGATTAAGATCGAAGCCACAGCCCGTCAATCCTAGATCGATCGAGCACGACACTTGAGCCCATCTAATCTAATATTCAATCTTGTGTCGACAAAATTAACCTCTGTGTGTGTGTGTGTACATATATATGTATGTATAGAAATCTCTGCGAGTATCATGTCACAATTGGTGAATCAAATTCCGAACATATATATATATGTGTATATATGTATATACGCATGTAAACTTGACACTAAAATAACCACTGCACGTGGTTAATTTGGTTGTATGGTATATGTCCTATCTTTGAAAATGCTACTTCAACACTACACATATATACATGCATACATATATATATGCATGTGACTGGTGGACCCCCCATCCACATAGTATATATAAGAATTGACCTACCTTTTGCATCTTCTAATTTCTATATGAAATTAATGTGATAATTCTAATTTACATTTACTGTGACTTAAAAGGAAAAAAAGTGAAAAAGATAAGAACAAGAAGTGATTGTACTTATATGTGTGTGTGTATATATATTGTTATTTAGGTAAAAATTATAATCAATATCTGATTTGAGTATGAAATACTCAACATCTATCAGAATTCTAAAACATTGGGTATGCACATACCATGTGAAAGTAGAGATGTATTCTGTCAAAGTGACAGATATATGCCTTTCCTCTCACATGATTCCACCACTTCCCCATCAACTTTTTTTTTTGGCCAACTAGCAAAGGCAAGATGGGCAATGAAAACCACAATCTCACCATCAATTCCTAATAGGAAATGCCCTACCATGTGCCCACCCCCCTCTCTCTCTCTCTCTCCCACCCCCACACCTCTCTTCAATCTTCAATTTTTAGGTTGGGATTTCTTGTTCATCACTAATCATTCTTATTCCATATGGAAGTGTACATGGTATCAAGCTAAGTACATGATCACATGTGGAATGTGATTACCTCTCTCTTTGCTGTCCCCCCTGATGCTGATAATTAGGCATATCATCAAATTAATAATGTGATGAGTAACAATTGTTTAAGTAACTGGATAGATAGATTGGGGTGGGGTTGGGACTGTAATTCTTATTTTGTGGGGGAGGGGAGACAGCACATGGGGAGGAAGATGAAAATGGGTTGGTGTGTTGATGGCTCTTCTTCTTTCTCCTCCTTTCTTCTTCTCATTTCCCTTTTGCTGCACATAATAATAATCATCTATCCATGGCCCCATGCTGTACCCCCTGATCTTTCGATCTGTGACCTGCAACAGTGATTAAAAGGAGAAGTAAAGGTCGGGTGATCCACTTCACCCGATCCAATCGATTTCAACTATAAGATTTACAAAGACCTGTGGACGGCATTGATCAACCGTCGGACAATTCATGCAGGCTGCATCGTATCTGCAGGTTAATCACGTACTGCCGACTTCAGAGCAGGAGATTCTGAGTTCTGTCATCGACAATTATATGTGCCTATATATCCCTCTCACATTTGGGCGGGGAAAAGGAAAACAACTTCGGCGAGAATATTGTTTTTTTTTTTGTGTGAGTAAATGAAAAAGGGTAGATGTGCTTCCTCGATTAGGTGTTCCATCTGACACTTGACCTCAACTTATTCCTAACTTGGACGTTGAGGAAACGGTCTAGTTTGGGAACATGTGTGAAGTCGTTTTCTTGCCATAGGATCATAAACCTCCACACACACACACACACACGCATACATATACATTCATATGTATATGTGTGTGCATACATCATGTCACTCAAAGCATCAATCTGAACTAGATGGGAAGAAAGATGCCCATGTGATTGATCACAGGCATCACTATCTCTTTGTCAATCTATATCTTCTTCTCATTAAACCTTAAATTCGAGTCCTATGAATGATAAAAAAAATATTCATAATTAAAAAAAACTTTACCCATGGAAGAAGAAATTCATTGCATACGGTTTACGCACTGCAATAGATGTAAGTGGGTAGGATTCTGTCGACGGGGAATCGTGCAGGAAGGGAAAAGGAGTGTATTTGGCATTCCCAACTGAAACTAGGGTTCCTTCCTTCCACAGCATAAATTCTATGGCCTAATTCCGTCCCAATTTGGATTCGCCTGCCCAGATGAAATGGCACGAGCCATCTTGCAACTGTACAATTGACCGGACAAAAACATGCAAGGATGCAGATACCCAGTTCACTCACTGTAAACTCGATTAGGGACTCCATCATACCACGCAATTATGAGGTGAAGATCCGCGTACAATTATTGAACCTACTCGACGACAGATTCGATGAGTGACCGTGGTATTTCGGATCCCGCTGCTCGATACAAGGTTCCGGCCTCCAGCATAAGGTTACACTGTTCACGTACGCGTTAATCAGGATCAGGGAGAACAAGTCCACCAATTTGCCATTTAAGAACGACCCACTAGTGTCTGAAATCGGATTTTTTTATTGTTATTATTTTCGGGATTCAATTACTATGTAAGACCCTTCGAATCCTGATTAGGGGGAAGAAGTTCGAATCGCCTTCAACTGATTCGTGAGGACGGTGAGTGAATACATAATTGACCCCTCGATTGATTGACAATAATTTCGATGATGTGGCGGTGTTGCTTGTAAATCACGGGGTTAGTAGGGGCAGAGGTGAGGGGATATATAGCTTGCCATAAAAGGTGGGAAATCGAATTATGCAAAATCACACCTGTGCTCAATACCATAATTAGTCAACCGATTTTTAAATGCAAGCCCTTGAATCACTCCTCAAGCAAAAGTGGGAATTAATTCCTTCTGATTCACAGCAATCCTTTTAGTTAGCCATGGAGATCGATCCGGCAAGTTTGCCATCCTTCACCACGGAAGACACGATGAAAACGGAGGAGGCAGTAACTAAGAGCGGAAAACGCATCCCGTGAGATTGCCCTCTTTCGACTCGAGTCGCACAGGCCCAAGAAAAACTGGGGAGCTCGATCGAGAGCACTTGCCGCTGAAGGAATAGCCGAGAACGAGAATTGTTGTCCGGAGATGAAGTGTACGACCGACTTTCGGGAAGGAGATTTTTGGGGTGCTGTATACCATTCAAGGATCCCCATCATGAGTTCATGGGACTTTCGGCCCCGTGTGACATTAAGCCCATTTGCATAAAGGCTCTCGGCACTTAACAAGACAATCTAATAATGGGCACAAAGGCAAAAACAGGAACCTCACATTGAGCCAATGAAGGGCCTAATCACCACCAAGGAAATAAGTGGTCACAGGGAGGAGTGACGCCAAAAAAATAAAAATAAAAATCATAACTCCATGACCTCTTTCCTTTTTCCCTCGATCACAAAGGTATGAATGATCTGTATGGTAAGACGATATGGCAAAGGGAATAAAATGTGACCGAATGATGCAAGAAATTATCAAGCTGCGAAATTGCATTGAGTTTTCATTTCACAGGGTACGAGGCGGGCTATCAAATTCAGTATTCAGACGCAGGGATACATAGAGGGTGATGTACTGATATCGGCACCTAGCTGCCTACTTTTGTCATCACAGGGAGGATGAGCTTTCTTCCTCAGCATGAGAAGGAGAATAAGTAGTTCAGAAACAAGGAGCCAGTGAGCCACCGATAATATTAACTATTAACAATAGAATCAGAAGAAACCTAACCCATTTCTGCCTTGCTCTTTGTTCTCTTCATCTTCACGTTAAACCTTGATTTTGTCACGAGTGTCTTGACTGTGTTCACAAAATTCCCCACCGCCATGAAGACTAATAGCATCCCACAAAATACGACCTACCAAACAAAGTCATCCATGTTTTCAGCGTCAACACTTATACCTAATAGATATGTTAAAGAAATAAAGGAATATTTAGCGCACCCGCCATTCAGAACCACTCCTACAAATGCAGTTCTAAGCAAGGAAAGTCCACCATATGCCTCAAAACCCTGAGCCCAAACAGAAGGAACACAAAATATCAGATTCTAAAACTTCAGACAAGGTTATTCCAATATCAAAACAAATCCCTATTATTTGATCGATGAGGCAGGGTGGCATAGGAATGTACTAGGAGTTACATTTGAACTCAATATCATGGATTTGTATTTGAATTTCTAAAACACAAGCTAATGGGGCCATTTGCCAGAAGAGCTTATAAACATGCAGGATATTTTTATAAGCATGGAAAATGTCTTTGGATGGTAGATCTTGGACTAGATGAGAGTTTGAGGCAGCAGAAAGTATCTTACAATTATTTCTGATAAACTTGTTTAATACAAAATGGAAGGTGCCTCAGCTCATCAATTGTTGCAAAACAGCTAAAAGGAATGACAATGGGTCAGGTCATGGCGGGTTTCTGGAGATCTGGACTCGGCCGGTGCCCCTGACCAGCTGAACCATCCTGGCGCATTCCCCAGCAAGGGTCAAGCACCAAACACCTGTGCCCTGTCCTGTGCAGGGCGAGTCAGATGCACCCAAACCCATTTGACCTCATATTAAAGAACTATTTTGAACAAAAATACTACAATACATGCAATAACAAAATAAATGAAAATATTGCCTTCTAATATGAATATAAATCCATTCAAATTCGAAATTATTTCAAAAATTGACACATAATGTCATAATTAAATGACAGGCCGTCCAACAAAAATGAAACTCGAGATGGAATCCTTCAACACTGCAATACACGGCGTTCAGACGAGGTATAGAGATGGGGAGGCGGAGGGGGGTGGGAGGAGAGAGAGAGAGGCAGAGGCTAACTGAAGGCCTGAAGCTCCTAAGGCACGATGAAAATGGGGTATTAGATAATAGCAAGGGAAGTAAGTTTTGAAATAAAAATTAAAATGACTAAACAGGGCAGGGCAGGTCGGGTCACTTCAGAGAAGATCTGAACTAATCCTGACGTGCTCAAGGGTCGGAACATGGTCTGCTCTGTGTTAGTTTACCCGTTCTGTAGCGGGTTGCACAGGCTGCGCTTATATTCTATCGCACGCTAATTTACAGATTCCAATGACTCTAAAATTTGGGCAAGGAGAAGAAGTATAGGTCCAAGAATTCTTCGGAATTGCACTCTTTGCAAATGAGAAGGAAAAACTACAAACTCAATATGGCTTAACAGCTTTGGCCAAAAAAAATGGAAATGATGTAGTAACTACCTGCAAAATGAAGAGTATGCGACAAAGCAGCCATAACTGACCAGCTACACCAGCAGTTTTGCCCCATACAACATCCATTCTTTTAGCCTGTGTGCGTACCACACAGAAAACAATGAAACTTGCCTCCTTATAGAATACGAAAAATCATGACAAGTTTTTTTTCTGAAAGAACCTATAAGAAGGACATTTATAATAAAGGCAGAGCCAAATTTAAGCAGACTACTGATTGTTTTATATACCTTTCCAAGTGCAAAGCGTGTGTAAAGTCTTTGTCGTTGGTACCTATTCTGCAGAAGCATTGCCACACCTTGCATCATAGCCCACTGTAGAAAGAGTTGTACACCTCGCTGCAAAAGATTAATCTGCTTATGGATTAAAAACAAGAGCAATTATGACAGGTCTGAAGCCTAAAGATAGGATGGCAGTAACCTGCTTCCTGACACAATTAGGCTGTCCTTTAATCTCGCATGTGAGGCTGACGAGGGCCATAACCATAGCAGAATAGTGATGATATATCCACCTGCAAGTCTTGGTCACTTTATGAGGTAAATTATACAATTCACCTGGATAGAATCAACAAAAATATTAAGTTATGCTTATAAACTCGGGAAGCTTTCAAGCTCATGATTGGATTTAAAAGGGACGTGAGAGTGCCGAAAGAAATTCCTGTAGCTGTAGTGGCGCTAACAGGCCTGCATGTTGTTGGGTGAACTAGGTTACTGGACAAACGTGCGCATGTGACCGACTAATGGGACCAATCACAGAATTAACAGTATGCATGTCAACATTATGCAATAATGGGCTGTTGTTGCATATGTACGTTCAAGCTGTATGATCACTTGTTTGAGTTCCTGAAATACTTCAGTAGATGGGCATATCATGTTATCACTCACCATGGACGAATATCACTTCCATTTACTCTAAGTGTGTTCTCCCGCAAAGCCAACCCAATGTATAGGAATAACAGTCAGACCTAGCACATGTGATCAAAACACATGAATATCCTCACTGCATCCATCATAGATGCCAACACCAAGTAAGAAGTAACATATAGAGTATTACCTGGTAGAGCTGAACAGGGAAGGATGGCTTGCATCCTCTCCACAACCAGGATCCCAAGATTAACAGCGTTGCCGGGAATAGAAGAAAGAGAAGGACAGTCTTATCCTGCTCCAGAGAAGAAACATTATTTCATCATGCAGAAGAAAAATACCACACAACGAATAACAGTCAGACCTAGCACATGTGATCAAAACACATGAATATCCTCACTGCATCCATCATAGATGCCAACACCAAGTAAGAAGTAACATATAGAGTATTACCTGGTAGAGCTGAACAGGGAAGGATGGCTTGCATCCTCTCCACAACCAGGATCCCAAGATTAACAGTGTTGCCGGGAATAGAAGAAAGAGAAGGACAGTCTTATCCTGCTCCAGAGAAGAAACATTATTTCATCATGCAGAAGAAAAATACCACACAACGAATAGCCCCTTCCCGGAGATGTTAACCTGTTCACTAGAAGAAGCAATGCTCATGAGGAAAGGCGGCCAGCAGGGTCATTACTCTGGAATTGTTGTATTCTTCTTTGACCTTCAGCTGGACATCCTTTTTAGTGGCCAGCACGTTAATTGGACCAAGAAACATCTTCAGGAACCTTCCTGCGATTCATAAGCACCCATCAGACAAGCAGACTAACGAGAATAAATTGCGTCCTGAGGGTAGCAGTCCAGACAAGTATGTCCAAATATCAAGCTGAGGATACGGAAAGAGAAAGCCACCTTGAGGTTCATGGTGTGATTCGGTCGGAGATGATCAGAAATGATAGCACGAAAGAAATGGAGTGTGCCTTGTCGGAGAGTTCGGGATGCAGGAACTTTTGCCGGTACCGGGCGTCAATGGAGGAGAGGAGGCGGCGGAGGATGGAGTCGAGAGAAGCAGCACGCTGCCGGATGGACTGCTCCACCACTCGCCTCACCTCGTCCTCCAGTCTCTTTTCCGATTCGTCCACGACCGTCGGTTCCATTCCGTTGTACATAACCAGTTCCAACAGCACAGGCGATCCGATCGAGAATGGGGAATCACTTCCCGTAGAGCTCACACAAACACGGCACTAGATTATGGAGCAGCTTATTCAAAGTCTCCTGCTGCTGCAACAGCTGCTTCAGCAATGGCTGTCAGGTGGTACGAGTCACACTCACGCACACACACAAAAGACCCGATTTGATTTCCTCTAGATTAGATGTACGAGATTCTACGTCACACTATCACAATTAACATTAAAATAAAGGATAATAAATTCAAATTTTATTTATATCATTGTTCATTTTTAATCTTATACATCTCTTCCGCATCTAAAAAAGAAATTTTTATTGCGGGCGCCGACGGGTCGGACTTAGGCGTAAGCTCCACATGCTGGACATAAATTATCATTCCAAGTGCATGATGAGTACGCGCTGAAAATTAAAATTAAAATCCTGAATATGTTTTGTTTTCGTCATCGTTACATTTGTGGGGTTTTTTTTTTCTTTCTTTTTCTTTTTTGCCATAATTGCTTCACAGGGTCTCAACGCATCTTAATCGGACGCCTGTATGTCCTGCAATCCATCAACGATGATAAACTTCGAGCCTCCCATTGTACCAACTCATCGTGCCGTGCCCGTTAGCCGCATTCACCAAAGCAGTTATGCCCCTAAGACCGGAATCTGAATTCGGCTCACAGGCAGAGAATAGGACTCACCACCATGCTTTCCCCCATTTGTATAGAGTAGAGAAAACAAGTAAAGGAATCATATGATGGACAATGACAAAAACAATCGCCTCAAATTGACAATATAAAGTAGATTTAGGCAAAGGATCTGAAACTTGGGAATTGACATATAAGAATTAATGACAGGTTCAAGACCATAAAATATACAAGCTTAGCGGATTAGTCGAGAAACAGTGGGGTTCGCATCGGTGGGTAAACTAGGGTTTTGCAATTTTCCGCAGTGGGACGAACATGGTGGGAAGGGAGACTTCCATTGGGTTTCCCTTGGAGGGTCGACATTCGTTCGAGCTCAATAGCACGGAAAAGCGCATACCCTATTACTTCACATAAAGGTACTCCGCTGGCATCCATACATAACTATATATACTTCATAGACGGGGAAATAAGTGCAACGGATGAGCAACCACCAAAGTGGTACAGCAACTTTGACAGCAGGACTCGAGAGACCAACAGCCTACCGGAGAAAGCCTTACCTGTGCGTGGATATCGTTTCGTGATCTCTCTCGGTCCATCGGAACCATCCAAGAGGGAAATGAGCATAGATGGCAGGCAGGGTTCGGATCCGGCACGTCTGTATAATTGGCTGTAACGGCCTGTGAGAATCATTGTTGTACACTCTGATACAGCACCTTGAATTTCTGAGCAGTTGCGTGATGCTTCGTGCTTTCAAATACGTCGATTAGTGACAGCAAGCCCTTTGATACGATATCTTTCTTTTGGTTCCTGGCACTGACGTCCTCAGACTCGGTAGGGCCACTTATGTCCCTCACTGATGAACACAGTCCCTTCAACCACTCTTCAAGAAAGGACGCTTTCTGCGCAAACGGAACACAAAATATGAGAAAACAATGACAAGGAGAAGAGAAAGAGAAAGAGAAAAGGAATCAACTGAACAAGGCCTTCAAACACACTTTTAGAAGAAAATCTTTCAGAGGCTGATGATCGGAGCTCGACGCCAGGTGAACAACATGCAATACTGTGATAGTTAGCTGTAGGAGGAACAGAATAAGGTCAGTAAGAGCACGTCACAAGGCAAAAATGATGCGCTACAAAACTGCATTGCTTTCAAGATACTGTTCCAGTTCAACATTTTAGACGCTTGAAGAAAGGCATTAAATTTTAGAAACATTGGGATCGTCTACGCCTCTGCTATGCTGGAATGTGCAGGAAAGGACTGCAGATCTAATCTCTTTCTATTCCAAGCATGCAAACAGGCCACAAATGAAATACAAGATCCTCAATATCACCATATTGGTAACTTCATTCTAGAAGAATCAATAAGTGCTTTGATATTACCCCAAAAAAAGGACCATTCGAACTTGGCGTATTGCTGATGCAAAATATTAGATGTTAACCTGCTTTTCAAGAGCTGACCGATACTTGAAACTTGATGGAGTTGACATTTGATATGAGTCAAGATTCTCAAGAACATGTTCCACGCCTTTGACCACATCAGGGAAAGATCTCCCGTAATCTGCATTAAGGGAAAGGAAAACATATATATTCCCATTCACAACACATAATGTATATCTGAACTAAAATATTCAAACACTATGCTGAGCCCTATAAAGGGAGTAAATATGCATGTACAAGACTCTTGCAGCATATTGGAGCAAACACTTGGACATGCTCCAACTAAGTGGGGTATGCACCATTTCATTATGTGATATCAGACTCGACACAGTCACTAAGCAACAGCACACAACGATGTCTCAAGAAGTGCACTGTACAACAGGTCCATGGGCATTAATCGGCAAGTTTTCTAGTGCACCTCCAACAAGGACTTTTCCAAGTATTATAGACTTCCAAATCTTTTTTTTTTTAATTTCCTCAAGCAGCGGAAGAAAGTCAAGATCGACTATCCCAATGAAAATGTAAATGTAAATGTATGATCACTAGAACCTTACCAGAAACATTTATCATGCATGATTATGTTCTTTCCTATATATGTAGAATGAAAGGACCTTCCACTCACCCAATACTGACTGGGGAACAGCAAGAGCAGCAGCGGCTTGTATCTTGATCTTGAAGTTAGAAGAATCACGTAGCAGTAATAGAAGAATACTAAAAACAGAAGGAGCCCTTCAAAACAGAGACCAGACACATCATGTTGAGGGAGAGACCAACATTCATCTCCATGCCAGAAACATAAAACAGATGGATATTACATTAAGAGAGATTATTGTGGACCAACTCAACCACTCTATTATTATGTCTCTTATGGTCGAGTTTTATGGCCAAAAGCACATTATAATTCAAAATAAAGAAGAGAACAGGCAAAATGGAGTCAAACAAATGGATGTAAACTAATTGAGCATCAGAATTGTCAAAATTCTTCAAAACAATCAAGTAAACAGCCTGAAAATGTCGCATGTAGATAAGACGTGCCAGAAAGAAGATACAAATGGCATATAGAATCACAAAAACCATTATCAATTGTCCTAAACTATGCTCTCTACCTTAAAATTTTTCAACCTTTTTCTTTGAATGGTAAATAAAAGCCTATCGTTAATTTTACACCAAGAGTGTCTGAACCATAGGCAGGATCAGGAAATAAAAGGAAAATTATATATATGTAAAAGAAATATCTCAAGAACATGCTAACAAACCTATCATATCAAAAAATACATGAATCTTCTCCCACTGGATGCTTTTAAAAGCAAAGTGGCCTGATGTGCTCAACGACCTAACCAGCTTATAACAAGGAAGAACATATCATTCACAAGGCACAACTTCAAATGACAAGTCATCCATATATTTGGCATATCTAAAAAGATTCAAACAGTCAAATCATGAAGTGCACATTACATGATACTTACCAATCCTCATCGTTAAGAGACAGTGTTTTGTTCCGAAATAAGTTACTCAATGCATGACAAACATTCCATTGAACCTGTCATATAAATTCTAAAGTAAGGAAAAAGAACAATCATATATTAGTCCTGTAAACAAATATTTGTCATTTTTACCCATTCACCTTAACATTTCCAGTAGTCACACAGGAAAGAAATGCCTGCACAATTTTTTCCAGCCAATAAGAACCCTGTACAGAAGTTGCACTACATGTTTCTTGTAAACTTTTAGAAATCCAACCAGTGGTGCTTGATGCTGAACCCCAAATGCAGTTTGTTGAATAGGAACTGGGATATGCTGCTGGGTTCCTGTGAATAATACCAGACAAGTCTCCACACTCGACATATTTAGAGAGATTTCCAAGAGCCCTAACAGCATTTGATTTGATCTAGAAGCAAAACATCAGGACTGAAGTGAGAAGCATACAAGAGATGAGATAACTGATATATAGAGACCAGAACTCTCTCATGAAGTATCAACGAGGATCACCTAAACGTTTCTAACATGCCACCTCAACCATTTCATTTATTACCTGAGTAGCAACTGAATTCCTGAAATGAAACCCTCAAAGTATGATTGGACCCAATATAATGCACAAGAGAGAAGCTGTATGATTTTATAAATGGCAAATGGGATAGACACTAAACCAATACAGTTTCTCACCTTGCCTTCCTTAAAAGCATAAAATATAGAGTAAAGCAATAGGAGTTGAGCATTCTTTTAAATATGCTATTGTTGAAAAGCACTTTGCTGCATTATCAGAGATTTGCTCCTCCTAATTCAACCCAAAATGTGAAGGATATGACTTTGAGGTGTTTGATTAATACTCTAACTAACCATAAGAGATCAAAACCAAATTAAGATAATTTATTAAGAGAGATTCACTTCTCAGACAAAATTAAAAAAGAAAACCAAGAATTCTTGATTTTACATGATATTTGTTTACAGAGTAATTTTGGCATGTATTGCAACAAAAAGATCACTAACCTTGTCTCCCTCATTTGTCAAACGCAAAGCACATTCAATCAGGGCAACCATCCAAGCATTTTTCCCTGATCCAATAAAGGCAAGTTGCCTTCAATTATGTAGTAAAAAAATGAAAACCAATGGAAGAAGATTATTTAAACTGTAAATGCTCACCAACAAAATACTCTGGCTGAACCTCGGTGAACAAATGATGGAGAGACTCGCATATGTTTGCCAAAGCCCAGGAGGCTGTTATACGAACCTGGAGGTAATTGCTTTTCAGCCAACAGCTAAAACAAGGAAATAGGTAATTCTTATGCATGTATAGTACCGAAACCAAGGAATCCCGGGTGTTACTCTCCACAGCCTTGATAAATTTATGAAGGATCTCTGCACTAAAAAGATCAGCATCAAAGTAAAATATCTGCATTGTGTTCTCAATTTGCAAGAAATAACTAGTCTAGCAGATGGTGTTTATCAACCCAGTGATATGTCAAAGTACCTTTGGCAGATTTCGGGGAAGCATGTCATCACACCAATGGCTCGACATGCAGCTGATCTAACAGAAGGAACCACATCATCAACAGCAGCATAAATCTGTGATATTATGAAAGTCTGATCAATTTCCACATTGGAAAAATAAGAGAAAATGAAGGCATAAGATGCTGGTTTATACATTAGATTTATGATGACAACTCACCATGGAAGATAGAATGAAGTCTTGATGCTGCTTTTGGAGGGAAAAGAACACTAAGGAAGTTATACCAGCAAAACAAGTCACCGATGCAGTTCTCACCTGCCAAAGACCAAAAGAGGGGACAACCTTGTAAGGAAAAGCAATCTCCATCAAGGTGATAGAGTAGATCTAAAAGAAGTTGTAGTGAGAAGGCAGTTTTGCAAATAGAGAAAGAATGATGTCATGCTTATTTAGTCCATTTTGATGATTATCAACCTATGATTTGATGCTTGGTCCCCAAGTCCCATCATTACTTCTGTTCAAATGTAAAAGTATATACCTCCCAAGTGCCTCACTAGTGTAGTAAGGACTTTTCAGTAGCCACATGCATAAGACTAGATAACCTTGGATATCAAAATTAGGTTTAGAGCAACTCCATTCACCATAATCTTTGAAACAAATGGAACTTGTCCTGAACCATGAGACTTGGCCTCCAAATGAGGAATACCATATAATTACCACATTGGCAGAGATAGCTCTCAAAATTCCAAATGTTAAGACTAAATTGCCAAAAACCTTCAATAAGAAAGAATCGAGTGAATCAATGAAAGCTCGAATTCGAGTTGCACTGATTAAATTTAGAAATGAAATTTCAGTTAGTGCAATATTTTGAATGTAAGAATGATATGGTTAGATTTATTAATGATTAAAAAAAAAGACGTTTAGAAGGCCAAAAAGGACGGCTGCATTTGTTCTCACACTGGAGTTTAAAACCCTTATCTTTCCCCCTTAAAATTTTACTATTCATAATCCTGTAAAAGGTGAGATATCTCTTAAGGCGTAAATATAATTTCATAACCAACCAGTGGTGAAGAGTGCCGTAAGCTTAGTCGCAAGAACTTCTTGATCGCCTGATCCCATTGATGGACTCCTGAATGACTAGTACTTGGGTCATTCTTAGAACCATCTGGGGCTTCATCTCCATAGTATGGAGCTGATGATATCTTCTTTTCTCTTATACAGTCAGAAGTGAAAGGTGTGTCGAGCAATTTGTCATCTGAAAGATCTTCAGTTCCTTTAAATCCAGAAAGAGCACGAAGACAAACATCCAAAACCTGAAAATTTTTTCAGATTAGGAAACATAAACTTAAAATAAAAAACCTCCAGAAAAAGGGACTACGCCTTTAAAATGTTTCTCCAACATATACCATCGTTATTCATTTTTTCTCTAGCTAATTTAGACATGAAATATTCAAGGAACTCAGTATAAAAATGGAACAAATGCTGAATATATCACCACCTTATTGCACAGAAAGATTTATCAATTGGAACACGCATACATGCATGATTTGGCAGCAAAAGATTGAGGTAAAGTACCTTGACTGCAGCTGCAGTGACTTTTTCCCTATTTACACCAACAGTATTTCCACTAAGTCCCTTGCGTGGACTTGTGGAAACTTCAGGACAAGCTACTTCCATGTAATTATGCACAATTGCAAAAACATGCTCCCAGCAGTCAATCACTATTTTCGGATAACTGTGTAATAAAGCTCTAAGGGCCTGTAACACAATGTTTTATAATCACAGCAAATGAGACAGTAAAAATCCAGGAAAATTGAAACAGGCAATTGGAACATGAGATATATAGTGACTTAACACATCAAGAGGCCCTATAAGCTTCCAAGCAGAAATAAATTACCCTAGTAGATTTTTAAAGGAAATAGATAACTTTGTCAGAGCACATGATTTCAGAGGGCAATTTCTTCTAAGAAATAACAGTACATCATCCCTTTTTTATTTGAAGTATTCAAGGAAGAGATTCCATCAATTATGCATCAAGAAGATGTGTAAAAAGCATACACATAGGGGTTTGAAGCTATAAAACAGGATGAGCTTAATCATAAATTACTCATGATTACCAAACAATGAGAACCCCCATACGCTGGACTACACCAAGAAGAATAGTGCCTGATCTTATTAGTATTGGTATCTTAATAGAATATACGATAATATCCACCCCATTGTTTCTTTGACGGTAAAATGATTTGTAATTGCTGCTAGAAAAACCCACCTCAACCACAGTTTAAAAGACTAATAATAGCTGACCTACTTAAATAGTAAGGATTTATGCATGTAATTAATATACAGTAAGTTTACCTAACACAGTGTCACCTTTTTTCTAATAAGGAGACTTACTGTATTCAATATAGTAATTTACCTACTATAGTAAAGTCACTTATTATTTAACAAGTCACTTCAATCATAGCCACCTGACAGCCTACCAGGAATTCTCTTGATTGGGAGCTCTCGTAATATGGATATTCTAGGAGCCCCACAATTAAAGTTCATTTCAAAATCATTTCAATCAAGTAGAGTTCTTGATTAACAGATAAGACTATACCTGTAGAGCCTCAAAGCTTATTGTCAGACTGGCTGGCTGCTCACAAAGTTGACATAATGTGGTGAGGACTCCAGTTCTCTTTTCATTCTTACTAAAGCCTAAGGAGAAAATTTTCAAAGTTAAACTGGAATTTGAAAAGGGAAAGAATGACAAGCAAAAGATTTTAGTCAAATGTCAACTCAGTGGAAAAGCAAAGGCACATGCTGGAGCACAGAGGTAAATCAAGATAACATAGTCTCAAGCAAATGCAGCTGCCTACCTATTTGTACAAAGTCTTATATGAGATTGTCTCTACTATTCTTAACTTGTTACATATTCTAATAGACAGGGAAGAAATTCCAGTGGAAGGTATTGCTTGCACAAAATCTTATCAGTATATATGATACCTATGGGTGCAAGCAGGGGCAATTTTATTAGCCCATGATTTCCTGCCCATCTTGATTCAGTTAATTAATTCACATATAAAGGAACTCTAATATGCGCCTCAGCTGATAAGGCAGCATAAGCATCAACCTGTAACATCTAAGTCTGACTATTCAAGATATTGTCAATCAGATGTGCAAATAAAACTAACCCAGAATTTCCTGTGCGAGCATTTCTTGCACTTGTAATGAGGAAGGAGAGGTAGATAGGGCACCAGTCAAACAATTAACTGAAGCTGCCTGTTGAAATCATCACATCCAACATCAAAATGACATCATGCATTTTCTGAACAAGAATGCAATGCAATACTCAATTATGATCAATGAAGTGTACTAACCAGAAGAGTAGTATGATCATTGCTGGACCAGAAACCTTCTTCCACTTTGGTCTGTAGAGATGTAATCACAGTAGGCAAAAGATCTTCAGCCATTCTTGCATATCTGCAGAAAGATCATGTGGCAATATCAGTTACATATTAAAACACATCAATAGGAAATGAGAGAGAAGCTTAGATACAATAAAAGATAAATGCCCAACCTCAGTAACATCTAGCACATCAAATGATTAGATTGACACCACAGTATGCTAGTATGAAATTAGCATCTAAAACTATCTCTTAGTATTTTGCTCTGCCTATGACACTAATAGAAGTATATATTTTCCATATAATATCGTATCATGAAACCACAAGCAATATATACATGTTATATGCTATATAGCTCACTTATAAATGCTATTTACAAAATTGGACTCCAAACTGTTCTATGGGAAGTCGATCACATCAGCATTACTCAAATTCTTCAAAAATTTATACAACTGAATAGATTAAAGCGGTGATACTATCATATTCAGATCAAGGAAAATGTTGTAGTTTATGTATTTACAAAATTTACAACCTATGTTATGCAAAACAATTATAATAGGTGACTGGAGCAAATCAAAGCAGAGAGATCTCATAACAAATAGAAGATGGAAACAAGCACGAGTTTACTGAAAGGGAGAATTCATACGGTGTAGATGATATTAAAAGCATAAGAATCTTCAACAGCGAACCCAGCAATCCACTATGAGTTTCACGCATGATCAAGTGTATAACTCCTAAACACAATGGCGAAGTAAAACTAATCAGACAATGAATTCAAATGCAAACATAACAAACAGAAGATTTCAAGAATTAAAAACAAATTAAAGCAAAAAAGATGAGGTGCTCCAGAACCCTATTGAATAACCTTTATGAAGTTGCATTAGAATCTGTCCAAGGGAACTTGATAGTGGTGTAAAAGATCCACATTTAGAGGAATCCTTGTATTCAGCCACCTGCAAAGATACAGAGGATGGACCATCCAACATGACAGCCAAAGTTGATGCAGAAGCCAACCGTGCCTAGCCACCACAAAGAATGAGTAAGAAAGGAATCTACTCATAGACAGCCTACGGAAAAGTTTAAATAAAAAAAAACGAAGAAGAAGAAGAAGAAGAAGGAAATGTAATACATCTAGCAATAAATATAACTAAATATAATGTCTTACATAATGGTGAACTGCACAGGACAAAAATAATGAACCACAGGAAAAGTACACTAATGACTTCCTGCAGAAGCCAGGGATAAGACAACTAAAATTGTGCAAAACTACCTTCAAGTAGGGATCGAACAGCAAGCATGTCATGAGAGTTGCATCATACTTCCTGTGCATAATGCAGGATGATGGGAAAAGGGTTTAAGAATAAATAGTATGAAGGATCAAAATTGATTTGTAGAGATGGAGAGAAAGAGAGAATGCCACCTGGATGATAATACATCATTAGTTGGCAAAAGCATGGTCCACTGGGTTGTAAATGTCTTGGGATCAGCTAGACAGAGGTCCTTCTCACCAAGTTGATAGAAAAAAATGTAAGAATAAGAAGTTCTACTACTAAAGCATCCACCAATACATATATTGATAAAATTTCAAACAAGTCATTCCACATGGGTTTAAAGGAACAGTTAAAATAATCTTATGCAGACAATGAAATTTGTCCAAATTCATTGTTGTAGAATTTTGTAGACACCTTTACTGAGTCAAAACTAAAACTATCAACAAATGTCCATGCAGAACGTCCCTAAAGACATGCAGTTTAATCATTTAGTCTGTCCATCATTGCACGTAGGCGAACAAAAGAAGATAGGATCAAAAGTCTGCGATCAGTCTGAGGGACTGAACAAAGACCAAATATTTAACAATCTGGATTCACTTGGCTCTATTAAAAACCTAAATCATCAGACTCAATATAAAACTTTAAAATATATAAAGTAACTTCAATCCACAATGCCAAAGTGAGATATTTCAATGAAATTACTACCACTGTTTCATTTTCTTAAGCTTTTGAAACCTAGATAACATGACCCACTGAGCCATTTTATAGCCATCTCTTTGACTGCAAATCAGGTGACCATATTGTGCAATCTTTAACATTAAAGACCATGAAGATGAATAGAGTTGATAATGAAAATATTAGCTGCATTTTTCTAGAAGACTATAAGATTTATGACGATCTTAATCATGCAACTTCAAGCAATCATCAGCACGCCAGGAACTGCTAATATTGTCTCCCCGCTGCATAAAATTCCACAAAAAAACAACTGAAACAAGTACCTATCACAGAAAAGTGTTGATCATGCACAAATTAGGTCAGTGAACCTGAATCGTCTTAAACACCAGAAACATCTAAATGTTTAGTAATGAACCACAAAATAGTCAGATGCTTACCTGCAGACAGAGAAGAGCAGATACCCTGACTTTGGATTTACGATTGCTTTCATTGTCCTGTAGGACACCATCATGATCACTGTAATCAGAATCTGAACCATGATCTGACAAACCAGGAGCATCCGGATTTTTCTTCATGCTTGCAGCATCATTTCTTCGAAGGTGAGGAGGCCTATATGGCCTATGAGACACTTTGTTAGGTTCTATTGCACCTGTTTTTAAGATCAAAGAGTTCACTTCCTTCTCCTTCTCAACAACCTTATATGTCATTTGTGCCCTGCAACTAGCAAGGCCATAATTTAAGAAAAGGCGCAAAGCCGCCACGAGACGAGGAACCTGCACAAAAATTACATAAGTATCTAATTTGAGATACAAAGAGTCAAGACATAGACCACATTGTGTGCTCCTATTTTGAGAGAATTTTATAGTGCCATAAAATCCAACTTACATGGTTGGAAAGAGAACATTTTCGGTCTACTAGAACCAGATGCAAACATTGAAGAAGGGATGCATAAAACCTGTACAGAAAAGGTTCCACAGTTTTTATCATAGCCACAGAAGAAAAAAAACAAAAAGATCCTCTGGGTGCTCACAGTGGATTTAGTTGTGTGTATTGGAGTGTCTAGATATACAAGAGAGAAAGCGAGGATGAGAGAGGGAGGGAGAGACAGAGGGGGGGAGAGAGAGAAGACTTGGCCATGGTATTGTCCTCTACAAGCAGATTCTTTGACGCCAAAGCATCCATCTCTTTCCCGAGTACCTAATTCAAAGTAAAACTAAAACAATCTTATCCCAATTAAAAAGGGAGAAGAGAGAGAAAGAGAGAAGATGACTAGAGGAAGTAGGTCCCAGCTCTTTACTGGATAGAAAACTTTCCAACCTCGATCACTGATTCCCATATATCAACGGGAATAGAAGATCCAACTCTTGAGAATGCTTCCCCAAGCATAGTAAAGCAAAGAGTCTGGAGCTCCCACAGGCTGCCAAGTCTAGGGACTCTTTTCTCAGCAACAGGAGCATATCTTAGGTTACCACTTGGATGAGAAAAGTACAACTCAGCATGAAAGCACTCAATGTTGCAGCACAGGAAATTCACGACTTCACTATTTTCCAGCACTGAGGATATTCTGAGATTAGCAGCAGTGAGACATCTGGAACGAAGCAAATTAAACATGATATTCAAATGCATTGCACAGATCAGACTTCAACTGAAAGATTCAACATAAAATCTTAAAAATTCTCTTGCTGACTGATTGTCATGTCTATCATAGATGAACACATAAGGATTGTATTCATCCCAGATGAACAGATCAGCAACTGACAGAAATTTCATAAATAATAAATGGCTCAAAGTCAAGTAAACATCAAGATAAAGCCGTTAGGCTGACCTTAAAGTATCAAAACAGTCAATCACAGGCCTGATTCCGGAAGAACTTCCTGATCTCTCTCCATTTAAGCTATCTTTGCCAATGGAAACTCCAATGATCTTTCCAAAAGAATCAAGAATGCGCTTCCAATATATTGCATTCATATTAAGAGAAACTCGACGGGTGATATCATTTATCTGAAAATAATGGAACGAATTATAAATCCAGCACAATAAACATGAAAATGAGCTTGCCCAATCATTTCACACACGCCTTTGGTTTAAAGAGAAGTCCGTTAATAGTGGGAGAAAGGGTATAAAAAATTCAACTAGATGAACGTATTCCATCTTTGTACCACCAACAAATACACGAACAAGAGATTTCATTTCAGAACAGTAATCAAGTTTCAAAGTAAGTGAATACCAAGTGGAACGTCCGAGAATATATAGGGATCGCACTATCACGGACTTGATCGGCATCTGCCACCAGTTCTATCAGAAACAGCACATCCGAGGCGGCCTATATCGGGCAAATGAGCATTAGGTAGACATTTCTCATAATAATAGTTCACAGTGAGCTAAGCATTGCAGAGTTCAGAAGTTAAGAAAACAGAACAATGCGACCGAAGCAGGTAACAGAACCTCGTGTGGAGGGAGGTCGGGAGCTGCGGCGATGAGAGAATCGGAATTGGCGAAGATAATATTGTGGAGGAGATCCGGGACTGACGTCCGCGGAGGGCTCGTCGTGGTTTCGTCCCTCAGCGTTAGGAAAGCTGTCCTCCATGAACGAACTGGCGGCAGCGGCGGCTGCAGGGCGGATGCCGAAGATGATGCTGCCATTTCAGCTGTCGGCGACCATGGCGGTGTCGGTAGTCTTCACGGTAACCCTGATTCAGATTTTACAGCTAGCGGAGAGGAGTTATAGCGGTGAGAGGAAGGGCGGGAGCAACGGTCCCCGGCTACGACGGTGGACTGCCTGCGCTCTGAACCGCCGGTGCTCACAAAAGAAGAAGCTCTAGCTGGACCGAACTATCGGGTGTAAATGGTTCGGACTGGTGGGTTTTTATTAATTTGTCCAGTTTTGAATTTTTTCCGGTTTTGTTAAGGTAAAATATTATACCAAACCCATTCATATAAATAAAAAAACCACTCACTACTAGTTTAGTGTTTTCAACCGATATTTTTATTAAACTAAATAATAGGCATTCTTTATATTATATAAATAAGAGAAATTAAGTGATAATATATGAAAAATATATTATTAAACATATTTTTATTGGATAAAAGATATTATAAAATGCATTTGATTACATTAAATTAGGAATAGTTTCATTTTAAATTTATATAATAAACAATTAATTAAATAAATTATTAAATATAAGAATAAAAATCGAATGGGTCGAGCCTACCAATTTGTTGGTGTGAGGCCCGATTTTCCTGGACTAGTTTTCTTAGGACAAACAATTACCTAAATTTCAAATATGACCCCAAAAAACCATTTTTTAAATCAGTATGGTTCGGTTTTCCAGGTTTTCAGTTTTCCAATTGTTCCCATTCACCCTCACCAAACTATTTATTAAAAAAAAATCGTTCCAATTGAATAGAGCTGATAATTCAGGCTGACACTGAATTTTTGAGCCGTACTAGCACGACACGAAGAATTAGGTGGCCGAAAAAGTGTTGGCCCTGGCAAAAAAGTCTCCCGCTTTGGGCAGTCTAAGCCCGGCACAAACTGTACAAATAATTATTTTTTAAAAATAAATTTAAATACTTTATATTTTAAAATAAATTTTTTATTATATAATTAACGGATTAATTTAAATTTTATATTAACTTAAATAAAATATTAAAATAATTATTAAAATATAATTATATATATAATTAATTATTTTAAAATTTTTCTTTTTATTATAAAATATATATTCATAATTTCAAGTCCGCACCATTTTTTTTTACACCTTACCAATATAGCCCAAAAACACAGGCTCAGAAACATATTTTTCATGTCGTGCCACTTTTTTTTGCCATCACTACAATTGTGGAGCACGAGGAGTTAATTAATTAATTAATTATGGGGGGTGTAAAATCCCACCGATAAATAGAGAGAAGGAAGAAAAGCCCATGTGCTCATTGAGATCTCCAAGTTGGGCCCAGCCGGTTTCACCTACAACATGTGCTTAGGCCGACAGGGCACCGACCCATCAAGATTTTTTTTTTTTCATTTTTTCGATGCTCAACCGCATGAATCGGTCTTTGATAAGTCTCTCTTCAATACAATTTTTTCCGTCCACAATATTATATTTAATTTAACGAATTGAATATCCATTTATTTGTTACTCGGCGTATACGACACTCCAGATTGAAAAGACCGTTGCAACCTCGTCGAACATGGCCTCTGTCTCCGAGGTGCACTGAAAAGAGGACGAGGCAGTCGTGATTGGCATGGGGGCTGCATGGTACGATCTTGACGATATCGCCTGAGCATAATACACGCGCGCACACGCCCACATAAGCAGCGAGTACGAGCCATTAATGACTGTACCCCCACACGCCACTGTTCACTTGCTTTGGATATGGGCAGCTGAGATGGTTGCTCATTGAACATTCATTTTGCTTATATTTTGGTTTGAGTCTCATGGGTAACTTTTGGAATTGAGAAAAATGCTAGTTGTGTGTCATATGTTGCCATCAGGGTTGTTGATAGTCATTTACCACAGTGGAATGGTCTCGAGTTCTGTCGATTATTATGACAAGTGAGACAAATTCAAGTATGAGTTCCAAGTTGCGGTTGGCTATTATATAACCTGCAGAGAGAGTTAATGGCCAATAGGAACTAATGCTACTACTACTACCACCACTACCGCCACTGCGAGACACACGACAAGCCATGTTGTCTTTCAATTTTTATTAGGTGGAAAAATTCTGAATTCAATTTTTTTTATTATTTCTTATTAATAGTTTGAGCTTGGAATTTTGACAGTGCCTTCGGTTTTTATGTGTCAGCCTCTCAACATTTCACGTTCCTTATAAAAAAGCATGTCCACAGCCTCAGCTCTCACGCTATCCCTCTCTCCCTCTGCATCTCATTCAGTCGTCATCAGCCCAACTTCAAGAACCGGAGAAATGCGGCCTCCACCTTCGGTTTCCGACTCACGCCTCCCCCATCTGCCGGGAACCCCGCTGGGCCTGGACGCTTGCGACACCCGCCCCTGCATGTGGCGCTCGCCGTTGACCCAGTCGTCGGCGAGCTCCGGGGCTAACGCTACCATAGTCCTGATCATTCTCATCCTCTGCGCCCTCATCTGCGGTCTGGCCCTCTACAGTGCCATCAGCTGCTTCCGCCGAGGTGGCGACTCGCGGGGCCCGTCCCAAACTGGCCCCTCCGACATCCCCGAACCCCACCAGAAGCCGGTCGCATACCGGGCCTTGACCTTGTCCTACTCGGCGGTGCTGGGCCTGGCGGGGGCGGAGTGCGCCATATGCTTGACGGAGTTCGAGGAAGGGGAGGAGATCAGGGTTCTGGAGAGGTGCAGGCACGGCTTCCACGGGGCGTGCATAGAGAGATGGCTCCGCTCCCGATTGTCTTGCCCGAACTGCCGCAGCAGCTGCTTTCCTCCGATGGATTCTTCTTCTTCGTCATCGTCTCCGCCCAAGGAGATGCGGCTGAGAGATCACGGTGACGGCTGTAGTCAGGACGGTGGACGTCGGCAGAGGCAGGCAGAGGAGTTGGCCGGCAGCTCGGAGCAGCCGTGAAAATAATTACACTAGGGACCCAGAGAGAGAGAAGGAGAGAGAGTTAAGGAGTTCGTGTAATGTTTTAGCTAGACTTTTGAAGCATTACATATAGTTTGCGTCTAATCCCTACTAAGGCCGACTGCACCTGACCATGAGCCATCGGGCTATGGGGGTGGTTCCAGTGTGTTCGTGTTAATCATGATGGATGGGAGTGGAGGTCCCTTGTTATTTGGATATATGTACTAGGCCTCGGCTCGAGGAAGGAGAACCCATGTGTTTTTGCACGGTTTCGATTGAACTGCGGCGGGAGCGGCTTGTCGATGTTTGGCTTCACGGTGAACTTTATTATGACAAAAGAATTAACTTCACCGAGAGGCTCCTCCTAGAAAGCTTTTGGAAGGGAGTCGATTAGTGAGCTATGGCGGCTAGCGAGCACTTTCAGGTGCCCTCACTCTCAAGTTACAATGTCTTGGAAGTTGCAGCACCGCACCATTGAACGAAAATTGTGGAAGCTGTCTCTCTAAAGAATTTGGCGCAATCACTTAGTACCTCTCGTAACGTATAATTCAAAATAATAATAACAACAATACTTGAAGAGGCAAAAAAACAAAAAAGCCATCTTATTCTGTACAACCGTATTCTCAAAAATAGTCTACGTGTCGGGTTTTATGGTGCCTCCCTTTGCCCATTGAGAAGGGAAGATAGGGCCAATCTCTCTACCGCATTTACTCTCCAAGCCTAAAATAGTGCGGATGCAGGGTCAGGGAGGACGAGTTCTTCGCGTCCTTGAGGGCTCGGCAGTTCCTCGACAACGGGAGAAGAAAATATATACTTTCCATTAAACTGTTTAGAAGCACGCCAAGTCGGTTTCCGAAAAAATGCAATGGCAGGAGGCTAAGTATAAGATAATCACTCAACCCAACCCAACCAAACCTCTAAGTCTCTGCTTCCTAGGCAGCAACTGCCACAGCTTCTCAGTCGAGGGCAAACCATGTCATGCATGCTCACAAACTAAGTGGAAATTCAAGACTCGTAAACATGAAAATGTCAAGTTGGCTCCGGAGGTAAACCCACAATTGGAAAAGTTGCCATTACAAATCTACTTCAAAGACTCAACTAGGATGGGAGGGCACATCCATCGAACACGACCAAGCACACTTGGGGGTAATCAAATCCATATATACGTACATAGCTCCTGTGACTTTGAAATGCAATGCATGAACCGATAAAAAAGAAATGTCAAACCAAGCCGGACAAACCATCACGCGATCAAACGATCCATTAACATTATCAACAAGAACCTCATCTTTGGACCAAAAACGAGCGAAAGAGGTGGAATACCTCAGAAGAGACACGAGGGCACCAGCTTGAGCTTGCACAGTACAGTAAGATGCCTAGAAGCACTTCCTGTGAACAATGGATGGCCCAGATTCATCATACTCAGCCTTTGATATCCACATCTGCAAGAGGGGACCAACCGATAGCCGTATGATATTGATTTCGATTAGACTTGTATTGTAGACTTAGTGACACGTAGAAACTCGGATAATGTGATGACAAGTTTGTACCTGCTGGAATGTACTGAGTGAAGAGAGAATGGAACCTCCAATCCACACGCTGTACTTCCTCTCAGGAGGAGCTACCACCTTGATCTTCATGCTACTTGGTGCAAGAGCAGTAATTTCCTTGCTCATACGATCAGCGATGCCAGGAAACATGGTGGACCCACCACTGAGCACTATATTACCATACAAGTCCTTCCTTATGTCGACATCACATTTCATGATTGAGTTATATGTGGTCTCATGTACTCCTGGGGCTTCCATCCCAATCAGAGAGGGTTGGAACAGGACCTCAGCACATCTGAAACATTCAGCTCCAATTGTTATTACCTGCCCATCAGGTAACTCATAGCTCCTCTCAATTGATGAACTGTTTTTAGCACTTTCAAGCTCCTGCTCATAGTCAAGGGCAACATAGGCAAGCTTTTCTTTTATATCCCGGACAATTTCGCGTTCAGCTGTTGTGGTGAATGAATAGCCTCGCTCAGTCAATATCTTCATCAAGGCATCTGTTAAGTCCCTTCCAGCAAGATCAAGCCGAAGGATGGCATGTGGGAGAGCATAACCTTCATAGATGGGAACTGTGTGACTGACTCCATCACCGGAGTCAAGCACAATACCTGACATGGGAAAGTAACATCTCAGTCAGAAAAACCACATCTATAGGCACATTCAATCCATAAGTTGATCATCTCAAAGTACCATCTTGCAGAAGACCGGGAAAAACTTTTGTCTGCTTTCATTTTCCTCTGATGGGAGGGTGAGGAAAGCTCTTTTCTTTTTGCTTAGAGCACATCTTGGATAGATAATATATATGTGTGATATATATACTGCAAAGCGCAATCCAAAATTTTCTTTATCCCTTTTCCTTTATGGGAAGAGAATATTGCGAAAGATGCAAAATGGAATGAGTTTAATACATATCTAGAACAAAATGGAGCCTAAGATTATTAATTTTCCCACAGACCTGTAGTTCGCCCACTTGCGTAGAGGGAGAGGACAGCCTGAATGGCAACATACATGGCAGGCACATTGAAGATTTCGAACATGATCTGTGTCATCTTCTCTCGGTTTGCCTTCGGATTGAGTGGTGCTTCAGTGAGGAGCACAGGGTGTTCCTCAGGGGCTACTCGAAGCTCATTATAGAAAGTGTGGTGCCAGATTTTCTCCATGTCATCCCAATTGCTAACAATCCCATGTTCAATAGGATACTTCAGCGTAAGGATACCTCTCTTGGACTGTGCTTCATCCCCGACATAAGCATCTTTCTGCCCCATCCCAACCATAACACCAGCATGCCTAGGCCGACCCACAATACTAGGGAAGACTGCCCTTGGAGCATCATCTCCAGCAAAACCAGCCTGTTTTATCAAAATAATATTAAGTTAATACCTGTAGCAGTGCAAGAGACACCGGGTATGATATGTAAATTTTTCATCTATGAATCAGTCCGACCTTCACCATTCCAGTTCCATTATCAACAACAAGGGGCTGGATGTCCTCTGCTTCTGCCATACTTTATGCTGACTCTACATTGAAAAGAAGTTGCCTCAGTCAGAACAAGAAATCGATATAAGGATGAAGGTGATATCAAGGATATGCAACATTCTTCAACGTCACTCCACTTACTGAGTGATAAATGTTAGATTTGGTTCAAGATCATATATTATTATGTAAAGCATGGAACTACTGGCCATCGAGATGATGCATAGATAAGCCCCGTATAATTCCCCACAAACCAACATCCAAGTTCAGTAAGTTGCTCCTTCTAGCCTCATTGTCAACACATTCACAGAAACATTGAGAAACTGTCCATCTCCTTACGCTGCCACACCAAAATCATCACGACGAACGTTTCAAGATTCAGCTATAGAATACCTATAATTGATCTCTGGTCGCATCATCGTCACCTTCTACAAAGAGAAGGTTAGCATGCTAATAACTTACTTCTAGAAAACAGACAGGAACAAAGCATATACTTCCAAACTATCATTGACCGGAACAACAATAGAGTAGATCTCATCGCTAACGACTAAAATTAAAACAGGTGCTTGATCGCAGCTGAGGTTCATGCATGAACACAAACAAAAGATAAATAGAACGCGTTTTTCAGGATGATCGCGCTAAAACAAGCAAGTGATCTGCTCGTCATTGAGCAGCTCTCGAAAGTACCTAAAACGTCACGAGCCACTCACGGGGGACGAATCCCGAGATACGGAGTCGAGCGGAGACTAAGAGCGGGCTCGATCGGGACCGGTCGCCGGAAGCAGGCCGGAGGTGAACTCAAGATCACGAGAAGACGGGAATGGCTGCAAGCAACTGAGGCGAAAAGTGGAGCTTCTTCTTCTAGAAAACGAGAGAGTAAAGAAGCGAAGGGAATCAGACAGAGAGAACTTACATTGTGAAGAACTCGGAAAGTTTAAATAAGCAACATCACTGAAAAGAAATATTCCTCTCTACCGTGCCATCTTAGACCTTAATGAACCGGTTCGATACCTCTTCCTCGGTTTGAGTCTACTTGGGCATATTTGATAGGCCGAAATATAATGAAATTAGAATCACTTTTCTTGCCATAATAACATAGTTTTTAAAATCGGATTGGACCGGAAACCGGGGTAGGCATGAGTTCATGAGTCGGACTAGGGATTTAAAGGGTCGAACCGTATATTTAATAAATAATATTATTAATATAATATTATTAATAAATTTATATAATATAATAATTTAAATATGATTTATAATAAAAATCATTAATATAACCATTATATTAAATAAAAGTTTAACATAAAATATAAATATAAGTTTAGTAAAATAAAACATATACATTATAATATGTTTTACTTTTTTAATTTTAAGTCAACCGATTTTCTCACCAATTTAATTGAGTTCATCGGTTGAACCAAAAACTGATTGGTTCAACCGGAATTAATCTCATTGAAAGTGTAATTGGATTTTTTATGAAAACCGGACCAGATGAGTGGTTGGTTACTAATTAAACCAGTTGAACTGGCCGACCCAGTCCGGTTTTAAAACTATGCATAATAACTTTTCCCAAGAGAATTGCTATTCCGGGGAAATCACCATCCAACCATTTTCCTACAAATCCATTCCGGTTTCTCGCGCATGGAATTGGCATTCTAACCTTGGATCGAAGGTTGCCTTATCTGCCATTTCCATTTTTCCTTTTCTATATTTCAATATTTGATTATTCATTTACCATGATTCACACTTTTTATATTAAAATAATTATTTCACAAAAAATATATATTGTAAAATGATTGAGAATGAAATTCGTATAAAAAAAGCACATGATAAAAATAATAATCCAAAAAAATACTGATGATCATATATAAACTTTTTCCATGATAATCTCATAAGTGCAATTTAGATTTAATAGGTCAGTAATTATCAATATATAATTAGTAAATGAGTTTTATATACGATTATATTCCGTCGATTTTAAAAACGGAACCATAAGTTAAGATATGTTAATCGCCATCCCATCCAATTCCATTACATTTCAATTTTCATTTCGGTTTCTTTTTTTATTATTACTCCCTATAAAAAATTATTCCTGAAAAAGCATTTTTAGAGGAATTATTAATAACAGAAAAGGGGAAAAGGGGAAAGGTGGAAGGCAGCAGCATGATTAGAGCTTCGTGTCGAAAACGAGTGTCTGATAAAGGATCCCTTTTGGTGTCCCCGGCTCCATTTAAGAAGTATAGTTCGTTTCGTTATGTAGCGGGGGGGAAGAGTCCTAGCCGATGCTAATGATCCTGTCGGCCCGGTTTCGATAGTCTCTGATGAGATGGCCTGATGGGTTCATGAGTGTCCTTCATCGGTCGTCAAATGGTCCGTACGTGGCATTAATTCCCGAGTCTCGAGCCCTTCAACACATGGGAAAGCCGGATCTGACACAACGACATCCAGGGCATGCATGATCTTCCCATCCGTAGACAAATCCTCCGAGTCTTCACCGTTCGACTCTCTCGATACCCTCTTATTAGAACAAGGCACCAACGGTGAGTGTTAAGATCCAAATTCCACATATCTAAGGAATCAAAAGCGGCAAAAAGGGAAAAAAAACTGATCATAAAAGTCAATTTGGATGCAGTTTTTGCAAATCAAGTGCTTCATCGAGGAAGAATATATGCTGAGGATGGTGAGAGTGGAGAGGATAAAGGAAATGATGGACCAAACCGAAAGAGAGAGAGAGAGCGAGGGAGAATTGGAAAAAGGCGATCGAGAGATGGATAAAGCAGATGTAATGGTGCTGCCTACTGTGGGGGACTACGCCAGTTGGCTCCGTGTGCGTGTCCTTAGATTCTTATTCACAGTTCCTCGAGAAGCCGATGCATTGTCATTCTTCACGGTCCATAACTTCATCGCCTATCCGTCGACATCGCTGCACTCCTCCAACTCCTACTCATAATCGTCGTAGAAGCCAATGCACTATCACCATTCTCAATCCACAGCTTCATCATCCATACAAGCCGACACCACTCCGCTAACGTTGTGCAATGACATATATCATTATCGACTCGCTATCAAGTGATCTTTGTTGAGTTCTTGTTCTCAGCACTTTTTCGGCTTACTTTATTCAATTCTCATTAATCTAATTTTAGATCAAGTTTTTATATCTGGTTGAGGAAAGGTTAAAGAGTGTGGGGGTGGTTGAACCTTTTTGGAGGGGCCGAGCGGGAAACATGACAGCTCTCCTCTCTTTCTTTTGCATGCAGTGTTGCTGCGGAGAAAGAGACTGATAATTAGATAATAAGAAATATGATAATAATCTTTCATATAATCTCTTACTTAACTTAACTGATAATAATATTATGTACCAAATCTTATTTCTCGTATTTATCTTATTTTACTTCGCTCCTATTATGTTTTGTTTCTTTATATTTTATTTCTCGGTTCTGGAAGTCCAATGTTAGGGTTTGCAATTTACCAATCGTTTCTCTCTCTCTCTCTCCTTTTTTTACACGCTTGAAGTATGTTTGAATCGAGGGATTTGGAGGGAAGGTGAAGGGAGAGCTACTGAAAGATAAAAATATACATTCGTTATTCTTATTTAGATAAGATTATGGAGGGCATGAGAGGGGAAGGGCAGAGTTAATGGGTATAAATGGATCCTTCTACTAGGCGTAAAGCATCTGTAGATGGTTTTTTAAGTCCGCCGTCAAATCCTAGGGCTCAACCCTGGAGATGACTTGACGTCATCCTCACCTTACTCCGACTTATCACCGACAGTCTGTTCAGGGTTCCAAACTCAACAGTAGCAACTAAACACAAGGGTTGCGCTTGTTACGGGACTCAACCCAACACCTGACAGCACGAGCTGGCAACAGCCATGCGCCACTTGTGTCCGCGATCTCGCATTTTGTATAGGCTCCCCAGGGCAGGTTTTTATGCGTTACCCGCTCGCCTCTGCCGATGATCTTCTCTAAGTATTGAATTGGAGAGTTCTATTATAATTTTGTAGTCCATCCATCCTTATTCCCCACTTTCGGAGGCACAAAAAAGTTAATAATTTGAAAATTTTGTATGATTTAGTTTGAATTTGAATCAATATACCTAACAAACCTTGATCTTATGTAATGACAGCAAGTCATGCTGGCCTATGGCTAGTGGATCGGATTGATTCGGCACAATATGAATTCTAGTTGGTCTAGCATGGCCCAAGAATCTAACGGGTCACAAATGGCTAGTCCTAACCCAATGAATGGATTGGACCGACCTAGTTAATACTTCGATGACTTTATTTTTCAATTTAATTATCATATAAATTATCCTTATGTAAATTAAATTCACTTTTTTTTTACTGTTTTTGTCGGGCTATTGAACCTTATCAAGGTAAATAAATTTGATTTAACACTGTCCAATACCACTCGAATTGGACTCAAAATTACTATTCCTACCACGTCCCTCATATTCTATTATTTCTTTGAATTGATTTTCGATCTCTCTATAATAATACTGAATAACAGATAATAAATAATATATTGGACGACTTACGATTGCGGGCTAGATTTATTACAGCTTGAAAAATGAAAGATAAGGACAAATTTGACAATGAGTCAAAAGTACACGAATCTTTTGTAATTAAACCGAAGCTTGTGGCAAATGCTTAAAATATGAAAAGTTTAGGATCTATTCGCCCGTCGTTTTCGCCCACTGGCCCAAAGCGGGGAAAAAAGGGGCCAAAAAAAAAAAAAAGAGGGCAATTAACTGATCAAGCTTATCTGCTTATCGATACACACAATTTTGTGCCGCTCAATTTCTCAGAAAAACACAACAATTTGAGTGGCTGCCGTTGTTCATGGAGTTGGATTCGATATTTACCGGCAAAGCAGGTACAAGGATTCCTTTTGTATTTCCACTTCTGCGTCTCTTCTCTCCCACGACCATGCCTGGTATTGGCTTACCCGCAACTGGTAATGGATGCGACTTGGCTGCGCCTTGCATTTGCGAATTATTGATTACCCTTCTTGAAATCTTCGAACTTGCATGCATTTCGAGAAAATTTCGTCTTGATGGATAAAGGTCCTCTCCTCTCTGTGTTGGAATGTGCGTGTGTGCGCGCGCGCATCTCAGTGGAAGCCCTCCCAGGGGATGAATTTATCCCTTGCATGCATCGGAATGCCTCTACTCATGCTTCCACAAGTAATGCTTCTGGTTTTTGTGTGCATGCACCATTGCTAAATCCTGTCTCGAATATTGTCACTTGGTTTTCATCTTGCTGTTCCTCAGTTATATAGTATATTTGTTGTTTCCACTTGCTCATGAAAACCATCATACTTTCATCACTGCCATGGTTTGCGACTTGGTTTTTTATTGTGTTGGGGTGAAGTGAACTGTGTATCTCACTTTGCCTGGTTTAACTTTTATTAATCTGATGCCAGTTCTGTCAACGAGGAAGATGAGAATGTTGGCGAAGGAATTGGGAGAAGTCCTTCTCTTTGTATGCTCGGTAGAATTTTGGAGGATGGCAGTTGTTTGGTCAATTGCTCTTATCTCCTCGCACTTGCAGTTATTTGTTCGAAGCTTTTACACACGAAGGTCTTACACTCACCCTCGTTGCTCCCCTGTGACGGCTTCCCTAAGACCTGTCTGCATTATCACTGGTGTAAGCATCATTTTTGTCTAAGACATGCATTCGCTTTTCCCTGTTTCTTTTTTTATTTTTTATTTTTTCTTATACATATTGAAGATTTTTTATCCCTTGATTGCTGTAGGCTACATCAGGTTTAGGTGCCGCTGCTGCTCGAGCGCTCTCAAAGGAAGGTTTCACCATTGTGCTTGGTACTTGATTAAATTCGTTTTCTTCTTATCCTTTCCTCATGCTCTCACTGTTATGTGCACAGATATATTGCAGTAACTGCGATAATTAACCTGTACTGATCATGCTCTTACTGGTCTATGCCATTCAGTATGATAAACATGATGGTTCAATTTTTAAACATCAAAACCCGATTTTTCCATTTAATTAAATGGAAAAATGAAACTCCAGGCTACTGAAACGAGATGTATCTCATTTGCATTTTGAAGAAGGTGGTTCTTAAAAGTATGAGGAAGAATCTCTGAAAATCCTTTTGTTTTTGCAGTTGGACGAACTTCTGAAGTGCTATCAAAGGTACCACTTATCCAATAAAACCTTGCACTATTTTATCTAGTCTTCTCCTTTATCAGCTCAGAATGACAAATCTGTTCTTTGGTGCCATGCAGATTGCTGCAGAGATTCAAAAGTCAAATAAGGAAGCACATCTTGAAGCCTTTGAAGTTGACATCTCTTCTTTCCGCTCAATCTTTCATTTCAAAGAATCACTTAAAAAATGGCTGCATGACTCTGATATGCATTTGTCTCTCCAACTCTTGATAAACAATGCCGGGATACTTGCAACTTCTCCGAGAAAAACAGCTGAAGGATATGATGAGTAATGATACTTTCTTTTTCTTTCTCGTCTTGTTTCTTCCTGTTCTTATGCTAAGCAAGTGATGATGAAACAGTCAAATGGTGATTGCTCATCTGTCTTCAAGGATGCTTAATTCTGTCTTTTCAGAATGATGGCGACAAATTATATTGGTGCATTCTGTTTGACCCAGGTTCTATTGCCTCTTCTCATTAATAGTCCTGTTCCTTCAAGGATAGTGAATGTTACGTCGTTCACACACCGGGCTGGTAAAATTTTCTGTGTGATCATCTTCTAATGACATCATTTTCTTTTCCTTTTCCTTTTCCTTTTTCTTTTTCTTTTTCTTTTTTTACTCCATATCTTCATATTCGTATGAGATGATCATAACAAATATTATGATTTTTGCATACTCAATATCTTTCTGTATGTTTCAAACTGTGGTGCTCGGTAAATAAAATATTGCCATTATACGGACCAGTTGATTTTTTGGTAATTCCTTCTTAATAATTACATTTTGGATGTCTTTGTAAGTAAGCATCTTGGATTGTCAAGTAGAGAAATTAATATCTTCTCCATCATGAGAAAAAATGCAACTATTTTGGGCTATCTGCTCCATTGATTTAGGTGTGGGCTGAAAGTTAGTAACCAAAAAAAGAAGTTGCTGTTGATCTTTTTCTATTCAGTGCGTCTTGTGCAGGCTGACAGGCAAGCTGTTGTGGGCGAGTGCTTCTTGAGATCAAAGCAGTACCCATTTCCTGAGGTTTATGAGTACTCCAAATGTATGCGAAAGAGTTGTCTTCTCTTTTCGTTTTTGATATAATGCACCCAAAAATTTATGTCTTTCCCCCTTTTTTATGAAATAAAAATCCTTTTGTTTGCAGTTTGCCTCCTCCTATTCTCCTATGCACTTCACTGGCGAATTGGCTTGTCGGAGAAAGCAAGTCATGTTTCTGTCATGTATGCTTCCTCAAATATTGTATTATAAAAAAAAATTATCGGAATGTGGTTACCCCTACAGTAATATTAGTGCATATTGTGGCATTATCCATTTCTGAATTCCGTATTATTGAAGTAAAACTTCGGTATTGGATCCTACCTACTAAATAGGAAGCAATATTCCTAAAATTAACTATTGTTAATTCAGCATCAATCTTTATTTTGCATCGTCATGGGCACGTATCCTATGCTTGGGAAGTCAGTACCTCATTGACTTCAATATGATCTGGTTTCAATTAGACATATTTCTGAAATGTTTTGTCTACCGTGTTCATTCACAGACCTGCAGATCCCGGATTTGTTGAAACGAACATCATGAGAGAATTTCCTCCATTCCTTTCCAAGTCAGCCTTTGTAGTCCTAAAACTTCTGGGTCTTCTGCAGTCCCCTGATGATGGGGTTAGGCCAATCATTGATGCAGCGCTTGCCCCTCCAGTGAGCCCCCCTTTTCCTGATCTTACTCCTAATCGTTTTCCTGTCAAGTTTTGCTGTCTCTCACGGGCACTCGCACTATGATTTATCAGGAAACATCTGGAGCGTACTTTTTTGGCGGAAATGGTTGGACGATAAACTCTTCTTCACTTTCATACAACGAGAAACTAGCTAAGGAACTGTGGGCCACCTCCTACGATCTGTTCAGGGAATTGGAGCTTGCTTGCAAGGAGTTTTAGCTTCTTGCCTCTTAGCTGATTCATGACTAGATCCCCTCACGCGGAAGACAAAAGTGTACATGAATTGTATGGCACCTCGTGATCTCTTTACAGATGCTTTCATATGATAAAAGTGGGGACGTCAGGGTATGACGAATTATATAAATAACTGGTTGGATTGATTATCTCGATTGTTCACATGGCGACGTTCCTCACACTGATTAAATATAATTTTGTTGTTCAACTTAATAAGATTTGACATGTTTGTTGCCCTCCTTAAAGCTGAGACAGATCTGAGAAAATATGGTAGCCGATTCCCAAATGTTGCCACTCACTAAATATCAAAATGATGGGGTGGATAGGACAGACATACGGTTCATGAAGAGTCTCAATGAACCAGATCGGTTATGGCATTGATGTGGATGTCATACAGTGTAAGAAGATATATGCTAAGCTCATGTTACTTAGTCATATGAGGTGAATGAGAATAACCCTTGATAAGAGTCTCTACATCGCAAGTTGAGGTGGACGATGCTATATTGGAACCTCGCCGTGTACTGACAATCATAATGCAAAAATGGTTAAGAACCAAGTGTTTGATCAATGTTTACCCACATGGGAAAACTCAAGTGTTCAAACTACAGTGAGAGAGTTGCCACTTCTCAGGGGGAGAGATCATCTGATAAAAATAGTGCTCTCGATTAATCTAATCTCTCATTTCTGTGAGGAAAATAAGAGTGAAAACGATGCATTGAAATAGAGAGAAGAGAATAGACTATAAAACAATCCCAGCTTTGTCACCTAAAAGCTTTGAATGTGATATGGATACGTTTTTCTTCTTCTTCTTCTTCTACGCTAGAGATCATGGGTGTAAGAAAGAAATAGAGAGAAGATGAGAATACACTTCTATAAATGAGAGTTGATAGAGAATCATATTCAGGGAGAAAGAGACACTTCTTGGTGATCAGTTAATGGGTGAAGAAGGAAGCGTTGGTGGTGGTGGTGAGTGTATGCCTTTCATTGCAATGGTAGCGATAGACTTTACCTTTGCAATTGTCAATATCATGCTCAAGAAAGCGTTGGATAACGGGATGAACCATTTGATCATTATCACATATCGCCTGGCAGGCTCAACCATCTTCTTAGCTCCAATTGCCTACTTTCTGGGAAGGTACTATAGACTATCCTGTTTTGATCTTCATTACGGAAGTCATTGTTCAATAATAGAAGAGAGGTTGTTTGCATGTAGACGATGAAGTCAGTCTTAGCCTCAGGAACAGTTCCAATGAATAGTTGATATTTTTTTCGCAGGAATAGCAGGCCAAAACTCACATTCCACATCGCGTGCTCCCCTCTTTCTCAGCACGATTTTTGGGTTAGTCATGTCGATTCGCTGCAAGTAGCTTCCGAACTTCCTCAAACTATTCATATGTGAAGTCTCTATAAACCGAACAAGTAACTTACAGACCAAGTTTTGTTGTTGCAGCAGAGCATATCTCTCCCAGAGTACTTCCTTACCGGGGTTCAGTACACTGCACATCTGCAACATTCGCTTCTGCCTTCGCAACAGTCTGGTTCTTGCTATCACATTCATAACGGCATTATCATTCCATTATAGACAAGCTAAAATTAACCATCTCAGTATAGACAATAGTTATTTCAAAGAGTATTGGTTAGAATCCTACTAAAAAGCACGTTACTGGTACGCCTTTACCAAAAATAACATTGAATGGTGGCGCTATTTCAGGATGGAGCAAGTGAACCAATATGAAAGCAGAGGGAAGGTCAAGGTGATGGGCCCTCTATTATATGTTGGTAGAGCTTTGGTGCTGACCCTCTACTGAGGAGTCACCCTATTCAACTCTTTCCATGCCCTGGCTTATCGTTCTTCCATGGAATACCACTCCAGAGAGGTCAGCTCAGCGAAGAGGATGCACTGGTGGCTCCTGAGCTCCATGGCTCTAGTCCTAGTATTGATCTTGTGGCCCTCGCAGTTTCTTCTCCAGTCAAGCATCGGGCAGCGATACCCCTGCAAGTACTCAAGCACCGCTTTCGTGTCCTTCTTTGGGACCAGTCAATCCGCAGCCCTTGTGAGCCTGTCATCTGGCAGAACCCTCTCCGTGTGGATCTTGAAGAGTACGTTTGAGATAATCAGCGTGATCTTCATGATAATTGTAGCATAACCTTCCTAGGATATGGCAGAAGATTCTGTTGCTGGCTGCAGCTTTATAGGGACCAAGTGATGAAATGATAGTTAGCAATATATAATAACATCAAGAAGAAGAGAGCCCCTGCAGATGGCCTAGTCGCAAGAAGTATCATCATCTGCATCTGATCTGGAGTGCAAGTTACAGAAATTCGCTTAATCTGAATGTTCTACATAAAATTTGCAATCAAATAACCGATTCAGCGCAAATTGATTGTCGCAACAGGATGGGAGCAGTGGATGATAGGCTCAGGACTATGCTATGCACGGTGTGTCAAGAAAAAGGGGGCCGGTCTTCACTGCAGCTTTCGGGCCTGTGATTCAGATAATACCCGCCATGATCGAGATCCCTCTCCTCCATGAGAGCCACTTCACCCTCGGAAGGTTGGAGCCATCCCGGCTTCTATAACTGGATAATTCCTTCTCTTCAGGGAAACTGTTAGTTGATGTAGATCCTCACGTCACCGATTTTTTTTTTTAAACTAACATACGACATACCGAACATTTGATTCCGTTTCACTTGGGCTATGAACGAAGCAGCGTGTTAGGACCGGTGCTGGTGATCGTCGGACTGTACACTCTGCTGTGGGGCCGGGAGAGTAGAGAGGCCAAGGATAGCATCGAGAGTTGAGGATAAAGAGCCTAAACTGCAAGAGTTTCTTTCAGGCTCTCGACGTCCGTAGCGAGTCCACGTTTCAAATCCCGGGTTGTTTCAAGACAGCGTCAAGATTTTTTTGCCCATTTACGATGCTCTCTGACGAGACAAGTTACGATGAGACAGTCAAGACTGGGAAAACGGCCAGACTAAAAAATGGGCCGGGCTTTTTGGTTTGGGCTTCTAATTTTGGGCCCATCCATCTATTTCACCCCCCCACTGCTATGAAAATAAATAAAGGGAAAATGGAAGGAAATGAGAAGCTACTTCTCAGTGAAGTTCCCCTTTTGTCCTTTTTGTTAGTGCGTAGACTTTGATTTTGGTCTATTCCCCCCCTCTCTCTCTCTCTCTTTAATTTATAAATCTGCCTGGTCGCGTAACTTAAATTATTGATGGCATTGGTCTCAGATGATACGTCATTCTTTATGATTTTGACATTAATTTAATAAGTCGGATTATTATCTCTCAACTTGTCGATCCACTATTGTTGCATGTTGTTGTTATCCCTTAACCAATAAATAAATTAACTATAATAATAATTGCCCTGATGATCAATTAGCCGATTCGAATTCAACAAAACAATGTGTATGAAAAACGACGAAATCTATGCGCCCATGGTGAATCGGTTCCCTGGTCATATCAGATATTTCATGATTTTTATTTTTTATTTTTAATTCTTTGGTTAAATTTTGTTCGTGATTTTTTTTTTGGGTGACCAACTTACGATGGATCGCTTTATATTTGTCCTTCATAATTGATGCGATTGCAGGGGCGGGGTAGTCTGACGATGAGTTAAGCTCGTTTTCCGTGAAGGGTCCGCTTCCATGATGGATCTTGGCATGGCTATAGGACCCGCAAGAATTTCAAATCGGGTTGGCCGATTTGACGGTTGTCAATCAAGGTGCGACCGGCTGACCGAGCATAGTCAGGTGATTCAACCGGATATGAGCGGTATCCGTCGATCAAGATTCGTCGTCTTCTTTCTTTCTTTTTTTTTTTTGGGTGTGGTGAGTTAATTTCTATGAAAGATCAGATTTATATATATAAAAGAAGACAACGTCATGAAGCACTCGTTGATAATTTCAAAGAATGTTGCCAAGAAATGGTGGGACTAATCCATGGTAGACTGACCATAACGAAGCTGATTATGAAAATTGAGGGTTTTGAATTTGGGTGGGGTCGGGGGTTGAGATTTTCTAGAAAGTAAAACTAGGGTTTGTCACCACCGACACGTGCCAGCTGAGCCGGCTCAGTTCCATGTCTAATTCTACGCTTGTATTTATGGACGGATAGAATTTAGGATCGAAAAAGACTTGTGACCGAAACTTCTGGAGGGCCAGTTTCTGTGATTAATTTTTTTTTATCGGATCTTATTCATTACTTAGAAAATATTGAGTATGGATCAAGGAACATGGATTCAGAATACTGGTGCTTGCAATCGATTCAGAATGAAGAACTTGCTAAGTTTGAATCCGAGAAGTGGAGATGGTGATATATTCTATTTTCAGTCGCATGTTGATGTTCGTCCGACAAGAAACAGGGCACGAGAAAGTGAAGACAGGCCACTTTCTTGGTCCTCGACCGTGGAGAAACTACCGCGATCGTAACCCAGCAAGGGCGAAATAACGTAGGGATAATTTTGTAATATTATATACTTAATTAAATTCTCATCCCATTCCCTTATTCTCTCTTCCCTCTTCCACTGTTTCCGCATTATACCCGACCCGACCCGATACTTCGAAGCCAATTTAGATGTCGCCGTCAGATGATTGAATACTGTTTGTTGTTTACAGAGTCATTATCCATAAATAAATAATTGAAAATTACAGGATAAATCCATCAAATTATATACGTAAATAAATCATTGCAGGAATTATCCGAGTGAGGCAGTTTATTAGTAAAGTGATAGTATGCAATAACTCAAATTACGGTTTAAAATTTTTAAGGGTTGATATCTGAAAATTAATAGTAAGTATCATATTTCATAGTGTATAATTTCATTGATTAGATGATTATCACGAGGTTAAATAGAATGCTATTAATAAGAAATTACATCTGAGCACAAATTAAAGTGGGGAAAAGCCATTCACCAACCACTTGGGGCCGTCTTTCCTTCCTTCTTCGGCCGGTTGCTTGGAAAGGGGCCGAGCTGCTCGTAGATTGGGAGAAGGGAAGAGGAGAAGGCGACGGCGGTCCAGAGAGAGATCCAATCTTTCGTTTTCTTCTTCCTTCCTCCACTCAGTTCTCTGGTCCTTTACGGGGTAAGGGAACTTAAAGAGTTCTGGGTGATCCTTTTCAGTTCTGTCATCAAGTGCATGGAGGAGTCTGTCTGTTTCATGCTCTAAAACCCCTTGTCTGTGGCAGAAAGCAACTTTTCCTTGTTTCTTGAGCTTGTACTGCTCTGGGTTTTGGGCTTTACTGATCTTTGGTGGCTGCCCTTGCGAAGCTTTGACTTGAAGAGATTTTGACTCTCCTCCCTGTGAGTTTGTTGTGTGTGATTGTTCCTTCAACTGCCGTTTGTTTCTCAGTTAGAAGTTCTGTGTTTTTTTTCATGGAGAGTACCACTAAGCGGCAATCTTCTGAGAAGTCGACTTCTCGCCTCTCGGCTTCCGCAGAGCCCTTCACCTTGAAACGGTCTAGAGCTCAATCCTTTAACCTCCCAAGCTCACGTCTTGAATCTGTTAGTCTTTCATTGGGTGATAATACTGCCCAGACCTTCCATTACCAAGATTATGCATCGGGTGGACTTGGAGAATGTCTTGATCTTGCTGATTATGGGGCCATCGCTTATGGCAGCGAGTCCTCTGGCTCAAATTGCTTTAGAAACTCTGAACTCCATTTCAGTCCAAGTGACACTGCGAGGCAGAAGGAGAAGAACACCAGTTCTTTCACAGCCAATCAGAGCTTGGAAAAGGAAGGTAAATATAGTCTTCTAGAGTAGATCCCTTGTAGTTGTAGTATATTCTCTGAATGTATTTTCTTTGTTTGTAATGGTTCTTTGAGAATCTATTCCGGGAACATATCAAAATTTTCTGAAGAGCATGTAATCTTTGTTTTGTTCTCTTGACAGAATCGCACGTGTCCTGCATGCACGCTATTTAGTCTTACATTTGGTAAATTACATTCTAAAATTTTGTGGCCTTGTTACCTTTCAGCTGCTTCACGCTTGAAGTATTCGTGGATGGTTTCATCGCTTGTCCATTTTTCTTTTTAATCTCTGAAATCTTAGACAGGATGAGATTGTTGAGGCATGGTTCATGATAGTCTCTGGAGGTTCAATGACCTTGAAATTTAACTTGAAGACTTCCACCTTTTACCAGTACTAATCACCCTTAAAATATTTTAATGAATTCCTCTTACAAGAAATTTGTTTGCAGGTAATAATGCCAGCCAAGGATCAAAATCACTCAATGGATCTCGCAATAGTATGTCTGGAAAATCAGTTGGTATTATAAAAGAGGAAGCACAAGCGAGATCCCAACCCAAAGAGCAAATAGCAGTGGAATATTCTTCACTTATAAAAGCAAGTGAGCAGATAAATTCTGCCACTATTTCAAGATCAACACACTTGTCCTCCAGTTCCACCGTCAGCGATCTCTCCTTGAGTGTGAAACCAAAGGATTCTGAGGGAGGCGCCACTGCAGAAGGTTCCTTAGTTGTTGACAAGGATGACCTCAATAATAAAGAGCCCGATGAAGATTCACCCTGTTGGAGAGGGACCTATAACTTAAAGTTTCCTTTTACACCTGATGCATGTTCAAACACAAAATTTCCTGAAAATAGATCTGAAGCGAGGGGGACTTTGAATCCTATGGCTCCTCAATATATTCCCCAATATGCTGATAGAATGTTGAACTTGAAGGGGAGCAGATCCTCCAATGCTGATGAGATTTGGGAAACTGACAGAGAGCATTCTATGATGGTTAAAACAGGAAGCCTCTGTCTGCTCAGTCGTGAAGTGATTCCATCATTTCAAGGAGAAGAAGATATTACATCTAATAGAAACATGGTGGCAGGCATTGAGGATGTTTCATTTAATGAAGCTCTTCTGCACATTTCTGAACATATGTCGACATGCTCCGCTGTAGATGTTGAGCTAATGGTTAACGTAATGCATGACTTTTCAGAGTTCATTAGGAAATGTTCAGAAAACCAAGCTCTGGGGGAGCCCCTGCTTAGGAAAATTCAGGGCATAATACAAAACCTTTCTTTGTGCAAAGGAGACACAGGTCCTGGGAGGAGCTGTAGCCCACCAAACATGTCTTCTTCTGATGCATTAAAGGTATGATTGCTATTTTAAGTACAATGTGGACTAAGGACATTTCTTGAATTTCTTTTCCTGGAGAAAATGATCCTTGTGGTGATGAATGATTGCTGACCATTGGAAGTGCTGTGACATTCTTGTGCCAATGCTATTTATTGTTCTCTTGACAAATCCTCTGAACATGAAGCTCATGTTATGCTCTCTTAAATTGAACCAATCAAATTGTTGAATTTTGTCATGTTTTGGCACTTTTTGCGGTGCTTTTCAAGGTATATCATCATTTGTTCAATCTTATTGTTCCTCCCTCCTGCCACATATCTAAGAAGAATGGCTTGAATGTCGCAGATTGTTAGTATTTGTGTAATGTAAAATAGTGCTTCAATCTTCGACAGTGGGAGGGTCTGACAAAAGCTGATCTCTGTTATCAGATTCCGAACATGGAAATTCGTCCAAATGTGAGTATGGCTGTCGCGGAGCTTGATAATCTGAGCAACTGCAGGCCGCAGAAGCCAGATTCCTCTCCGTTTGCTAAGAAAACGTGGGATTCCTGTGCCTTTATTGGCAATATAGGTGCTGAGATTGCCCAGGTACGAACAAAGTCCTAAAGCAAATGCTCTTTGACATGTTTCATTAAAATTTCTGGCTTATTAGATGTCATTTGCAGGCTGATAGCAATGCCTCAACTGCTGTTCTCGAGATGGATCAGCAAATGCCTCCGCAGACGATGCTGTACAAGACCCTGTGGCTCCAGGCGACAGAAGAGTTGCAGTCAATGAAGAAGCGATCACTGAGGAATGTGAAATCTGGGGTGGGGAGATTTTCTGGCAGGGAACCATAATTTTCAGTCTGTCCACGACTCAAGCATTCATGCGTTCCATTTTGCTAATGCTGGTGAATATCCCATTTTGGGATCTACAGTTTACAGGGTCCCCTCAGTGATGCAAAGTTCAGAAGCTACGTCGTAAAACTGAAATACTATATATATTCCAAGTATAAATGCTGAGGGACAGTGTTTGAACTTTTGGTGGATTGAGCAGAAATGTCAGACGTGTGCCTTCTTTTTTTTTTTTTTTTCCCCTTTTAAAGAGATCGCCGTTTATGAAAAACACTGGATTTCGAGAGTGCGGGCAAGGGCATTATTAGTTGATGATATGGTGATCGATATTCTAAGGTTTCTACCAAAGTGCCCGGGGGATGTAGTTTCCGATCTTCCTGAGAAAGCCGCAATTTCTCAGTGTGCTTGTCATCGTCCAAGTTGCAGGTATATCAGGCCCCCATGAAAGAGCGGAGGAGACATCTCAGCGAGCTCGGCCTGGACTCTTTCCCAGTAAGTAGCTGGCTAATTGGGCTTCACCAGGGCCCAAGTCATCGATCACACGGACACAAATAACTTGACACGCAATACCATCTGTGAGATGGATGTTGGGTTCTCGTCGTACCTCAGCCTAAATTCGTCGGACGCTCTTCTTCGGGAACTAGAAAGGAGCCCTCCTGTTCATTCCATTGACCACTTCTGATTAGGTGAAGCTACAAGATCCAGTGGTCAGTCACTGGGATTACACACACACATACATATATGTATCAGTATAACAGATACAAAAAGAAAAGGGAATATACAAACAAAGCATAAAGGGTTTTGAGACTAGAAACGGGATCGACCGACGGCTATGGATAGATGATGAGTGAGGGGCACTGGGGCAAGGGGATTGCAGCCGCCAACTGGAAGGCAGAGGAGATGGACGATAAGTTAAAATGGCCGGTGGGACGACGAGGAGGAGGAGTGGTCCTGAACATTAAGGCTCTCCCTTTCTCTACCGTACTGTTATGATAGGGTGGTCCTCTACCCCTACTACTACTCCTACACCATTTAAGTAGACCTATACATACATACATACATACATAAATATATATATGTTTTTTGCATAGCCCATAGCATCATGATGTTCAAACAAATATAGTACATTCATACACACACACACACACATTTGTACATCTATATCGTATATCATAGGCCGACGCGGAGGTTTTCTTTTTCGCATGTAACTGAGGTCCACATGCTCAGAAATGACCGGAGAATAGTGTGGGTATAATAAGGATCCGTACGCACGTAAAAATTGAATATATATTGATTTAATAAATAGAAAATAATACTACGGTACTGAATTTTAATATGACATATTTTGTGGGGGCCATTGAGTAATTATGGTGTCGGTGGTGTGGCCTCGCTCGCTCCCCCTCTGCTCCTAATGACGGTGAATTCCGCCTGCCATTACCAAAGCAGAGTGGTGCACTCCCCTTTTGATTTTGTGGCTGTTAATACATATATACGTACGCGGCACGCGCACATATACGTACACATCACCACCCAAGACCAGGCAGCCCTCCTGCACTCCCATGCACTGTTAAATTAGGGAGTATCATATTAAAGGAGTCCACTGCTTCACGTTCACCGGATTACGACTGGTTCCGGAGTCGAATTTGCACCGATTTGGGTCCTATTATGATGTACCGAGTATGAGCCGATCACTTCCATTTCCTGTTGGACGGTGACTAGTTGAGAAAGTTATAGTGGGCTCCTCCCCTAGATGGACAGCCTAGGTTGATAAATTATTGTTGGGTGAGCATTGATATGAGCCGTCAACGAAAGAGATGATTCTCTCTTACCATTATTTATAGGGCATATAATAATAAATTATATTTGTGCCAAAAAATTCATTTTTTATAGCTAGCTTAAAAAAAGAGAGAGGAAATTATTTGGAAAATAATAATTTTTTTATTTTATAAAATATATATGATATTTAATATTATTTAAAAAAAATATTAAGAGTAATAACATCGTTAATTTTTCCGTTAATATGTTACGTCTATGTGCCGTGCAAATTTGACACTTGACAACTCACAAGAAGTGCTACATATGAAAAAACATGCCAAGACATCGCCGCCACATCTACGGTCAATGGAAGAAAAAATTAGAGTCGTTAGTATTGTGCTATTTTTGCCAACAAATAGTTGAACGTCAGGTTTGAATAGACGAATATTGAATGTTATATATATTTTAAAATTTTTCAAAAAAGTATCCATTTTTTATATAATCTTTCCAAAAAAATAAATTTGTTATTTGAAACTTACTGAAAAATTTTGTTTGAATTTATAAGAGATTAAGACAATATTTCCAAACATAAAAATTTAAGCTAAGAGTAACTTTTTTTTATTTGCACCAAGTAGTATCCTGACTCAGTTAAAATACACTTCGAGACTAATATATGATTAGACTATAATTCTTAGAAAAATTCCCGCCGATCCTCTCAACTTGAAATTCGATTATCAGATCACCAATTTGAAAGTTTGGTGAGAAAACCAGCGGTGAAATCCAAATTGGTAGGTAAGAGTAACAATTAATGCCCTAATTTTCTTATGTTGCCATGATTTTAGTATTAACCTTAGTGGGGGGTATGATATCGTATCTCCAAGCTACTTGTCGGTGTCCTTATCGTTGTCTCTTCTCATGCATGTGTGCGGCCGAAACCTATGGCTTTCGTGTGTGTGATTGGAGGCGTCGCACTCCCGAGGAGGCTCGGCTCCCTCCGTCTCGTTTCTAGCTAGACTCGCAGAAATCTGCTTATGGAGTCGGAAAAAGGCTAAGGCTAAAGAAATCGTAAAATACAGTTTTAGTTCTCAATATATATTTTTTTATTTTATCATTTTCGCTGTAAATCTCTCTTTTTTTTTTAAGACGCATTTTGTCCTCAACATTAGGGGAAATATACACTTTTTTTCGTTTTACTATTTTAATATTTCAAAATTTCGATTAGACGACAAAAATATTAATAAAATAATATATAACCATATTATTAAAAGAAGTGGTATTCGCTTACTATGTTTCAGACTATAATTTTAAAAATTGGACTAGGTTAGTCGGTTCGACTGGTTTAACCAGGACCGGCCACTTATATGATCCGATTCCTATAAAAAAAATCAAATTACACTTTTAATGATGTTAGTTCTGGTTGAACCGGCCAGTTTCCTGTCCAATCGGTGAACCCAATTGAATTTATGGAAAAACATATCGACTTAAAATAAAATAAAAAATAAAAACTTATTATAATATACATATTTTATTTTATTAGATCTATATTTATATTTTATGTTAAATTTTTGTTTAATATAATGATTATATTGATAATTTTTATTATAAATTATATTTAAATTATGATATTATGTAAATTTATTTGTAATATCATATTATTAATATTATTTATTAAATATATAGTTCAATCCATTGAACTTTCAACTAGCCCTTGAACCCATCCTATTTCAAATTGGGTCCAATTTCAAAAACTATTATTCAATGTCAACTCTCTCTCTCTCTTTTTTAATCTTCATCGTCCCATTTTTTCTTCAATAATGTAGGACGAGTTAAAAGCACTATTAAAGACTTAAAAGGATGAGAGTCAAATGTGTTCAAAAAAATGTTTAGGTCGAAGATGGTAAAACAAGAAAATATTAAAAGCTAAAATTGCAGTTTAAGAAGTAGGAAAGTTTTCACAAATTTGTTTAAGGGGGTCAAAAGGGCTGAGACGATCAATCCATTTTACGTTCATACTGATTCGGGGAAATTGAAGATACTTAAACCGAATTAACCGTAACTTGTTTATGACTTTTAGCATTGATAATTAGATCTCCCTACTAATTAAAATCACAGGATCGGGTGGTTTGTGCTCAATTGAGAGGCCATAAATTCAACTTAGCACCGCGTGGAGGAACAATAATGGAGAAGGGGTGATTCCCACCTCTCTTTCCATAGTAAATACAATTATATATATATAAATACGGATACTCAAAAGTTATGAGATATAATTAATTCAATTTGAATTAAGTCGATTCATTAATAGATGAGATAAGATTATTTTAATATAAATTATTTTTGTTCACGGTACTCTATCATGAGTTACATAAAAAATATATTTATTCATAAGATGGACTTTTTAAATGATCCTACCTCATCATACATGACATGGGGGAGTGTCAGTTGGGTTGTATTGGATATGACTTAGGTGCTGGTCGCTAGAAGTGTGCGCAATGTTATTAGTTATATCTACTACGGATGAGAACATTTGAAGAATTTTTGGAAATTGGAGAGATTTTTTTTCTCTTTTTCCTAGCGAGTGCACAATTTTTTTTATGTTGATGGTGTCCGGCACCATAATAACTGATTAATCCACTGGACGATAAATTGTAAAGCTTAGGGCCCACCATTAATCTCCAGATACTAACTGTGGAGAGTTTCGAACCCTGAATCTGTTATACTTGATGTAGTGTTGTTAAAAGTGCGGTCCGGGCCGGTTCAAAATGAGCATGGAATAGTTAGACCTAGTTATGGTTCAGCCCGTTTGCTTAACATGTCGGTCCAGTTAGGAATCACGGTTCAGATAAACATAAAACCAGCCTGGAACAGTTTATAAACGGGCCGGTTTGACCCTTGAACTGTCCATCTTTTTAATTTTCTTAAATATTAAATTGATTCAATAAAATCCGATTATTGATTTGTATGATTTTTGGTAGTCCAAATTAATTACGGTTCAACGGGTCCATATTTTTTAACCGGCTCGTAAGCACTTCAATTCAATAAGAACAGTTACGCGCTGGATTAAGAGTTGTTCGGACTAGTTCCGGATTTGGACGGTCCAATTACGGGTCAGCCTGATACGTTTAACATCTCTAACGGTATATTATTAACTTACAAACGGACTGTTACGCTCGAAGTACACAATTAATAATTGCGGGAAGGAGGAGGGCTGAGATTCAATTGTCTCCTTAATTACCGCAAGAAAAAAATGGTAGATTTAACTACTAAGTCCATGTCAACTGTGCGTCCGAGCGCAGTAAAGCTTGGGCTATCTGTTGTGCTAGTTTTGAAATAAATAATAATATTATTATTATAATTTTTGACAAATTCTCATTGGATTTCCCTTAATAACCTTCATAAATATTCGAAATGACATACATTATCATAATTTTTATAGTAATATTTTTTTAATGTGAGTATTATTATTTACAACAAATGAATTTAAAATTTTATTTAAGAAAAAAATACACCAAATCATTTCAATTAATTTAAATTAATATTACATACTCAAGACTAAGTGAAATTTCTCGCCTAACATTAGATATATATATATGTATGTATGTATACACGCAATTAACTTGCACGACTTCATTGTAATAATAATACAATGAAACCAAATTAATGTTATAGTAATTTGTTGACATGTCGGTTGAAAAATTCGAAACATTAAATTAGAGGGAATTATTAACTGATATAAATAAGAGAAATTAAAAAACCCAATTGTGGCAACCTATCAATTTAGGAAATAGAAAAAAAAAAGAAAAAGCACATGCTCGAGCTGCTTAAAGCATGTGGCCTTTTGGACCTCCTCTCAACATCTCACATTTAAAAACTTGTTATGGTTTTCAAATATTAAAAAATTTAATGAAATATAACTTATTTATTATTTGAATTAAATCAATCTATTAAATATTGTATAACTAATTCAAGTCAGTTTGAATGGTGGATTGTGACTTTTTTTCTCTCTTTTTTTTTAAATTATTTAAAATGAATAAAATTTTAATTCTTTTTTAAAATATAAAAATACCAATAATGGATTTACCGTTGATTACAAAGGTATTTAATGGTCCAAGCCGGTTTAGGCTTGTTTCGCAACGGTTTCGGGCTAGTCCTGGGCCGTTTAATGAGAAAGTGTGACAAGTCGGCTTTGATTCAAGGGGTTTATTTCTTGGACTCGATTCGTGATCGCTATTCAACCTAATAAAAAAGCAGTTACGGGCCAGTTTTAGGGATAGTTCGGGCTGGTTTTGGGTCTTAACAGGCCATTTAACATCTCTATCTATTATTAACATTATCGGCCGCTTAACTAACTTCATCAACATAAGTACTTATTATTGATTGGACTTACTCGACTACATCTCGTCGGCTTGCTTGGGTGGGGGGGGGGGGACTTCGATTTTTCAGCTGATGATGTCTATGTCGGCTGAAATAATGCACATTAGTGATGAGACAATTTAATCAGTGGACTGTGATGGTTGAATCTAATCCCCAAATGATCAAAATGCAGATTGCTACGTTCCCAAAATTTTTTTTAAAGAGAAATAAAATTTTAGGATGTTATGAGAAGAAGAGATACGGCTAATTCCCATGATTTAAGATTGGAAAATTAGTCACAATATGACTCCACGCATCTCTACTGAGAATACATACAGACACATAAGTACAAGAATACACATAAAACATGTGTGTGTGCGTAGATAATGTCACAAAGTGCCATGAGGATGATGACAGGGACAAGTTCACATGAGCCCCAACCAGGTACTACATGGGATCCCCCCACGCACATATATACAGACATATGATCGATCGATCGATCGATCTCTCATCACTTCCCAAGGAAAACCCAATTTATGCCCAAAGGAATTTTTTTTTAAAAAAATGGCATTTTTAATTTAATATTTGAAAGTAATAAACCATAACGATGATGCGCATACGGGAAAATCGCCTAACTTAAGAAGCTTCCAGCTACGCACGCTGCCCCTATATTGTCAGAATGCATCATGGCAACCTTAGCAAGCGGCCATTTTAATCGAAAAATAATATATTATGCATTTCTTTTGCTCATTCCTAGGATGGGATAAAGATGTACCAGCTTGAAGTTCGGAACTAATACGCATAAGTTCGGGTCTTACTGATAGGATACATTTTGGAACATTAGATATTACGGGTGTTTCCTTGTAATTAGGAAAGACAGTCGGAAAACATTGTCAAAGGTCAACAGCGTTATGGGAGAAGTATGCAATGTGAGAAAATTCTTTAGTTTGGTGTTCCATCCCCTCACTTAATTGGCCAAACAATACTTAGACTCATTTACCCTTCCCGCTCCGCCTCTCTGCTGCCATCAATTCTCCGTTTCTGTGCTCTCCACTCCTCTCTCTCATCAGATATTTCCACTGATAATCTCTTTTTTTTTGGGTCTAGAGTTTCCACTGATAGTCTATTCTGCTGTTTTCTCTCTCTCACTCTCTCATCACCATTGCCCATGCCGGCATGCCCTAAAGCGAAGAAAGAAAACCCAATTATTGAGGAAGAAGATGAAGACGCAGCGATAAGAACATGAGTTAGTTCTTCCCTCTGCATGAGGGGAGATCTCTATTCATCTGGGGTTTCTGATTCTTTGATTTGTTCATCATACATACATAGAGAGATTAGATCCAGAGAAGAGAGCTGAGAGATAAAGAAAGGAGACAGAACCAGGAAATTTATGGATCCTTTCTCTTTCCCCTCATCATCTTCCTCACCTTCTTCCTCCTCCCCCTCACACCACCACCACCGAGCCCTCGCCTTCATCCCTCCTCCTCCCAGCACCAGCAACGGCAGTAATGCCCCTGTGGGTTCTTGGCTCGGGACCCGCTTCGAGCCTAGCGATGAACGCCTGAATTCCGGCTCTCCTGAGAGAGAACCCGAAGAGGCCAGCATGCCCGTGCTCGCGACGGATGGTACCTACGGTACTTCTGTGGCCGAGATCGAGAAGGAGCAAATGTTTGACAAGGTAGTGACCCCCAGCGATGTGGGGAAGCTGAACCGGCTCGTGATCCCGAAGCAGCACGCCGAGAAGTACTTCCCTCTCGACTCGTCCACCAATGAGAAGGGGCTGCTGCTCAACTTCGAGGACCGTAACGGTAAGCACTGGTGGTTCCGCTACTCCTACTGGAACAGCAGCCAGAGCTACGTCATGACCAAGGGATGGAGCCGATTTGTGAAGGAGAAGAAGCTCGATGCCGGTGACATTGTTTCTTTCAAGAGAGGTGTCGGAGAGGTGGGCAAGGACAGGTTATTTATCGACTGGAGGCGGCAGCCCGACCACCCCCACCCCTACCAGTCCTTTGCAACGCCTCATCATGGCCACTTCTTGTTCAACGGGCCAGTCCACTGGGGATCTACCGCTGTTCCTCATCCATTTCTGCTCCATCCTGGTATGGATCATCAGAGGAATAGTTACTTGGGTGGGTCTGGGGTCAATTACGGGCACGGGAATGTGGTGAATGTGAGCCCGTGTGGTGGGCGTTCCTTGTTCTATCTCAGCCGATGGAGCATGGCTCCATCGCTGCCACCGCAAGTGGGAGGAGGAGGGAACCATGGCGCGAGTGGTGGGCCTGAGCCATCAACTCCAGTTGTGTTCGATTCAGTGCCGGTGGTCCAGGGCAAGGCGGCAGCGAAGAGGCTCAGGCTATTTGGGGTTAACTTGGACTGCTCGAATTCGGAGTCGAGCGATCACAGCCAAGGTTGCGAGATACTTTCTTCAACTTCAATATCGCGTGCTATAGCAATTGGGTCACAACCTCCTCCTCCTCCTCCGTCTCATCATCAATTTCGGTTAATTTCTGCCTCTCCTTCACATCCGTCCCAAAATCCATACCTACAATCAAGACTCTACAACGGCATGCCATTGAGGAGCAAAGGCAAGGCCTCTTCATCGTCCATGTCCTTGGGCTTGGACCTTTGAAGTAAAAAGAAAAGGAAAAATTAAAAAAAAAGAATCATACCTATGGACATTTTGGCAGTCCATATATCTTAACTTCACATATATTTGAGAAAGGATTTGGGGCACACGTATTTCTCACGATGATCGGAGGAACATTCAAGGGCTTAATTGTTTTTGAGTATCAACTGAAGAATTAAGGACTCGAAGTTGGCCATGGAAGAGATCAAAGGGGCAGCCAGAAGTTCGATAAGAGAAGGAACACCATACAGCTAGAGGCCTGGTACTGCTTTTCTACCTTCGAACAAGTTCAGCTTAATTCAAGTCTTGCTTTAAAGTGAACCTTCTTCTTTTTTTTTTTTCCTGTGTACAAATAAATAATGTATATCAAATTTAAAGGTTCAGATACAGATATATGGCATTGCCATTTCTTCTCAATATTTCATGCATGCTATCATTCGAGAATATCAGAAATGGTTCGATGCAATGATTCCCGACCTGAATCATCCATTAATTTGATTCAAGTTTAGTTATTTCCATGACCCTTTGTGTCCAACTGTGCTCATCTTCGATCAATGTATTAGTACATAGGTATATCGGATGAAATTTGTAGCTAATAACTTCTTAATAGTGACAATTGCCAAGGTGGGTAGGCTGTTGTTCTTGTTGCAGCTTCGTAGGCCGCGACTCCACACCCCCCCAACCTCTCTCTCTCTCTCTCTTTCTCTCTCATGTACAGGAAGTTCAGAGAGGAAGGGTTGCAGGGATTGGCTTTAAAATGTATGGTTTATCCTTAATATCCCTTCACCATTTATGGCTCCTGCTTAGCCTCCTCTTTGCTTCTTTCTCTCTTCTTCATATATATTCGATTTTCAACTTAAAACAATGAAGAAATCATTCTTTGTGCTGTCTGTCCTAACCCTTGCAATTTCTCGAAACAATCTTGCCATTTCAGCGAGGTTTTCTTTCTGAAACATTGTACTTATGGAGCATTACTAACTTATAGACCAACTGGATGGAACGAGCTACTTCCGAGTGCTTCCATGTTCAAGAGCATAAATAATTCCGAAACTAGGGCCAAAAACCTCTTTTCTACTGGTCCCCCATCAACCCCTTGAAAAGCACGCATTTCAGATGAAAATGAATGGCTTTGAAACCCTCCTTTTCTACATTATCATAAATGCCTTCAGCTATTCCATCAACTCCTGTTCACCCAAAATGTGTACAGATATCATCCTTTTTCGTATATGTAGTCGGTAAGTGGCAGCTGCATTTCCAATAGATATATTCTCTGTTTTTTTGCTTTCCACTGCTTAATTTCGGACAGTTCTCTCTTGATGATCAAGGGACTCTCCTCTCCTTGTCCGTTCAAAATCGAAGTCACTTGTTGATGTCTCCTATCAGCTTCCGCATGCAGTGAACTGCACCCAATTGCAAATCCAGCCATATATAAATGTCTCATGTAAATCATCCGTCTGATTGTTGCTTAAGATCATCTTCTGTTGTCTTGGATAAAATATAGTGTTAATTTAGCCATCACATACTGATCTTTTATTTATGTCAAGCCACTCTTTTGAAGGTTAGCAAGTAAAGATTTGAACTTACATTCTGCTCGATCACATAACATTTCCTCACTTAGTGTGACACATTTATTTATTAATTTTTTTGAAGCTTGAAATCTCGTGAAAATAACGTGAACCTACGGAGCAATTGGCTTATTCTCGACATGATTATTTTGAAACGCGGCAGTTGATGTTGATTTTGTAGCATTTCGTATGCTATCCTCTACAAAGATATGCAAACCAACTAATTTTCTTGCAGTCAAATTGAATAGAACAACATCTTGGATTGTTCATTTGCTCCTATGAAGCGGGTAATAAGCTTGCTTTACTTCTTCATGACCATTGCCAAATTGAATATACTTTTGAGTTATGCATAATGAGTGAATTGCTTTGTTGGGTCACCGATTCTCTTCATTCTCAGCATGTATACCAAGTCAAGCTGCTTGTCACTCTCATTCATTTGCTTAATTTGCTTTGGACGTTCAGGTCGGATGATCTCTTTTGTTTGCGTGGGGGGTGTGAAGCTTTGAGACAGTTTGGCATTTTTAAGGTCTAGTTCAAGTATCTGAGCAGATATAGTTACTAGGAAGCTTGTATTAGTTTCGCTAAATAGAGCCGATTCCCCTACGATCTCAGACTCTTCAGAAGATTAGAATTGCTTTGGGTTCCTGAAAATAAGTGAAAATTACTTTACATTATGAAATATTTTACCTGCAATCATAGAAAATGATGATTTGGTGATCATTGCATTTACTCAAGCTAGTAAGTTCAACTGAAAAACCAATTTAGTGATCACCATTGGTGTGCTGATTCTAATTGTCCTATCCCTTTCTGATATCATTTTAAAGTTCAGAATTATCAATACAGATAAGATATTTTGCAAACTGATACATGTTTCCATGCTTTAGTAACTCTCTCAACAAGATTTCTATGGAGTAAAGACTCTCTCTGTCTACTTTGGGCATTTGCACCTATACATTTGCACAAGCACAAGGCAACTATACCATGTTTTACATTGTTCATATAAGATTGCATACGTGCATGCATCTTGATTGATCATGAGCACAGACGCGTTATATATATATATATATGTACACGCCTCTCCTCTTACATATTCTTTGCCTCCCATATAGACAAAGCTATTTTGCTTTTGGTTAATTTGTTAGTGTCCATACGGTGTCATCACATGGATGTACAGGTGAAAATTATTTGATGCACACCCTAAGAGAGCACATATAGCAGACAGAGAGCCATATATATATATACACATATATATACCCACATACATAGCCCTATCTAGGCTTCAGTACTAGACCCACGAGTATTGATATGCCCATATCATACCAATACGTAATCTGGCTAGGGCACGTGAAGCTTGGTAAGGGAATCCAAACTTAAGTTCCTCTATGGCATTATACCCACTTTACTCGAGTCTACATTAAATATTGTATCGAATTAGATTCTGTGTCAATGTGAGTCAGACCTTGACACTCTTATATAATGAGAAAAGAGATTTTGATTGGGCAGGTGGAAGAAATTGCTAAGATCTAGCTATATATACTAATTAGACAATAATGGCACATCTTTTTTGACTTTTTGTGGAAGCTGGTCCCGTGGTCCTAGTCCATGGTTTCTTTTGCAGAAAATGATCAGGCATAGCACTAACTACTCGTCTCGTAGAACAGTGACTGCAGCAAACAGTTGGGAGGAAGATGATAATCTGTACATATTATCTTCTAATTATCATCTTCAATGGTTGATCAGTCAAGTCCAGAGAAGAAAGATCCGCGTTTCTCTATGCCGTCCGCAGAAGTAAGGGGGAATGACCTAATCCTAATCCACTTTTGAAATAGAGAAGGGATCAGGGCATGTGTCCTTTTTGGCATACTAGTTTGGGTTGTCATGCTTTAAGAGGACAGGCCACTGCCATTCCAGCCTCATTCTCTAGTAGAGACCGGCCGCTGCATTGAAATTATTCGTGATTTGGTCTATCCCATCGTGTGTGTACCGATTTCTTGAGGACCAGCTAGACAGATACTCGCTTATTTCTATCAAGGTAATCGATTAGGTACTTTTAGGAAGAATGAACTTTCATGTATCTCTAAAAAAAATCTTTGAAATTTCAAAACTGTAAATTTGTTTCAATGTCGGTCCGAATGTGGACGAGACATGGACTACCATAAGGTAAGAGTAATAATAGAATCACGTACATCCCAATAAATAAGTGGACACGAATTGTGGTCATAGGAAGCGTAGAGCGTACATTTGATTTGTCTAGATCCACCGAATCACATCTCCGAAATTATTATTATTATTATTTTCTCGCATTCAATGAAACACAAGCATGAGTGTGTACACACGAGAGGGCCCACTCCACGGGATGATCTGGTATGGTTTAGCCCTAGAGTCTAGGGGTAGAGAGGGAGCCAGAGGGAATCGAAAGAGAAAAGATATGAAGGCGTCAGTGGTCGCTTTTAGCATAAGCAAAAAAAATGGGTCAGTCGCAGCAAACTCAGCTGTGGGCTGAAGGCGGCCGGCAAGCCAACAGCACAGCACTGAGACGACAGCCGTAACGAAATTTCCCTCAATCCCATACTATTTTTGCTCAAACCCTAACGCTAGCACTGTATGCAATGGAATGGAAGATTTAGTAGTGACGGCAATGGCGGCTGTCCCTGTTCACTTCACAGTTGCTACTCAGAACTCTCCGGCCGGCTTATGAGCAGCCGGAAATTTATGTTAATTAGAAATGGACAATGGCCGGGTCTTGCATGGAAAATTCAAATGGGGCTGGCCATAGTCAGCGTACGTGCTGTATATATATATAAACATATATATATGCTCTCTTATCCCCGAGGCTGCATCGTTTTCGGTCTCTCTGCATTAGTGTGCTTATATGTGTTTGTGTACTATACAAATATAAGCATGGGAATAGATTGAATGCTGTGTATATATATATATATATATTTATATATCAATAATGTCCAGTATCATAATAATCGATCAATTTACCGAATGATACATTATACAGTAGAGGGCGGTCGTATTAATTCTTATACACAAACTTTCGAGAGTTTCGAATATTAAATTTAAATGCCCTCAAAGCCAGAGTACTGCGTCCTTCACGTGGTGTGAGTGATGCATGCACGTGTTGTCAATTTTTTTTCCCTTCCATACGTTCAAAGGTGAAAGACAGTGATGGGTCATATTAGGATCGACGAGATTATTTACAAAATTAATCTACTAAAATCCGGTAAATTAATAATATTTAATTAATTACTAGTAATTCAACCAATTTCTTTCGTGTGTATATATATATATATATATATTAAATAATCATAAATTTCCTGAAGAAAATAAGAAAACTGCGAATATGTTGAGCAGGGAATTACTAGATCCGGGACAAAGGTAGCAGACCGCAGGAATAAATGATAACCGGTCGTTTCGAGAAATATTTTCGATACATTAATTAACTAATCAATAAATATATTATGACAGAAATATATATATATATATTATAAATAATAGTACCAAAAGAAAATTAAAATAAAAAAACCTGAACTGGTGAAAAATGTCCCCACCCTGGAAAGTGACGTGTAGGTTTAGGGTTTTAAATAGGCCTAATCAATGCCGACAACAAATATTAGATGAGAAGAAAAGGACCCGACAAACCAGAATTATATATTATTCTTTTTAATAATTCCTAGCTTGCTTTACAAATATAGATATAGATTATATAAGATGATTGCATGTATATATATATATATATTGGATGTAATTTCTCCTATTCGAACCTACAAGTAAATAATATTTATAATTGGATCTCTTGGTTGATTGTTGATAATAATAATTATTGGATTCATCCTAAGCAAATAAGTGATCGAATCTATTTTTACTCAAAAGTTGAAATTAATTGGTAATGGTATCCAATTTTTTTATAAGTTCACAATTTTTTCTTTATTTGATTGATGTAAGATCGTATATCTCAATATCTACCTTCACATGGCAACGTAGTCCACTTTACCACGTGTCATTAAACACTCGCTTTCAACAATTGTCTATGAGATGCGTATTCTTCTTTCAATTTTGGACGAAGGGATAATAACGAGTCATGAGCTTATCAATTTTTTTCTATACTCGAGCTTATATTAACTAATTAAGAGCCGAGTTTTCGGACTCGGGTCAGGTAATGTGCAAACCTACTTACTTTGATACCATATTGAATTTATTGTGAGCCCATAAGTGATCGAGTATATTTCCACCTAAAAATCTAAACTTATAGGTGGTAACAATTTTCTTTTTATTTGATTGATATGATATCATATATCTCAATAATAACAATAATAATATAGAAATTAAAAGGTAAAAGAAAAAGGGGTTTTCCTACTTTGTGTGGGCTATACATTTTTTTTTTCAAATGGGAGAGGAAAAAGAGGGGGACGCGTGCAATCTACTTGCCCAGACAGAACCTAGAGTCTGCATGTATGCACGGACCACGTTAGTATTTTGCTTTTGATTTTAATGCTACCACGGAAATTGCTCCAATGCCCAACTTGTTAAGGAAATTGCAATAACAACCCAAACTGTATTTACTAGACACGTTAACATTGTTGGGATTGTTTTTCCCATAGAATTTCCCCCAACTTGTACATGTACTAGGCAATCGATCCAAATGACGCACAGAACAGAGATTGATTGATGATCCGTTGGTGCAGCGGTATGGCATGGCATATGTAGGCAATGGGTCACTGGTCTGTAAGCGACTGATTGGCTTGATTAGACTGAGAATACTTGACCATCTTCAACGTACGCATATTGATCGTAGCTATTCCGTACATGACCAATTGATTTACAATTTAATGCTGTACTTTATTGCATCTCTATTGGACTAGTTAGGGTATTGATCATGTAAAGGTGCAAAAGTCATTTTTGCTATGGCCATTTCTTTTTGCTGCGAGTACTGGCTAGCTGGCTAGCTAGCTTGTGCATGCATCCATGCATGGCATCAATATCCTTTCTTTGAGTAATGAAAGGAGGCTGCATGTGTGCATCATCTTCTTTGGATCTATATATTAAAGGGTATTCATTCTCTCTCTCTCTTTTTTCTTTTTGGTGTAAAATACCAAAGGTGAAAAGTTAAAGGGAGATTCAGATGAGAGAAGGGTGTGAGGAGGATAGAAAAGAAGAAAAAGAAGATGATTAGGGTTACCTGCACGAATGATTTATGCTTACATTGGAAGTTTACTAAAAGGTAAAATTTTCATTTATTAGGATATTCGGCAAAATTCAAACACAAGACTTCACTTGAGGGAAACCAACTCAAACCTACAATGGTGGTGTGCGTTTCCCTACTCTCCAAGCTGACATACTATGCCATGTTCGTTAAAGTGAAAAATGGGGACATACATACTTTTGGGTCTGGGCCTCTTCGCCCACAAATGGACCAGACCAACCCCTTAATAACAGAATTGATCAACGGCCGTGATGGAAAGTTCGATGGGGGCAGGCAGATCAACATCCTCTCTTGCAGAGAGAGAGAGAGAGAGAGAGAGAGAGAGAAGGGAGCAGGGGGTTGAAAATTTGAGTGGAAGGCACAGCAGCAGAAGCAAAAAAGCAAAGAAAGATCGTATCAGTAGCTGAGGAATATTATTGAGGAGGATGAGGTGGTGGGGTGTAGTGTAGGAAAGGGCCAAGGGAAAAAGGGGAAAGGGCTAAGGGAATTTAGTATAATATTATTACGCATTTGATATGATATTAAAATATCTTAATTTTATTATCATACAACCATATCTTTACACTATTTTATTTATCTCTCTCTCTTTTCATGTCATTTTCTAAACCGACAAATCTCTTTTACTATCAAAAAAGAAAAAAATCGAGTAAGAGAAGGGAGAAAGTGGGTGCTGTATAGGGAGGGAATGGAAATAGGGATACGGCTTTCGTGGAGGTGGACAGAGCATTAACAATGACAGCCTAAAGAGGGGAAGGAGGCCGAGTTTGCAGCCGATCCCAGAAAAAACAACACAATTATTTGACAAAATATTGGACATTGACAGCTACAACTCACATATGAAGTGGTACCCCTCTCATGTTCAAAAAAAAGAACTTATGAGTAATGTGATTAGTTTGATTTCAAGTTAAATTAGCTTATTAATGAGAATATTAATAATTTCTTTATTTATAAGGATCGGATGTAAGATTTTTACTTATTGAAAAGATGTGACAAATTACCATAATTGACTCATGCTGGCATGGTATGCTTAGTAACACATTTTAAGTATGCAGCAACATATGGAGTCGAAAAGAAGTGATGTGCTCCACAGGTGTGGAGGTAATTGGTCCATAGTGAGAACGATGTGCATTGATTAAGTTGGGGTGGGGGGGTGTTGTTTGTTTCTTTGATAACATTTGCTAACCAAAGAAGAAGGCCCTTTGGAGAGATTAATGGCTAATAATTTGTCAGGCTAGCGTTTAAGTGTTATCCATCGATGATCGTACTCCTTGCTGACGACCGTGTGTAGACCTTACATGCTCGGGTTATGTTTCCCACGTGAGTATGCATTATGGACGTGGAGTGCATGGATCGACAAGTGACCTTTCGACGGGACAAAAATTGAAAACTCTTTCAGGAGGAAATTCAAATTAAACCTATTACTTAAAACTGTGACTGCAAAATTTTCTGACCCACCTGGGGATGGGATGGAGCTGACTTTCCGTCCTAGTTAACCCGCTCTTGTTGTCAAGGAAATATTAAATTGTCCTATCAGATCAAGGCAGTAAGATTATGTATGTATGAGTCACTAACAATTTCTCATAACAAAACTCTTTCATTTCCTCAAATGTAAGCCCTCACCGAATGGGAAAAATGGATTATTCGAATTTTTAAAACAAATCATAAATTTGAATTATATGAATGTTGTGTCAATCTATCCATTTCCCTCTTTTTCCCTTTCCTTTTCCCCCTTTTTTTAGAATTATGGATCTTTTTCTTAATTAAAAAAAAAGAGCCCTAGCGAGATTAATGTTTAGGTTCAAACCCTGCTGACTTGCCCCACTCCCATATATTATCAGCTATACATAGATACATATATATATGTATGTATCAGCCCTCATTAATTTCTCCCATCTTCTTTTTCCCTCTCTTTCCCTCGAAACCCTAATTCCGACCTTGTTTTCACCTTCCTTTCTCTTTTGATACAAGCTGTCCCCGAGTCACTCTCTTCTCAGTTATCTCTGGGGCTGCGTTGATCAGCCTTCTCTAGTACTTTTCCCCCCTTCTTTTCTTTTTCCTGGTTTGCTTTTCCTCCTGCCATTTTATCGTTTACTGATATATACATACACAGTCATGTGCAGGCAACACTTTGGTGCGATAGTTGTCAAAGTATCATGATGTGGGGTATGGACCATATGGACCTCATGGACCATGTGGAGTAGTACACTGCAGAAGGCCTCAGCTAGTTGCTGCGGGGAGCCATTAAGTGAACTCTCGCCGACGTGATAAACACAATCATTTGCAGAAGAATTTTATTGAACTGGCATGGCACACATCGATTGTATTGGATCCGGCATAAGCCTCGGTTGGTTTATGGAGCTTGATCGATGATCTATGTGGATTTGTTGCCGACCAGGTAACTAGGCACGGAAGGAATCAGAAGATAGGAAAAATGACAAATCCAGGATTTGGCAGCATTTCTAAATCACACACACAAGGGTTTCGATTCTCTCTCTCTAGCAATTTGTTCTTCACTTCGTTCCCTCTTGCTCCCATTGCCACTTGGGCCAACGAGGTCAATTCAATGATATATGTGAACATGGATGGAGTCTTGCGAACAGCAATTTGTTGCAGATAATAGTGAATTCAGTTTCCATTGGAAGGGTCCCCACCTCCTCCCACTCTCTCCCTCATATATGTATATGAATAGTCGCTTTCGATTTTTGGACCGAATTGTGTTAACATGGGCTGTTTGTACTTTTCAAGAGGGTGCATTCGGTCAACACCTAGTCACCTGCAAACCCTGCCATGTAATTGGCAACTTATTTCTCATGAAATCGGGCCTTCGATAATTGGGCTCTTTGGATTTGGGCTGATGGTGAGCCCATCAAATATTGTCTGAGATGCTCGGCCCATGCATCCCATGTGGCGCCGCCTCGTCCCTGTTCCTTCGTGCTACTTTCTTTCTAGGGTTTAGGGACGTAGCGATTGTTTCTGGGGTTTATAGTTCATCTCTCCTTCGCAGAGAAAGAGAGACGCCGAGGGAGAGAGTGAGTGAGAGAGATGGATTCGTTCTCGTCGCCGTCCAGTGGGTCGTCCTCTTCCAAGTTCTCTACGGATGAGTTCATGGACCAGCTGAAGGTTCAGCTTGCTCAGGCATACGCTGAGGAGTTTCTTGAGGTGATTATGATCTCACCCTTTCCTCATCGGTGACATTTCCACAGCTATTTGCTATCAATTAGGCAACTTCACTGTTATTCATCTTGGAAATGCTTGATTTGTTACGTCTGATTGCTTCAATGTAGCATATTAGCGGTGATCTTTGTTTATCCGATCTCCTGCAAGACGTAGGATGCTATGTTTATGCTCTATCGAGATCTGAATTACATATACATGGTGCACTGAAACTGATCATGAAGTCTCTCCCTCCCTCCCCCACTCCTCGAAATGCTCGAGGCTGCCTTTTTCTTTCGACATTTTTCCCCTTGGATATTCACACCTTATTTGTCTCTTTGGCTTCCTTGATTATGTTGCAGACAGTTAGGGGGAAGTGCTTCGAGAAATGCATCACAAAACCCGGGTCAAGCTTGAGTGGGAGCGAGAGCAGTTGCATCTCTAGGTGCGTGGAGCGCTACATCGAGGCCACTGGTATCATCAGCAGGGCCCTCTTCAGCGCTCCGCGCTGAGATTTTGTTGCAAATTCTTTCTCGAGCAATATTCTAAAACCAGTCTTTATAATTGACTGCCTGAACATGATTAACTTGGATCTTTTTATATAGCATTTTACCTGCCCTGTCGATTCAGTGCTTTCCATTTCCAACTTTCATTTACCAGCATTCTGCTCGTTGGACATTTCATTCAATCAAGTAAATCTTGAAGTGAATACGCAGAGAAGAGCAAGAAAGACTGTAACTTGAATGAAGGTGAAGAATCCAATGGCTACTCTCTCCTTGATTTCATTTTTCCTCTTCAGCTCCCTCTTCTTCATCTCATAGTGAGAGAACCCTTCTTTAACTCTGATCTTGTCTGTGCTCCTCGAGCAGAGCAGAGCTTGCTTGAGAACAATTAAACTCTTCTTCCCGTCAAGATGTTTTCCTGTCAAATCCTCCATGTGAAGACCGATCTCCTCGAGCTCCAAGGGCCCAACTCCATCTGTAAGTCCGCAGCCTACTGATATTTTACACTTCACCATCCCGTGCGGGAATAAGCTTCTCCCCACGGGTAGGATGCAGCCGAAGTGTACTCGATACTTCCCAGTATCATAGTTCCAGCTACTCTGGGAAGAGATCGGGGCCCAACTCGAGAGATTCACGCATTTTCCTCTCCTCTTATCAAGCAGCACCCAACTTAATCTTAGATGCTCTTCCAGCTCTGTGGTCCTTTGATTTCTTCGATCTGCACCGAAACTAGCGTTTGAGTTGATCCTGCTGTTGCTCTGGGGTAACTCTAGGATGCCCCAATGGAATGGGCTGTTTGAGAGCCAAGTGCTGCACACTCCGATTGGCACATCTGCAGCACTTACATCTTTTTCTTCATGAGATATCGTGAGAACCTCGGGTATGGGAATGGATGCCTGGGAGAAGATGCATCTTCTTTGATAGTAAACATCGACCAATGAGGTGAAATCTTGGAACTCACGGGCTCCGAGCTCCGGAATGATATTTCCTGGTGCTGTTGCAGTCTCTGTGTTCTGGCTTCCATTCTTTTCGTAGAGAACCAGGGGGTAGGACTCCTCATAGAACCTCTTGAAATCCGGTATCAAAGAGTTGGTTCCAGGAATGGATGTGGAAGGCCACAGGGAGTGGCAGGCCTGCCTCCACAGCTCTCGGTCCTGAGCTGCATCCCTGAGGTCAGGGCACGTGCGTGACACAGAAGCCAGGGTCGGGCCATCGAGCTGCCCCAGTATGTCAACCAGGAGGTCCATGTTCAATTCTGTCAATCGACACATTGAATGGACCATCCTGGTCTATCTTTTGCTGTGTCCTTTCTCGGGCTATTACAGAACGAATCAGGTCTGGATTGAACCGACCGATGGCGTATACATATACCAGAAGCACGTGCCCCAGAAGGGAAGCTGTCCAGCCGAAGGCGTATTAGTAATAAATTCTACTAGATCAGGTTGGATTGATAAACTGGGGACTTCCATTGAATGGATTTGGCGCTCAATAGGATGGGGATACGATGATGGGTACTTTTGACCTTTGATGCGGTCATTTTGTACCTTACACACAATCGCAGGGGAGTTTTGTTGATGAGAACCGAACTCTGGATACATTGGTTACCTATCGAGGGGGACATTAATGCACGGAAGATTGTTTAGGTGGGTCCAAACTGAAGATTGAAGCAATGCCTAAATGGAAGGACACGGCTGGTTTGGTTTCTTGCGTGCCCTTCCCGTTAACTTTCCACCTTTCCTTCATCTGTTCTTCGTTCATTACGTTTTACATGTCCTGATTACGACCTTATACAAAGAAAACCGGAGTTTGATTTCGTAGAAAGGTGCCTCCGGCCAGACTTGCGTGCCACGGTTGTGCTCGTTATCTCTGCAATTTCCGGCGGAAGATGAGCCTCTTGTGGAGGAAATAAGCAACATCGACCGACCTTCATCTTGTTCAAGACTTGGAAGCGACCCTTTTTGGATAGATCCTAGATGGTGCAGTCTTGTATGCTCACCAGTGACAACCCTCTGCTGTGGATCTGTCATCCTACGCTATAAGCCGCTCTACCCCTAGATTTCAAATTGTGCCGTCTTTGTGATAATCCTCTTATAGTTGTTAGGTAAGTGCCGAACCGAAAGCTGATATTGGGCAACACTCTAGAATGCGTACAAGGCATCTTGAGATAGCGATCGAGCATAGTGGGTATAAGGCATTCAAATCCAAAGAATACAAGTGGATTCGATCGGTTTCATCCTTATGCTGAACACTTGACCCTCTACGAAGCACTACTTCTACTCGCGCTCGATCTGGATAGTTACATGGGTGATGTTGTACTCTCTCCTGATGTAGTCGATGACCTGGTCCAGGACCGCATCCGCATTGGCCTCCCTCCGTATCTTCACATGACAGGCCAGCAGGACCTTCCCGATGGTTATCGCCCAGATGTGGAGCTCATGGATGGTGACCACCTCGTCTATCTGGCACAGCCCTTTCTCGAGCCTTGTGGCATCGATCTCTCGGGGGGTGCTCTCCATGAGCACCTCCAGGATGCTCCTCAGCATCCTTACGGTGGTTCCCAGCACCACAGCCGAGAAGAACAGCGTGCAGATGAGGTCGACCACCTTCCACCGGGGCTCGTACCATATGATTGCCCCACCGATCATCACCCCAACGCTCTGGATCGAGTCGCCAAGCACGTGGAGGTAAGCCCCTTGGAGGTTGATGTTGAGGCCCGGTGATCGCTTCCTTTGCTTCGGCTTGCCGTTTTTCAGCAGTGGTTCAGTTCCATGGTGGCCGTGGTCGTCATGGGATGGATCGTGGCTATGGTGGTCACCGTGATTGTGACCCAGCAGCAGCGCCATGGCGATGTTGACCACCAACCCGAATGTGGAAACCACAAACATGAGGAATCCTTGGACCTCACCAGTGTCATGGATAAGCCTGACAATGGCTTCGTAGACGAGAATCCCAGCAAGGAGCCAGATCATCTGGATCGAGATGAGGGCACCGAGGATCTCAATCCTGAAGAACCCGTACGACTGGCGTGGGGTCGCCTCCCACCCAGATGCCCATATCGAGAACAGGGAGATCGCAAATGCTGCCACGTCGGATAGTAAGTGGGCGGCGTCGGTGAGGATGGCGAGGCTGTTGGCTTTGATTCCTCCGACGACTTCCACGGTCATGAACACAACGCAGAGGGCAACGGCGATTAGCAGCTTCCGGGTCGAGCTTGACCTCTCCTTGGCATCCATGGAGGTGGTGGTGGAGTCCGTGAAGCCACAGGGGACCTCGCCGCAGATCTTTATCCCACCACGATTGCTGGTCTCAGCGGCCACATCGCCACACACTTGGATTATGTGCCCGTCATCAGGAGTTATTGTTTCCATCTGAAAAGCCACAGCAAAGAATAAGTCTCCAAGATCGATGAAGAGGGAAAAATTGACGGCATTGATGAATTCAAACTCGGCATTGACGAATTCGAACTGCGTTGAGTCCTCTAATTCAAGCGTCTCTTTACTCAGTGTGACTAAACGTCGAACACCCACACAAGCATAAGATAAGATAGAACACCCAGAACATCAAGATTTTTCTGCTAAATGCCCATGACCAGCCGCCACCTTGAAAAGCAGAGCCCTGAAGGATTCTGATCAAATTGCAGTCCCTTTCCGGGTTAGTTACTTTTGGTTTCCCCATCCCATGATGGTTATTTTTAGTTTCTTCTAACCGTTCTTCTTTGAAATTGTTCCCTCCAAATATAAGCTGTCCTTGGGCCGGACGCTTGTCGAAGGGCCTGGCCTTTGTCTTCCAGCCTTCATTAGGCATTAAGCTCGTGAGATTAAACCAACAACCCGGAAAAGGCCTGCAGTGAATCACCTCAACAGAGTACCTGAGAGAACCCAGGAAGGAACCGATCAGAAATTGCCGGAGGCTCTCTTCTGGTCAATGAATCACAAAGGGCGTCGGAAGGAACAGAGGATCGCGACCCATGTTACGTAACCAAAAGATTAAAAAAAAAAATTTGCAAAGCTGAATGACAGAAAGAAGAGATGGGTGATGTGGGGGAAGGCATGAAAGGACAATCATGCTTCCTTTGAAAGAGGATTGCAACAACCAGAGGGATGTGATTTCTTCCCTAATTCCTCTGGAACCAAACAATTCATTCTTCATCGTGTTCGTCTGTTTGTCTGCCTTGATTTGTGCCCTTGATTCCCATGATCTTTAGTGTCGTCGCAGTAGATGTACTGAGCTATCTACTCGTGTACATTTTTTGCTGTCTAATGGATCAACCTGAGTAAGGGAATTTTCCATGGCTGAATACAGAAGTTTCTGTTTTCCCTTCCCTTGCATTTGCATATGATCAGAACTTGATGCATTCTCGCAGGCAGCTAGTGCTGAAGTCTCCTCGAGCATTTCTCGCCCACAACATAAAATGTTGGTCGGAGACAAATATCCGACATCGATGATAACCTGTAGAAAACATTCTCAGTAGATGTAGGACTAGAAATTTACATAAGATGGACCTGGCATCTTGCTTGATAGTAATTAGAGACCAAAGACACCTTGCGATCCTGACCGGAGGAAAAAAAAACGAAGATCAAGGTTCGAGATTATTTCGTCCTTGTCATCCCAGTATAGGATAGATATTCTGAGGCTCTGTTCTGAGTTCCTTCATTGATCGGGTTGACGCAGGGCTCGTCTCCATATGCTGATGCTTGATTGAAGAATGGAACGCTGTACTTGAAAAGGATGGCCTGCAAACATTTAGCTGTTCTTTATTTATTTTACCAGTTGGATACTACACCTACACGTCTGGCAAGTCGAAATTGGCCGAACGCTGGCAAATTTGTGGACCCACTGTGCATGCATGTGGGGGAGGGAAGGCGTATGCAATTTGGGAATCCACCGGCTCTTTTTTCCGGTCATAAAAGGGCCCGTAGACCTCGAACGAGGCACGAGGAACGAGAGAAGGGAGAGAGAGATACAGGGAAAGCTCCAATGATGGAATCAAACACGGGACTTTTTTGTTCAGGTTCACTCCTCTTCAATAGATGTCTACGGCTTGTGATTGCAGATCATGGCAAGTCGTACGGCAGCTATATTCAGTGCATAGTGCTTGAACGACCGGGGCAGAAATTCACGGGTGACTGGTCCAATCATGTCGGGATACCCCCATAAATACTTTTCAAAGGTAAAATTGTGCGACCATTCAATCAGATCGGAATCCCCTTTTTACTAAATGATTCGACTATTAAGTCACGTGTGATCTCAAGAATCCGCGACAGGGAAAAAAAGGGGTCACGCGCATGCAGATGGAGGACATCAAATGGCTACGACACCCACCACACAGTACGCCCACTTTGTCTCTTTCGGTCCACTCAAAGTATTTGACGCACTACAATTTGTCCGTAAGTAATTCTCCCTCGGTCCACCCAAAATGGCCATTAAAATTTTAATTTTATTTTATGTGATGATATTATTTTTATGGTAAATAAATTTTAGATTAAATTCTGATAATAAATTTTATCATATTTATTTACGCCTTCAATAGTTCTTCAATCTACTCCCTCCCTAACTTTTTGCCCTTCCGCTCCGAGCACTTGAGAGTGTTATTCCTCTGGACCAATGATGGGCCTAACTTTCCCCAGCTTCGCCATGAGAATGGCGAAACGGGTCGCCGTCGCACCCATGACGGCCCTACTTCGCCACCTCAGCTGCATGGTCCTTGCAACACTCGCCCGCTGGGGCCTCCTCCGGCTGCCTCAATGGGAAGGAGGAGGAGGAGATGCGGAGCCCGTGGAAGAGTCCGGCAACTACGTCCTCGTGATGGACGGGGCCACTCCTTCGCTGGTCCACGTCCACGTCCTCACCCCGCTGATCAAGAAGCGGGTCCCCGTAGTGGAGTTCGGCGAGTTCCTCGAGAGGCAGCACCATCCTGCCGCCGGCGGAGGAGTGAAGGAGAAGGCCAGGTGCGCCGTGTGCCTGAGCGGGGTGGAGAAGAGGGACGAGATAAGGGAGCTGCGGAATTGCGGTCACGTGTTCCACAGACGATGCCTGGACCGCTGGGTGGATATGGGTCACGTGACCTGCCCGCTCTGCAGGTCCCTCTTACTCCCCACATCTTCAGACATGGCGACGGTTAACACCACCACAGCCTCCTCCGACATCTCCGGGCCATCGAGGAGAAGAAACGAACCAGAGACGGATACTGACTGAGCTGTTGGGTTGTCGCGGTGGTTCGAGACTTTAGTCATTTTCGGGTGGACTGACAATGATCCAATGTTACAATCAATGGATTGCTCATTGTACTACACACCATCATCATGACAATGCGATCGCCGGATATGTCAATCCGCTAATGTTGTTGGCGTTGCCAAAATCGTGATCTTCCTTGGATATTTCTCATCACTTGCCCAAAAACAAAGAAATCCTCATGTAACTTGACCAAATTGTGGCCATCGGGTCCACTTATGGTCCCACCCAGCACTCGACCAATGGCCAGAGGAAACTCATCCCCATACACCCATCCTTATCAATTGATCCAAAGCCGGTGCACTTCCTCTCCGCATTTGATACCCAAGATAAGATAAAGAGTATAAGGAGTGCATTTGCTTCAACAGTACGGATTCTATCTTGAGTCACATACTGCAATCATCGTGCGATTCCATCCAACAACAAAGTGGTGCCTCTAGAAGCTCCAAGAAGCCCCGGATTACAAGCTGAGGATTACCTGTCATCTGTTGAATCTCAATGTTCCCTGTTGCATCGAGTGCCATCGTCCATTGATGCACTCTAAGACAAGGTCTATGAGACAGTAGCACAACGGATCAATGTTGGAGAAAGCTCCGCATGATAGGACATCTAGTGGTCAGTAAATTGGCAGATCCCTTCACCTTCTTCCCAACAGACAAAGCTGGAGTGAGCAACTGTGAGGGTATTGAAGGTTGTCCGCTGCCTAGCAGTATCAGAACTAATCAACCTCTTCCATTTAAACAGATTTCACGCTAATCAACATCTATTCCAATTCAAAACAAGGGGACTCGCCATCCTGAATTCCGAGGAGATGGTGAGAGCCCAGCAAAAGACCATTAAATTTGCTCAGCCTCAAGAAATAAACCGTGGCCTCTCTCAATCTACCCTCTCAACCTTCTCATTGAGATTCAACAACGACAATGCCCAGAGCTTAATATATTCCATCTGCTACAACCTCCTAGCAGCACGAACCTAAGTTATGGGTTTCACCTGTGCTAGGATTACAATACTAAAATCCATCAGCATCAGTCATTTTGAAGATCCAACAGTGCATCAACATCAACACAGGGATGTTTTCCATGGACCAGAGTTTGATAGACTCACCCAAGCACTCAGAAATTATATCTCAGGATCCTTGGACAATTGAGAGGAACCACCACTTGTTTGATCACTGACAAGGAGCACGTTCAGCAACTTGAGCTGGTTTGTGAATGACTGTAATATGAGCCAAACATAACCCGGATGTAAGGGATGACGATAACCTTCTCAGCTCAGCCGATCATCCATTACAGTTGCATGAAGTTATAAACTTCTGAATCATTTACCATCCCTTGCATAACATTCATCATTCAACAGCTAAACTGAAGCAAATATAAGCAAGCAATCGACCCAAGAAGCTGGAGAAGAATTAATTGGAAACAGAAATTTCATTCAGAAGCTGAATTCCAAATCGAACATTGTCACCATCGATTCACCAACGCTAAACCAAGCACTAACAGTGAAATCGAACAACCATCAAGATCAAATTACAGATACTAAACCTAACTCTACCGCAATTAACCTCCAAAGCCATAGAGTGTGCGGCCCTGCCTCTTGAGCGCGTACACGACGTCCATGGCCGTAACAGTCTTCCTGCGAGCGTGCTCCGTGTAGGTAACAGCATCGCGGATCACATTCTCAAGGAAAATCTTCAGGACGCCCCTCGTCTCCTCATAGATCAGCCCACTGATCCGCTTAACACCTCCCCTGCGAGCGAGCCTCCGGATGGCGGGCTTCGTAATGCCCTGAATGTTGTCCCTCAGGACCTTCCTGTGCCTCTTGGCTCCTCCCTTTCCAAGGCCCTTGCCGCCCTTTCCTCTGCCCGACATCTTTCCCGGAGAAACAAGGGGGCTGCCAGTGAACCGATCGGAGAGTGGGAGAGCGCTCGTCGGCGATTGGTGTGAAATGGGATTGCCGATGTTAGGGTTTATAAAGGCCGAAGCCTTTGAAGTTTTCCATCTTGCCGCTCAATTTTGGTGTCAAGTCGGACAATCGCGGGCCAGGCACCCGGCTAATATTGTCCGTCGGATTCATTTCGTATCGACGGTAATGGAGGTCGATCCGTGAGACTTCGGATCGGCTCATCCTGACCCTTCATTTAAAATCATGACGAAACCGAACACCTCCTGCCATGCGATTTCTTCCACTTTCCTATTTTCGGGTCAGATTGTCATGCACATCATAGGAAATTGTAAGACAATATCCCCCACAAGAGTAAAAAATAATAATAATAAATTTATTTACTTGTCTCAAATTTTAGTTCTATAACAATAAGATCACTAGTTGAATTTAGTTTGAGATATAATTTTTGAGTTTTATTTACTTACCAATTTGAAATTAAATTAATGGTTCTCTCATTATATCCTTAAATAATTAATTTAAGAATCGAATTTTAAATTGAGAGAATCAACCGAAATTTTTCCAGAAATTTCGACCTAATCATAAATTAGTGTCGAGATATATTTTAACTGATGTGGAAATATTTGGTGGTGAAAGAAAAAAGAGTTTTATTCACTTTACTGAGAGGAAAATTCTATGACATATATAAAATCAGTTATGATTGCTTTTGAGGATAAAAAAATCAAACCAAACACAGTTTTCCAACCACAAAAATTAATTAAGATTATTTGATAAATATTTTTAATAGACTATATTAGAATTTTAAGGGGAAAGAGCAGTTCACTTATGACTATTAGTGTCGGGATTGTATCTCGAATCCGTATTCAGAGAGAAAGTAAGAAAAAAAAAATCAAACCTTCCATACCGATTTCCTCGGATTATGTCTACCACGGCGGCCCCACAGTTTCCTCTTCCTGCGTGATTTGATTCTTCTTTCACGTACTGGAATTAGCCACAGTAGAAGAGTTAAAAATTCCGTTCTTTTTTGAGTTCTTTATCGCCCTTTTGGAACTCTAGCTTTCAATAGTCAAGAATGGGATTGAATCTTTGTTTCTTCAGGCATTGTGGTTTCGTAGGCATTGGCGTTGTTGCAGAGTGAGCGATGAGGTTCCTCGGTTGGGGCCGCATCTTCCTCCTGCTCTGTGGGCAGCTTCCTTAAAAACGTGGTTTTTCCCCCGACTTTTTTTTTGTCTGTCTGTCTGGGGAGTTCGACCTTGAAATTGGTATGGCCCGAGCTCATAAGCCTAGCAGCGGAGTGTCGACGAGATGGGTTTCTCTTTTTTGCACGGCAAGCTTCTTCTTGGGAGTTCTTGTTGTCAACAGGTCTCTCTCTCTCTCTCCAGCTGGGATCCGTTACTGAAAACAGATGGGCGTTTTGACATCCTTCGTTGCTTCTGTATATTCTTTGGATGACTCGCTTTGCTTTTGTGAACTAGATTCAATGCACCCTCTTGCTAGTTGAATCTATACTCAATCAGTAAGGTTTGTGATCTCACGGTAAGATTTAGCTGGTATAGAGTCTAAATGGCATACATTAAATGAAAAGCAGGGAATTTCCTCTGTGGAAAATGTTTTGCTGCTTATTGATGTGAGGATTTGGAGCTTTGTTCTGCACACGTTTGACGAATTACTAGTGCTTGCATTGTGGGGATAATGGCCCTGCTCTTGGTCTTCTCTGCAAGTGTCTGCATGTCAAGAACAGGATTAGATGATACAGAAATGCTGCTATTGCACTTACCAGAGTGGACAATTGTCGACATTTGTCTATAGTATTGCCATATGTTGCTTAAAAGTATGCTGCTCTATACTATTTCAATACACTATAGAAGGGATTCATACAGTAGTATGATCAGCATGAGTGATCAGAGTCTTGCTGAGAGCAAATGGGATTACCATTTAAATCATCTTGACTGAAGGAGTTGTGAGATATCGTGAGAATCTCATATAATAGCATATTTTCAAGTCTCTCTACAATGCTGTGAGATATTGTGGTTGTACACTGTCTAGTAAAATCTGACATGTTTTGGGAGATTAACTTCTCTGCTAGAGATGCATGAGTTCCTGGACATTTCTTGCTGCCTCTTTCACAATATTTTTAGACTTAATCGGTTTGATTATGAACACTTCTTTTTGTATTTTAGCATTCATGAATTTGTTTTTTCACCTTTGTTGACAGATTCTGGGCAATTCCTGATCCATATACTAAAAGTAATGATGAATCATTGGAGAAGCAACAATCAACAAGTCTCCATCCTATGATTTATTGTGATGAAAAGGTGGAACTCAAAATTGAGTTGTTGGAAGTTGCATTGTCTTTGGTTAAATTGATAGATGACACTCTTCTTTTCGCTGTTGCAGGAGGCTTCTGTTGAGGCAGGGGACATCCTGTCTCAAGTGTCGCAAACACATGATGTAATCAAGTAATTATCCTTCCCCGATTCTCCTATCCCATTCTAGGCTCATGAATCTCTTATGTAATTGAAAAAAAAGTAAGTATCCTGTCCCTATACTTGAATAATCTGTTTTAAGAAGAGAGAACTAGGGGTTCCTCTTGTTTTTGGTGTTCAGATGACATGTATGGTTAATTAAAGAAAATACATAAATATGTTTTCTGCAGATCAGGTCTCACCAGCTGAAAAATTTATTTGGCTGAATATTTGTGCAAAAAGCAATAGCGTGGAAAGAGTAATCTGTCGAGATAAATGGGAAATGCTTTACAGCTTTCCACTGTCAAGTTACTGAAAATCAATGAGAATAAGCGGAAACATGTTGGATTATGTTTTACTCCGCATGCCATCTGAAATATAATTTCATATGGGTTACCCTTGCTTCTTTGTTTATGGGAAGGGAAATTTTAATAGTTTTTCAGATACTAGTGTGGACTAGTTTCTACAAAATGGACTAGTATCTATGAAACTGATATTTCATTCGAGGAATTTTTCTCATACTGTCAAATTTTGCAGGACATTAGACAAAACCATTTCTTCTTTGGAAATGCAGCTAGCTGCTGCTAGAGCTGCCAAGGCTGAAAATGATGAAGAATTGGATGACAGAATTTTAGGAGTCGAACAGTTAAAACACCGGCCAAAGGTTTTCTTTGTAATGGGAATCATCACTGCTTTCAGCAGCAGAAAGAGGCGGGACTCAATCAGGGAAACTTGGATGCCCAAAAGTTTGTTTCAAACTTCATCTTTACCTGCTTTTTCAGCTATGGATGATCTTTGCCGTCAGAATACTTCTTTTGATTCTGGAAAATGATCTTTGGTGTTCTATTGCTTGCAGAGTTCTCCTGGACTCTTACTTTCTTTAACTTTTCCTCCCATAAAACATAACATAAGTTTCTGTTCTCTCTATGAAGCAATGCAACAGTAACAACCTTAACTTATATCTTTTTAAGGAAATGGGGAAGTAAATAATGCTTTTCTCTTGTATACTCCTAAATAATATGGCTGTTCTTTACATCTCTCTCTCTCTCTCTCCAGAAGATGAGTTAAAGAAGTTGGAGGTTGACAAGGGAATTATAATTCGGTTTGTCATAGGACACAGGTAATCCAGTGTAGCCTCAGAGATTTGGAATCACTTAGGATGGAGACCATTCTCTGTGGTTTTTATTTAATTCAGTTCTTCTGGTCCCCAGTGCAAGTGCAGGCAGTGTATTAGATCGTGCTGTCGACGCAGAAGAGGCACAGCACAAGGATTTTTTACGATTGGTGAGCTGCATGTCTACTCAAATTTTTAGATTTGTATGAACTATTGTGAGGATTCAGTATGTAGGAAGTTTGTTTACATGTCTCTGCAGAATCATATAGAAGGATACCGTGAGTTATCCTCAAAAACCCAGACTTATTTTTCGACAGCTGTTGCCAAGTGGGATGCTGACTTCTACATCAAAGTTGATGATGATGTACACATAAACCTTGGTTAGTTCATCTCTTTTCTTGCTCAGAAGTCTCAGAAATAGGAAAGCACTAATGCTAATTTAGATCATTAACAGCTTTTTCATGGTAAGAGGGAAGGGAGGGTTATCGTGGGGTGGGGTGATGCATGTTATGCAGGGGTTTTTGGTTATAAGATCAACTCAAGGTATAATGAGGAGTTGTGAAAATTACAGGAAAAATCTTTGACCATTCATTACATTAGATATTATTTTAATGATAAACACTCCATGACACTCCCAATTTATTTTGCCGAACGTGGATTAGTTCCATTTCCCTATAACCCACCACTCCATGAACCTCAGTCTCAATGACCCCTAAGAGAGAAATTCGTGGGCTGAAAGAGAATAAACTCCTCATGGGCTTGTAGGGTGGTTATTGGCTCAAAGAGAATAAGCTCCTAGTTATAAAAAAAAATAAAAGAAGACAAAAAAAAGAGATGTTTGGATCGAAGAAAGAGGAGCGAAAGAAGAAAGAAACAAGAAATAGGGTCAGGTTCCTGCATGCATCTAAATTGTGTGACCTCTTAGTCTTCGATTGGACCTTTGTCACTCTTTGCTGCATTGCCTTGGTTCTGTTTCTCACACAGGTATGGTTGGCTCTACTTTGGCACAACATAGATCGAAACCTCGGGTTTACATTGGTTGTATGAAGTCGGGACCTGTCCTATCTCACAAGTACATGTCCTGACTTTGAGAAATCCTGCATCATTTAAGACTCTATGACCATTTTGCAATTACTCATCTTACCCAACTATTCAATGCAGGGGAGTTAAATACCATGAACCTGAATACTGGAAATTCGGCGAGGAGGGAAATAAATACTTTAGGCATGCAACAGGGCAAATATATGCAATATCTAAAGATCTGGCGACATATATTTCAGTCAATCGGTGAGTTCTCATACCAGGTCATGGTCTTTCTGTGGCTTGTAACTTGAAATGGAATGTTTTACCATATGTTTCTTGAATTGCAGGCATATTCTTCATCTCTACGCAAATGAAGATGTTTCTTTAGGTTCTTGGTTCATTGGACTTGATGTTCAGCACATTGATGAGCGAAGCTTATGCTGTGGCACCCCCCTGGGTAAGTACTTTATCACTCTACTGCCTGAGAAATATTTGGATTTCTTATCTTAGTGGCAACTTACTGTGTAATCTTCTACAGTTAGACTTGAAACAATTTCTCTTATTTTTCATTATTTCCCCTCCAAAAGACAATGAGGAAAGAAAGCTTTGAATCGCATTTTGCTAGACTGTATCATCATAAAATGTCTTTGTTTCAATGTTTTATTCATATGAATGAAGGGAAAAAAATGAAGAATGAGAAAATTGATTACCTACTGGAATTTAAGCTTGAATTATTCTTGATTGAATCTGTCCTGATAGGAATTTGATGCTAAGATTGAGTAAATCTTGATCCCTCTTTGTAAAAAAATAATCTATGGACTGATTGAAGCCATTGCTTGTAGATTGTGAATGGAAAGCACAGGCAGGGAATCCATGTGCAGCTTCATTCGATTGGAGTTGCAGCGGAATTTGCCAATCTGTGGAAAGAATGCAGGAAGTCCATAGCCGGTGTGGAGAGGGCGAGGGTGCGATCTGGCACACGGGTTTTTAGTTGTGATTCTTTCTATCTTGACGATCTTGTAATGTATTCCACGTGAAAAGAAAAAAAAATGGCATGCGAACAGAAATGCTGGTCGAGATGTGTGCGCCAACTGCCTGAATTTTGTGCCTGGGAGGGTTGATAATGTGCACATACAGGGAATGCCAGCCAGTTTATGAAAATCTATGGAAACCACAACCTCAAGGTCCTGTTGTAGTTGGAAGTGAGACTCAATTCTTTATGGGTGTGATGTACACAGATTGGGAAGATGAATTGACCAAAGAATCAACCCTGATTTTTGTGGCAAAGATGCTGAGTCCACAAATATGAGAAATGGGACTTGGTGCAGCACAATGTCCCTTGACCTAAGACGACTAAGAGCACCGCGAGTCATCAGTTCTCTTGTTGATTGGGCTTCATGTGTCCCTTCATCCTTCTCATAAATCTTCAAAAATAGGCTTGATCTATTTTTTGGATAGTTGGGTAGAGAAGATGATTGGATCTACACTCTCTCATTGTCAAATTTCATGGAAGACTATGAAAGAGTCGGTGAAGTGTGAATTATTGAAAAGCAAACTCCCGGTCTTGATGGTCCTCAGCCTGAAGCAACAATGATTGGTAAAAGCCAAACCATGCTCATTAGATCCCTCCCGTCAATGGCATGATTCTCGAGCACTTGAACGATGCCTTATTCAAAGCTTCACATGGACGGAGAAGCATCCATGAAACACCATGCCGTAGTCTAATGAAACTCAGGATCCATAAGTCGACTCAAGCGAAGGCAAGAGCACTTGGTATTGTGGTCAGGTCACGATCGAGACACAGTAGAGCACTTGGTATTGTGGTCAGGTCATGATTGAGACAGAGTGTGGCACGATTTTAATGGGGCACGCACCGAAGTGGAGGCAGTGAAGAGCATGATACACGTGCCCATATGCGGCTAAGCCTGAGCATGAAGAAAAGAAACAACGAGACAGTGTCTCCCAATTTTCTTGAAAGAGGGACCAACATGCTCCCGTGGTGCCGTACTAATCATCCATGATCGGCACCATAGGTGGATATTCCCTTTCACTTCTCCCCCAGATCAAGTCAAGAAGGTGCTCGACGATCTCCCCACCTCACTATGAACGGTCTCGGACGATGACCATCTTGGATTCGGGGAACAATCATAATGATCTTATTCCTGCTTCTTGCATCTGCAATTTTCTCTTTTAATTTTAAAATCATGCGAAATGGGTCTCATCAGCCGGTTGGTAAATCTCACCGAAAGTCAAAAGTCAAGATCGTCATCCTGGTGATCAAGAGCACCACCACTCTCCTTCGCGGGTGGCCTTTCTGTGCCGTGACTTTGGACCCATCGATGAATGTTCGCAGCCTAACATAGCCCACGAGTAACACGTGGTGAATTGGACCTAGACAATACTCGTGCTACAAGATGTGGACGCCTCTGCCTGCGTGTGTTGATGTTGCCCTGAACTGTACACACTAATGTCCTCTCCCATCTATCCGCTCCCCTCTCCCTCTGCGCACTCCTTCCACAAAGAACTGTTTCCCCATCCGTCCGGTCCCTCTGATGAACGGCTACTGCATGCTGTGTTTCGCGTTTTCTACTTGGGAAAAGGAAAGCATTTACTCCCATCGAACACGTACGATCGGTATTCTAATCTTCGTTGCTCGTCGTCGAACGATACGACCCTCGTTGGAGATGGGAGCCGGCCGGGGCTTGTATGCATATTATCATCTGTAGCCCTGAGACGAGTATCATTTTCTGGTTGACGATTTCCGCTCGCAAGCAACGGCAGACATCAATCACTCTGTTCCACTGAGGTTTACTGTTCAATGTTCTGGCGCCGCTCGATCCGTACTGGGGACGCCGGACTGAAATGCCACGTCAGCAAAAACTAGCACGATGTGGCGTGTACATGTATGTGTCGATTTTTATGGGCATTTTTTTTTCCATATTGATGAAATTAATATGTTTGCTTACAGAAATGCCCACAATTTCCATCGACATCCCCTCTCCTCAGGCAATGATGTTCACATGAGCTATCTAAGTATGTCTAGTAATAAAATCTTGCATGTCACATAAATATAACTTAAATATCACGTGTAATAAGATTTCATATTCGAATGTTATAAATGTGAAAATTCATGAATAAAAAAGTTATATGTATATATATATATATATATAAACACAATGTATTGATGCCGAAGAAACTCTATATTAATCTTCTTTATAGGTTTATATGCATGTGGTTGATTCTTTCATTAATCAAGTAGATGGTCGGTTCAATTCAGTCACCGATGGATATGACGTGTAGACGTAGGGATCTTGGAAAGATATTCAATTCGCAGAGGTTGAGGTTAGATCGGGAGGTTTTGTCAAGAGAAAACAATTGTAACACGCATAAAACATTTGTTAATCCAATAACTTCTTATCAACTTAATTAATTAATTGCTAATAGAAGACAAACACACACACACACATATATATATATATATGTACGAGATATATTATAAATTATCATAAGAAATTCCGAGATATTAGTTTGATGCAATTATAAGTAAGTATACATATAAATATAAGCAAACCACACAAATATACTTGTGTGCGTGCGCGCGTGTATATATATATATAACCAACTCGAATTCTAGAACATTGAATAGGTAATTCAATTATCAAATTTCAAGTTGGAATAATCGATAAGAATTTTTCTAAGAATTCTGTCATAACTGCAGATTGGTCTCGATGTGTGTTTTGACTATCATGAGAATACTACACTATATAAACCAATATATATATATATATGACAGGACCTACCACAAGAAATGATTCGACATCACTCATCTTATTTCCTTAGTGGGCTGACTCGATAAAGAGGATTAACCATCCAACTTTTGACTTGATCACTAGTATAATGCTGCCATGACCCACGAGTAGAAAATGCTTGTTGTTCCGGTGGTATGCTCAAGCTCGCCGCGTGAAAGTCCGTTGCGTGATCCTTGATGTATGCTTGTGATGGGAGCTTGGAATATGCCCATGCCGAGCACTCGACGCGAGTTGCCAAGAAAACGGGCAATCACACGGCACCTTCTGTCCCATTTTTCATGACCGAATTTCACTCTCTCTTTATCAATCGTACGTTTGAATATTATGATAATATAAATAAGAATTCACATAAGTAGATAATTTTTTTTTTAAAATTTTTAATAATAGGCGTGGGATGTGAAATCTTTTTTCGTGACAACTGACCTAATCAATGTGCTTACCATCCAGAGAGAAAAATCTGTACATAGTTTTTCAATTAGGAGAGACTCACCATCGTCATGCGTGCATGCCATTGGATGGAGAAGTGTATACGTACTCAATAGCTCGGCTCACCACCTAACCTTTTCGGGTTTTCGATTAAAAGCAAAAAGCAATGCGGGCTGACACCTATCTCAAAATGCTGTAATGAGAGTTCGATGCGTCCACGGCTAAGATCTTCGGCACGAGAACGCGAGGAGGGTACGAGATTTGACACCAACAAGGCCGAATTACCGAAGACTTTCTTGATCTCACCGTCCATTTATTGGAAAATTTCGATTTCGATTTCGACATTTCTTTCCTTCACCCATTTATCGGTTTCACTATAAAATTGATGTTGCTTTTGCCAAACTCTCAGGTCTTGTCCGTGTCCAGAGTGAATTTTAGATGTGATGTTTTCATACGGTAGTATTGATAAAATTAATTCGATTATTAATGATCATAGTTATCATTTAGTACTGTTAACACCCAGTTAATTTATTATGATTGGATTGATTTTCTTCAGGTCGTGTGGTAAGAGAGAGTTACTGAATTTTTTTCTTCCTTTTTAGATCACAGAAGAATTTCCAACGGAAGCTTGAGCTATATACAGGCGGGCCTAAGGTAATCCTCGGCGCCCCGTTAGCTACCGCTTATCTCGACGACCTTATCCGTAACTCTGACAGGCACTGTTGTCTTCTCCCTCCATCATCCGTATCCAGAGCTCTGGGTGTGTGTGCGCGTAGCGGCAAATCTGTGTGTCTCAAATTTCCCCCTCCATTTTACTCGATTAAAATATTTCCCTACATATCTCCCCCTTCTCTTTCTTTCTCCTGTTCTTGTTTTTATCTGGTAATTGGATAGTTTCCTGTATTTATTCCTTCTGTTATCGTTGGTTGATTGTTCTTGGGTGGGTTTATCATCTTTCCGCTTCTGTTCGGCCTCTCTTGTGTTCTCTCTCGACACCCTCGAGGAATCGCTGCGCCCTAACGCCTTACACATTTCCGATTGAATCGAGGGTTTTTCTTTCTATCTTCATTTATCTGGGTGTTATCTTTATCCGGGTAGCACGCTGTTTTCTTGCTACTTTGATTAATTCGGGAAAGGATTCGAGGACCAATGGCTCTGTTGTCCTTGATTTCGGAGATCTTTCAAAGACCCACCATTGCGGGCGTGTTGGGTGAGCTCGTGACGCTTATGGCTCCGGTTTGGATTGCTGTGATTGTTGGGGTTCTGGTAGGATGGGCGTGGAAGCCCAAGTGGGCAAATTTGGGCATGGAATTGCTAGATGGGTCCAAGGAGAGTTCTCCAGTTTCGACGGCATCGTCTTCGACGTTTGCAAGTTCTATCCCGAGCTTCAATCCATTAAAAATGCAGCTCCCTACTTGCATTTCTTGGATTTCTGATGTTGGGGCTGAGAAGGGGACTCTCTCTTTGCCACCAACCGCGGTTCCTGAAAGCAGGTTCGTTTGGTTTCCATTCAAGTGTATCAGCCGGCATCTCCATTGCTTTAGTTCCACTCTATAGCGACTTTATATCTTTTTGCTGCATCAGTAGCAATAAATATTTGGTCTTTTAGGTGCCATATTGGCACTGTCTTACTGCATTAGCAGTCTTGGTCGGTAGTCCTCAAAATTAGCGGTAGAGGAAAAAATCGGTGAAGGAGTCCACTGGATGATCTAAAGCGGCTCAATTTTGACAGTTCCCTGGCGCGTGAAAGAGAGACATCGTCTCTTGTTACGGACGATGATCTGCGGCACTTGTGTCGGCTTGTGGAGATGAAAGATGAGGGACCCGCTTGGATTCACATGATGGACCGTTCTACACCCACCATGACCTATCAGGCCTGGCGTCGGGATCCTGAGGTATCTTAATTTCCAAGACGATCAAGTGCTAGCACACTTATAACTGCTTGGATTGATGCTTCAAAGTTTCTCCTTTTTTATGCTCTTGCAACTCAAGTGGTGATTAATGTGCTGTGTTTGACTTGACTGGTTTCTACCTAGACCGGACCACCCCAATACCGAAGCAAAACTGTGTTTGAGGATGCAACCCCCGAGTTAGTGAGAGATTTCTTCTGGGACGATGAGTTTCGAATTAAGTGGGATGATATGCTGATTCATGCTTCCACCCTAGAGGAGTGTCCCGCTACTGGCTGTATGATGGTCCAGTGGGTTCGTAAGGTGTGGAGAGCTATGTTCTTACTTTTGTCTATGAGTTCCACCTCTATTAATTTCATTTATAGCTGATAGCACATTTCCCAATGGTTTCTTGCAGTTTCCCTTCTTTTGTAGCAATAGAGAGTACATAATTGGTCGCCGGATTTGGGAATCAGGTCGTTTGTATTACTGTATAACGAAGGTACAAGAGGGAACAACTCTTCATACAATCTGATGCCTCTCTTGATGTGTTGGATTTACGGCTAGCTTCTCTGTCTCTGAAGAAGTCTTGATATAATTATTCGGGGAAAAATTTTGTAGTGGTTTCAGTTACTACTGTCTCAGGTCCAGTAAGGAGAGGATAAAAGATCCTGAGTGATCTTTATTTGGCATCTTTCCTCTGTATCATCCACATTAATGAGAAATGGCATCTTCACATATCCAAGTTTCAAATGCCCTGAGATCTCTGCCAATTTTATCTCATTAATGAAAAATACCATTTTGGTGATGTGTCTCAGCCTGTTAGTCTTCTGATTTCAGTTTCTGTTGACTCCATTCATGGACGTGTTTTGCATGTTTCAGGGAGTGCCATGTTCTTCTGTTCCCAGGCGGAATAAACCGAGACGTGTTGACTTGTACTATTCTAGCTGGTGCATTCGTGCTGGTAAATGGAATCGAATCTCTTATTCAAGCTATTCGATTTTTGTTTCTTGTTGTACTTTATGCACATAAGTTATCATTGGAAGAAAGGGTGGGGGGGGGGGGGCGGCGGTGGGGGTGGTAATTATCGTACATTTGACTCTATCTTCAGTTATTGATGATTGAAAGAAACTTTATACAGCTTTCCATTCTCAGATCATTCCAGTTGTCTGTGTTAGTTGCGGATTGGATTTTTTCAAGTGCTTTGCATTTGCATACGTTCTCATAAATGACTAAGAGGGCAATTTTGGCTGTGAAACAGTTGAATCCAAGAGAGGTGATGGGCAGTCGACCGCATGTGAAGTTTTACTCTTCCACCATGAGGACATGGGCATTCCATGGGAGATTGCTAAGCTTGGGGTCCGCCAGGGAATGTGGGGAGCTGTCAAGAAGATCGATCCTGGGCTTCGTGCCTATCAGAGAGAGAGAGCCTCAGGAACTCCACTCTCCCGTTCTGCTATCATGGCCCAGATAAACACCAAAGTCTCAGAAGACTATCTTAGATCGCTTGAGAGCGTCAATGCTCAGACATCAGAAATTGAGAATGGCAACTCCTCAGAGAAGCAGTCAGGAAGGAACATCCCCAAACTCATCATTGTCGGTGGGGCCATTGCCCTTGCATGTACTCTCGATCGGGGCCTTGTTACTAAGGCGCTCATATTCGGGGTCGCAAGGAGGTTCTCGAAGATGGGGAGGAGGTTGTGATGAAAGGCAGCATTTCTGAAGCAGCTGTCGGTGTAGACCGAGTGGAGGAACGACTTCAGCCTATGGTGGTTCCTGATTTGCCTCAGCTACAGCCTCCCTGCAGGAGTTGTAACTTCTACATTTTCCCTATGTTCTTTTCTTTTCTTTTCAAGGTGAAAAAGGGGTGGATGGGCGATGCAGCATCTGAACTAGACGGGCTAAAAATGTAATGCTCCGAGAGGTTCGAAATCGGGATCAGAAAAGGTCAATTTGCTGCTTCTGCCTGCTGGAATAACCGTGAAAAAAGAAAGTTCATGTTCCCTTTTCATGTTGGTTTACAAAGCATATCGACTCTTTTGCTACTGTTACATGACGAAACAAACTACAATGAGCAAAATACATGTAGCTGCGACCGTCTCAATCACACGCTGTAAAGGAGTTAGGCAGCTCTTTGCAAAGATAGCTCTATCTCGATCACTTGTTTGGTGGGCCAAGAAAATTACCATCTATGGTTCTGTTTCCGCGATGATGCCAATCTTGTCTCATAACACCGACTGAAAAAGAACAGATCAACTGAGAAAGGGGAGGAGAATGGTGTAGCCGAGACGGTATGCGTCTGGTTTTTGGTGCTGAGACAATCCTATAGACTATACTATACAATAGAGATAGATAGACGTGGCGTAGGAGACCAGTGAGCCCGAGGTCCAAAGTTTTGTGGATCAAAAAGAAGTCTCATCCCCAGAACCCCTTTCCACCACTAGCCCATTAGATGCTGCACCAAGGCATTGATCTAGGTTTTCTCAGTTAATGTCGTAGTAATTTGGTCCAAAGTTACACGATCAGGGTGCGACAAACTCTCCCTTAACTCTTACCTATGCGTTTTCAACCGGGCTCTTAAGATCATTGGTCCAAGCGAAATCCTGATACATACGTACTTACGGCTTTCCACCACCACTCATCATGTGATTATCGCAGCATATCTAAAAGGACTCAACCAGTCCGTCGTACATTCACGAAGTATATATGTGGCAAGTGGCAACTCACATTCCCCATCAGATGAAGGTCCACTAAGCATTCTCGTTACGGAACTCCCAGGCTTTTTGACATGACATCTCGGAGAATCGACAAAAGAAGGCCAAGTTTTTCTTGACAAGGGTGAATCACATGCGTAAATAATGCGAGGGTTGACGTGTACGTGCTGATAAAATCTTCAGGCCCAGTTTTTCTTAACATGAGGTGCACAGCCACCCGCAAGATTCGGACGTCGACTTGCAGCCACCCGCTAAGTTGGCCGACCGGTGTCTGAGATCCAACTCCGAAGCAGACCCTACGGGCAGCCAAATTTTGTGGCAGTTGCATGACCATGGTTCTTTTCACGCATAGGTTGCATGTGACTAATTTCTGTATTAGAATCGCGTAGCAGCAGGCAGCAGCCAATGCTTCTTCGGAATTTTCAAGACAAACTGAGCGTTCCCATAATGGGCATGAGAGTGTGATATTTCTCTGAGCTTGTCCTGGTTTTGACGGGTCACTTTTTCCTTCTCCTTTGGAGACGTCGAATTACCAGCGGTCATAGTCTCTTCATAGGTGAAACCGGGTCTAGTTCTTTCTCGATTTGCGATGCGCTTGGGTCCATCTGCTGGCCCCTGTCAACTTTCGAGTCGACAAGTTTCCCAAACTCCGGTGTATGAAAGCGTTCAATCCTCCGTTCCCGAGCCATCTTAATTCACCATATTATGAGTAATTGGGAAGATTATTCCGATTATTTTACAGGAGGGGCCATCGGAGAATTTGTCGGATTGCTTTGAAAATTTTCCTGCCGATCATTTCTGTGGCCGATTTTCCTCTCTCTCTTGTCCTTTGTTTTTTTCCCCCCCATTTTATGTGGCAGCAGCAGACTGGAGGCCCAGAGCACCTCATCTCCAAGGATCTTTTAGTTACTGGGAGCCGCTGGTCTGAGGACCGAGCTTGGGTGGACCATGTTGTCCGAGCTGGATCTCTAAATACCCGCAAAAGGAAGCGCGGGTCCAAGGGGCTTTGGTCTGAATCGGTCTTCGAAATGGCTTATTCAATCACCACCTACCCTTCAGGGTATTCATAGACTTTACTCGATTCGGAAGCCGACGTGGCATGGCCTCCTCCGGTGCCGGTAAGAGTCCATCGTGTTGCGGGGTTACATTTTTAGCGTTACAATTGAATCTTAGTGCGTACAACGTTATGAGAAATCAAAGGGAAAATAAATATGTTCATAATTCGCGACATCTACTAATGGCCCTGGACAGATCAACGAGAAAACGACGAGGGATGTCTCTCGCTCGCTCGCTCGCTCGCTCGCTCGTCGCCACCGTCCATCCATTCGTTCGACAAGCACCCGCACATGAAATCTCCGTGATTGCATTGCTACGACTTTCCCATTGAAACCGACGGGTAGCTGTCGTGATTCCAATTGTAGCTCTCTTTCACCGGGCCCCCTCGGCCCTCGGCTTCGGCAGATTTAAGCCACTGGCAGAGCCTCCAAGGCGTCGTTTTGTGGCCAATCGATATCTGGCCCCCCGGAAAAGATCTTCCGGCGGCGGGAAGTCGAGGTTCACCACATCGAAGACCTCTAGTTCTCTAAAGACAGTTGTAAACCGAGTGAAAATGAAGGAAGATTATCTGGAACGAATAATATTTTCCATTTCTTACTGGAAAAAATATGAATGAATATATTTTCCGGTATATTCCGAGGCGATGCCGTAGGTGGAGATGCCACGTCACCAGAGGCGCGGACCGAATCCTGAGACGCTGAGGAGGCGGGGCGGGCCCAGGACCAGTAACTGAGCGCCAAGTGTACGATGAATATCAAGTCATCCCCTACAAATGCATGATGCATTCCTCGGCCGCTGCCCCGTGGCCGACAGTCTTCGCCATAGCTGCCCGCCGGCTTCCATAGCTGAGAAACTGTCACCAGTCCATATCCTCCTTCAGCTTCCCTCATCTGAAGCTCGTAAGCGGACTCTCTCTCTCTCTCTCTCTCTCTCTCTCTCTTCCCCACACCCCCATCTCTGTGCCAGTTGATAGTGCCGTTGAGAGATTCTCTCGTTTGGATTCTTGATCCGCTCCCTCCCCTTTTGACTGTAGGGTCACGAATGAGTTGCTCACTATATTTATGATTTATGTGTCCAGGAAAGTATCGTACTTGACCGATGGCGACTGTAAGTGCATCACATTTCGTGTCGAGAAGTTCAGGTGTGAACTCCCATGGAGCTCCGGAATCAAAATCCATGCCACAGTTTGCCCATATCAGCATGAGGAGCCAGCCTGTGACCCACAATGGGCTGAGGCCCTTGAACAACTTGGATGGGCTACTAAACAAGAAGAAGGTGGAAGCGAGGCAAATAAGGAAAGCAGCAAACTCCCCTCAGGCAGGAAAGATTGTATGCAGGAGAGGAATGGATCTGATTTTTGTGGGAGCAGAGGTCGGTCCGTGGAGCAAAACTGGAGGACTTGGTGATGTTCTTGGAGGACTGCCACCAGCTTTGGCAGTAAGCTAAAGTCTCCTATTAGCGTTATGAGTTTTCCAGATAGATTTACTTGATCCCGAGCACTTGTCAAAAGATAACCTGTGCTCCTTATTGTACTGCAGGCGAGGGGGCACCGTGTCATGACTGTTTCTCCGCGATACGACCAGTACAGAGATGCCTGGGACACCTGTGTGCTAATTGATGTGGGTTTTTAAAAGCATGTACCCGTAGTGTTGTGAGATTAATCATGGGATCCAGTGAAGAAACATTGTTGTGAGCTATGTTCTGATGAGCGACTAATCCTGTTATGCAGGTAAGAGTCGGGGACAGGATCGAAAGGGTTGGATTCTTCCACTGCTACAAACGAGGAGTCGACCGTGTATTTGTGGATCACCCAATGTTTCTGGAGAAGGTCCGGATGCTTCTCTCCTGGCTGTTATTTATCTGACGGAAAGCGGTCAACACATTCTTTAATTCTGTACTGTTGGTTTTCTCATTGACATGAAGTTTGTGATTATTGAAGGTCTGGGGCAAGACAGGGTCCAAGATATACGGCCCCAGAGCTGGCTTGGATTACCAGGACAATCAACTTAGGTTCAGCTTGTTGTGCCTGGTGGGTAATAATGCTCTCTACTGAAGGATGTTCTGAGTTTGGTTTTTAAGGTGGTGGCAACTTGACCTGTGAACCATTCCATAGGGGCCTCTTCTCACTTAACAATGATCTGAAGCTTCTAATAATTGGATTGACATTAGCGCTAGTTGAGGAGTCTAACTACTGTTTTTCTCAGAAGGATGAAGCGTTGGTAAAACATTTTGTCAATAAAGGCATGTGATATCAATGCTTTGTACCTTTGTTGGTCACTTAAACATGCTTTTCCTAGAGGTTGGTGATATTTGAGAGGTAACTTTACTAGAAGAAGAAATATACTCTTGGTTGAATCTTCATGACAATGCATTCGTCCCTTGGTCCTGCTGATTTCATGGTTCAGCCCAAAGTTTCTTTGAAGTGATTCTTCTTGCTTCACATACAGGCTGCTCTGGAGGCACCGAGGGTTCTGAATTTGATCAGCAGCAAGTACTTCTCGGGACCATATGGTGTGAACCTCAAGACATGCTACTAGATAAAACTTGGACTTGTCTTCTAAATTACCTTCAGACATTTGAAATGCTTTTCTATTTATTTGCAGGAGAGGATGTGGTTTTTATTGCCAATGATTGGCATACTGCTCTTCTTCCGTGCTACCTGAAGTCAATGTACCAATCCCAGGGAATATACAGAAATGCCAAGGTTGGATTTCCATCATTTTTGAAGAATTTAAATTAGTTTGTTTAGTGTTGCAAGTCTTGTTTCTTGGAGCATTAACGCCTCTATGCAAACATTGTTGCAGGTGGCATTCTGCATTCACAACATAGCCTACCAGGGAAGATTCGCATTTTCAGACTTCTCTCTTCTTAACCTGCCCAGCTCATTCAAGAGTTCATTCGACTTCATGGATGGGTAGGTATTTGGATTAAATTTTTGGCATCTGATCTCTTTTATCACAAACTGCCTTGTCAGTCTGATTGAAACCTGCGGACTATACTGCAGATATGTCAAACCTGTCAAGGGAAGGAAGATCAACTGGATGAAGGCTGGGGTAATTGAATCGCACCGGGTCATAACTGTGAGTCCTTACTATGCAAGGGAGCTTATTTCTGGGGTTGCCAAGGGTGTGGAATTGGACAACATACTCCGTAAAGCTGGCATCACTGGTATTGTCAATGGCATGGATGTACAAGAATGGAACCCAGCAACAGACAAGTATATCAGTGTGAAGTATACTTCTGAGACTGTAAGTAACATTATGGGGAATTCATTACTCAAGGACAATCTACAAAGCATTCAGAATGGACCTTCATAAAGAATTTCATATGCAGGTTATGATGGCAAAGCCTTTGCTGAAAGAAGCTCTGCAAGCAGCTGTTGGTTTGCCTGTGGATAGAAACATTCCTGTGATTGGATTTATCGGAAGGCTAGAGGAGCAGAAAGGCTCCGATATCTTGGTAGCAGCTATACCAAAGTTCGTCCAGCAAAATGTCCAAATAATCATTCTCGTGAGTATCTCTGTTAAAATTTCCTCAAAGCACTGGTATTGTTGATAGAGAAGTAGAGTTCCTAACCACAGCTCCAATGTTTCCAGGGAACGGGTAAAAAGTACATGGAGAAGCAGATAGAACAACTGGAGATTTTGTACCCAAACAATGCAAGGGGTGTGGCCAAATTCAATGTTCCGTTGGCCCATCTGATCACAGCAGGGGCTGACTTCATGTTGGTTCCCAGTAGATTTGAACCCTGTGGTCTTATCCAATTGCATGCCATGAGATATGGAACGGTAAATTATCCCCATGTCAACTATTCCCCAATTTTTATGCAGTAGAGATCACTCAGCACTGCAACCGAATCACTTCTGCATTTGCACAGGTGCCTATTGTGGCCTCAACCGGTGGACTCGTCGACACTGTTAAAGAAGGATTTACAGGATTCCAGATGGGTGCCTTCAATGTCAACGTAAGTTAGCTTCCTAAAAGGAGATTCTGCTAGATCTGATGTGAAATGATTATTTCCTATAGTTGATTGATAGGGGTTTCATTAGGCCAATATGGGACCTGTAGTGATCAAAGATTATGATTTACAATGGACTGACTATACGAGCAAAAATTTCCCTCCCAAATTTGGAAGTTGGTGTTTCTGTTCGTTCTGGTTACATAACAGATGGAAGTTAATTGACTTGTCCTGTCTATGGGGTACGTTTTCAGTGTGAAACTGTGGATCCTGCTGATGTGAAAGCGGTGGCTATGCATGTCATTAGAGCCCTTGCAACATTTGGCACTGCTGCGCTGAGAGAGATGATCCTCAACTGCATGGCCCAAGACCTCTCCTGGAAGGTCGGTGTATACTCTCCACTTGATAACAGAAAAACATAGCTGAATGAGCCTCAAATCAGGGTCCTCTTGTCCATAGACGTATACCACTGTGCTATCTCGGATTTTGCAGGGACCGGCAAGGCTATGGGAAAAGATGCTGCTGAGCCTGGATGTCACAGGAAGCGAGCCCGGGATCGAAGGAGAAGAGATTGCCCCACTTGCCAAGGAAAACGTGGCCACCCCTTGAAAGCCATCTCCTCCCACATATATGGCTCCTTGACTACCACACCGAGTGCGGGCAGAATAACCGTGCTGCTAACTAAAGTCGGGTCTCCCATCCCGTCTCATATTCGTTGTTGGTGGATGCTTGCTGAAACTGTTTGCGATCCATCAGGGCATAAGATTAGTGTCCGTGGAAGCTATATCCCTCTCTAACGAGTACTGTTTCCTGTCCAACAATCATAGAACCTTGTTCTGCTGCTCCATGAAATGCTAATGTAGTCAGCCAGCGTGTAACATAAATGACACATGGTGTTCTCTGGTAATTTCCATTTCCACCCCACCAACACTGCGTTCGGATGTTCTACGTGCTGGAACGTTCTGCTGTCTCTCTCCGTGCTTCAAGGAATCGCACTGCATGATTGCAGCGTGTTGTGCTACGAACACCCTATACTGCGGGCCACCGGTAAGGTCAGGCCGCCAGCGAGACACGCTTGATTGAGGATCACATCCAATCTGTGTACACAACAGTGTCTCGAATTTCTACGAGAAGTTTTTTGTAGGATAACAGCATAGCTAGTTGCTGCAGTAACCAAAAGCCCAAGAAAGAAATCTAGATAAAAAGAACAGACATGAAGATAAATTATATATATTTTAAAATAATTTTTTATTTTTATATATTTAATTTTATAGTGTATATGAATTATAATTTTAATGGTGTACTGATATGATAATTATTTACTAATATAGTATAATAATATGTTGATAAATTAGTAAAATTAAGATAATATAATCATGTGATGTTATCAAATATCATATCAGTAAACTGTTAAAATTAAAATTTAAATATATTATAAAATTAAGATAAGAGTATTATTTTAAAATATATATTTATGTAAGGTTAAAATACACATATATCCTTCCACCATAATTCCCTCTTCTTTTTTCTTTTATTCTATTTCATGTGAATTCAGTTCACAGGGAGAGACAGTTGGGGCGCAGGTCATGCATAAATTAATATATAGTAATTATATAATATATTACTAGATAATGGAGAAGATTCCCCCATACATGATCTTTCTCTGATTTTGCCATTTACATATAATGCCTCGAAACCGACGAAACTTATGCCATGTGGACTTTACCACTGGGCAACGCTAGAAAGTAAAATGTAACGAATGGTCCAATTACAGAATTGCCATCCTCGTGCGAAGAACCACGTGAGCATGATCATCAATACGGTCACGGTATCAGAGAATTATCGGAGAAAATTTCAGACCACTTTCTGGATTCGACATGGCGGCAACGGTTCTCTATCCGTTATCAGGAGAGATGTTACTATTGGTCCATACTTTTATTAGGTCCGATAATTTTTGACATAGCACGAGACCAAGTTAAACGAGATTCGAATTAGATATAAATAATGCACTTTGTGTCTAAATGGTTGAACCTGTATACAACATCTTCCCTAGTGTACACAGCTCCAACTGATCTACTTCAAAAATAAAAATTAAATTTTCTTAATTATATATTTCTTTATTTATTAAATTTAAACTTAAAATATAATAATAATCCAATTACAGGGACGGTTATATACGGCACATTTACCACTGCCTTGAAATCCATCCACCGTAAAATCTCCCCGATCAGGAATGGTGGCCACGTGAATTCTGTCGGGAAAGTGGACTCGTGGGCCCCGGGTCGAGTTACACCACATGTCAATTATTATTATCCTTTGCTTTGCTATTCATCGGTCAATTATTATTATTATTATTATTATTTCTAGCGACGTACATCAATTTCTTTCTAATTTGTTTTTATAAATAGTTGATATTCAGTTAAATTTTATCCAGCTGATTAATTCAGATCACTTCGGATCGACTCATTTAAGAGATTAAAAGTTTCCCGCTGTAGGTGGGACTCAAACTCGAGTCTTTCCATTGGGATGATAACTGTCGAATCACTCGACCACGACTACGGTGGATAATTACTTTCCAATCTATATCTTGGTCGAGTCCACACGAATGAACTGACGATGCGTCGACGTGATCCTTTGCTGTCCACGTGGACTCTCTGCCTGATTTGGCTGTTCTCCCGGGTAAAAATCTCTCCCCTTAATTTGAACCACGGAAGCATGAGCTCCCCTTCAACCGTCGACGACGTGCTGTGGAAGACGGCCGGAGTTGGGTTTTCCATGACGAGCCATTAAGGATCTCTCGACGAGTGAGTAGTCGAGCAAGGAGGAGCCGAGTCCGTGTCTTCTTCAGTTCTCACTCCGTCAAAACCGCAGGCGCCTGCTTGATTGTTTGTTTACTGGGAATAATCACCGTTACAGAGTCCAACAAGATCCATAACTATGCAAGAAAACTGCTTTCGGTGGATGTTGATCGTTTGTTTACTGGGAATAGTCACCGTTACAGAGTCCAATAAGATCCATAACTATGCAAGAAAAGTGCTTTCGGTGGATGTCATCCGTTCCGTTGTGTCTATGAAGCTCCTCTCCTCCCAACTACGTGACCAAAAAAGTCAAAATTCATAGCCGTTAGTCTGGTCGTGATTTCAATGCCCCCCGGCCTCTCTCTCGAAAAGAGCTCGAAAGCTGGTGCTTTTGTTTGATCTAAAAAATTTTGGACTCCAAGATGTTCTAACAGTGTCAACAGATTGAGAGATAATAATTTTCTGCAACTTTTTCACTTTTATCCGCACAGTCTTTGTTGCTGTCACTTGGCTAGTGAGCGTGTCTTTGCCCTTTGGCACCAACTCGACTCAGCTCCCAGTCTCTCCGTCTCTCTCTCTCTCTCGCACCTCCCTCACTTTTGAGCTCAAGTCAGTGAAGGCTGAGGATCAGGACAGCTGGGTTCAGCTCAGGCATTGAATTCAATGGAGCTCTCCACTTCACTCTCTCTGCTGCTTCTCCTCTCAGGTTCGCTCGCTTCTTCCCCAGCGCTATTTGCTCAAATGGGTCTCCTCCGATTTCGCCATTCACGGCCGAGATCTTGAGCTTCACGAGCAACCTGTGCCGTGTCTCTTTCAGGAACCTTGATCTTCCTACTACTACGCGACGGCGCTTATATTTTGTTTCGCTAATTCACATTGTTCTTTGTCTATCTATTTCAGCTGTGGCAGCTCCTGGAATGGTGGTCTGCATCGGGATCAACTACGGGCAGATTGCGAACAACCTGCCGTCTCCCGAGCACGCGGTCACCCTCGTCAAGTCCATCGGGACCACCAAGGTGAAGCTGTACGACGCGGACCCGAAGGTCCTATGCGCCTTCGCCAAGACGGGGATCGAGTTCACGGTGGGGCTCGGGAACGAGCACCTGGCCCGGATGCGGGACCCGGACCAAGCCCGGGCCTGGGTCAAGAACAAAGTCCAGCCTTTCCTTCCCGACGCCAAGATCACCTCCATAGCGGTTGGCAACGAGGTGCTCACCTCCAACAACACAGTCCTTCTCCAGAGCCTCGTCCCGGTGATGGAGAACGTCCACGCCGCCCTCGTCGACCTCGGCCTCGACAAGCAGGTCACCGTCACCACGGCCCACTCCCTCGCCGTTCTCGAGACTTCCTACCCACCCTCCACCGGCCGGTAAACATATCGTGCAAACTGTCAACTCTAGCTAAACTGTTGAACTTATCTCTAGGAACCATTGTCACCATTAGGATCCTGTTTGACAATCTGGATGTCAGCAAATGTCTCTGATTGCTAACATGAAGAAAATTTGCCCATTTAGCTTCTCACCGCACCGATTCGGATCGTATTGGTGACAGGTTTCGACGGGATCTGCTGGGGTGCGTGACCAAGGTCCTGGACTTCCAGTGCAGGACCGGGTCGCCGGTACTGATAAACGCCTACCCTTACTTCGCCTACCAGGCCAGTCCAAAGCAGGTGACATTAGACTTCGTACTGTTCCAGTCGAGCCAAGGGATCCTCGACCCATCCACCAACCTGCATTATGACAACATGTTGTTCGCCCAGATCGACGCCTTCTACTCGGCCCTTTATGCCATAGGATACAAGAACTTGACCGTTCATGTGTCGGAGACCGGCTGGCCATCGAAAGGAGACACCAACGAGATCGGTGAAAATTATTTTCCTTCTATATTTTTCTTTAAATTGCTTCACAATACCCAAAAATCAATCTTTTCCTTCCTATATTAAGCTAGGAAGTAAGAAACTTGATTGTTTTTTTTCCCTTTAGAAATATAGAAGTCTGCATTTTCCTTTAATATTTCATGGGAAATGTATTAATAGGCGCGACGCCGGAGAATGCGAAGAAGTACAACGGGAACCTGATCAAGATCATGTCCCAGAAGAAGGGGACACCGATGAAACCCGGCCACGATTTCAATCTGTATGTCTTCGCGCTCTTCAATGAGAACCTAAAGCCCGGGCCAATGTCGGAGAAATATTACGGCCTGTTTAATCCCGACGGGTCCGCGGTCTACTCCCTGGGAATTCCGGAGAAGGACGGTGGCAGCAACACGACAAGCTTTGGCGGCAGTGGAGGAGTCTCATCCATTTGGCCCCCACCCCCGAATGGCTACCTGTCGATCACCTCCCGCTCGGTGAGTTCTCTCTGAATCTTAATTAATTTTCGGCCGGTGTATGTCGAGTTGGAATATCCATAAAAACTGCTAATTGAAGAGGTTGAGTCGCCCTTCAATTGACAAGTCGTTGTATTGTGTTCCTTTTGGGGTCAACAGTTTCTTGTTGGGCTATGAAAGTGGTTGCTTATTCGATGGAGCAAATCAGATTAAGCTGAATGATTACAGATAGGCCATCGCTGAATTATTTTATGCTTCTCGAATTCCATTGATAGCTCTTGATTCAATCAAATTGATGATGGTGCAGTCATGTATGAACCCATGCACATGGCCGCAGTTGTCTCCTCTTAAAAGAGCTGTGTGGACCCGAAATTGACAACTTTCTGTGTCGCATCTTCCATTAAAAAATGGGTTGTCCTGCACGTTGGGATCTTTTCCTCTAGAATAATATGACGGGTCGGATTATGCACGCTGCAAAGAGAATCAGGACGAGCAGTTTTCATGCCGTGCCATGGAATATTTTTGGTGCAGGTTGTAATTATACCTTTAGTAGATTAGCATTGGTAATATTATACTTGCATAAGCATAGTTGCATTGCCCGCTCAAAATCATAATTTCTCTTTCGTGCTACATTACTTCCATTATGTTTCCATCATGAGGTCATGGATGTATGATCGATCTCTGGCCTGAAGGTTCTCGATCTTCTGATTTCAGGGAAGAGTGGACCCTGTGGGTGCATTGGTTGTGCTGGGCCTGGCGCTGATTAAGCTGATCTTTTAGTGTCCAGAACATATGAATTATTGATTGATGGTTATAAAGTGTAATCAGAATTGAGCCATGTTGGGGCTGCGGAGGGTTCAAAGGCAACTAAAGGGCTGGATTGCTTATGTTGAAAGGTGGGAGTTTCGCTTCTATTCCACTTCCACTGTGGTCGTTCTTTTCTCCATATAATCCTTCTGCATTACTTAGTGTAACACGAGTGTTAAGCATGAGAACTAGTTTTGGTCTTTATATCCAAGGAAGGCAATTGTGATTATTTCTAAGACTTCACTCGGAGGATGATAAGCCATCGGATCATTGGAACCTCGGTGCAGCAGGTTCAACAGCATCTGGGTTCTTGTCCGAAAGAATTAGAGAACATATTGCCAAAAAAAAAAACCACCGAAGGATTGGACAATTCATATCAAGCCGATGTATGTAGACGACAAATATCTTCACCCACCGTACACAGTGGACGGCCTTGCACGTGGTTCAGAAATGGAGTTTCTGGAAACTGTGGTAGTGTAGGTGTAGGGTCATTTGTGTGATGAAAGTTGGGTGGCAGAAGCAGCAGTACCACTGCTTCTTTAGCCTGGCTCTGAGCTGTAATACTTATCCTGTTGCCTTCCTCTTGCTCTTCTTTATATTGTTTTTTTCCCCAAATTGATTTTCATTTTCCATTTTTGCAGGATGAGGTGAAGAATTCAATGTCAATTACTTGGGAGCTGTGGAAGGAGTTAGGTAGAGCGTGTGGTGGCAGATGAACTGTAACTTGTAGGGTAGTGGCCCTTTTTCTTCTTCTTCTTGTTGCTGTGAAGCTATGTACCTGTTTTTTTTTTGGTTATAGCTACTGTAATTGGAAGTACTGGTAATGTCTTCATCAATGGTTCAAGCTTCATTTTGTTAATGCACTCAACTTACAGCTCTAATCTCTACCAGTGCAAACTCGAGGTCGTCCAAAACAATGCAGCAGATCTTATCCAGGCCAGCCTCCATCCGTGCTATGACATATAGCTATAATATCTAGGTCAGACTACACAAGAATTCTTCCATTCCCATAAAGTTACGAAATTCTACGATGGCTTCATCACGCTATGCAAAACATCGGAGCATCACAATACGCTCCAACATAGCCACAAAGAATGGGAATGGGAACCATTATGGAACATCAGACTGACAAGGAAATTGTTGTTGGGTAGGAAGGTAGTGCAGATGATAGTAACACTAGCACAGAACAACTGCGAACACCGGATTGAATCCGACACCCTACAAGACCAACAGCTTTAATATGTATGAAAAGCCTCCAGAGCAAAACACCCACGGGCCGCCCCGATAATTAGATGCTATGACGGCCACAGCAGAACCCCAAAGAAAAAACATCTTTCAAGCTTTTACATACACTAGTATTACATTCTTCTAGGTTAGACCTAAGACTAGTAGCTAATAGATCCACATCCAAAAAACCATCTACCTGAAAACAAAGCAGGTCTATCAGATCTACAAGTCCCTAATCTCCTCTGAGTCACTAGAGGCCTCTCTAAACTCCATGAATCTAATCTTCCTCGCTGAAGATACTGTCGTCCGATGAGTCCAAGGACCCTCCATCATCATCATCAACTGTCAGCGTACCAGACTTACTTTTGCTCCTCAAGTCCTTGATCGCTCTTCCTTGGAGAGTCAACCTCCTGCGAATCCGTGTTCTTACATTGCCCTTAGGATAGTTGTCCCCCTGAGACTCGAGGCTTCTACTCTTGACAACCCTCAAAGTTTGCTGCTTTGAGTCCTCGTTGCCCTCAGAGTCCTGACAATCTGACCTCCTTTTCCTACATGAGTTAGTCTGTAGCACAGAGGGAAAGAACAATTCAGTTTTGCCAAATCTCCCTTTAAAACACTAGGAAGCCGTAATAACACACACAAAATAAAAAGGGGAAACAAGCTACCAGCTCCGAGACTCTTTGTCGTCACCTCCTTTCAAACTTTAGTTTCTCTAGAAATCAAGAGCATACTAAGAGCATCTTAGAATCTAATGAACCATTTTTCAACAATAAAATGATATTCAACTGTCTAAACCTACCATGAAAATTAAGCCTTAATGATTGCTTAAGCATACAAAGCCACTTTTATGACCCAGCCATAATCAACTAGTCCAAACAAATGTTTTCTTAGAAGGTATATATAAATCATCTCGGACTTAGTTGGAAGCACCCTTTCCAACTGGTGAATCATGCTACAATTATATACAAGTTCACTATGTATATTTTTCCTCACTAAAACAAGATTAAAGGACGATCACTCAATTTTATCTGTAAGATAAGGCCATTTTGAGACCCAAGATTGACTTTGCTCAACATTACAAGGTGCCAACAATATGAAGGTAATGGCAGCTGCTCCATACCTTCGGACCACAGTCCACTAAATAAGCCCATTCATGCTGATTTCTCAAGCAATCAAGAACAGCTTGTGAGTGACTAGAATATGCATAGAGCTCTCCATTATGCTTCCAAAGAGAGGGCCAATGCTGCAGATAAGCACAAAAAATGATTGAGATAAGAATTCCATTCAGAATGATAAAAATTGAATGAGAAGCTGATGAAGCAATTAGCCATACGAAAGCAATAGTACCGGCAAAACTGAATCACAGAGTTTCTCATAGGTCATCCTCCTGCCTTTGCTCAGGATTTCATTGATCAAGCCTGCAAAGGTTACAAGGGTGGATAGCACAAGATTTAAATATGAACCAGTAAGTGTTGACTCATGCAACTACAAATGCAGGTGTCTTCAAAGTTAATTCTTCAAGAAGGGTTTCTACCTGGTAAGGAACAATAAACTGGAGGCTGACCCGTAGTGAAATCATCTTCAGAATTGCTCAAAGGAGGAGCAGGCCTGGAAAGCCGCCTAGTATTATAAGCCATATTAGAGGAAGAAGGTCCACAGTTGGTGCAGTTTTTTGACAAAGATGCATTTTTCTCGAAAGAACCTGAACGGGCTGGAGGTCCTTTTGCTTCTTTGCTAGAAGCATCTGCATTGCAAAACCTATCTTGTCTCTTCTCATCAGAAGAAGATGCCGCCCTGCTTGTCTTACTAGCTCCATTTTCCACCTCATGAGGATGAGTGCGGCTATCTTTAGGGGAGTCCTTACCTTTCCTTTTAGAAACCTGCAGATAACATCAGTTATCAGCTGGAAACACAGTAGCAGATTATTATCAACCATGTCATAACAGGCACTAAATGTGAAGCTGATATGATTGAGCAGAGGTTTCTATCAACAATCAACAATGACAAACAGCATAACAAAGTAAAAAATACAAATAGCTTAAGAGGGCCAGTCATCCAACCGAATTGTGATCTTTTGCCACTGAGCTTGAAGTTCGCTTTACATGTAGGTTTGACATAGCTTGAGGAGCCAGCTGAGGCAAGCTGGCTTGGCGGACACGAGAAACCCTAGGAGAACTGTTCAGCTCTTTGTGCAAAAGTAAGGCAAGCTGCCAAAAGAATTGTAAAACGGCCAAGTCATAAGCATTTTCAAAGATTATAAAACATTAAGAAAGAAGGATATGAGCAGGGTACACACTTCTTCATCACTTAGACGAGCAGGAGAATTAGGCACCACAGATTGATGCACTGCTGCAGCATGACCGCCTCTACAAGATGGATGAGAGGCTCTATGGTTTGATTTTCCAACCCTTGAAGATGATCCAGATGCAGCTAACCTTTTCTGTGCAGGCAAAGCACTTTGACTTTGCGTACATGTAGAATCAGCAGAGTCCATTTTAGCTGAGACATTCTGTGGAATAGAAGATTTTGAAGAAGAGGAAATTGCAGAACTTTTTGAGTCAGATGCATTTCCTTTTGGAACTTTAGTGTGAAAAGTCCTGCTTGAATGCAACAACGAATTTTCCCCTGTTTTCCACATTGCACCATGCTTTCCCTCATCAGTTTTCATATCACTTGAGGCATGTTCCCTGAAACCAGCAGCTACTTGATAACCAACAGGAAGTACATTCCAGCCATCAGAAGGCTTGGACTTGTTGGAGCTGGATGATTTGGAGACAACAATTGAGGTTCCTGTACAAGAAGATTTTCCAAGAGAAACTGCTACATTCGGTCTACTTGATGGTGCTGCTGCAGATACAGTAACACCTGATTTTGACAACTCTTCATCCTCAGAAATTTGTTTAGGTTCTGACAAACTCTTCTGCAACATGGTTGAGCCTTCTGAGCCATTTGCCTCTTCTTTATGGTCATGAGAGTCAACAGAAAAGTCAACATCTTTTTGTCCACCACAATCACTTAATTCTCCCTCGTTTTGAGAAACATCTATTGGCTTCTTGTCATTGCATCGCAAGCTGCTTGCCATGAAATCATAGCCATTGCAATTTCCAGATGTGTTTTCCATGACTTCTCCAGTAGACTTTGTGCTATCAGGTGACTTCTTCAGATAGTTGGCATCAGGATGAGAAGCAGAAAGACTTTTCAAAGGCCCTCCTGAGACATCATCTACCTCAGTTTTCAAACTAAACTTTTGAGAACCAAGAAATTTGTCACTTTTTATTCCTAATGAGGCCTGATCATCCTTAATTTCAGGACTTGCATCAGCTCTACTTTTTTCTGGAAGATCTAGAAGCTTGTCAGAATAACCACCATTTGAATTACCAGCAGCGCAGCTTTCTCCCTGTTACATTAAGAAAGAAACTCTATTCAGCAAATAAGTTAAGAAATATCATCTCACAAGAATAAAGTCTGTCAGACAGCAAGATACCACACTGATTCAGCCACCACATTACAATAGCACATCACAGATGCCGCAAATCATAAAAGTGTTGTAGCTTGATATGAACAAGGAAACAGTCATTAGCTGGAAAGAGCAAATAAGAACAAAGAATACTTGAGCACATCTGCATGTCAGGAACATGTAAAAACCCTACCACATGTCATCAGTGGAAGTCCCCAAAAAGATATCTGCAGCCTCATTCTTTTTGTTAGGAGATACATGAAAAAATCAATACCAAAAATATCCAAAATTTAGTGACCACCAGTAATAGTGAGGTCAGATTCCAATTTACCATGTTCGTTTGAACTGCATATCCTGCATTATATCTTATATCAACATTTTGACAAGCCAAAAATCAAATCTCAAGCCTGTGCATATCATTTCTATCTCAAACCAAGGACATAACAGGTAATTTATAAACTTCTATCAAATATAGACATTGTTTTCTGACAAAAATCTCACTCACTGACAAACTAGGGGTTCCACTCCATTATGACAAATTTCCACATGTACAAATGTCTAGCTGTAAAGGCTAATATGACACTTGTTAGCCATACTGCATCATAAACAGCTCAAATGGCAATTAAGCAATGCACACTGAACCAGCAATGGATCTATGACCAAGAGTTACTAATATGGCAATGCTCATGTACATATCCAACAGTCTGAAAAACACAAGAGGACATAGCTAGAACAAAAGTATCACCTATAAAATACGATAAACCCATCACATTAGTTTGGTGATAAAGCATACCACTTCCATTTTAGGAATACCATTGTATCTGTCCTCCAAAGCAACTTCCTTTGCTGAAGTATTAACCACACAAACATTGTGAGGAATCCTGTCTTTGACCAGAATATCTTGACTATTACAAGTAAATTCAGCAGAGGAGCCTTCCTGCGCACACTCTGCAGCTGCAACGTCATGCTTAGGTATCTCATCAGTTTTGCTATCTGGAATACGACAATCTGACGTAGGGTCCACAGCTTCAGAGTCCCTTAAATTCCTGTTCTTGACACTCCGAATGTCAGTCTTGTAAGACTTCGCACTTCTATCTTCATAAAATTCCAACTTTTTTGCATCACTGGTAGGTGTAAACACTAGTAGTAGGAGTGAAAAAGAAAGTGGAGTCAACAAGCTAATGCAGATTTAAAGTGACCCACAACTAAGGCTTACGCCTTAATGCGGCATATAGGTTCACATCATTGGAAAAATACTTCATTGCCTGTAGTTTTATTGAAGATAACAGATTTTCAAAAATATTAAAATCATAAAATAAATCAAATTACCTGTTTTCGGAGCATGTCTAGCCCTCTCATTCACATCTAAATTCTTGTCAATGATCCTAGCCTTCTTTTTTCCACTTGTATCCTTAGATGTGCCTGATTCTTCTTTCTTTCGTCTACCAGAGTATGCTACCACCGACCTATGCAAGCTTTTCTCCTTCCTCGCTCCATTCAGAGAGCATCTAACATTCACATCACCCAACTCTGACTTTTTCACTTCGTTCGGATGTACTTTCCCATCATTATTGACATTATCACCCTTGGTTCTTGTTCTTATACATGCTGTGACAGGGTGACCCAGAATCCTCTCCTTTGGCAAAGAAGACAGAACTCTAGAACCCTTATTAAAAGCATTCTCATAGTCCTTTTCAACATTAGCAGCAACCTCTTTGTCAGCATCCCAGCAAGGAAACTCCTTATACTGAAAATTAAACTTTTTGGGAACATATCCGGTGCACTTCCATAGCTGCTGGGAAAAAACCGAAGATAACCCACTGAAAAGCCCAGGATCCCCACCTGGAATCCCTTGAATGTGCACCTTCTCCTCCATAGGCATCTCTGTCCAGATCCCAAGAGGCGGTTTCTTTGCAGGCTCATTCACAACATTATTACTGTCAATCCTCATAGTCTTGGTCGGCAACTCGACCAGAACCTGTGCAACCTCAGTCTCCTCAATATCATTCCTATTTTCTTTATTCTTACACTTGTCGCAAGAAAACAGCTCCTCCTCCTTCACATAGCGAGAGCACCGCGTGTGAACCCAGACCCCACACTCGTCGCACTTAACCATCTCCTTCCCATCATCAAAATTCACGCCACAGATACAGTCCACGATCCACGAATCATCCACCCAATCATCGGGCGGGTCCGCAGCTTGCAGCCGCTGCGACCTGCCCTTCATAATCCCGATCCTCTACGCCCTAATTCCACAATACCAGCTGAACGATCCCTCAATTCCTCGACATTAACGCAGAATAAACCCTAAATCACGCTTAAAAATCTTAACTTGCCACAGGATCGGTAACGGCGCTCCTACAATGGCTTCGATGAAGGTATAGGCAAGAGAAAGAAGGTACCTCGAAGCTGAGCGGCGGCACCAGGGATTTGATTCCGTCGCAACCCTGATGAGGAGAGAGAACCGGTCCAGAATTGGCGGCAGGGATTGAGACAATGAAGAGATGAAAGAGAGGCGTACACCGAGTCCCGGCAGAGTCTGCAAGTGACGAGATCTCTTAACCCCACCCTCACGAACGAAATTGGCTTCCTCCTCCTTTCTCTTCCTTCCTCGGAACAGAAAATCGCATTGGAGAGGGTTCTTGGCGTCCGTTGAAGCTAGGGCGCCCTAACCTCGAACCAGATCAGCTCGGCTGGGTTCGGACCGGACGTAAATACCGTTTCAGCCAAAGAGCGAGCTGGGCTTCTTGAGCTGGCAAAGCGCAGGCCCATGGGCCGAGGAAACTGGACCATATTGAGCCCGTCCAGCACTTTGACGCTGAGAAGTGTGGAAGACAACGGAAGTCGTACTAAATCAGATGGCTTCTTCAATTTGCACTCGTGAAGAGTCATTGCACTGATTTTTCCGCTAAATCACAGCGGCGTTCATTTTATCAGTTGAAGCTTCACGGAGAGCTCATCTCTCTGGCAAATTCGTGCCACGAAAATGTAATATTCCGATGAGAAGAGCATACTTTAGGACACATGAAACATGTTTATGAAGGTAACCTCCTAAGTTGGATCTCGGGTTCGAGTCCGGTGAGTTGAGAAAAATGTATGGTAGAAAGATTCTTACCCATTTGAGAATCCATTCAACTTGAACACATATATATAGATAGATAACTCGAATCCCACTTAATGCAAACTCATTACATTTCTAAATACGATCAAAATGGTGCATAAAAGAAAGGGGCATGATGCTTTTTCTTGGAATGCCTAAAGGTAAGTCTATCGTTTGGAATAAGCGTCAACAGAATCGCCCAAAAAGGTTGTGACAGAAGAGCTAGGGCGAGGTTGTCCCAAACTTCGTTGTCACTTGGTGAAAAGAAAGTGATTGATGGGGGCTTCATGTTTCGTCTTGGGGCAGGTAATTAACATTATCGGGGAAAATAGGTACTGGTTGTTTCGACGTCTCACCCGTGCGATAAGGCTCATTAGATCGACTCTTGACGGTTTGCGCGTGAATTATGTGCTTCCAATTACAATCCACTCTCTACAGCCGGTGATTCGGTGACCATCTGCTATGAGAAGGGACTGCCTGAGGCTGACTGTCCCGGCCCCACCGGTGTCCGAGTAACGACGGCATCGTCCTAGATGCCGAGCATTGAATCTGCAACGCGACGTTCAATTAGGTACATATGGCACCGGTGAGATGTTAGAAGTTGTGGGGAGACAGGTAGGACACTGGCAGAGAGTTGATGAGTGAATGAGAAGTGGTTGCCCCGTCACTTGTCAGCCCAAGTAAATCGAGAGTGGTCATTAGGACAAGGAATCCTGGCGGGAGTTCAGCCACCATAACTCGAGATCGTATGTGAGCGGAATAAGTACACGAAGCTCCCAGTGCTACCGGACAGGAAGCCTCGGCCTAGTCGTGTCCGCGGGATACACCCGTTAAGCGATCAAATTGTTCACATATGCTGCTGACTGTGCACGGTGCGTGACATAATCAAATTACGTTTAATTTGTAATTATTCTTCAAGTGTATATGCGTGTGTACATATATGACCATTCTCGATGGGTGATGGTGTGCATACATACATACATACATACATATATAATTACCCCCATAAAAATATACATGCAAATACAGAATATCAATCCGAAAATTTATATAAAAATACCATTTTTAAAAGATATCATATACTATCTTTAAATTTAATAGATTCTTATCTGTTTATCTTTTAAATATATTAATTACTGGGAGAATAAATCTCTTATTTACTAATTTTTTTTAGTTATAAAACTTGAATTCCAAATATTATCTTGAAAAAAATAACTTAATTATATAAATATTTTTCCCTTTATTCTGAGCTTTATAATTCTATTAATATAAAAAATTGTTCTTCCATCAATTGAATGAACACTTTCTAGAAGAAGAAGATTTTGAATATTTACTCGATGACCCAAAAAAAATACTTCTTTTTTTTGGCTTATGAAACACGTGATGAAAGACTTTCGGGTACACTCTGTTTGCCCTCTCCTAGATCGTATGACCTTTTAATATTTGATTAATTTTTTTACCTAATATGGCACATTTAAAAAGTCCAATGATTTGAGTTGAATCGATTAACTTGAATTATACAACGAAATATACTTATATAAGTTGTAAATGAGTTAGATTTATACATTTACCCGAATTAGAGAGAAAAAATGTTTAGAATAAGAATTGATTTTATAATTTCTTCATCTGATAATGGTAATCTTATCGATCCACACGATGCATGCGAATTTTGTGGTTCTTTGATCGGTTGGCAAAAGGGGGAATCTTTCCGTGTTGATTTTGATTTCTCACCTTATGATAATGTTTGTTTGCTGTGAGTCCGTGACATTTTCTGACATTTCCCCGCTGTCCGGCGACACCATTCGATCTTTCAAGGATAAAAATCTCATTCGAAGGTCGTAGAAAAGGGGGAAAGAATACAGCCTCTGATTATGTCATATTCATATGATGAGCAAGGCTCCATTGGATCAAGAAAAGGGTCCGCCACATTTGACCCTCGGACCAGCCACACTCAGTCTAGAAGATCATCGACCTATAGACCAACTTGACAGACCCATCGAAACCGATACCCACATGAGAACGAACGAGCCCGAACCAATGATCGAGCTAGGCATGTATCGTGTACTCTCCTATGGGGGGACCCCGAAAGCTCAGTGGGCTTCAGCGCCATCATCTCCTCCTCCATCTGCTTTCTTTGTCGTCGAGGTGATTGCGCAATGTAACGCCCACTAAACACCAAGCGAGAAGAGAGAGACGGCACGAGACACTTAACAGAGCAGAAACTAACGGGGTAAATGGTGGTTTGAGAGGTAGCTTTCATGGATAGTTCAAGGGCATCTGTCACATTTTGAAGACGGAGGCCTCTCCTCCTCCTCCTCCTCCTCCTCCTCCTCCTCCTCCTCCAAGCCAGTAATATTCCCCACATCATGCATTACGTGGTCCAAATTCTGTAGGCTCATTTTCTCGGTAAAAGAACTCCGACTAGATATCAGACTCAACCGGGTATAGATTCCGATCCACGAGACCACCGTATAGTCCATTCGTCTCACTGTGGAAATGAATCGACCAGATCTAGCTAAAGCTCTCAGCCCGACGCTCGTGCAGAGCTCTAGCTAGCTGACACCAAAATGGTGAAAGTGTTGAAAGAAACCTTTCCACTAAATGAATAAATTGGATTCCATGAATCAGAGGAGAATTAAAATCTATGAGTCTCGAGTGAGAACCCACGTATCGATGGATCTAACCATGTTTTGTTAATAGAATCAATTGTGTATAACCTGATGACGTTCTAATCATGTACCGTGTGTGTTCTATACTCTAGCTATCTTACCGATCATGTGAGCGCATTAGGTCCTCGATTGGCGCCTTGACTTCTCATGAAATTTTGGGCCCTCTTTGGTGTATTTTTCCCTGTCCTACCACGCCATTATAAATCATCATGACTTCAATGGCCCTGTTACGCACACCGTCCTTGTCTTCTATCTCTGATCTTTCCTTTCGTTCTCTGTTTCCCTCACGATCTCCCTCATCACTCTGCATTCTGCAGTCAGTTCCAGTACGCAGGGATTTTCCTCTTTCGACTCCGGTTCAAGAGAAGTAATGCATCATTAAAGAGTGTCGACGAACAGTTGGTTCCGATCCATTGGTTCTGCTTCTGATGCCACAAGACATGAATCTGTCCATAAATGGTCAGTCCCGGGTTCCTCCTGGCTTCAGGTTCCACCCGACCGAAGAGGAGCTCCTCCACTATTACCTGAGGAAGAAGGTGGCACAGGAGAAGATCGACCTCGATGTGATCCGTGAAGTCGATCTCAATAAGCTCGAGCCATGGGACATCCAAGGTGCTGAACACATATCCTCTCCCTTTCATTCAGTCACTTTTTAATGCCTTTTCCTGTTTTTATGCTTCTGTTCTACTTCTCTGGCCGTTTAGAGGAGTGTGGAATAGGGTCGAGCCCGCAGAGCGATTGGTACTTCTTCAGCCACAAGGACAAGAAGTACCCAACGGGGACTCGAACGAACCGAGCCACTGCTGCCGGATTCTGGAAGGCGACCGGGCGGGACAAGACGATCTACAGCGGGTTCAGGAGAATTGGTCTGAGGAAGACCTTGGTGTTTTACAAGGGACGAGCTCCGCACGGGCAGAAGTTGGACTGGATCATGCACGAGTACCGATTGGATGAGACCCCGATCGCCGATCAGAGCGTAAGCCGTCTGAATCCCTCTCTCTTCTATGTCCGACAACACTGCTACGTCAGGAAGCAAATCACTGGGTCGGTTGGCTTGAACATATGTTCCTGGTTTCCGACAGAACAGGCGATTACAACTTTTAACAACATTCTGATGTATGTGGGTATGTGATGGTCTTGCGGGAAACGGATGTGATTAGTCAACATCCGAGTTTTTTTAACCATATATTAAAAAGATAAAATTCTACTGATTATATATATATATATTTATTTATTCCCAAAACTCAAACCTAAAACTTTATAAAGGAGATAAGTATTGAACTAATCAAACCGATTAATAAGTATGGTCTTGCAATTAATCATGCTACGGATTTGGTTGATATTTCTAAGAAATGCGTGTTATACTTTGTACGGTTAAAAAAAAGGTGATCTCTACATAATTCTCATAATTAATTGATATTCTTTTTTTCCCAAAAGTCGAGAAGCGTCTAAAAGTGAATTAAAAGGAGAAAAATTATAATTGAAGTGTTACATGTTTATTTTTTAATTTAAATTATATATATTTTAAAATAATTGTTTAAGTTTTATAAATTTAATTTTATAATATATTTGAATTTGAATTTTAACCGTTTACTAGGTAATATTTTAATAATACTATATGACATGGCATTTCAATAGATTTTTCATCATGTTATTCTGTCACATCAACCGAATGTTGTCACATTCACGTGCTATGTCAACTATTTATTGATAATCATTATATCATATCGCAAATAACTATTATATTAATATGCCATTAGAATTATAATTCAAGTATATTATAGAAATAAATATATAGAATTAAAATATTAAAAAAAAGTCAAATGTAAGATTTTTCTTATAATTATGTCTTATTATTTATATTTATTAAATTTATAAATATTGATAAATATATACCCAACAAAATATATATATATATATATAAAAGAATACATCTTGTGCTAAAATGTATAATTAATTGAAACCTGACTCTTGAGTTAGGTTCTGAATCCTTCGGTTGATCAGTCGAGCTCCGAGGAAGGTTGGGCAGTTTGTCGAGTCTTTCGGAAGAAGAACAACTTGCTCAAAACCCCAGACCACAGCTCGAAGAGCTCGTCCTCCACCTCCATGGACTCAAAGCTCCTTCAAACCCTCAATCCTACAGACAACGCCGGTCATAATAACAACATAGAAAGCGACAACCCCAGCAGTGTCCTGGACCAGATTCTCCTCCACAAGGGAAGGAACACGACATCAGAGAGCGAAACTGACAGAGCCAGTCTGCCCGTTGCAGCCAATCAAACCGATGTCTGCGACACCGACATGGTCTCCAGCGTCGAGCTTATCCAACCACTGTCATTCAGTCAACACGAATGGTTTGTGCACCTCCCGGGGCTGGAGTGCCCAACAGCCCTCCCGTCGATCTTCCACACACCATCACTCGATCATTGGCTTCAGCCGATGGATGAGCTGACTTATCATCATCAAGATCAGTCGACACGGCCAGTGATGGCTGGAGACTGGGCTGCCTTTGACCAGCTCGTGGCTTCCCAGCTTAACGGTCAAGCTGAGACACCGAGCAGCTTGGCCTTCGGGCTCCAGCTAGCTGATGAAGAAGAGGGGGAGGAGGAAGACGATCACAAAGAGCCCACCAACTTAACGCCAAGGCTTGGGACAAACCGATCGGATAATCAGACTCTGCAGGCGTACAACACAAATGAGGGTGCTGATTTCTGGAGCTTCATCAAGTCTTCCTCGCTGCCACCATCGGACCCTTTACACCACTTATCGGTATAATCAAACGATGGAAGTGTTCACGATCCTGTAGTAGAAGGTTGAAGTGTGGAAGTCACAGCAAATAAAGCCCTAATGTATACGTAGGCACTTCAAAGGCACACAGTCACTTGGATACTACAACAGACTGCATTATCACCATATGAATCTCAACTAGTTAGCGAGTTGATAGGCACATATATGTTATGACTATGAGTTTCATAAAATATTTATGTTTTCACAGTGTTTTCTTTCGACCGACCAGGTTCACAGCCCATCATATCTTACTGTATATGGTGATGATCTGACTAAGATAATTATGTAATCGTGTCTGTCGACAAACTGCAACCATTCATACACCTTATTTCTAGCAAACAGGTAAAACCAATCAATCTAGCTACCATCCAAAACTCGATGCCCACCGACGTGTGTGTTTTGCATATGATCGGTAATGGTAGTTATGTCAATTCGTCACCCGCACTGAAAAGATTGAGAATATATGTTAATGATGGTGAGCTTGATCATCGCCGACCTCAGAGAAGGGGGGAAAAAAAAGGAGACATTATCCCCAAATTAATTACATTCAGTGCATAAACTAATTAGCCTTTTTGGGTCACACGGTTGAGATGTCATTTTCTCAACTAGGGAAAAATTGTCCGCACGTGCATCATCAGGTATTCAACAGCTCAATGAATACCAATTACTCTGTATTCGAGACCGGTTGAATGCAAGACAATTTTCAACATAAAAGAGATAATCGAATCATAACCATCTATCCATACCCATACCCATACCCACCGGGGGAATTTTTTTTTAAAATATTATGGATTATCAATCAATCCGTCAATGTGTGATATCATCCGTGGAGTGTTTTTCTTTTCTCACCTAACGGACGCACCCATAAAGCTATAAAAGGACATGACAAGGCAAAGGCAGCCCCCTTTTAGGAATTTGCTAAGACGGATTCTTTAACAGATGGAGGGACGGGACAGAAGATATCAATGTTCCAATCGATCTCTGTCGTTTTCCTATTTGCTCGTTCACTGGCAGATATTAATGTGGAGAGCGAATGCCCGTGTCGAGAGTTCCCGTAGTTGTCAGTCTCCCATTTAATAGTTTGGACAGACTGATTTGAAGAGAAGACCATGCGAGGAAAGCTCAAGCAGAGGCTGATCCTCCTCCAAAATTTTCTGTTTCCTTTCACGTCTGACAGAGAAGTTCTTGCTAATGAAGAGATGGGTGCGTAGACGAAAAAACATACTCCATGGGGGGGGGGGGGGGGGAGGGAGCGGCTCGGCACAGCTATAGACCGTTCTTGACCCGAACATTAGAGGCTGAGGAATACAATCTCTTATCAGAAAATTAAATAAAAAGATCATAGCATATAATAGATTGTATATTACTATCCTATTAACTTAAACTTTTTTGTTACATATGAGCTTATTACTCTTATAAGTCCGATGAATTTTCTACATAGTATCAGAACAGATTATTGTATGGGCTCACATCTCGTAAATCTGAAACCAAAAGAAAGCTCGAGATCAGTTGTTGATAAATCTGAGATCGGAAGCAAAATGTATGACCCATGGTAATTATTGAGACTAATAACCCGACTGGTTATTGGATTAGTTGACTCCCTCATCCGAGCACAGAAGAGTATGCCCGACTCGTGAACAGTTGTTGAGGATGAATGTTCATGGTATATCACACGTGTATACCACTTTACCACATGAGAGCGGATGCTAAGAAATAGAATTTTACGTCGGAAAATTGAATAAAAAAATCCTAAAATATAAGAGATTCGGTACTACTGTCCTATCAGCTTAAGTTTTTCTGTTAAATATAAACTTATCGCTCTTATAAACCCGATAGATCTTGTACAAATTCCATCTCCTTCTTCCTCTATCATGAGAGTAAATGGGAAAAAAAGTAGCATTTATTAACGGGGTTGGTTCCTATGGTTAAGAAGTTCATTTATTTTAAATAAAATTTCGGATTTAACTAAACTTAGGAAATCCATTGTTAGAAGAATTTCACCTCAAAATGAGTCAATTGACTAAGACTAGAAGTTATGCCGGTTCCCATGTACTGAGTCCTCGTGAAGTTATAGAACGCATTGAGTCTTTCAAGGCCTAGTAGTGCAAATCGAAACAAAACTAATGAGTTAACTCTTGCATCTTGCTCACTGAAGGCCCAATCCAATCTTCCAGGAGCCCTGATGAGCCCTTAAGTAACGAAAGTGAAAATCGAAAGATGCCTCTCCATTGGACTTACATGTCTCACTTAACAATGAAAATAAGACGATATAAGCTCATGTCCGGGCTCTGAAAAATGGAGTTTTACCATGATGAATCGATATTACTTGAATTTTGATTAGGTACCATTCATAGGTCTCTAGTTACCTGCGAATGCACATCCGAAAACATCCTTGTGTCAAGGTCTCCCTGTTTGAGATGGTGTTGCTTTCTCTCTAAATGACACCGCCTAGAAAACTCAGTTTTTTTGAGTGATCCAAAGGTGAGAATACATCTGAAGTGGAGCAACTGAGAATCGATTGGGACAACAGAATAAAGCTGCAACGTGATGGTGTATAGGATGTCCTCTCTGCACCAGAACACATTAGGGCCATAGGACGCCCTGCAATGCATCAAAATGCTCTGGATGGGCTGGCGTCTTCAGTCATATAATCACCTTATAGCTGCAAGACAGAACTCATATCCCTCAGTTTTTCCATCTAAGCACTTTTCATGCTACGTTTCTTTCACTGCAAGTTCGATATTCATGCTACATCAGCTGTCGCACTGCATGATAATAGATCATCTGCAATAACCACGATTAGCTTTTATACATTATAGGAAGCATGTAAACTGGTACGTTTCTGCTGGGGCACAGAGCTAAAAGGTTTGTAGTGTATTCATGAGCTAATGTAGCTCCGTAACAAGTTCATTGCTGCAATAATTCCGGACCTGCAAATCATTTCCCCGGATACAACTTGATTGAAAGCTAACTGCAACGGTAGTGCCTGGCAGATTGCCACCCTACTGTCCATTCTACTCTTGCATTATGTATGCCCAACTCCCCAGACAGCTCAAGAACGTCATTGAAACTGCACATAATCTCACTCAGCGTTCTATTGCATAAGCTATGTAATCGCATAGTTGAGATGTTGAGCAAAACCAACATGTGAACTCATAACTGGTAAAAAAAACAGAAACTTCATTAACCATTTCCGTTTCAGCCACGTAAAAGCATGTTATTTGCAGCTAAGATATCTTACTATTGCGGAGACAAGCTCGTGCAGAGCTTACCAAGGCAGCAAATAGAACAACTATAACTATGCCTCAACTACAGATCGGGCATAGAACCAACCCGTTCTCATTACATTCGCTGCACCTCATCACAACGGTCCCAATGCTACTTCTCCTCCCTCCTTCTACATCTTCTGCCTCTTGTTCACCTTCTTCACCCTTCAAGACCACAACTTTGCAGCTCCCGCTGCATCGGAAACAGGGCAGGAATCTCACACCCCCGCATCCATCACACAGCATCCCGACTTTACTCTTTGGTAAGCCCTCGAGCAGCTCTGCCAGTTTCCCATCATCCGCTATCCTCAACACTTCCTCTGCCCCGCCAATGTACCTCCCCCTCACGAAAACCCTGGGTGGAACCAACATTTCCTTCCCTTTCCCCCTCATCAGCTCCTGCAGCTCGTCCCTGAACCCGCAATGCATTGAGACATCCCTCTCGCACACGGCCACTCCGAGGCCCTCGATTGCAGATCTGACGGAGTTGCAGGCCTCAAACGTGGCCCTGATTCCCCTCAGGGACGTCGTGTAGAGGACTACTCTGTTCTCCCCGTTTGGCGGGCAGAGAAACTCGAATTTCTCCAGGGCTCCAGAGTTGGGGTTTCCGAAATTAGGGTTGCAGTTCTCTTTGTTTGGGAAATTCGGGCCCTTAACCTTGGGCGGTGGAAGCGGGAGCGGGAGAGGAGAGAAGCGGAAGCTGTCAGCAGTGTCGAGACCCGCCATGAGCTCCCACGAATTGATCACCTCGGGCTCAGGCCGGGCAGGGCAGAGCTCGGATTCCGGCCGCACTGGCCTGAGGGGCCTCGGATCTGAGAGCGGGGAGGGGAAGATAGACCCAAGGGTGAAGCGGGCGGGAGGAGTCGGCGGTGTCGTGGCTGACTGAGGTGGGTCCATGGAGAGGAGGCCGTAGGTGGTCGAGGTGAGGGAGACAATGTGGTGGCCCAGTGCGGCGCTGCCGAGCTGTGGGAACTCGTCCTCGTGGCTCAGCAAACTCGACGAGACGCAGCCCATTTTGCTTGATCGGTCTTCGAGCAGACAAAATTAGCAACTTTCTGTCGTCTTCCTCTGCCAGAAAACTCGAACTACTACTCCCTGTGTGATAGAGAGAGAGAGAGAGAGAGAGAGAGAGAGAGAGAGAGAGAAGGCGAGCTTGAAGCTCAAGCAAAGGAGGGAAGCAAGAAGAACAACTTCGATAAAGGAGACGACTTTCAGGAGGTGAGATTCGACCCAGTTCAAATAAATTAAAGGGAAAGCAGGAGGAAGAAGAAGCAATGATTTTAATTTTACTTTGGAATCTTTGGAAAGAGTAAGGAAGTGAGGAACAGTGCGTTGGCTTCATTCAATTTTCAAATCAACGCCGCAGAAGCGCAGAGGGAGGGAAGGAGAGCTGGGTGGTGCGTGGGAGGAGATAGAAACAGCGGTAAAAGAAATTTTAAATTCATTGTCAGGAGCTGAATTCAATGCCCTGATGATGGGCCCACATTCGGGCTTTACGGGCCTGGCCCATATTTAGACAAAAGGCCCACAATTGGACAAATGACCCCACTGCCTTAAGCGTAATGTGAGACTCAAATACACTGTTTCACGGTTATCTTTCCTAAAGAATTTGACTGTTTATCTTCTTATTTCTGAACACTACACAGGTCAACAGAGTGGTATAAGCTCAGCATTAAATCAACAAATTACAGAAACAAAATGAATAAACAGTTCTTGAAGCTCCTTCCAACTTGCAAGTTCATATTCAGCTATCTAACTACTGAGGGTTCACAGTTCATATTACCCCCAAAATGATCCTCTTCCAGCCATTGCCTCATATTCGTGCGCTGACAGATCAAAGAAAGTCATGGAATCGCATGATATCAAGGATTTACACATTACCAAACCCCTTCAAGGTAAGCTGCACATTAGGTCCGATCACTTGGGGATGATTCTTGAGTGCTCATTGAACCGAGGCACAGGGCTTCAGCCAGTGGTCCACCAGGGTTCATCCAATGGGGCTTTGGCTCAGCTCTCCTGTCACACTCCTGAGCACTGTTGGCATTGTCGGGTCCAACTCCGAGGCCCATTATTTCCCCAATGCTCTCCCTTTCATCATCTTCACCTTCCTCTCCAACTCCTCTTCCACCAAAAATGGCCAGACTAAGAGATGAAGTTGGCAACTTTTTGGATAGGGAAGCAGAGTCCTCCAGCCAGTTATGACCTTCTGAAGAAGCCATTCCAAGTAACAAGCTGCACTGGTCATTAACAAGGCAGCCTCCTCCTCCTCGGGCTTGCAGTTCTTGGTCAGGCTCATAAGGGGTCAGAGACGCGCATTGTTGATGTTGTTGCTGCTCAGGTTGCTGCTGCCACTCTACTTGGCCTGGATTGGGAAGTGCAATTACTTCTCCTTTCATGAACCACTCGAGGGACCTTCAGGGACAATTCAGTTCACGCATTAAAATTAGCAAATTAGTTTAGAATAAGCATGCAAAAAGGGAAAAAATACAATTGATTAGGGTAAGGGGTAGAGACAAAAGGTGGCATTTATTGGCAAGAAACAAGAAGACAAAAGGATGTGCAGTGTCATATTCAATGAGTTTGGATAAGCCAAAAAAAAAAGATGCAACAAATTTATCTTTAATTAAAAAAAAAGGAGAGAGAAAGGATATGGAAGACGTGGATTAGAGCTGCTTATGCAAGAATTTAGGGACCTCTATGTTGTGCTTTGTGTACAATTAACAGTTAAAATTTGACTTATATTAGAATTTGGAAAATTATCAATCAACTTATGCACCAAAACCCTCGGATTTTCCCCTTAGACATCAATTTGCTTTTCCTCTTAAAACTTAATTGCTTATGTATTGAGATTTTATGAATTTTCATGATATTTCCAGCATCAAAAGAAGGATTAAAAGATATTCTTTTATCAGAAGAAAACTGGAAGTTTCTAGTTTGAGAGCATTAGAGAATGAACTAAAACTGCTTCTTTGATCCAAAAAAACTGGCATCAGTTAATTAGAACTACATAACAAGAGAAAAAAATTCTGGGAAAATATGAACATTGAAGTAGTACACATTGAAGAAAGCAGGATATTGCATTCTGCAAATAGCTGTGATTTTAGAAACAGGAATCACCAAAAATTTTACCAGGATAACAAACTACTTGTGAACTGCGAAAAATTGTCACTCCCTACCCATAGTGCAGCGGATAAATGGTAAGAGTTAAAGAGAGAAAATCGACACTGTAGATATATGTGAAGCAGATCTAACAACTTCCTTCTCAGAAAAGCTACTCTAGGAATTCATCATCACCACTCACCTAGGAATAGCGGAGCCCGCAGCATGAGAGAACTCTCTGTGGGCCTGGTAAGGTGCTAGATGAGTTAGATATTCCTGACCAGTAACGGAGGAACCAACGAAGTTTGAATCTCTAGATTGCATAAGCGGCTTATTGGCAGTGTTATTGCTGAGGAATTCCACAGGCTTTCTTGAACGGGGACGGTTCTTGTGAGAGTGACGCTCGCAGTACTTCTGGTGCGGCGCCACATCCCTGGAGCACCTCCATTTCTTCCCGTCCGTTCTCTTGCATCTCCATGGCTCCGGATCTGAGGATGATGAACCTGAAATCCCTGAGAACAAGAGGGAAGAACCCATCGTTATTATCTCATCCTCCACATGCAAAGCAACAAGAATCTAGGACGTTTTCATGCCCGTTTTCATTTCTTCGTATTGAACATGGATTCCCGAAGCAGTAATTCTGTCCGGGAGAGAGGGGGAACTTACGGGTTGTGCTGACAGTGGTGTTTGATTTCAGGGGTAAGAGGAGCTGAGGAGGCACAGGAATAGAAGCCACCAAGTACTTGAAGATCAATTTTTGCCTCTCCAGCTCATCCATCTGTGCGAGTGTGAAAGCTGTCGCCCTTGAGCTCCCCGTCATCCCTCCTAAAAATCCAATCTTTCATTAGATAAAACCAACCAAAAGGGTCATCTTTTATTAACCAAAACATCAAGAATTTCACTGAGAGATTTTCCAGATTGTGTTGGAACTCACAGATAAAACTACATAAATCATGAGAAGGGTCTAACTTTTTTTAGTGAGGAGGGTCTTTTTTTTTTAACCTAGCAAGGGAGAGGAGGTACTGGGAAACAAAATATCAGTACGAGCAGCAGTTGCAGTTTCAGTTGTTGCAGCAGCAGGGTTAAAAGGGAAGAAAAGACTTTGTCAAAGCAGCAGCTTCAGCAGAAGAAATGGCAGAACCGCCACTTCCTCCTTCAAAATCTCCGAAACCAAACCCACCTCCCGTTTCCATCAATTTCATGTCCCCGCCATGAAACACAAGATTCAAACCCGACCCAACAAAACTTTACAAATGCAGATGGTCCTCAACCTACTCTTTTTTCTTCTGTGATGGCTGAGAGGTAGGATCCAATCAGAAACTTAGAACCGAAAGGTTCACATAAGAGAGCTTCATCATGCTGTTCTGAGACGGTGCCGCCTTTTTGAGCAATAGAAAATAATATGTCGAGGACTTTTGAGGGGCGGAGAGGTTGATGTGCTTTTGCTTCCTTAGCTTCCAACATTCACAGCCCTTCACGAATACGACAACCCCATAAAACTCTCTCTCCCACTCCCCCACTCTCTATCTCTCTCTTCTCCTCTCTGTATATGTGTCATGGGAACGGATTGTGACACCATGAGGGCACCTTTCTCACACCCGTCAAGTCTCCTTAACTCTGTCAAAGAACTCCTTCACTCACTTTGTATTTTTGTTTCTTCTGCCTATATGCTCTGATATGGCCAATTCCTTTTCCTTCACCCGTCATATTCAAGGGGGAAAATTCTTAGAGGAACTATTGCAAAGCTCTCCATCCACCATTAGATTAGAGGAGCTGCGCTAATGTAACTCACACTCCCATCCAACTCTAAGATAAGATTGAGAATCCTATATGTCGATGTTTCTCCGAGGGAAGAACTCGACACGGATATGGGCATCCAAAATGAGGCATTGCTTCTCACTTGCAAACAATGACACAAAGTCATCAGTCAATGAATGGTGGTTGTGGTCGCCCAAACCAAATTACAATTAAATGGGTAGATGGGATTCCGCTGTAAATTTAAAATTTCAATCTCTTACGGTTTTCGGAAGGTCGCTTTGACTTTTTATCTCCCACGCGACAGTGGGAGTCTTGACCAGGCGGACGGACGTTCGTCGGCAGGCTTTTCTCTGGTCTCCGGCGGTTTGACCGCTGATGGGCCTCCATCAATAAACGTTTCATGCCCCGGTATGTCACGCCGTTAAGAAGCGGAAGCAGTAAAGGCTCCCAAGAGGCATCGGGAGTCGTTAATGATAGAGAGAGAAAGACAAGGCCCACTTCGACTTTCGTGCGTGAGAGAGAGAGAGAGGAGGAATTGAAGCGGGGACCATTGAATAACTGTGATATTTGAGATATTTTGATTAAATATTACTCAAATTTATAAATAAATTTTTTTATCATTTGATAATTTAATTAGGCTGATTAAAATTAATTATTTTTAAAAAATATTAAATGATATATATGGGGAAATGAAGAAGGGACCACTGGCTTGGGGCTTCCCGTTTGATGCGACGCACCAACTGAATTTTCATTACCATTTTGCTTTCTCACTCGTTTTAATTTCGCATGGCATTGTCATTCCTACGAAAAAGGGAATTCGTCTAAGACCCCACGGAACAATAATCTCTCTGGAAATCAAGGATCCAACAAACTGCTTCCTCTTATAGCGAACAATCTAAATCGACATTGGACGATGTCCTCGACCCTTTTAAGAGTCTTGAGCCATTAGATCCGGTGGTTGGGGGTCTTCATGGTGAGAGCTCTTCTCTCAATTTGCCGGAGCCATAGAAGAACGAGCAGTCCTCGAGCGAAGTGATGCATCGAGTTCTTCATGGACCCGAACCCCTGTGGATGGAGCAATCTGGCGGGCTGTGAGCCGAGGGAGTTGGAGGAGGCCTGGCGCCTCTTCGATGGTATGGGTCACATCTACAATGAGAAGAAATGAGATCAGACATTCTTCAACATTGACATTCCACCAGTAAGGACGAAAATGTGAGAGACTGAGAGTAACTACTACTATTGGCAAGAAGAAGGAAAGAAAGCACCCCTACAACCACCTGTTCAACAGGTCAACCAGAAACAAATGAGAGTTGTGATTATGAAGACGTCAAGATGCTTGCCGATTACACTTCATAACATCATAAGGAGAAATGCTTGGGTAAACGGAGTGTGCATTTTAACCAATGACAATGGAGGTAATGAGTAGCATATGACATGAAAATGCAGAATACCAGGCGATGAGAGGCGGGAGCAAGGCTATGCAATCAGAAAAGGAAGATACTGCTGTGAGTAGATTACCTTAGCTCGGCCGATCGGTTCGTCACTTTCAGGGTGCTTGTACCCGGAATTGGGAGACCAGACCAAGTTGGCACTATATCTGGTAACTTTATTTTTCGGCTATGACATAAACATGCAATTTGGAGATTCTTAAATTAGCAAATATATGAGGCAACAAGAAAGTAACCAAACAAAGAGCAATCCATGCCAAGCGCGCAACGATAAGAAACGACAGGAGCAATTCACATCAAATGAAAAGACTGAAACTTTAGCATACCTCGGGCCTTGCAAAAGCAAGGACTCACGGACAAGTAACAAAAATCATGTCGAGCAATGTCATGCTAGCAGAAGAGCCATTGAAACCCGGTTGTCTGTCTGAAAAACAAAAGTTCATGAGCCTTCGGTGTCTGTCCGCATCCTCCCACTAAACAGGTAAAAGCTTCCATGGAACCTGAACAACTCGGAAATGAAAACTTTGCTCAACTTGGGAATCAACACCGTTGATACATAGGATAAGAAGCCAACAACTTATCGTCACTGTTGTTTTTCACGATTGAAGGCACGGAAAGTAATGCAACTAGGCATGTTTACTTTGTTCTAATACAGTGAACAATAAATGGTCCAATATGAGATCAACCATCAATATTTGTAAATAACATAAGACAAAAAAAAAATTCAAACTTGCTAGAAAAGAATTATGACAGCTATCATTTTTTACTTAAATAAAACGAACATCATGTAAATTTGATAGCCAGGCAGAAAACAGTCTGATAAAAAGGCCAGTACAGAGTGTAAACCATTTAAAAATTTTTGCTTTGGGAACTAAGTTGAACTCCAAAATCAATTCCTCTGCCCATTATCTTATAGACCAAGATTCGCCAAAGCATTATAACCTCTCTTCCAAGAAAATTCATGTCTAACATTAATAGAGTCGATGTGGCGCACAGATGCAGAAACCATTTCCAGATAATATTGCACGACCGAGGAACAGTACATACAGATATGATTCTATTGAATTTGCAGAGACATGACATTGTTATCTACTGAGAGAAGTACTTCGGGTGGTTAAAATTACAAAATTTAGAAATAACAAAAACAAGTATGCCAACTATGCATAAGTCCATTGAACTAAAAAACCCCAGCAAATGCCTAATCATTTGCTCAAGAATTCCCATCCAACAACTGTAGATGCTGCTCCAATAGCTGCAAGCACAGAGCTTTAGGATCATTTCTTACAACTCAAACTCATCTTCCAGCTTCAATGCTTCAGCCGCAGCCTCTTCCTCCTCATCATCGATCACGAAGTAAGGATTATGTACCTCCGGCCTGAACTTGTACCCAGTGAATACATAGAAAGCCAATGTAGCTAGCTCAGCAGCCACCACACTTGTCCAGAGATACTTGTATGAAATGATTGTCTCAAAAGCAGAGACCACAACTCGAGTAAAGTAGATATAGCAAATAACCAAAATGTAATACTGCCTGAACAGGCTCAGCTTCATCAGGTTCACTGCCGCCTTCCCATCTGTACGGGCAGCCTCACGTAAGTTCTTAATTGACCAAACAATCGGGAACAGGACAGCACAGCAGCAGACCACATCCACCAGCAAAAACACCTGCTTCCAAGCAAATCCATCCTGACCAGAAGGCCCAGTCTCATCAATCACAACCTGGGCAATATTTTCCACAACCTGAAGGGGAATCACAATCATCAAGACCTTATTTTCCTTGTCCTGGAGGTAAGGTTTCAGGAAAGACCACCCAGTGCCAATCAAGACAATCAGAGTGAAGAGCATGATTCCCTTCAGGAAGCTAAATATATAGAACAGGACATCCCAACCACGGGCACTCCCCGTGCGCTTAATGTACGATTTATCCTCTGCTTCGCACAATAGATTCAACCCTTTCAGTATGACTACCGCAAGCATGAAGAAATGGATCTTGTAGACGGTGAGCCGTTTCTTCTGGAGGACATAGATCCAGAGACCCGCTAGCACAAAGTAAATTAGAGAGAATAGGAAATAAACCCTGGGGAGGATGGTCCTGCCGGCAGAGAGGTAATCTCGTCGGCTTTTCTTCCCCTCCAGGTTGTACATGGCCGATCGGACGTCCATGGTAACTTTCTGCTGCGGGTTCTGAAGGCAGTTCGCGAACACCAGAGTATACCGATCCGCATCGCTCGGGGAGATGACAATATTGACGGTCGACTTGTCACCCAGGAGCTTATCGAAGGTGAAAACAAGCTTGATGAGGTCGGACTGAAGGGGGCATGAGATCTCGGCATCCTCAATCTGCTCCAGCACATGGAGCCACGAGTCGCGGGTGCAGAGGAAGAATCCAATCTTCCTGAGCTCGGAGTCGGCTACGGCCGGCCGGAGGGAGATGTGGGATACGTTCAGCTCGAGTCGGCCGGTGTGGGTGAAACCGAACTCGTCGAACGGAATGATCGGGCGATCGTCGGATCGAATCTCCGTGAACCGGATCTCGGCGACAGCCAGCGATGCAAGCACCAGGATCAGGAGAGAGGAGAGAAGGGATGTCCCCGATATCGCCATAGCCGTCGGCAGCAGATCTGAAGAAGCCTTCTCTCTCCCTTCTGCTCTCTCTCTGCAATTTGTACCTCTGAGAAGCCTTCTAGAGAGAGAGGACTTATCGTCTTCGTCTCTCGAGCCGTAACAGCTGCTGTGCTTAGGGGAGAAGCAAAATACAGTAGAGTACTAAAAAAAAATACCATGTGGCGACACTTATTATTTCAATGGGAGGACTCGACTTTGAGTTTTACCTGCGGCGAAAAACTCTTAATCCCTTAAATGGGCCGACCCGAGATGATTCGAATTAGTCAGCTGGACAAAATCCAACTGAATACCGGCGATTTATAAAAAAAAAAGAGTACTAAAAAAAAGTATAAAAAGCATGAATTATGATTTAACGCCTTTCTTTGGTAAGCTCGAATTGCAGGGAGAATCCTGCAGATAGAGCTTTCCATACAGTCATTGCGCATCGGCAAACGGGTCGGGTCAATTAAGGTGTTGGCCGACCGACCAAGTCCAGAAGATGACGTCAGCAATACAAACAACACCGTAAATTCCATCTATACATATTCCAACTAAGTGGGCACTTATTTTTCTTGTGCAGTTTCACGGGGTCAGGTCCGAATTGGAACCACAGATTCAAACTACCTCGACTATTTGGTCGAAGGATTTGCAAAATGCTGATGGGTTCCACCACACGTCAAATCTGACATCGGGAACGGAACTGTGAAGATGTCGTGCCGGTAGAAATTTTCTATCCGTTGATTTCTGGCTATACCGGACTGGTATGGCTGTGACAGGCCAAGGAAGACGCCTCTTATTTCATACTTTCACTCCGATAGAGCTTTTCTGTTGGGAATTTAATAAACAAGCACACTACCTTCCTCAACCAAGAACAAGTAATCGGAAGACGACCTTAATGGCCCTTAGAGCCAGAGCTAGATCAGCCCGATAGGAATGCAATGGCACCGACCAATGGATCATTGATGTAGGTGGCCAGCTCGGACTGCTGGTAATTCTTCCGGTCATCCACAGAGTTTTCCCTGCTGTCGGGTCCGCCAGCCAGCTATTGCTCCAGCTGGGATATTGGGCTTGGGCGAAGGTGAGTGCAAGTACCGTAATCTGGTGCTGCAGGAGATTTGATCGGGGTGATCCCAGATCGAGGGAATGGAGGAGCCTCTGTAGTGGATGCGCTGCGGGCACCTGGGGCTGAACCCCACCATGTACGACTTCTTTGCTGGATTTTCTCTGAGGATGTAGTAGTCCACGTGCTTCTTGGCCATCGAGACGGGCCTCTCTGCAGCGATTGTTGAGGCTCCACAGGAGACGGCAGCTCTTCCATTCGATATCAAGTACTTGGCATAAATGAGGAGGAATGACACGGCGGTCGCGTACTTGAGGTTGCTCACGCTTCCCTTGTACGCGAAAATGATCAAATGATGAGAAATTCATCGCTCACAATCTGCAGCATCAGGAGTAGCTATCTTCTCATCTTTCAGCAGAAAGAGATTTCTGAGTCTTTTGGAAGATCCATACAGTTCTCGAGTTCCTTATGGAATAGCTAAACATATCTGCAAATTACCTGGAGTTTGTTGAGCCTGGAAACTAGATGTCCCTGGAATCAGAGAGCAGATGTATTTGTCGGAGTGCGCTTTATACTGCTGAAACTCTTCGGAGTTTTTCTCCAGATGGTCCTGGAAAAAACAGAAGAACCATACTCAAGATATAACAGATCCCACCATTCAAATCAAAACATCAAACGAGGAGGTATGCTCGGAAAAATCCCCATCCGACACAAGAACGAACCTTGATTAGGGGAATGTTGGTGCCAGCTGTCTTGTTGTCCTAGCTGAATGAGTAGCCATCGTTGTCTGCTCCCACTGTGTGACCATTGGATTGGATGTAGACCAAGTAAAAGCTGTTCTGTGAAGCTCGGTAAATCCACGATGCTCCCCCACAGAAGCTCATCCTAATAAGAGTTAAAAGGTGAAGAGATGTGATCAGGAAAAGCACATGTAGCTCGGAAATGAAGCAACAGAAATATGTTTGTTCTTCCATTCCAAAGATACTTACATGGTATCCTCAGGAGCAGTAGAATGGACAGACCACAGACTTGAGGGAAGTCGCTAGAGGAACCATGATACTAGTCAGCAAGATCAAAGATCTACCTGAGCCATGAGAAGGAACTGAGTACCGGAATCCTTTTGAAACCTTAAGAACATAATGAGCTTTTACTTGAGCTGTTTGACTTACTTCTATGGCGGTTTGGAGCAATTTTGCAGAATAAGAAGGGTCAGAATCTTTGAACACGATTGAGGCTGCAGGAAGGGCAGCTGCTGTCTCCGCTGCCACGTCAGATCCCAGCGTTTTGGCTCGAGACTTTGTACACGTTTCTCAGGGTAACCATGTCCTCGGCCCTCTCCCAGCACCTCTGGTCTATGTTCGGGCCTCTCACCTTAACCGCTTACACCAAAAGGGCAAAAGTTCCTGAACATTTTTGTGTTAAGCGCAGAGATAACGTACCAACAGATTCAATTCAGCAACTTCTTTCCTAAATGTTTCCATCACAGCGATGCTGGCATATAAGTCTCCTTGCGACAGTCATATTTTGAATGCAGGCTTTCATATTCGTGAAATGTTGTAATGGGAAACTTTATAGCTTACTTGAACGTATAAAGTGCTCCGAGTTGCAGTGGCCGATTTGAGGAGATAGTCAGTGTCCCAGCAAACTGCGGTCCAAGCATTCTTCATGTGGCCCTGCATTGAGTTTCCGAACTCTATCGCACTTGAAGCCAACAAAGTGATTATGAACGCCATTGGAAACCCAAACTTGACAAAGTCTCCCACATCATAATACCCTCCTATCAGGTCCACCTGCAGAGCAAGGAAATCTGATAAAACATTGATTTCCCGGAAGACAATAAAGATAAATTTAGTGAATAGATTCAGTACACTAGCAGATAAGCCATCCCATAAACTGGAGTCGCCCCTCCCGCTAACCCACTGGTTTTGGGGGAGCTTCCCAGACCTCTGGCCCTCGAAGGATAAGATGGACTTCTCAAGAGCTTCAGGGTAGTCTTTCAAAGTGAAGGCAGAGCAAAGTAAACAGGTAGAAAGAAAAATGAGACTCAACAATTGCAGAGGCACATAAAATGCTTTGGCACTTATGGCCATTTTGGTGCAAATGGAATATAAACTACAGAAGAAGAGAGAACTAGAATAGTTGAGGGACATATCTCACTGTAGGATGCAGCTGGTTTGCGGTGAGTAATTTCGAGGTCAAGTAGTGCCTATTTATACAGAGAGGAGAAGAGCAAGTGCTGTTTGGGTTGGCTAGCCATTGTTAAGTGTAGAGATTGAAATGGAGAGTCTGTGTTGGAGAGGATTCTCTCAACCCAATTCCAAGTCCAATTCGAGGCATTGGTTTGGTCTTGATCAGGAGTTGCTTTCAGTGAGTTTCGGGCTAGAACAAGAGAGAGGTGCTCGTCAGCCATTACCAAGGGTAGAGAAAGAAAAGAAAAGTCGTGTTGGAGAGGAGTTTCTCAGCCCATTATACCCAGTTTGGGTATCGGTTTGATCCGGTCTTTAACAAGACTTGTTTCCCGTGAGTTCTGAACTTACAGGAGAGAGAGGAGCAAATGCTCCTTGAGTTCCTTAGCCATTATTAAGGTAAAGAAAGAAGGGGAAAGTTTGTGTTGGGGAGGATTCTCTGAACCTAATGCATCCAGTTTCAGTGTCGATTTGATTAATGATCAGGAGTTACTTACAGTGAGCTTGGAACTAAAAGAAGCGACAGAGCTAGAACTATGACTTCGCTAGCCATTATTAAGGCTAGAGAAAGAAAAAGGAGGGTTTATGTTGGAGAGGATTCTCTCAATCTATTGAATTCAGTTCTGGTATCAACTTGGTCTTGATCAACAGTCGATCTCAATGAGTCTCAAAGAGTTTTAAACCACTGCATTGCATGTAAAGTCTGCCTGCATTGAGCGGTAGTTCATCAACCGTATCTTACGTTCTGGTTTATGTCAACAAAATGATGAAACCTATTTTATAGGGATAGAAATTCATCTTCCACCATCTTAAAATTTTCGAAAAAGGGAAATGAGCTTGATATTATAATGGCACTCAACCTTGACCTAAAATCAAAATATTCTGGACTATCTTTTCATTGGTACAGGACTTCCCATAGCCCTGTAGTTCCTTTGCCCCTACCTTCTATTGGACCCATACACCTCAATGCCCTCATATGTCAGCCTTAAAAAGAAGGCAAAAACTATAAATTGCATTCTGGCATTATGGATGAACATGCCCTTGTTCCTGTTAGGGTCGATAATCCCAGCTGTAAGTTGCATGGGAAGTCAATGGAACTGCATGGAATATGACGCTTCATGCGGTTGACTTTTTGGCATATCGCACTAAGGTGGCCACGGATGGCGGATACATTGTGGATGGGGAAGACTGAGAATCACATGAGCTTCCAAACTGACTGTAACTAAAATTTGGCCACCGTCTGCACTTCCTTATGTCAACTTTGGGATAAGAAGATGAGATCCCTGTTCTTTGCATGTGAGGTGAGCTTAAAAGAATGTGTAATCCAGAGAAAGAGCAGCCGCAGCAGTAATAATATTAGCTCGCCCTCGAGTTAAGAATCAAGAGTTTTGAGATTTTATTAAGTTATCATGAGCCGTCCTTTGCCTATTTCTTTCCCCTTCGCTTTTTCCCTATTAGATTGATGACCTCTTGTACTATTGTAAGGATACTAAAAGATAAGAGGTTCGATTTAGCAGTATCAGTTTTGGCATGAGCTATTGACTCAAGACACCATTTCAAAGTCAAAGTGATATGATCAATTTGTATGAACAGTTTTTACACATGCTATAACCTGAATACAGAAGATTTGCAGAATTACGTATGCATTGTTGAACATCAAAACATTAAAATTCCTATTAAGTTATACAGTGCCTGCTGGGTCTCCCAGTCCGGTAAAATGTGAATTCTCAGAGTTATGTGGGCATTCGGATTTAATTCAGTATGAGTATAGGAAAATAAGACGGTGATGGCTGTGCAGATCCTTCCCCCTTTTGCAACTGCAGAAGTCAAACTTCCATAACCAATATTATATATCACGGGAAACCATTATGGAAGCTCCCATGGCCTTACACAACCTGCAGATACTCAGGTATATACATACACAAATTCTTGAGCATGGACGGCATCAGAATCAGTGATTCCGAGAGCAGGGCTCACTTTCAAGCTTGTAGTTTGGGGCAGATACTGGAACTAGGATTAGCCATTGAACCTGCAAATAGTGCATCCGTTAGAAGCTACAACGCCGGATATTGAAAGTAAGTGTTTAACGTGTTCATTTAGGTGGTTAAATGCTCACAGATATCTGCAAAACAAGGCTGTTTAGACACGGGATCCTCTTCTAATGGTGGCGGAACTTGACCATACACCATGTCGCAGCTCATATCTTCAAAGTCTGGGCCACAGATTTCACAAGAAAGACATCAAAGGATGGAAACTACAGTAGGATGGTTTACAGAATAAATAGAGACGAGCATATAATTCTACTTGGTGTCATGGTGAGAGGAAGGCCGAACTCGTTGGTGAAGAAATCCTGGGTGGGTATCTTGCACATGTTCACGCACATTCCCACACATCCGCTGTTCTCCAAGTACCTGGTATGATTGAAATAGGATTCGCTGATAAAAGGGATAACTCTGATTTCAGATTTAAAAAATGCAATCTGCCCCTTGCCTACTAGAGAGTAAGCTGAAAGAGAGGCAGCACTTATTCGAATAGAATGCTGAACAGCTTATGCAGCTAATCGATGTTTTTCTTACAATTTACGCTATGAATTTCTAGACAAGTTTCAAGCTAATATGAAACGGGGAGAGAGTACATACCGGCATTTCTTGATATGTACGCCGCTCAACTGCTTCTCTCCGTCTACCTCTACTTCTATGACCTGTCCACCAAAGACTCTATTGATTCGGCCATTAACTTAATGGAAACAAGTAAGAACAATTAGAAAGCAAATATCCAGACAATCAGGGAAAGTACAGATTTGATGTCAGAAAGCTGACTGAGACGAAGATTATACATCTATTCTAGTCTCTGGACACTAAAAACAGCCACTACTGAATTTCGAGGTAACAGCGACAGAGTTTTCAGAGCACTGGCAACTGATTCCGGGGCATAGATGGCAACAATCTAGAAAACAGACACTCAAGAATCACCAAGAGTAGCTGAGATTTAATGTTCTCTGTTCATTTAATGTTCAACGGTAAAGTACAATTCTTTGGGACAAATGTGGACAGATTACAAGCGATTTTCTGTGATGCCTAGGGAAATAAGAGTATATAATATACCTCAGAAGGGCCAACGAGCCAATGAAAGAAAGGAACCGTGAGTGCAGCATTGAACTCTGCAGCCCATCTTGTTGGTGGGAACAACTTCCTGAACTGCAGAAGCAGTAGTAATGTAGCAACAGTTAATCCATAACAACTTGACGAGCTTCCTTTCGCTATTAATAAACTGTGCACTAAAACTAATCACTTTCAAGTTAGCCGTAAAATGTCCTAAACTTCAATAGATCCTTCTCTTGAGCTTCCCACTGTCTATGTGAAGTGGCTCCTACCTGCTAAACTAGTTGGATGAACAACAGTGCTATGCGGTCAGATTGAAGATGTCAACAACAACCCAGAACCAAAATGAAAACCAGTGGAGACCATGGCACTAGATGGACTCCACTTCTGACAGAAACCTTGATTGTCGATGCATCATAGCCCAAGATTAACTGTTTGGGATAGTTGATCATTCAATGCAATATCACACAACCTCCTATTCACTTGTTCTGCATTGAATAAGCCTGTAAGATGATCGAACTTTCAATGTGATATTCATCCGACAGGACAGATTGAATTGCACAAACCTGAGCTGGGGCACCCGGAGGCAGCATAGAAAGGAGCACCTCCCTAACAACTTCCTGCTGCTGACTACGAGACCTCCCCTGCATTACCCTCTTCGAGACGTCCACAAAGCTCTCGTAGTCATAGTCGAACCACCCTCTCTTCTTCCCTGCCTTCTTGCTGGCTGGTGCAGCAAACTTGTCCATCTTCCTGGCAAAGAGCGTCATGAAGGCCTTCTCGAATAGCCCATCGTTGTACTTGGTCTTCTGCCCCAGTGGAGCCGGCTCTCCTGTTGGTTCTGCAATCCCACACCGGACCACAGAATGAGGCACACAACTCGCGGACCGGAGCCGAAGCGTGCCAGCAGGCCAGTTGCAGGGGATTACTGCGGGGAAGCTCAGAGCCACCATGAGCTTCACACAGCTTTAGATGTTAGTGTAGAGATTGGTTTAACGGGAAGAAAACTCTACTGTCGTGTCGACCAATGAGTAATGGTGTCTGAGAAATGGTTCCGTTGGTTCAGTTTGATTTGTGCCCATCGGAGGCTTGATGACCATAGAAGTGAGCTACGGGATGAGATTTTCGCTTTACATTTTCCTTGTATTTTTCAATATCACTAATTTCCGAATTACAGATGTAACCTTCGTTCCATCGCCTTCGTAGTGGATGAGCGGCATACGATGAGGGTAATATGGGAATTGGCCTTATATGAGGGTACACTCGTGCCACGATATGAGCCATCTACCGAGTTTGTATGTGGCTACTCCTAAAGAACAAACCACAAAATAACTCAACGCAGCCTCTTGCCATAACACAAGAATATTTTATTTAATGAGAGAAAATTGGATTTTTTTATTATATAAATACAGATAAAATCTCAAGATCAGCAAACACTAAAGGCCTCAACCGTTCCAGACAAGCTTCAATTTCGTGGAGTCCCACAGGGAAAGGAATGCTCAAGCCGAACCGTCCAATTACGTCGCATAAGCACAAGAGAAGAATGGATTTTAGTCTAAACGAGGATGTATCAAAGCGTAAATGATGGGCCAGCTTAGCCGGAGCTGAGGCTTGAGTCGGGCTCTCCGTTCGAGCTGAGTACTGAGGCCCGGCCTCATCGGTTCAGCCTGGCCATTTTACCTCTTTACTTCCCCCTCATTTATAAAGAAACTCATAAACCGAGGAATGTAGATTAGAGATGAGAAGAATCATTTTACTACTGAGAACTGATCTCACATGTTAATAACACTATATGAGGATTGTCGTGCGTTCAAACCGGGTGCACAGATAAGTTGAGGCAAGCAAATGTAGAAAATTTATGCAGGTGTCAGTTGCTGACATCCCTGTTCCTTCCCAAGGTCTATAATTGGGACTAGATCTGCAAGTTGCTTAACTTGTGAGAAGTAAAGTTGAAGGACTTGCTTGAAGAGTTGCGACTGATGGATCCCAAGGCAGCCTTTGTGAGTCGGCGAGCCCCGGCGAAGCGTTTGATAATGGTTTCACATTGCATGAAAAGGTAACCGGATAGATAATTATTAGAAGCTTCTTCTGTGTGCGTGTGTGACCAGACGGAAGACGATGTTGTCAAACTGCAGCACATGTGAAAATGCGTAGCAGCTGCAAGCCTCATTGTCGTGCCCCATGATTCCAATTTATAGCTATAAAATAATTGAACCTGCATTGACTCTCTCGCATATGCTAATCTAAAGTAGAAAAGATGGCACTCAAGCCAAAAGGTGAAAAGGAGCTTCGATGAGATTCACATGCACTTATTCTGTTCATGAAGGAGGATTCTAGCAAAAACATGCGCGAAGCAGTCTATCTAGATCTGCTCCTTCTTGTTCGGGTGAATCGCTTCAACAGGGATGACAGGATGAGTCATTTGATGAATCCCGCAAAAATCGACAGTGTTGAATGCCACAGCTAGGGCTAGTCGGCATTTTCTTTCTAGCAGCTTGTTCAATGTCCTCCTTGCAGAAAGTACAAGGCAAAGTAAAAAAAAAAAAAGACCCTAAATTTTTATATGTTCAAGTAATGGGTCGATCCAGCTCTCAAACTGAACTTGGCATCGTAAGTACACGTAGGAGTTGCTCTACTTAGCTCATTTCAATTCTATTGGCTTATTCACCGGATCAAACAGGGTTTTGCCAATTGCCACGAGTTCATTAACTCAATAGTCTAAATGTATGAGTTCATCAGTCAGGAGTAAGAAGTTCAGAAAGTGTTGTGTGGCAAGGAGGGAGGGATAACGGCATGCATATAAGTTAACTGACAAATATTGAGCTCCTCAATAACATAAAAGAAAAGAAGAGTGAAAAAGGACACATCCCCATCGATATTAATCACATAGTCAGCATGAGTACAGGGGGATGGAGTATCCAAGAGGTGTAAATGCCTTGATGTTGACTCAACTGTATTGTGGTAGAATCCATAACACACACAGACCAGAGGCAATTAGTCAGTCTGCAAAATCCTTTAAAGTGATTCAGTGTCCATTTCCCTTCAATTAGGGATTGAGAAATCAATGGCATAAAATTGTACGATGCATGTAGAGTCATCAAGCTGTATTTGTTAACCAAGTCATATCTAACAAGAGAAAGTAAGAAGCGTCAATTTGAAACTTGACATGATGCGTAACAGGTACTAGACTAGTCCATTAGCTTGGAAACAACCAACCCATCAGGTCACATAACATGTGGACTGCAAGGAATATCTCATCGATGCGATCCAATGTCAAAATGTCTCAGTCTCAGATAAGTAGGAAAGATCTAATGGTGTTTTATCTATGTAAAGAATAATCCTAGTTTCTGCTTACATTGTGATATCTGGAATTGCTGAAACATAGTTGAGCAGTTTGATAGCAGCATAAAAGAATTTGAACCGACAGATTGGAGACCACGTTTTCCTCTTTTATTCGTGTGTGTGTGTGTGTTTCTCATCTTTCCACATTCATGTGTGCATTGAAGTGGATTTTATAATGTGGGTAAGGTAGAACAACCCTGAAGTGTGTAAGTATTAAAAACAACAGCACAGCTCTCCAATGTTTTCTTGTACAAGACAAGACATCAATGTCTAGGGAAATCACAGTTCCCGTCTTTCCCATCACTCTATCTGTCTGTCTGATCTGCCTTTTTTTTCTGTTTTTTTTTCTCTTACTTTCACCCTCCATTGCTGCCCTAGAAAATGTAAATTAGCGGTGTTGTTCATGACATCTCATTCAACAAAAGACAATACATTTTGATCCATTTGGATCTGCTGATGTAATTTGGAGAGCTTGCTTGCTTCCCATCTACACTGATCAGCCCACAACCCTGATTCTCTCCTAAAAATGTGATGGCAGCACTGAGAATAGGAACAAGTGAAGAACAAGCTTCTCCTAAAATCGGGCAGGTGGAGAAATAAGGTTTGTAGTGGCATTACCTTGACTTGGAACTGACAGGACCTCTCGCACACTTTTATTTCCATCTTCGTGATGTCCTCTTTTAGGTTACCGGAAGTTTTCGTAACCAAGAAGTTAGAGAGAGATATGCTGAAAAGTCTGATGCTGAGAGGACACCACCCCCACCAACACTATCATCAAACTACACTAAAAGCGAAAGATTGTGAAGGCAGCAAAGTTATATAGCTGAAAAGGGATGGAAGGGGACAATCCTTTTGACAAGTCCATCATAATATACACAAAAATTGAGTTGTAGTATCGAAGACATGACAAAGCTGCGAGAGTATGGAGGGGGCTTTTCATCACTTCATCAGCGAGATTTCCAAAACATTCACCGACTTGCCAAAATGTTCGCAGATTTAGCATTGAGGAGATTATCCAATTTTCCCGGCTTCAACCTCCTCCGTGTAGGAGAATCCGAATCAAACAACCTTGTGCTGGTTAGTAGCAGCTTGGATCCTCCAGCTTAAATGTGAACCGAGCATAAAAAGATGACCTATATCAACGAGTTGTTCTATTGTATTTGAAAAGAAAAGAAAATTAACAGATCTTTGTTCATGATTAACTTACATGTACAAAGATTATCTATGGGATAAATGATCCGGTATCAAATATATGAACACAGAAACCCTAGCTGAGAAGTAGGAGCTAAGATGGGCAGGGCCAGAAACAGACAGGGAAGATTCATGAAGCCATCATGAAGAAATTCAGTCCAATGATAGGGAGACCAACGAACCCTCCTGACCTGCAAGTGTTGGGGACTGACTGACAAGAAAACAACCCTCCAAGACAATGAATCCATGAATTTCAGATGAATAAATTAACAACAGAAAAAGAAGAGAGAAGCTGATAGGGGTAATGATGAAAGCTTTCCCTTTCAGCGGTCAGAAGAGGAGAAAAAGAGTCAAAGTCATCATCATTACACCAATCTGCTCATGCACTCGCCGTCATAACAAGAAAATGCCAATAATCAGGCTATGGAATAAAACAAACAAAGAACCAAAGAAATTTCATTACCTCCAAAGAAATCGGTGTGTAGGTGTTGAGAGAATGGTTCAACTGGAAGCGATAATTGGGGGGAATGAAGCCTGGTCCGACGTCACTAAATCAAGACCGATGAGTGCAGATATCTGTCTCCACTGATCATAAAACCTCAAAGGATTGACATGCGATCCATGGATCTATGAATGATGACCTCGAGCCAGACAACATTCCCCTCAAAAACGATGACTTCCTCCCTTTTTTCTGCAGGATCCATGGGGACCAAACATGGATGAATGAACTCGACATGTCCATGGTTACACTTAGGGATGGAATTAGGAAGAGAGGTAGAAGGAGATGAGAGGGTTTCTTGGAGAAGGTGGGAGATGAGCTGGTGGGGAATGAGGGGGAGGAAAAGCAGGAGATAAATAGAGGGAGGAGGAGGAAGAAGAAGATGGCGTGAAAGAGGACAAAGAGGGGCAATAAATAAAAGTTAGCAGTCCAACCTGACCCTTCTCTCTATCTCTCTGTCTCCTTCTCTCCCTCTCTACCTCCATGCTTTCCCATTAACATTATAGAATTCAGCTCCTTCGTCCCCCAACTCTCTCTCTCCCTCTCATTTCCCTTTTTTCCTGGTTTTTTTTTTGTTTTTCCACGAGTATGTCTTCATGTGTGGAAACGAAAGGAAACCCCCAAATCCAACGGGAGATTCACAATACCTAATAAGCACAATATGTATCGTCCAAGTCATTGTGAGGGTGAGTTGATATCTCCACTTTCCTTTCTCTTTCATGTTGCGCATCACACCGGTACCGAGCATAGAACCCCATCGAGCGATTTAGCCAACAAGCATCGATTTTAGCATCATAACTCCGCAAGCAATTCAGCTCATGCAAACTTGGTACATGAGAAAAATATATTGATACAGAGAGTTATTATGCAAGGATTTCATTAGGCCTTGAATTCAAATGTCATAATAAACTTAATATGCGATCATACGGTAAAAATAATTATTATATTTAAGTAACGAAAAAAAAAAAGAACAGGTAATTACGATTTCTTTTTAACGTAGATGGAGAAGAATTAAAGTAATAAACTCTCGACAGCTGAATATTGAAATTCAGAAGGCGCACCCGAGTTGGGTCGAGAAATTGGCTGAACCTTGTAATTCCTTCTCATATATAATTAATAAAATTTTCACCCTGATTTGTTTATTTATTTCGGGCTTTTTCAAAATTTTCTCTATTTCGAGGTATTTTGGATATTTTAATAAAAATAACGATTTATAATAATAAATGGGGGGAAAAAACGAGAATGGAAAGGGAGCCATAATTTGGCCTCGTTGGTCGCAATAACACTTCTTTTTCTACGCTCGCGGGGGATTCGAGATGACGACAGACAGACACAGGCACGGACACAGACAGACATATTGAGTAGGGAGGAGAGAGTCAGCGTACTGACAGGAGAAAATTATCACCTGCGTTTCGACCCACCGCCTGCTCCCGTGCTCTCCACCGATCTCCGCGACAGACATCAAGGGGCCCACCACTATTAGGACTGTGCACTGGTGTCGGGTAGACCCTGAACCGGTATGGATAGATTTCTTTTTTTTTTTTTTTACCGTGCAGTATTGTTGATTCAGCCAAAGCGTATTTTAAGAGTAATCTGTAGTCAGATCGGAGTCTCTGAAAAAATTTTCGTCGACTCTCCCAATTTCGAATTTGATTTATGGATAACCCATTTTGGATATGGATAGGTTTTGTCCGTAATGGATTTTCATAAAATTCGGTCGAGTTCTAGGTAAAGAAATTGAGAATCGGTCGGTTCCTGCTCTATTTCCGGTTTCAACACACATGGTACCCGGAATTGGAAACAAAACCGATATAAATTTTCTTTTTTACACAACTAATTTTAACCATTCATAATTTTTTTTGTTTGAATTCCAATTCATATATGGCTTATACCATTACATTCCTAAGTCGATAAAGCTTTTATTTGATATAGTAGTTATGCACATTTACATAATTTATCATATTCAAAATATACAATAACTTGAAGAATTTCTTTGCAAAAAATATATAACACATAATGATAAAATTACTTTAGATAAATTATTAGGCACTAAATTTTGATCAAATAACTCTGTTAAATTAATAATAATTATGAAAACTTATGCACTAAATTTGAATAATTATGAATAAACAAAATTTTTGAAAAAATAATAAACACAGTTCCGATATGATACCCAAAACTTGCAACATATTATAGGTTCCAAGTCGGACAGGGTAGGATCCGATTCACAATCTCGAAACTGGGTCTACACAGGATAGGATCCGGGTATCCGAAAAAATTGCAAAGTACTCGTACGCATTCACCCCCAATCCACTATCTACTGTCACGGGCCCCGCTGTCTCCTTGCTAGCTGTTTCTGGCACAATCCTTTCTCCGGATGATACCAGGGGCGTTCGATTGGATAAATTGCAACATTATTAAATTACCCTGAATATTAATTATGAGAAAATTTTGTAATAACGCAAATATAAGTAAAATGATCGTAAACTAATACTATATCGTGTTAGAATAAATTTACGACCATATATATATTTGACATTTTTATGGAAAGAATTCATGAAAAATAGAAAACTGTATAAAACGTGTTCACTCAAGTGAATTCTCCATCAACTATCCTGGAGAACTGGCATTTTTTTTTTATGAAACACTATATGATATGATATTGAGTTAAATAGATTTGAGATGAGTTATGATAAAATACTATTAATTGTATTTAATTAAATATATATGAGACATTTTAATTTATTTTACTTAGTTAATTGCGTGTATCATTAATTTAATTTGTCATATAAAACATGTTAATACCTATTTATTATATTTTATTATAATAATTTCATTACCATTTTTTATTATTATTACAATTGACATGTTTGAATACGTTTAATTTATGCAGGCTAAACAGATAAATTACAAATCAAAAATCTTTTTACACACACCATTTATATACGACATAAATTGTCAGCATTATAAATGAGTCGGTATTTCCCCCAAAGTTGACCGCCACAAAAAAAATTTTCCCGAAGGCTCATTTCCCCCGAAAATCCATGGGAGATGCTGAATTTCCAACAATTTATAATTAATTTCAATCGGTTTAAAATCTTGAAATTTCTCATAAAAACGAATCTATTGGGGGAAATTATAAAAACAAATAATTTCAAAGAGATCCGTACAAGCCCGTGTTAATTCTGATTGATCTGCACTATCATATCGATAGATAATAAATTATTTTTATTCACATTTTTATACAATTTTTTAAAATAATTTGAATACAGTGCGGTCATGATCCCCACTTACCATGTCAGTGCTAAAGTAAATTTCCCTTATTAATCTTCCCAAGCACCTTTATTGATGAAGTTTGACCTAACTTTCTTTGCTGTCCTAATGCACAGACATGGAGGCTTTTACCACCTTGTTTTCTGTTCTTTTGCCCCCCTTTTCCCACTCCACACCTTCCCCTTCTCTCGCAGATGTATTGTAAACCCTAGCCAAACTACCATTTGTACTCACATAATCAAGTTCGAGTTTGCAAATTGATCATGCATTAGAAGACGTAAATGCTAACCGGGAGAAAGAGTTGAGTGCAATTGAATACTGGCATCGGGCTAGGGCTGAATGGCCTTGCATTTGATTCTCATCCATGTAAATTTTTATGCTGATTTATTCGTTTATTTCTCCGATACTCTTATCATATAGTATGCCTCTTCTGCAACATGATAACTTAAATGTAATATGATATGGATTAATTAAAATGATTCGACTATTCCTACGCTCGTGTAAGGTATTGAGTTCAAACCATATAAAATGGCAAAAATTCTCAATGGGCAATTTATTACAACTTAGTAATATGTGATTTAGTGCAAATTTGAATCAATAAGAATTTGTTAAATTTTTGGATATCCATGGAATCCATGACACCCTTCTTAGTCTGTGATTTCTTTATCGACAGATTGAAAGAACAGAAAGTAAAATTTTATTTTATTTTCAAGAAGAATGACTTATTAAAAAAGAAAACCAATTAATTTACTCCCACACGTATCTTCTTCCGAGGACTAGAAAAAAATAGAGGAGAGTGGTTGGAAAGCGAAAAGGGAAACAGCCTTTCGACCGGGCTTTTTGGTTTTGGCCAACTCCAAAGTGGCTTTGATTGAAAACCCTAATTTAGTGAAAATTAACCCACCCCCCAAAAAAAAGAGTACAACAAGAGAGAGAGAGAGAGAGAGAGAGAGAGAGAGGAAGATTCTCGGCAAACTAATAAGCATCGTGGAAAATAGAACCAAAGTCTACGTGGGCAGCTCTTTTTAGATTCTATACAAAATTTCAAACCCAGAAGGACATGTTGATCTTCTCAATCAAAGCCTCAATCATGTCTCCTAAACGTATGCATGCACACACATATATATATATATAGGGATGTTTCAACTTTTAACCATGGGTAAAATGAATTTTTTCGTACGATTTTTTCTCGATTATAAAATGGATTCATAACGTTTAGATAAATAATAGAAGAAATATGAAAAATGAAGGAGTACAGTGAGTTTCACTGATAATAATCGAAAAACCGTATTTGTCATCATGCATGCATTACAAGGCATACATACACGCATGAAGTGAAATCTGCCAAATGATATATGAGTTGGTAGTCACAGCTAGTTATGATGCTGGTTCGGATTATGGGGAGACCCGACTTATAAACTCTCGACAACTTACGACTTATGCTGTGCACATCATCTCTCTCGATGCGCATTCGCATCAGTCTAGTACGATATGTTCTTTGAGGCGAAAGCACCCACTAATTAACAAACCGACTGATTCAAAGTCTGTAATTATTGGCACAAAAGTCACTATGATGATGATATGACGATGATGGGAGATTGCTTCATTTTTCAATTGAAAATGCTAATGGGTTCGATCGTTTTAATTTGTCGTATAAGATCGTCAATAAAGAGATTGCTTTTCAGGGACACGCTTTTGCTCAGATTTAGAAAAAAATGGGAAAAGCATTACCCCGACGAAAGTAGGGTAGGGCCCCTGTCAAACATGAATTTCCGCATTGACTTCCGCATCTCTTCTTAGTACTGGATTCTCACGTTCGAGCCGCTTTCTTGCTCGTTCCGTTCTAGCCTCCGCTTGCTCCTCTCGGCCCTCTTACGGTAAGGCCAATGCACCAGCCAGCCGGTGTGGATAAGACTTGAATCGGACAATGAAAGAGATATTGAACCATCTAAACTAACTGTGACTAGGTTGTTAAGTTTACGTGAGAGCACCTATATATATATATATATAGCTGCACAGATATCTGTCCTGGATGAGAGTAAAATTAAATTTGACGATGACCACACACTAATATTGGCCACATGTATAATACACGGCAGAATTGACTCGTGGCTGTGGGGGGACTTCGAGGTTTACGGACTGGATGGCTTTGCTGTGACACAGGACCTTTGGCTGAGATTATGATTTGGCTGTAAGCATTCCTTGATAAGGGAATCTTGGTTTTATGCACGATTGCTACATTGCATCCCATACAATTCAGGAGGGAAAAAGAAGAGCAAGATGATGAGTCTATGAACCGAGTCACGAGCTGCAAAAGGAAGACCCGACGGGGGTCACGAGGACACTGAAAATCGCCGCAACTCAGCTGCGTGTGTGTCGAGGCCCCTCCGTTCCGTCAGCTTCTTAATTAATTAAGATCTTCTTCATGCACGACCCACGATCCATCAGATGCAGCGTGTCCTCACCGCGTCGGAAGCAAGAGGGAAGATTCTGTAATGGGTTAGGAATTTCTCATCTGCAGAGGTAGCGGGACGGACGAAGGAAGCGTCGGGGCCTTGTCCGGAGGCTGCAACTGATCCCGGTCGACTCGTGTGGGGCGGAGTATTCAACTGTTGGGCCTCATTTGCGGCCCGAGGCCCATTGGGCTTCGTGGGCCTGTCCAGATCTCATTAGGCCCTTTTGTCTATATTTTCCTGACCGTATCCCTCCCTCCCTTCCCCTCAATTTCACCGGCAACGCGAAGTCTCGTCCAGTGAAAATCGACTGTATGAGATCATCGTATTCAGGATGATGTCATTGTGCGCCACCTTTTTTCTTTTTCTTTTTCTTTTTTTAAAGTTCAAATTAATAGAACATAATAAGACATAAGGAAAACTACTTTCCAAGCGTGCATGTCATAATTCAGCCTTTTCGATTTTATACACTTGTAGAAAGTGCCTCACTGCACTAATTGCCAGGACCATCTATTAATATATGCGAGCACCCAGCTCTCGTTTGCCATAATACTATAGTTAAAATCATCCAATCGGTCATATCATCTATCATTGTGCCGAGGATAAGACGATTATAAAGTTAATTCCAGCATTCACTATACATTAATTACACACTTATGCTTGTGACCATACATTTGTAAGGCTCAGGAGCACCATTTTTCCAAGAGTTGTACTTTTAGATAAAAATATTCTCCATGGTATATGTGTACATATATATATATATATGCATATCTAAAGTGAATAATAGGTACATCTATATATAATATAGATGGGTCTTGATTCCATGTCATATGGCTTTTGGTCTCATTTGGACTCAAACTCAAGACTCTCTTCTCATGGATATATATTCCCACATGAAAAGATGACAGAAGGCCTCGAGGTTTTCACAGGATTCGAGATCACTCTTTCCTCCTTGAAGACGTTTTTCGGGAATAAAATCGTGCTGGCCGTGTCCAAAACTGTGGCTCCTCCTGTACGCGCGCGCCTTCCTATGTTAAGTGCTCTGAGCCCATTACGATGGGATAAGTGTATGTTTCTCATTGGCAAAAGGCTCGAGGATGGTTGGAGCTTCCCCGCGAACCAAGAGGGCAGTGCCCGGTGTTCTCTGTGACCTCTGGGGTTGGTTTCACGTAATCCTCGAAGGACGCTCTCTCCATATTGGCAATCCTCTGTTACGATTCTATCCAACCGCTTGCAACTGTCCGTCCAGCAAAGCTCTTTCACTGCACTAAGAAAAATCGAAAGTCTCATCAACTTGCTGCTCAACTTGCCCCACAAAAGAGAAAAGAAACCCTAAAGGACAATCCAATTTAAGCATATATTATACGTATGGCTATATATAGATATATATGTTTATTTACATCAACACACACGAACCAATCCCTGCGTTCTTTCTCAAACAGAAATCAAATAATCAACATCTAAATTCATTGGCGGCCTTCAAATGATATGACCAAACAGAAAAGTAGAAAGCAAATGAGGGACAATGGAGTGGCTGCACGCAGACACGCACTCATGACCATGTTTATATTTGAACATTATATTTTTGTAATATATAAAACTTTTTTCTTTACGCGTAACACACACACACACATTTTGTACAAATACGTGTGTCAAGTGATGCATTGTCTTTCTGGATCGAGGGGGACCATGGATTTTGCACGTTTAATGGTGCAATGAGCTGTATTGGTTCCCCTTTTTGCCCTGTCATGAGGATGGAAGCTGTCCAAATCGTGACCTACCAAACCACGCATGCAATGTACATATATATATATATATATATATATTGTGCTGAAGCACGTCTACTTATTTCACTGGCTTGTACTTACTAATTATGACGAGGTATATGAGGTGTTTGATTTCTATCGTTTCGTTTGGCACGTTTGAATAAGATATATATAAATATATATATGTAATGCATCAGAAAGTTACGGGGGGTTCTCGAGTGCTGATTATAATGATGAAGTTATCATCAAACGCAGTCCTGTACACCCTTTGTTCTTCGAGGTTCCCCAAGGGTAGCTCAAGTAGTCATCCTCCACGATCATCATTTTCTCGAGATCATTCAGTCGATCGCACTCCTTTTTTTTCCCCCCCACTGGTGGGTTGGTAACAAATATTTTGGGTGATCTCATTCTTTTCCCTACACCCAGATCAGCTTTAGATACAATGATGTTAGTCACCAGACATTTAACATAGAAAATTATACCATAGTGCGAGGACAACAAGGTAGTGGTGGATTCTGCAACATTTAGTAAAAGGTTTTGTAACTTTCAAGTTGCCCATAATTAATAGCAAAGAATTTCTTTAATATATTCTAGAATGGATTTATTATACCGTAGTTTTTTTTATGTAAAAATTCTTATTCAAATCTTATAAAAGAAATTTATCTTTTAATATATTAGATATGATTCCAATATAAGGTAATTCAATTAAGATTCACTTAGTTTTTTTAATATTGAATAATATATTGGCAATATCATTACCAAAAGATACATAATATTTTCCCCTGATGAAGCATCGAATATTTCTCAGAGGGAAGAATTAAGGGGGGGCATAATCGATTGATTTGCCAGTGAAATCATTGATCTGTTTTTCCTTGTTGACATAGTCAAGCTCACACTAATTATCCCCGTATTATCCAAGGGAAAGAGAGCCAAGAATCAACATAGCATATATTCCCCATTTTGAGCTCAATTATAAAAGGCACTTTCTTGGAAGGGAAAAGCCAATCCAAGACATGTTTTGTGGTTTCACATAATCAAATTCGAAGAATATGTATATATATAAATTGGGCTTAGCCTCTAGCTGGAAGCAACTGAGGAGGATAATAATAACAATTAGCACGCATTTATTATTATTATTATTATAATTAAGTGAGATTTCTAGATTTAAAAAGAAAAAATAAATGGGTACGTAAAGTCTGAATGACGGGAATTTAAAGTATAGAATGCGTTGACTGACGCGAGTGATGCTACAATTCCCTTTGCACCATTTCTCAATCAACACACGGTCTTATGAAATAATGCCATTTTACCTCATTCACTCTCCTCCCCCAATAAAATAATGAGGTGAGGATGAGGAAAGAAAAAGGGATGTTAGAATTCTATCGATTTAAATTGAATTCAAATATTATAAGCGATTGATAACATTGTAAATCTTGAGCAACAATAAGGAAGACAGGACAATGATAGTAACCAATGAAATTAATTGGTGACTTAATTAGTATAGTTTGGTGATGGGGCAAATCTATATATTCCGACCGCTCTCATTCTCATCATAATTGGTCAAAACCATAGGGCTTTATAGCTTCCGAATGATTACGCATCAACAATGCCTACTCGAACAAATTAGAACCAAAAGCAACTCGGACAAATGAGAGAAAAACACAGTTTGATTCTAAAGAGAAATTATATCGATGATGCCCTTCTCTTTGCAGAGAACATTCAAAGATGCATATTTTGAGTTCATTCGATTACCAAGGGAGAAGATTTGAATTCCCTATTCCATTTCGTCGCATATCCTTTCGGGTTCGGTATACTTCACTTCTTGCTTTGCTTTACAGCGAAAAATCCGGCCAACCGTTCTTGGCTTTCGTGAGTTGATCGATGCCCGGACATCGGTCCGGACCCCGATGACATCACAATGAGCCAGTTGATCGGGTAAAGCTTCTACTGGGAACAAGTTGTTCCCGTGGGTCCACAAGATCTCTGCCATATGAAGATTGACTGTTTTTTCCCCCTTTCCCATTTGTAATTTACACTATGAGAATCAAATATTGAGAAAAAGTTAATTTTGATTCTATTTGTTGGTCTTAAGGTTTTTTCATCCTGAACGATACATGACCAAAGATATGGGATTTGCTTTTTCTCAGATCTTACAATATTTCACCATACATATATATATATATATATGCATTAATGCTATGTTAATAAAGTAAACTTGTAAGGGAGAGAATTGTACGTATTAATAACTATTAAAGTCGAATATGAATTAATTAATATCTCTTAGATATAACTTATGAATCACATATTCGTGGAATATATGGGACCGTCAAATCAGTGAAATTAAGGCCTGAATCTGGTCGTGCAAATCTTGAATTTTGGAACAGCACAAGATATTTATTTTTCACCTATGGACAAATATGCCCCGGCCCCGAGCCTAGAGGGCACCATGATGAGGACAAAGCAAAGGCTATTCGAGGAGTGGCCGCGAAGATGTACATATGTACGCGTGGATGAATGAACCGGAATCTTAGTGCCATGGCAAGAGACACTCCCCCCGAACAGTCCCATTCTATACATATATACATCTATACATATATGTGCATTTTGTGTATGTGTCTTCTTTTTGTGAAAGCGATGGTGTTGATGGGCAAGTCCAGCACTACCATTGCCTCATGATCGTGACACGGCATCGGTGCATATCGCAATTGGTTTAGATTTAATCATACGGGTGCCGGGCCCAGTCTGTATCGAGGATGCTGTGACCCAGTTTCTAGTTCGCTCGGTCCACAATCGCGCACCGCCCATCCAATCTTTCTCATTAGCCGTGGGGAAAGATTTCCCTTTTTACCTCTGTATCTTAATTTTTCGATGGTTGATACGTGACATGAACACTGCACTCCAAGGTCCCGCGCGCGCCATCGAGAGAATCTTTCGACGGGAATATCCTCGATGCGTGTATGTGTCTATTATGTGAAGTGCGCCTGCCCCCCTCCACGGTTATTTACTGTGTGTGCTTCGGAGTTCGGATAGTCTGATCTATCATCGGAAATGACTGTGGATCGGCTCAAATTCAGTGCCCACTCCTGCGTGATGGTTTCATCGTGAGTTGGTCAAGATTTATCGTTTACCAAATTAATTGAAACCGAACACGAATCGACTGATGTAAACTAATGAAATCAAATCGTGCACACTGAAGAAATATCTCAAGGTCGCACGGCCGATATATATAATATAATATAATAAAACAGTGAGAGGGGTTAATTAATTGAGGGGACAATGAAATCCATGCAGAGGATACGAGGGCTAGCTAGACCCAGAGAGCCACGACCGTAAACACACCCGTCAGCACCGCCAGCCGCCCACGTGTGCTAAGCGTAGCCCTAGGCCCCCCACTCTCATTTCACCGATTCTTTTGCACCCCCACTTTCACTTCTTCACATATTTATTTCCTATTAGTAAAATGTTATTAAGGTAAGTAGTTTTAGGATTGTTGTGTAATTTTTATTATGCTTTTTTCTTTTTTTATTCCATTATAATCTGATAAATTTCTTATATAATAAAATAATAAAAATAATAATAAGCTATTTGTATATGCCCTTTACTTTTAGAAACACATATAATTATAAGAACTATTATAGTTGTTAATCATTGGAGAAGAGATTAAAAAGTAGAGATTCGAGATCTGATGAAAGGTTGCTCTTCTTTGAGGATTCGATTCTCATCGACATGTGCTCCTTCTTTGCTTTTGTTTTTTTGAGTGAGCCAGTTCCTTTCCTTGGCTTGTAACAACGCAATTCCTCCTTTCTTGTTCTTCTTTTTTTTTTTGGGTGCAAATCATACTTATCTAAAAAATTCTTGTGTTTTAACTAATTTAATTTGAATCGAGTCGAATTAATTCCTTTATATAATACATAAATATTACGTAGATATGATATGATTAAGGAAAAAAATGAAAATTAGTCATTGGCATATGGTAAATTTTATCACCACCACCTCCACCTCCATCTCCACCACATTTTGTCCACTTGTGTCTCCAAGTGTCACTTGGATCTCCACTTCTTCTTCTTCTTCTTTTTTTCCCCTCATCTCTTTAAGAATCTTTTATTAATCTAATCTCTCTTTGATTTCCTGTCACAAAACACTGACCAAATCGATCTGTAAGAATATTATCTCCCTGAGAACATAGCAAGATGGTGTTCAGTTCGACCAGTAGACTTATATTAAAGCATAGTAATAGAATGCGTATAGAAATTATACCTTATTATTAGAAGAAACGGTTTTGGTATGTTGATCAATTATTGGACAGAGTATATGCCAATGAATTCAAAATTTTACTAACTTGCATTAAGCTAGTAATTCTCTCACTAATCCCCAAAATGGGTGATTCAATGATCAAATCTCATGTTGGGAGAATCGACGTGAATTTTTTTAAGGATGTTGACCAAATCTCAGATTAATTTCGATATGTAATTCGATTTGTTTAAGGATAATACGTTGTGTAAATAAAAAAAATTTAAAATTTTTTATTTAACCTCAAAAAAAATATCATTGAAGAATGTTAATAATTTGGGAGATTATTTCATCGCATAAATATATATAATATTAATAACATTCGATACGATAAACTAATATACTGAATAGTGTATTATATAGTATAAAACTCATCATTAATTCTCAAATATCAATTCTCGAGAATTTCAAACTTAAACTGACTCACTACACATTATCAATTTACTAATAAACTCTCGTATTAAGATATCGTACGTACATACATACGTAGATAATAGAGATATATGTATATATATATTTATAGAACGAAAAAAAGACGTATTTTTGAGCGCTTAGCAACCACGCACGAGGGGAGGGAGCGTGGGGACAGGTGACGGTAAGCAGGGGTAGCTCTGTCGCTTCCGTTACATGATGTGGCGGCGCACACGGATAAGTCCCCCGTACCCCGTAACGTAACTCCTCCTCATATATAAATTTAATATAAAAACTCCATATATCCTATTAAGATTCCGTTAAAAAAAATATAACGGTACGGTGTCCCTTCCTCGTTATACCTTTTGCTTCTTTTTATATAAACAGTTAGTATCTAATTTAATTTTATCCAACTAACTAATTTGGATAGTCTCGGATCGGTCCATTTAAGAGGTTAAGAACTCCCCGTCACAGGTGGGACTCGAACTCGAGTCCTCCCATTGGGATTATGAGTGCTGAACCACTCGACCACGCCCACAGTGAGTTAGACCTTCTACTTCAGTCGTTCAATGTGTGTGCATATACATATATTTAGTACAGTACAGCCCGCTTGGAATAAGAAATATTAATGAGAATTAATTTTAGTGGTAATTGAATCTTATTGTAATTAATATAAGATTTTATTTAAATTAATAATATTTCAATGTTACTTCAATTGCAATAACAAGTAATATTGAAGCAGTGCTTAACCGTGGGTTACAGCACCTTCCCAATTTTCTCTATATAAACACTATCCCCACCTTCATATTCTTAACCCGAAAAAGGAAAGCCCTCTAAACGTCCACCACTCCATCGGTGCTCTCAGGCCCTTCTCTCACCGATAAACAAGCGTCAAGCTTTACATGGCAGCCATGGAAGCTCATCACACACAGATAGAGAACCTGTGGACAGTTGCTCTTGCCTCCAAGCTCGTCCCTCTGTCTTCCGGACACTTCGCCATTCTCCTTGCCGCCCTCTGCCTGGCATGGCTTGGCCTCGCCTTGACCTACTGGTCCTACCCCGGTGGCCCTGCTTGGGGCTGCAGGAGGGCTGCGAGCGGCTGCCGGGCGAAGAAACTCATCCCGGGCCCCCGTGGAGTGCCCTTTCTTGGTAGCATGGATCTCATGACGGGCCTCGCTCACCACAAGCTCGCGAAGGCCGCCGAGCGCCACCGCGCGAGGCGGCTAATGGCCTTCAGCCTCGGCGAGACGCGGGCTATAATCACCTGCAACCCCGAAATCGCGAGGGAGATACTGAACAGCTCCCACTTCGCGGACCGGCCGGTCAAGGAATCAGCCTACAGCCTCCTGTTCCACCGAGCGATTGGGTTCGCCCCCTATGGCACGTACTGGAGAACCCTGCGCCGGATCGCCGCCACGCACCTTTTCTGCCCAAGGCAGATAAAGGGCTCGGAGGCCCGTCGGCGGGAGCTAGCCGCCCAGATGACGTCGGCGATATCCGGCTTCGGTGGGGGCAGATTCCGGCCAAGGGAGGTGCTCAAGCGCGCCTCACTCCACAGCATGATGAGCTCCGTGTTCGGGAGGGAGTACAACCTCGAGTCGGGCACCGAAGAGGTTGACGAGCTCAGGGGGCTAGTGGAAGAAGGATACGAGCTACTGGGGAAGCTGAACTGGTCGGACCACGTGCCGTGGCTGACGGCTCTGGACCTTCAGAAGGTTCGACTTCGGTGCTCGAGGCTGGTACCAAAGGTGAACAGATTCGTGGGCCGGATCATCAGCGAGCACAGGGACCGCAGGAGCCGTGGCCAGAAGAGCCAGCTGGACTTTGTGGACGTTCTGCTTTCCCTCGAGGGACCTGATAAACTAGGAGGATCGGACATGATTGCTGTCCTCTGGGTAAGGAAATTGAATTTCTTGCAAAATTCTTATCAATTTCAAATGCTATTTTAAAAAGAAAAGTTATGATATAATGATGTTAGAACCCAGAAGTTTTGATAAGATATCTTTTAGAAAATTTACCTATTTAATTTTATTTCACCCTTATATTTTCTATTTTTTTCTATAAATGAATATATTATAATTAGAAGAAAATAATTTATCTCATCTCCATCATATATTTTACTCTTTTTTTGACTTATTTTGAATTTTGTCATGTTAACATCCAAAATCCGTACTTTATGTAATGTTAAACAGTCTTCGGACATGCACGACCATTGAAAGAATTTCGTCGGTCAATCTCCTTTTCAGTCCCCCACTTTTTAACGTTTCATGCTGTCGTGGTCTTCTTTGTTCACCGGTCGCTGACTGACATTGAGGAAAAAGGCTATACGATAAAGTAACCGTCTATAATTGATTTGTGTTTGATGAGGACTCAAATGTGATGTGGATGCTGCAAAATCAATGAATGCCTTTATTTATTGATCGTGTGTACAGGAGATGATCTTCCGAGGCACGGACACCGTGGCCGTCTTGATCGAGTGGATCCTGGCGAGGATGGTGCTCCATCCCGACGTCCAATCCAAGGCACAGGAGGAGCTCGATCGGGTCGTGGGAAGATCACGGGCGGTGCTTGAGTCTGATCTCCAATCCTTGGTTTACTTGCCCGCGGTCGTCAAAGAAGTCCTCAGGCTCCACCCTCCCGGCCCACTCCTATCGTGGGCCCGGCTGGCGATCACGGACACGACCGTGGACGGCTACCATGTGCCTACCGAAACCACGGCGATGGTCAACATGTGGGCCATCACCAGGGACCCGGAGGTGTGGGATGACCCACTGAGCTTCAAGCCCGAGAGGTTCATGCTGGGAGCTGGCGGCGTGGAGTTCTCAGTCTTCGGGTCAGATCTTAGGCTGGCCCCATTTGGGTCAGGCAGGAGGGTTTGCCCCGGGAAGGCGCTAGGGCTCACCACGGCAACCTACTGGGCTGCACACCTGTTCCATGAGTTCGAGTGGCTCCAGACGGGCCACGACCCGGTTGACCTCGGCGAGGTGCTCAGGCTCTCCAGCGAGATGGCGGAGCCCCTCACCGTGAAAGTGAAGCCTCGGCTTTTATGAGAAGGTTATCGCATAGCTGTTCTTCTTACATCTACCCCTCGAGCAGGCCATCCCCGGTGCACGGGGTTGTAGGTCGAGTGACTGTCGTGCGTGTATACATGTAGCCATGCTTGGTGTCTACCCGCTACAGTAACGTGTACATATGACTCGAAAATAGAGCACGTATATAAAGTCGCGGTCATGGCCGTCGTCTCCTCCCCTTAGGACAGGCATCCATGATATGGTGTCAGAACAAAAGAGAGGTAAATACAAGTTTTTAAGTGTTGTAGAGATTATGTAGTTTGGACCTTTGGGAATCTTTCCATTGGTATGCGTAATGCTGTTAGACAGAGATGTGAATACAAGCCAAGTGTTGCAGAGACTATGTGGTGTGGACCTTTGGGAATGCCGACTCTTTTTTTTTTTTTTTAATGTTTTTGGGTCTGGTTATGCTAAGCGTGGGTCTGTAAGCGTACGTTCATTATATTATATTCTAATTCAACATTAAAACATAGGGAGTGCATGAGAGGATATTATTTTTTATTTGATATCAATAATTTTTTAATTAAGAAGCATAATATCTTAAAATTTTTGAAGATAAATTGGATATATTTTGGATTTAATATTTAAAATCGGATTTTTTTAAGCCGAACAAAATCAGAGGCATCCCATGCTTCATGTATTGGTTGGTTATTTTCGGGAAATTTTAAAGCATATGTTAGGGAAAAAAAAGCCAAGGGTTTTTTAGTAATTACAAGAGGAGAAATTATATATTAAAAAAATACAACTTGTAAAAGCTTTCTAAACGGATCATATCCTTTGAAAAATTAAGGTTCTTTTAATCGGCTAATATTGGGTGTGGTGGCTCCACAGTGTGTCAGTATCTAATTTTATAAATAAGAAAAGTTTATATTTGAAAAATTTTACCTTATATATGGATTAATTGGACTCAAGTTTTAAATCAGTTATGATCTAATAGATTTCTGGATGTCAAATAATTCGAAGTACAGTTTTTAAAATCGGACTGAATTAGAAACCGGTATAAGTATGAGTTTATGGGTCCGATCAGGGTTCAATGGGTTGAACCGAATATTTAATAAATAATATTAATAATAATTTCACATAATATCATAATTTGAATATAATTTATAACAAAAATTATTAATATAATTATTATATTAAATAAAAAGTTTAATATAAAATATAAATATAAATCTAATAAAATAAAATGGGTATATTATAATAGGTTCTATTTTTTTTAATTTTAAGTCGGTCAGTTTTCCTATCGGTTCAATTGGATACACTAGTCGGACCGAGAACTGACCGGTTCAATTGGAGTTGGTCTCATTGAAAGTACAATTGGGTATTTCATAGGAACCGGATTGGATGAGTGACTAGTTCTCTATTGAACCAATCGAACCGGCCGGGCTAGTCCGATTTTTAAAACTACGGTTTGAAGGAAAAAAAGAAGTAAAAGGTTGGTAATTAATTATCTGAAGTGTCCCCAGTCCCTTATTATGATTAAAAAAATATCATTAAATAATATAATCACTAGAAAAAGAGAGGGAAAATCTCAAGCAAATGGACTGCCCGCAAACAATCCCGTTTCTCATGTCGTCACGCCATCAAAAGGTGGCTCCATTAGAACAGTTGTAGGCGCTCCTAAATTAGGGGTGAACTAAAAAAAACTTGAAATAAAATGGTACTTGAACTCGTACGGCTTAAAAGTACGAATCAAATTTCCTCAACAATAAACTAAACTATTTAGATTAAGTTTAATACTAGAAAAATGTTATCTTATTAAATTACATTTTTCGGCTCCATTAAACGATTTTTGTACCAAATTGTGATCCTTGTGCCCCCAAGTATCCTTTCGGGAAATCCTTGACACATTTCTTGAGCCCGATCGCCATTTCTAGGCAAGTTTTTTGTGTTTTTTTATGTTGCGTTTAATTTAATATCATGATATCTTGAATTTTGATTAATTTAAACACGAATTATATATCAGTAAAATATAATATGTGATAAAATCTTTCAATTATAATTTTTGTTATTTATAAATTTGAATGAGAAATCTTATATAAGTAGAGAATATATATATATATATATATACACAGTCACTAACTCAAATTGAATGGGGCACCTTCAAAGCGTTCGGAGAAAAAGAATTGCCCACTCGGGCAAATGTGGGGAGTATGAATCCTTGGTCTTGATCGAGGCAAAGAATCTCCGAGAACTTGAATGTGTAATAATAAACGAATAATGCTAATAATTGAGACACATGCCAACTGCACCCCTATAGACACGAATCATTACCTCTTTTTTGATCATGTAAGTGATTGTATCATCATATGCCTAATATTTAATCATCATATGCCTAATATTTATTTCTCTCCTAGCTAACGGCGTAGGTTTAGGACAATAGAGAGTCCGATGATACCGACAAAATGATGGGCACAAGCACCCAAGCACAAATCCGATCCGATCGATGATTAGATCTGCCTATTATCAATATTCGACATGTCTCATTCGAAAAAATGGGTTTGGTGCACTCCACACTTTTAAAAAGGAGCATCCTTCCTAACCATCCGGTGTAATTACGTGGGGAGTGCTTTTCCGAGAAAGGTACGGGAAATTGTATACAAATTCAGCTTGATGATTTAAGCTTTTGATTTGATGTCGGATGCATCCCTTCCCGACAACATAAAACAAACAAACGGGACATGTTTCAACGATGTCCCAACATTAATAATTTCAATGTGGAACACGAAGAATTGATGGCGGAAAAGAATGTATCGTGTAAATGTGATTAAAATGGTACAAATAACATAAAGAAAATCTAATGCAGTGAAAATGGGATGTATTATTAACATGTGTACCGATTTCAAAGTCAACTTTTTTTTCTTTTTTTTTTTCAGTTTCAGATCTGTCGGTTCATCGCCTGAACATGCAACTTTAACACCTTTAGTACACCAGCACGGTGGATTTACATGGTTACACGTGTCAGCTTTAAGAGAAGCCATGTGTCCGATGCTGACTGATAATCTATATAAGAGAGTCAGAAACTTACGTGTCACATGCACAGTTATCCTCAAATTTTCCTCCTTTTACGTACATACGTATGTAAATATGTATGAACAAACAAGCCAGATCCAAGGACAACTGAGACTGTACCACGTGAGGTGCACGTGGGGCTAAAGGGACACTGTGGGCACCTTTGTTTGTTTGTTTCTTTTTTTCTTTTTTCTTTTTTTTCTTCTTATCAATAAAAAAAAAGGAAAACAGTGGTAGGGGACCACACTTTGGAGGAGACGAGTGTAAAAAATGACTTAAAAGAGACGGCATTTTTGTCCGCTGAAAAGGCTCAAGTAACTAGCTGAATGTCATAAATTAAATTCCCCAGGGTTGCGGAGCCAGATCCCGCCTTGTAGCAGGTACCTCTGGGACGACCGGTATTACAGATATGTGCAGTAATCTTTCCCTTAACCAATCGATGCTTGATCTGGAGATGGCATTGTAGTAAGATTACAGAGATCGACATAAGAGCACAGAATCCATCTTGACGTTTACCTGATGGGTACCTTCGATGAGCGGTCTCGATCAGGGGGTCTAGCTTCCACTGTACAGAGCGGGTACTTCGACAGATCGATGTATACCAATGTCGAGACAATTGCTTGAAGTGGTACCATTATGAGGAGAGGGGGCGTCCACTCCCTCCAGACCCCCTTCGAGTTGGAAGCTTGTCCTTTTGGCTCAGCTCTGTCAGTTTCTTCCCGATTCGACTTTGTGTTTTTGGCACCAGCCAAATGCTAGTGGTGATAAACTATGAACGATCAGCATTTTACTTCCAGATGATTCAAGTGATGATCATGATGACACATAATTGGATTCATCTGCGCAACCTCTTAAAGTTGTACGTTTAAAGCAAGTAAATTCCCATGGTTCTGAGTCGTTTGGGGTCCTTAATTCCTCCTATTTATCCGTGTTATGTCATCCGATTCGATTCTAAATTCGACTTGGCTGGATCGTGGTTAAACGGTAGCTCTTGGCACTTGCAGCTAAAATATATGATAAGAAACTGCAATTCAATCATGAGTGAAACCCCGATCCTTTTCGCAGATCTATCTTTCGGGGTGCAAATCTTGTTCGGTTGCTTAACTTGACACATGCCGTTGTCTGTCCGGAGTACCATATGGGAAGATCTACTCGAGAGATTCTTCACACCGAGAAATAATGCAGAGGTTGTGGAAACTGAAAGGAGATGGGACCGTGCGGATCTGTTCGGATGTATTCGGTCCAAAAGCTGAGAGATCATTGAGCTCATGGATGATCAGGGTGTGTGTGTCCTACATGTTCCCAAGAAGTGACCTGACGAACTAGGTCGACGAAAGCTAAAAGCAAATGTTCTAGCCCTACTTGATGCCTAAGATTTAGAGGTTTTGCCCGGACTAGATGTAGATCATGAATACCGGCCATGAATACATGGAGATTGTGTTAGATCATACGGGCATTTCTGCGATGTGACGAAATCGCATGCTTGCCGGCTAAAAATGAAGTTTGCGCTAACACGAGGAATGTGATCTCTCAGCAATATCAATGCTGTCCTACATACAGTTCACTCTCCTATTCTGGCATGCCTATGCTTAGGAGCAATGCTACTCTGCCGGAAGTCTGCAAACTTTGTGGGCACTCTCATGTCTGATGATCCGAAGGATCCGTGTTCAGCAGCAGATGATTTTCCACTGTTGTGAAGTTCAATTTGGATGTAATCCCCGCAGTTTCTGCCTTTTATGTATTAAGATTCATCCTCAGAATGATCAATCATTTTCCGTGGAACTTGAAACAGTAAGAGCATCTCAAAACCCCGAATTGAGTCGACTTTTAAATGATCTTTATTTAGGGGTCTCCGTCCAACATCACTCATATATCTCGGTTTTTATGCTATGTACTGCAAGCAAGACACCGATTCCATTGTGCTGGTGGTGGTGGTGGATTGAATGTGAAGAAAGAAAGCTTCACATCCATACACAGAAACAGAGTATTTAGCCGTATATGTTGGTAGTGGGCCTAAATAAGTCGACAGAACGCAGGTTGCTCTATTGGGCTCTAACGTTGCCTCCCCACATCGCTTCAGCTGGTAGCAGCATTTTTCCCGTCCAAAGAATCGAGACACTTTGTCGTAGCCGTTTGTCCTACAGTTACTGACTTACTACAGATGCTATGCGATCTGCTTGTAACATATGAAACAGAAGTCCTAGATTTCCGATTAATCTGACATAACTTGCACCAAACATCATCAGTCTTTATCCTAAGACGAAGTTTAAAGCCTAAATGGCCCAGCGACTCTCTACTTAGTTCTTGGAACATCCCGGGCTCCTGAATCCTTGAGAGTGCCTTCTCTAGCTGGCTCCACTTCTGCTCCAGGGTCCCAAAGTACCCGACTGACATCCTCACCAGCCCGGGAGAGATCCCTGCCAGGGCCTGCCCCTCCGCATTCAGCTCACTGCTCATGCTGCTCCCCGAGCAGGACATCAATGTCTCGTAGTAGCTCAGGCTGACCGCCATGAACCCGAAGTGGGAGTAGTCCTGCAGCACGTTCATCAGCCGGTTTCTCCTCGGTCTCCATGTCGACGCACATGATCCCGCAGAAACCCGTAGTCCTTGTTCGCCATGGACTTGAGGAGGCCGCGCTTGGGGTGATCCTCGAGAGCCAGGTAGACGACCTTGAGGCCCATCCTCTCAAGCCGCGTCGCAAAAGTCAGGGCCCAGTAGCAGTCATCCTGAGACCCAGGCGGGGGATTCGCTCCGAGAAATCGAAGGCCTCCTTCGCTTTCATGGTCAGGCCCTGGTGGAGGTCCATCATCGAGTTCACCAGGCTAACCGGACCACGCAAAGCACCAGCCAGTGTTCATGTTTTTTTCAATAGAAATCGGGACATGCAAGTGCCTATCAAATCCTCTGTCGAGTTTAAACCAAACGTTATGTTAGTGGCATCGATGATCCTCTCGAACTATCAAAAGCCATACTAAGTACGTGAACACCAACATGCATATATAAATAAATACATAAACTTATTCCAGTAAGAGCCCCATATTAGATTCCTATAAGGTCAGTTATTTTATTGTGTATATACATTTACACGCATGAGGAAAAGCCATGGACAAGGACAGAAGGATGGCGAATTAAGGGATATACACTCTCAGAAAGAATCCAGAAGGGCACATCTCCCTTTAGTTAGAACACACACACACACATATATAGCATGTGCTGGCTTTATGGTCCACATTTTTGGTACATGGAATCTCAAGTGCAAGATTGATCTGCTTTTAATCTATTGAACCTAAATCGCATGACCATCTCTTATACTGTCATTAATGTCAAATCTAACTAAAATCTAACACGATATGGTGCTATCAAACATATATATATATAAAAAAAGGTTCCTACACCGGTTATGGGTTCTAATTCGATGTTGATATATACCGGCAGCCATCTCCAACTACACCTAACCCAACTAAAATCTTAAGTGCATGGTTTCTAGGTACAGATGAAAAGGAGACGAAATAACACCTCATGCAAAACTGTCGCATTTATAATGTCAGCCCATGTCTTGCTGCTGTTTTACATTCCGTCACACCAAACACGGATGAAGTTTGCTGTGACCGCCTAAAGGGAATGCCTAGAGATTGCTCTTTTATGGTGCTGTGCATTTATTGTATCATCCAAGCAGTGTCACCGTCATCAATGGAATCACTTTTGCAAGTGCAACTACACATGATAAATGGTACCTGCGGGTAGGTCGGCCCCACCACTGATGCACTTGGAGATGCTGTGCACGAGCGTAACTTCAGCTTAGCTGGACGTCATCAAGTGATAGATCTCTTAGGACTTCCAGCTGAAATATCTGATAAGAAACTGAGGTCTGATTATGGTTAGAAGCTCCGATCCTTTTCACAGATGGATCTTTCAGGGTTGCAAGTCATGTTCAGTTGCTTAACATGGCACATGCCGGTGTCTGTCCGGAGTACCGTATGGGAAGATCTACTCGAGAGATTGTGTTCATTCTTCACACCCTAGAAGTAATGCAGAGGCCGGGGAAACCAAAAGGAGATGGGTCCGGGTCCGTAACCAGATCTGTTCAGATGTATTCAGTCCAAAAGCTGAGAGATCACTGAGCTGATGGATGATCAGGTTGTGCGTGTCCTACAAGTTCCCAAGAAGTGACCACACAAAGTAGAACGACGAAAGCACAAATGTTCTAGCCCTATTTAATATGTACAAGTCAGAGGTTTTGCCCGGGGCTAGATGTAGATTGTGGATACTGGCCAGTGGCCCCGAATCCATCGAGATGTCTAAATTCTAAGTGAATATCTATGTGATTTCTCAGTAATATCCATGCTGTCCTATATATATTTCACTGTCCTACCCTACTCTGGCCGCAGATGCTTAGAAGTGATGCCATTGAACTTTAGCGACGTAGAGATAGTGGCATGGGACGTTTTCTGGGCACTCTCGTGTCGGATGATCCAAAGGATACATGTTCGGCGGCAGATCATTTTCCACTTCCGATGTAGTCTCTGCAGTTTATGCTTCGCATATATTAAGATTCATCCTGAGAATGATGAATCATTTCCCAAGGAACTTGAAACAGAAAATGCATCCCGGAGCTCCGAATCCACTCGAGTTTCAAATAATCTTCATTTAGGGGTCCCCGTCCAACGTCGTTCATTTATCGCGGTCTTTATGCTACGTACTGCAAGCAAGACACCAATTCCATTGCTGCTGAATTAAGCATGAACAGAGAGCGCTTCGCTTCTACACACAGAAACAGAGCATTTAGCCGTAAAGGTTTGTAACGGGTCCAACAGGCCGACATAGAACGCAGGTTGGTGTATTGGGCTCAAATGTTCTGCCTCTTGAGCTCGTAGAACCCGTTTGTCAAACCGTTACCGACTCATAACAGATACCACGTGATATACCCATAACGTATACAATAGAAGTCCTAGATATCCCGATTAATCGACCGACATAACTTGCTCTGAGTACCGTCAGTCTTCATAGGAATATGACATTATTACACTATACCCTCCACTGCACGCTCTAATAAAGCCTAGATGGCCCGGCAACCAACCCCGTACTTAGTTCTTGAACATCCCCGGCTCCTGCATCCTAGAGAGGGCCTTCTCTAGCTGGCTCCACCTCTGCTCTAGGGTCCCAATGTACCCGACCGACAACCTCACCAGCCCGGGAGAGATCCCAGCCAGAGCCTGCTCCTCTGCAGTCAGCTCGCTGCTTGTGCTGCTCCCCGAGCAAGACAACAGGGTCTCGTAGTAGCCCAGGCTCACTGCCATGAACCCAAACTGCGAGTAGTTCTGTAAAAGATTCATCAGCCGGTTGGCCCTCTCCTCGGTCCCCATGTCGATGCACATGATCCCGCCGAACCCGTAGTCCTTGTTCGCCATGGACTTGAGGAGGCTGTGGTCGGGGTGATCCTCAAGGCCCGGGTAGACAACCTTGAGGCCCATCTTCTTCAGCCGGGTCGCGAAGGTCAGAGCCCTGTTGCAGTGCTCCTTCATCCTGAGACCCAGGTGCGGGATCCGCTCCGAGAGCTCGAATGCCACCTTCGCATTCATGGTGGGGCCAAGGAGCATCAGGGTCCCCTGGTGGAGGTCCATCATCGAGTTCACCAGACTCGCCGGGCCACACACTGCACCTGCCGATATTCATGTTTTTTACGGGAAAAAAAAATAGGGACATGAGCATGTGCCAGACGTCAAAAACAAAGGCACGTGAAAAATCTTTTTTTTCAAGTTTATATCGGAAGTTAAAGTTTGACATAAACCATAAAATGACAAGGAATGATTTGGATGTATCGGCATCGATCAACTTCTCAAACTATGCAGAAAAACATACACGACTTGGTGTACGTATGTACATATGCATAAATTCATTCCAGTTAGGGCCCCTCAGATTAGATTCCTACACATACACAAGGAAAGAGTGATAGAACAAGACAACCGGCCGACGAAGGAATATACTCTCACACAGGGAATCCAAGAGAGCCAAAAAGAACAGCCAAAACATACAGGTCTGATCCACGTGGTGTGTATATATATATAAAGTAGTCTGATCAACATGGTTAGCACATGGAATCAAAGTGCAAGATCGCACTTTTTAATCTATTGCACCTAAATCACATGACCATCTCTCGATCATTCCTGTTGATATCTTTGGTGATGTCAAATCTACTGATATGGCGGATGACATTATCGAAAATAGAAGAGGGGTTAATACCGGTCATGGGTCTCCGACAGTGTTGATAATGGATATGCATGGGCAACCATCTCCAACTACACAGCTGACCTAACTAAATCATAAGTGCATGTTTTGTTGTTACGGATGGAAAGGGGACGGCATAAGATCCAAGCAAAACGGTTGCACTTTCAACGTTAACTCATGCCTGGTTGTTACTTTACATTCTGTCCTACCAAATATTAATGATGTCTGCTATCGCTGGCCAAAAGGGCATACCTCGAGATTGCTTTTGCAAGTTTTGTAGTGCATATGATAAATGGTACCTGCGATTATGTCGGCCCCCCCGCTGATGAACTTGGAGATGCTGTGGACGACCACATCTGCGCCGAGGCGGGCCGGGGACAGGACCATTGGGGCGAAGGTGTTGTCCACAACAGCGGCCACCCCCTTGCCGTGGGCTATCCTCGACAGCTCTGGCACGTCAGCCACGCTCAGGGTCGGGTTCGACATGGATTCGAAGTAGAGGACCTTGGTCCTCCCCTCGACAATCGCCTCCCTCACCGCGCCGTGGTCCCTTATGTTCACGAACGTCGTCGTTATGTTGCAGGCCCTCGGCAGGAAGTGCGTCAGCAGCGCGTGGGTCCCACCGTACAGTGTCCGAGACGCCACCACGTGGCCCCCGCTGCTGCAGATCTGCATCAGGACAGACGATATCGCAGACATACCTGTCGACAGCCCCAAATTTTAGATCACTCTTCTTCCCCCACCATGATTTTTTTTTTTTTTACGATGTTTCAGCATGAAATCGACTTTTCGGTCGTTAACGAGGATTGAATGGAAGAAGAGATATACCGCTAGCGGTGCAGTAGGCGGCCTCGGTGCCCTCGAGTGCGGCCATCTGGCGGCCGAGGCTGAGGACGGTGGGGTTGAAGTGGCGGCTGTAGATGAAGAAGTCGCGGTCGGGCCCGAGCTCCCCAGCAAACATCCGACGCATCGTCTCCGGCTCCATCACCGTGAAGGTGGCGGACGCCTCGATCGACATGTTGACCCCGCCATGCTCCCCAAACTCGTGCCTTGCGGCCGCCAGCACCGCGGCCGGGTCGTCCCAGCAGGCGGCCCCCAGCCCCAACAGCGTCGACTTCTTCGTCACCACCGCGTCGTCTCCGCCATCAACGTCTTCGGACCCCTGCCGCTTCCTGCTGCTGCCCGAGTACGCAAAGCTGTGGCTCGTCGTCCCCGCCATATTGGATCACGCCGACAACAGAAAGGTTTTCTCTAATTCTCCAGGTCCGGAGGATGGATGGATGAATTTGGCGTGGAGACAGGCCTGAGAGCTATAAATGGAGGAAAGAGCGGTAAACATGGAGCGGAGAGACACAGTAAATTGCATTTACGGTTTGCTCAATTACTGGATCGAGAAAACAACGTACTAAATGTCGACAAAATTGCTAAGAAATCTGTACATTACTATATCGAGCGAAGACGAGATCCTTAGTGCAGCAGATTATGGAGAAATTCAAATTGAGATCACGGGATGTTGTCAACTCGGCTAAAGCTAATCTCATCCTGTATTGACTTGGCCTTATTAAATCACACCTGGCTATGAGGGGGCTTTTGCTTACACGGTAAACATCAACCTTTATCGACTATCTCAATATGTAGAGAAAAACCGAAATTTTATTGCGCATGAACCCTAAATCCTAGACTGCTCACAACGTAATACCTTAAATTAACGGTTGAAATTGAATGGATTCAATCTATCGTGCTATATCCTTGTGTTACGATCTAATCTGGCCGTGTAGGCCCTGCAGAGATTGGATTTGATCATGTAATTACAGATAATGCATCACGTGATAATCTAGTATGGGTGGATAATGCTAGGAAAGCGATGGTGCCTCCTTCCTTTTCACCTTTTTAGGTGTGCGAGTGTGCCGTGCATCCTGAGCACGAAAAGAGACAAAATAGTCAAATTTCTTGGTCTCTTTATTCTAAGCCGGCACTCATTGCCACCATGTCAAATTCATATCCAGTAAAATAGGAGTAAAATGGCACGAAAAATCATACGAATAAGGATTGATTCAGAACCCCTCTTATCGGATATCAGCAGCAAACTGTGCCGAGCCATCTATCACGATCTTTTCTGGGTTTATTTTAGAGATAATTATCACAATAAATGGAAGGGTCAAACATCAGGTGAACGGAAGAATTTTCTTGCGAGCAATTTTCTAATTCGGCATGGGTTTCTAACACGCGTACGGGTACATCGAATGTGGACGCTTTCTTGGAGAAGATGAGGAGCTCCCGAGCAATGAATCTGGTCAGGCTTTCAATCTTGGGAATCTCCTGCTCTTAAATCAAATCGGTAGAGGTTGTCAAGTATATGTACTCGAGCATTTTTATTGCATCAGCGTTAATTAATTGTCTGTCTTCGGGGACACTGCTTTCTTTAGTGGGCGCATACGCATGTGTTCGAATCCATGACTATGGAACGATTCCATTCGGGGATTATACCATAGTTTTTTAAATTAGACTGAGCCTATTATTCACTTGGTTTGATTTACAGAATCAATCCAATTATATTATAAATGCGGTCAGCTCCGATTGAACAGATCGATTTTCGGTTGGACCAACGAACCTAATTAGACCGCTGAAAGAAATGTTGACTTAAAATTAAAACAACAAAAAACTTATTATAATGTACCTATTTTATTTTACTTCACTTATATTTATATTTTATGTTAAACTTGAGACTAACATCATGGTTATATGAAGTTTTTTTTTATGAATCAGCGTCAAGTTACGGTATTACGTTAATTTATCGGTAATATTATGCTACTAATATTATTCATTAAATATACCGTTTGACAAGTTGAATCTCCGGTCTAATCTACGAACCAGTACATTGACTCGTTTTCGATCCGGTTCAGTTTTAAAAATTATGATTTATATACTAAAGTGAATATACGGGGCCGACCATTTATGTTTCCATTTTTTTTTGTTTATTTTAGAGTTTCGGGATTACGAACATGACAAAAACATCCTTGTATAAATTATAAAATATATTTTTATAGTCATCCAAAATATAAGAAAAATCAAGATGTGATGTTTCAAAAAGATAAATCAAATTAGGAATTGGAAGGTAAAGCTTTTACCAATGTTCAATCCATAGCGCAGAGTTGGGATTTTGCACGGAAGACCCGAAGATTAGGTTTAACGGATCACCTTTCTTTCATTTTTCCAAGCCGTGGAATTGTCCCGACACTTCAAAATTAGTTTGGGATTGGGAGGGCGTGACGTGTCCAACGTCCATCCAACCTCCCCCATCAGAGGATGATCCCACGTCAGCGGCCTCGCCACGTCCTCTCCGAGATTCCTCCTCGTTCTTCGTCCACACTTTTCCTGGGAAAGACTCGTCGAATTCCATGCCATTGATTATTAAGGCATTGAACGTTGCAGAGCGGGCCAACCCCTTTCGCAACCAATCGATTAATCCCGCTCCCGTTCTTGCTCTTCATCATTTTATGCGGACACGGACTACGGGTAGGCTCATTTTGACAAATCGAAAATATCACGCACGTGCGCGAATCGAATTTGAAAGAAGAAAAAAAAGCATCTGCTACAAATTAGAAGCTCGCGCGGTATCCATATACCTACCTGTCGATCTTTCTAGACGGTCGGTCATCCAGAATGTGCTGTGAACTGTTGATTGCTCGTGAAGAGAAAAGCCATGTTTCATCTTCTTTAAAGTACTGGAACATCTTTGATTCGGGAAACTACTTGGTTAGTGAAAGCTAGAGGAATTATTTACTTCATTCATCGAACTTCTGCGCAGACTATGCGATCCAAGCTAGTGGGGGTTCCATTCCAAGACTATGTTCCTTAGTCAGTCTGCACGAGTGTTGCATTCTCCGTAAGTTGTGGACTATATTAGCTCGGAAGTCGGGTCCTGATAGATCCTCAAGATCGGGAACTGAAGGGCGAAGCCCAGGCATTTTGGCCTGTGCGTGCAGAAGTGGCTGAGAATACAGTTGAGCTGTATCTGTTTTTTCCTATTTTTGGTTTCTGTTGGTGAATGATATTTTGCACGAAGCAATAAGATTCCCCTTTCTTGAACATGTTTTGGTGATGATTAACAACTATATTCGATCGTGAGACAGCATGATTCATATTAATCAATTAGAGCGTTGTTGCTTTTCCCTTTATAATGGAAATTGGAAACATGTATAGTCTTGTGATTTTCACAGATAAATTTCAGGAAGGCAAAAACTTCATGCAAATGGGAGGCCTTATTTTAGCCAAGGCAAGAACAGAAGCAGGGAGGATCCACAACCCCTCTCCACAGATCAACCCGGATGCAACCGCTGGGACCATCAGCTCTGCTTTCTTGGAGTTGATCTTGTTCCACACAAATACAATCAAGCTCCCCATGCACATGTCTATGGTGAAGTAGGCCCCCACGAGGAATGGCGGGGCCATGGCCATTGGAAGGGGCATATACTTCCCGAACCTCTCTGGTGAGAGATCCCTCACGAGGTTCACTAGGACTGCAAACCCGAAGAACCCATAGCAGAGCTGGAGGCAGTGGCTTGGCAGCGCGGAGAAGCCTTCGACTCCTAGAATGGCCATGTTTCGGTAGATCAACGCATAGGGTGCCTTGAAATCCCCGTTGGGGTTCCCTACATCGAATGCCTTGTAGAAGAGGAAGAAGCTGAGGGGCGTTGTCAGGCACCCGATAGCAGTCCCTATGACCTGGCTGAGGAACATGGCTCGTGGAGATGTGAAGGTGCAGTGGGCTGTCTTGAAGTCCTGCATAAGGATGCAAGCCACGGAGACCACCGACTTTATGACCCCACAGCCAGCAAGGCCAGCCACAAGCCCATTTTCCTTCCCAGACAGTGCTGCCAAAATGAAGAGGGCTACCTTCCCATAGTTGTAGGCCATGTTCATGTCGGTGAGACCAGCTCCATAGGCATTGCAAAAAGCGAGTGATGGAGCGAGGACATAGGCAACAACAACATAGTACCATTTGAGCTGGGGGAACATTGTCGGGATCACAATGATGGAGACGACAGAGAAGACTGTGTATCCGACAATTCCTATCCATATCGGGATGTTTTCTCCTATGAACACCTCGTTTTGTCTTTTATCATCAACTCGCTTGCTCTTTTCTCCCTCCGTTGTGTCATTGCTGAGGTTCTGCATTTTTACTCTCTTCTGGATGTTCACTGCGGTGATTATTAATATCTTTAGGAAATTGTAGAGCCCGTCCCCAAGGATGAGAGCCACAGATATAAATGCCTGCAAAGAACATTTGAAAACTGAAATCACATAAGGTGGAGTGTGTGATCTGGAATTAAAGATGAGTTTCTCAAAATTGACATTACGAAGTTATTTGAGTATTGCAAATTATAGGCTCGATAATAAGTAGATTTAGCTGGCTCCACAGATTAGACCTTATAGCCATACAAGCTCCTCATGCTACTCTCTTCCAAGTTGTCAGGAAACCAATCTCCCCTCAGGTGGTTGATGAGGGGCCACATTATTCCATAGGAGATCACGGCACCTAAGAGCAGTGATAAGTTCACCATGTGGGAACAGATCATTCCTGCTCCCACGTATGTCATGCTGAAGTCAAAGTAGAATCTGTACAAAAATTGAAAAGAACAGGTCGGTGGGACAAAATCCAATCATCATAACTAATTGTAATCGAAATGCATCATTAGTATTTTTTTTTATTTGACACATAGTTCTGCATTAATTGTAGTGGTTGATGGCCAAGTGCAAGAATCGAAGTACTTGGCAATATGTACACCTGACTTGCGGCTAAATCCATGGATGCAGCAGCAAGTGGACTTGATGCATAACTATGTCTTATGAACCTATGAGACATGCATGGTTTTCTATTTTTCATGTGATCCGCATGGAAGTAATTTGATGGGTATGCTATGGATACTGCAGTTTGAGTGGACAAAACGTGAGTTTCTTTTGCAGAATCATAATGGAGTGATAAAAGAACACACGTTTGTTTCCAAGCTTGCAACCCAAATGTAGGGAACTGCGCAAATCCACAGCCTTCTTTCCCACTGTAGAACCACTGGAAGAATCCCCATAGGAAACTCAAAGAGAAGAGCTTCATGAATCCTCGGACCTGCTTCCTGAGGTAACACCAGATTTATGCATCTTACATTGTTTGAGCTGCAAGTTCATTAATCACACTGAAGAGAGGTATGTTAATCGAGTTTGCTTGTGATCTTGGATGATAATTAGTACCTGGCCATCTTGTCTCCCTGTGAGTGGAAGCCATTTATAAGCACCGCAGTGGCCAATCCACTCGGGTAAGTTAGTTTTAGGTCAACTATCATTATCTGCAAGAATTGAGGGGAGCCAATGAATGGAGCCTTTTAATCAAGATAGAATGAGATGATTAATTTATGGTTTACCTTTCTGAGGGGAATTAGTACGAAGAGACCCACAAAGCAGACAACAAAGAGGAATCCAGTCATCCAACCAAATCCTGGCTCCTTAATTGCCTCGGGTGAGTTCCCTTCTATGCCCACCCCTGCTAGCTCATACGTCTTCCTGTTTAGCCCCAGCAGATATGATGCAAACCCACCTGGCTCAAGAAAAAGGGAAACATTGTTTTTTCAGGTAAAAAACGAGACATTTGATCCCGGAAGTTTTCTGAAAGAAGATGCATCTGGCGAATCCGTCTGGGGAACCTTTCCAGTTTTATGCTATTATGAATTGAATCAATTTAATGTTACATTGCCTGGTTCCTAGAGGAGTTCTTTTGCAAAGCTTCCACCATGTTTCCACTTTGGAAGACTTCCATCCTAAGACCAGAAACCTACTGCAGCTCAACATCCTTAGTTCCATTTATCTCTAGACGCAACTGAACCTGGTAATATTACACCGCAAATAGCAACAAAGCATGACAATTATTCTTCCAGGTTTAATATGAAAGTCATTTTGTCAGATAATTAAAGGAACGAAATTGCTCACGATAGATAAAACAAGGCAATTTTCTTGAATTTCAACATTGTTTTGAAATCGATTTCTTGTACAAACCTCCGACAGAAATGCTGTAACATGCCACGGCGCATGTCTGAATCATAGTGTTCTCTTGTCGGGTGAATGGTTTTGCTATGAACCCGCTCTTTTGGAGTACCTTCGTCCACGTCCTAATGAATACAAATGCAAGAAGTGCAGCCGAGACGTTGAGGTTCGGGACAAGCCCGATTGTGAGGTTCAGCTTCATCGCAATTATACTATAAATGGTTCCAATCATGATGCTCACTGCAACTCCCCGGATTGTAAGCTGCTTTGTCCAAGGCTGCATTCTCGCAAGTCCCATCAAGTCCTCCTTGGGGGGTGATTCTTCTTCGTTGATCTCTCTCTTTTCCTTTGAGTCTTCCATGCTCGATAGTATGAGTTAGGGAAGGGGAAAGCAAAAGAAAGAGGGAAGAAGGGATGGATAGACAGCTTAGGTTTGCAAGGGATGTTGTGGTTCATATTTATGCTCACTCGAGCGTTTTCCCATGAGAAAATGTTGGAAAACACAGTCAAATTCTCATGTGCAGCTTGATTTTCCCATCTTACTCCCAAGTGATGCGGGCCTTGATTTTAGGTCCTACAAGTTTATTGTACCGTTAGTAAACGAAGAAAACCAGCACGGAAAGTTAACTAAACGGACAAACTCGAATGGGACCAGCTCATGTGGATGCAATTCCTGTCCTCATCCCTGTGGCCCATCACCTAAAAATGCTAACTTATGTTACTTTTATGATCATCAAACTTACATATATACCCAATATCTTTAATAAACTATTTGCAATTAATTCATCATGATTGTGGGCTATAGAGTCGGTTTTCATATCATATGTAATTAACTCCATGGATCCATCACCAAAAAAAAAAAAATGTTTGCTTTGGTCACTCTTAGAGTTATAGGAGCTTTTATATATAAATATGTACCTAAAATATTCTCATTGAATAATTGATGTGAGATCGGAGTGATTATAATTCCCAACTTTGATAGAGATATTCAATTACAAAGCTGACCCTAGTTTTAGAATACTAGAAAAACCGAGCTGCTAGCCTCGGGTTTATTGGCCACTTCGCCCTACTATGCACTGACTTCGGCTCTCACCTTTCTGCACCTAACTGATCTAGATAATTTTAGACCGACTTACTCATTATGGGACTAAAAGATTGCCTTCGTGTGATTGAAAAGAAAAGGAGGAAAAAGGTAGTTACATAGTTGAAATTATAGTTTTTAAAATCGGACCGTATCGAAAATTAGTGTAGGTCTGGGTTCATGTGTTGGATCGAAAGTTTAATTGGTTGAATTACATATTTAATAAATAATATTACCAATAAATTTACATAATATTATAATTTGAATATAATTTATAAAAAAATTATTAATATAACTATTATATCAGACAAAATTTAACATAAAATATAAATATAATTCTAATAAAATAAAATAAGTATATTGTAATATGTTTTTGTTTTTTTAATTTTAAATCAACCGGTTTTTTCACTGGTTCAATTGGGTTCACTGATCTAATTGGGAACTAGCCGATTCAACCAGAGTTGACCTTATTTAAAATGCAATTAGGTTTTTTCAGCAATCGGATTGGTGAGTGGCCAGTTCCCGGTTGAACTGGCTGGCTTGGTTCGATTTTTAAAACTATGGTTGAAATGGTATGTAATTCTTGGAATCGAATACTACGATGTGGCCAACCAAGATCATGACTTTTGCCCAACTGTGAGAAGTATCGACGTGATGCTTCTTGCTTTTAGGTCTTTTGGCAGATCGAGTTTCTTTATGCTTCCTTTTTATCACATGACAAGTACCGTGACTGATGACTGTTGTTAATGCTCACCATGCCATCACGCAATCACCCTAATGGTGCAACATAGAGTTTTAAAATCCTGCACCAATTCAGTTGACGGCCCATTTATATGCAGTTTATCATGGAAAGGAAGAGTGCTGTCCTCATCTGCAGCAAGGTTCAATCACATTATCATGCGATAAAAGACTTACCCTGTGTCAACTTGCCTAGTTATGCCTTGCCATATCACGGGCTTATGAGTCGCATTCACATGATTGGGACAAGCATTTGTCTGATGCGTAGATTCCAAGCCATGGAAATGAATTATGGCCAACTGGTATGACTTTTTGTTTTGTGCGCTCCTGGCGACCCTTATCCTTGATTTTGAGTCCCTTTATTTCCCATCCACTGAGAGCTTCCCAGAATGGCTCAGTTAAAGGAGGAATTCACACGCAGATGAGACCATTGGAGCATCGTCAATCCTAGACATCGTATGATGGTCGTTCCTTGTGTCGAGAAAGAAAACAGTGGCGGCTTTTTTTTGTCTTTGGCAATCAGCCATGTGGCACACGTTTAAGATTCTTTTCACATTCAAATGCCTGGGGGTCATTTTTCAAACAAGCCTTCTTTGTTTTGTAGTGAATGACAGGCTATGATCGATCCTTCTCTCTGTGCCCCACACTAAAAACCGTGAGGAGAAGGTCATGCCTTCGAAGATTTTTCTTACAGGGCAGTCCCATGGATGTTCCTGCACCCTGCAAGTGAGAGTGGCCATGACTGCTTCTTAAATTTAAGTTTTTGTGGACTACCATCAACAGTTTCAAGAAATGTCTAAATACTGTTGCCAAGATTTCGATCCAACTCCTCTTAATTGACAACTGAATGGATTCTTCCATCTCGATATCACTGAAGAAAAAAAAACCCATTATTCCGATAAATGCACTTCATACAAGACTTTTAGCTTTTGTAAACTTCTGCATCGATGGGCTGGCTAATCCTTCCTTCTCTGCAAAATTGATTATTGGAATACAAGGCATTTGAAGGAGTCCCACCATCTTTGCTTTCCCCTTTTCGAATCTTTTCAAGCCAAGCCATCATTTTGGAATTTTTTTTTTGGGTAGGTGGACTCATATATTATTCAATAGGAGTGAGACCTTCAATCTGTACTTTTTGGAGGGGGATGAGAGCTCCCATGCTGCCTTTGAATGAATTTATTGCTTACTGATAAAATAAAATAAATGATGATATCTCACCTACTGTATCAGTGGAATTTTCTTACTAGTTTTTTAATATTAACCGGCCAACGATGGGCACACGATCTGCTGGGACTATCATTGGAACTTTATCGTACTGCATCGAAACGAAACCCTTCTTCTCGGTATTTCTTCTTTTCCTCGTCCTCTTCATGGGTCCAAGGGATTCTCGACGGATTGGTAAATGCCATACGTTTGGGCAACTTGATCCACCAAGCACACATTCAATTGTTCAATAACGACAACCATGAATGAATGGCCGAGCCAAAAGCCAGCATGGTAGACATCACAGTCCCCGGACATATGAGATCGTTTTGGCACAATAATTATTCCAGAGGTGCTCCACTACCACAAAGCGACGTTTTACGGCCACAAAATGGACAGCTGTGGTATCTCCCGGCCTGAAAACGAGTTTGTGATATAAAAGTTCGAGCCCCTTTCATAGAAATTTGTGAGCGAAGGTCAAATCATCTGTGGGAGCTGAAGTTTCACATTTGGCAATATCCGGCACACTAAATTCTATAGATTTGATTAATTAGGCTCGAACTTGACCACTTGGGCAAGAGGTAAATCCCTCTTCGACGCTGATTTTATTATTCACAAAATTAAAATTTATAATTCAGATGAGTAATTTAGAATTTTAAAAAGTTTTTGATATTTAGAATATAATTGTTCGATATAATAGTTCTTAAATGAAAAACTTTGGAGTGATAATGGTATGATGTACGCTTAATTCAATGATCCAATTATTAAGTCACTTACTTTTTCTCCCGATGACATTGCCGAGCGGTTCGCATTTGACAAATTTTCCTGGGTTTTATCTATTCCATATATAGAAATTCAATAAATTTGGAATTATTTAGTTTTAAATTGGCTTTACTCAGTAAGCTGGTAAGAACTAACCTCTCAGTAATTTTATCAGGTGATCTTCGGGCTACGTCGGCATGATAGCCCAATAAAGAAAACTATTTTTAAAAAAAACTTTACTCCAATTATCTTGGGCTTAGCGTAGGTGGAAACGCTGAAAGCGCAAGAGGAAGCCTCAGGAAAATTTTCGCCTTCTGATGCTCTATTTGCTGGAGAAAGGTAAACTTAATTGGGGACAATCAACTATTAATCGTGTGTGCTATAGTGTTGGGCCGGCCTGGTACCATTTGCCACCCTTATTGCTCGGTATGCGATAAAAAAAAAACTCTTATTATCATGTACCCTCTCCATTCATATAAACCCAAGCCAAATCCCTTTTTTGCTTAATAAATAAATATATCGAATCATTTGAACCGGCTCATATGGCTAGCTGGTTGCGCCCACACACAATGTACAAGTGGAACTTCATTTTTTTCAAGGATAAAGCAAGGGAGGGAGGACAAGCGCACATGCCAGGCGGGACTTAGGCTAGAGAGATAGCTAATTGGGCCGGGCCTATCATGCCTTTGCCAGTTTGGGGCCGGATTCAATGGTGCCCCGGTATCGTAGAATTTCAGGCCCAGAAGGGCAACCTCGTTCTCCCAGAGGAAAGAGAGAGAGCCATCGACCCCGCCGCTGTCCTGCCCGACACGACACGGTTCCACACCGAAGCTTTCGAGATTCCTGCCCTCGCAAGAAAATGGAACAGCTTTGGTATCTATAAGGGAGAGATCAATCTGTCCGTCAAGCCTCGTGATTCAAGATCGGGTCGTGCGAAGATGAAGTTTTTTTTTTTTTTTTTCTGGTGCATCCGTAAGGTTTGATTATATGAACGGCATCTGAACTAACACCTTTTGATAACAAATCGGCTGGTCGAAAGACACAAGAGTTGGAAAAAGAGGAAGGCTTTTAGGAGGGGGGGAAAGCAGAGAGACACAGACCCCACCAAGGCACGTGCTTTCAACACTCGAGGGGTCCAGTCGTGGTATGGGGTCGAGTAGACAGACACACCACAAGCTGTCAGCAAAAATGCCTAATCTGTTCCTCATTATGTGTGGATGGTGTCGATGCTCGTACTTCCTTTCGATCGGCATGCCTTTCGCGATTGTGTATGACGATTGCCACGAATGTCGACTCTCGGATTCGTCTTGTTCGGTCAGTGAATTTCGTCAAGAGAGAGCCCTTCCCTTCGAGGGAAGGCCTTTCTTGCACCATCAAAATCATAGTCACTAGATGAGTTAGTAATTTTCAATTACAGGAAAATGAGCAAAGGGGAAATAACTGGAAGAAAAGTTCGGATGAGAATTAAATTAATTAAAAAAAATTTAATTTAGAAGATGAAGATTTTTTTTTTATATTGGTGATGTCCGATGACCAACTAATCTATCAGACAATATATTATATAATTTGAATCCGCTAATTAAATCCCATATATAAACTCTCGAGAAGATATTGATCATTATAACAAAATTTTCTCTCTTTTAATTAGTAAATTATTATTTTTATTAATAAAATTTTTTACATTAAAAATAAATATAGTAGATGATGTAATTATTAACCATTTCCATTTTTTTAGTATGATTTGGATGGGCACGACTGTTATTCATGTCATTTTAAATAGAAAATTCATATAATATATAGTTTCTTACCCATCTTATTAATTAGAAGATACTTTAACATATTATTATTGGGAACCGTAATGAGTGTGGGGCCATGGGCACCCTTAATCCCATCCACGTGTCAAGATCCCAATCACGCAGCCACCATCGACACGTCAGCACCCACACCTCGCTCCGCCTCTCTCTCTCTCTCTCTCTCTCTCCCCCGCCCTCAAGGAGCCAAACAGTCTCCTCTCTCTCTTTCCCTTTCTGCATCGCTTCTGATGGCGGTCAACGGATCCATTTCACTAACCCCAAAGTAACTCCGCCCCGACGCCGGGTCCTATAATAGTCGTTGCTGATTCGTACTTTCCTGCTGCTGCTCAGGGTTCCTGTTCAGTGGTGTCCGGCGAGCAGGTTAGGTCATGTCTAGGATGGGAGGCAGTCAGAAGACTTACACTGCGAATCGGAGCGATTACAAGCTCCTGGAGGAGGTGGGATATGGTGCCAGCGCCATCGTGTACAGAGCGATCTATATCCCTTTCAATGAAGTTGTTGCCGTCAAGTGCTTGGATCTCGATCGCTGCAGCAGCAATCTGGTTTGTGCTTTTCTAGTCTTCTGCTGTGTCTGAATATTTTTAGTGCTGCCTTATCTTGTGCTTCGTTAGTTTGTGAGATCTGGCTTGAGAATCTAAGATGGTGTATTTTATTAGATTCAGACCTTAATTTAGTTGCTGTAGTCCGTATGTTCATGCTCCTGTTATTTCGGGTTTCATTTCTTGTCATGGATTTATGCATCCGTTGATTGAGCCATGAGAATTGATTTTGTTGACGTGAAAATCAGATTCTTGTTAGATTGCCCATGGTGAAGCTCTCGACAGACTGTTTATTAAGTGACCATCAATAATTCGGTGCGAATTTTAGATTTTATGTCATATAGTGCGAGGTACTTTGGAGTGCGTAGGATGAAATCTGAAATAATGTCTCTGATAGATGCTTTTATTTGCTTTTTCAACATTTTCATTGTTCAATTTTGGAAAGATACAGATTGTGGCTTCAGGTTGAGTAAAACGTTGTTGTCCTGAATTTCCATTTCTTACTGCAATGTCTTTGAAATTGGATATTTAATGAGCACATGGGGGAATGGTAATCTATTCCTATCGGTAATTAATTTTACAAAATTCTGGTTCATGCAGTGATTATTTCTTGATACTCATCCAAATGTACTGCAGGATGATATTCGTAGGGAGGCTCAAACAATGTCTTTAATAGATCATCCGAACGTTATAAAGGCATACTGTTCCTTCGTGGTGGATCACAATTTATGGGTTGTCATGCCATTTATGGCAGAGGGTTCTTGTTTGCACCTCATGAAGATTGCTTATCCTGATGGTTTTGAGGAGCCTGCAATTTGCTCAATTCTCAAAGAAACTCTGAAGGCTCTTGAATATCTTCACCGGCAAGGACATATCCATCGAGATGTCAAGGTTAGTTGTATTATAATCTAAGAATTCTTCAAGATGTTGGATAAACTTCATTATGTATGTTACTTTCTGAATTGCACTGTTCGCCAGAAAATATTGTTCTCACATTTGAATTTTCAGGCTGGAAACATACTGCTTGATAGTAATGGAGTGATAAAGTTGGCTGATTTTGGTGTTTCAGCCTGTATGTTTGATACAGGAGATCGACAACGGTCCAGAAATACCTTTGTCGGTACACCATGCTGGTAGGTTATTTTTTTTCTTTTATTTGATCTAAATTTGTAAAGTTTCATGGACATTATTTCTCCCTTACAATTTGTTTTTTTAACTCCTATTTTTATTCTTTATTGTTTTGAAGGATGGCACCGGAGGTTTTACAGCCTGGAAGTGGATACAATTCCAAGTGAGTCCATTTTACTGTGAAAAGGAGATTGTTTCATAGTTAACATAAATATTGGCAAATTTTCACATTTTCAGCCAGATCATCTGTGTATAATGATCAATTTCTAGGTTGAGTGACAGTAGTTTAAATATTTTCTACTTGCAGTTCATATATTCAAACTTTTCTTCTTGCAGTTCATATTTTGTGCTTGCTGATTCTATAGGAGCTTTGCTTAATGTGCTTGGCCTGTTAGAGGTCATCTCATCACTGCAGCCATTGCATTTACCTTCCACCAAAAATTTCTCATTCATCATGTGCATAAAAGTGATGTTACTATGACATGAAAATAGGTTTTATTGATTAATGAAAGGTGTTTTAGTCAAGATGGATCATGATATCTTTGCACTTGCACTTGCACTTGCTGTATTCCTCCATCATCATGAACATGTGTCTTGTGATGGTTGGATATCAAGTGGTGATAACAAACTGATGCTTTAAAGGCTGTTATATTTTTCATTAATTGCTTTGACTTGTTGTTCCTATTTATGAAAATCTTGCTGATATCAATTATAAATATTTCGAACTGCTAACCTAATCTTGTCCTAATGTGCCAAGGGAATCTTTATTGTAGAATTGAGTGACTGGTTTCATCTTGCCTCTTATTTTATTACATAATGCTTTGTGCAAACCAGGGCTGATATTTGGTCATTTGGTATTACGGCATTGGAATTGGCACATGGTCATGCACCCTTTTCAAAATACCCTCCTATGAAGGTATGTGTGGCTGCTTGTATTTGATACGAAAGAAGAGTAATTTCTAATATGTGATTCTTTTGCCATTTATAGGTCCTCCTGATGACCATACAAAATGCACCACCTGGACTTGATTATGATCGAGACAAAAAATTCTCAAAGGTATCTGTACTTTCTGGCTATAGCACGACAGAGGCAGCCAATCATTGTGCTTCCTTTTTCTAATTTAGTGTTCCTGGTTTTGCTCCATCTTGTTATATATACTGTCAAAGATAAAATTACATGTATCCTTTGATTGACTTTCATTTTGGGGAAATATTCTAACTGGGAGCTTTCTGGTTGTTATTAGCTTTTGAAAGAAATGATAGCCATGTGCCTTGTGAAAGATCAGACAAAGAGACCAACTGCTGAGAAGTTGTTAAAGCACTCTTTTTTCAAGAATGCAAAACCTCCAGAGCTTTCTGTGAAGAAGTTATTTACCGACTTGCCACCACTTTGGCAACGTGTGAAGGCCATCCAACTAAAGGATGCTGCACAATTGGCCTTAAAGAAAATGCCATCTGCAGAGCAGGAAGCATTGTCTCAGGTTGAACATTTACTCCAATATTGTAACTTTTCTGAAAAACTGCAGTGACTTTGACTCCTTTAGCCTTAAAACTTTGCTTTCAGATTTAAACATTATATGGTCTTTAACATTCTTTTATTTCCTTTTTGGAGTAAATATGTTCTTTACATCTAGAATTATAGATTAGTAGTTTCATTGGGCAAATTTTGACATGCTGAGGACATACAATATATGAGCAAATTCTGTTATGTTATTTTAATCATGATGCTATTGTCTCCCTAACTATAGATTCACACACATGAACATTACATTTTTCCCCTGTCCTCTTTTGCAACCATATGTTAGCTGCCACTGGTCATAACATAACATCTTGCCAGTTTATTTTTCTTCTTGTTGATAGATAAATATGCTATGTGCAACTATCAAATAATTATGATGTTGCTGGCACATAGTCCACGATTTGTGCTTGTGACTGTTGAGGAAGAATAATATGAAGAAATAGTCTTGATATTGCAAGTGAATACTCAAATGAATTATAATTTATGGAATGTGACTTGCATCTATCTGATCTTGATATGCATTTAACATGGAGGTGCTGCCAAGCTTTCTTAATTTAGTGAAACACGCTCAGGGAAGCACACTGATAGTTCTTGTAGCATACCCTTCACCAGATTAAATGAGTATGTTTAGTTGACAGCTCACTTAATTTTCTAACAAAATGCATTGATTTTTCTTTGTTAAAATGCCAATCAATACATTGTGCTAGGATGCTTTTCCTGTGAATGCTATTAATTCTACATTCTTGCTTGCAAATTTGACCTTTAGTTCTTCTTGTTCTACTATGTTCAGAGTGAGTATCAGAGAGGTGTCAGTGCCTGGAATTTTGACATTGAAGATCTAAAAGCCCAAGCATTACTGGTATTCCTTATTTTCCTCGATCCTTATCCTTTGTAGCTGTCAATTATTAGCCATTTGATTTGATGTTTGAAACTGAGTTCCTTGCTTCTTCCTTATTCTGACTATCAAAATATGTAATCATGTAACTGATAATTTTGTCCAAAATTGGTTAGCTAAGGGACGACGATGATATGCAAGAGGCAAAGGATGAAGATGCTTCCAACAAGACATCTATCAGCAATAAGGTCTCCAGATTTTTAATCCCTTCTATGTTTATTTAAGAGATGTTTTTACCATAATGGTCAAGCTACATGTTGCCATATATTTTCTTCTTGATTTTTGCCATTGGCTTTAGTTTAAGCAGTTGGTAAGTTGTGTATTTGCTCAAGCAGGATACAGATGAGTGCAAGTCTACATTGGGTGAATCAAGCTCAGGTGATAACATATTTCCTGCTGAGGGCCAAGGAAATACAAATGGAGATGAACTTTCTTCTTCTGATTGCTTGAATAGAAAAGGAAAGATTCCAGGAAGTGTTGTGGTGGAGCCCAGTGGCCAAGAAAAACTTTGTTTGAAGACAAATGGCATGAGCAATGATATAGTAACACCAGCACTTGAAAAGGACAGGCAAGCCAAAATTAAAGCTTCGACAATCAGAAGTCGCCAAACTCAGAGTGGGCCTCTTGTGCCAAATGCTGTGCTGGGTCATTCACCACCTGAAAGGTGGTGCACCTCTGACAGGTTAGGCGTTGAATTTTCGCATGACTTATTTTGCTAGACAACAATATGATTTATGCCTTGCTGCAGATTGTGACTTCTGATTATTTCATGCCTATTCCCCTGCAGCTACATGGATTATTCATGGTCTAAGATTTTTTATGAATAAAAGATAATGTGTAGAAAATGATTACTGCTTTAAAGCATTTTCGTTGAGAAGTTTCATCATCATATTCGTCTTAGATGCTTTCTCATCTTCATGTACCTATAGGTTTATTTGCAGTTCATATGGTCAAGCACCTGACCTTTTTTCCTTTTTTTTTTTTGGCCTCTGGATTGGAAATGCCTTTTCATGGCCACCTTCATGAGTTGATATGGATGATGATCTTTAATTAGTTATTGTTCAATACAAGAGATTCTAAATTGATGTTATTCAATTTTCGTAGGGGAGAGATTGAAAATGTGCCAACAAGTGAAAAGCCTAAGTTTGAAGTGCGCAAAGCGCCAAGTTTTAGTGGTCCATTGATACTTCCTAATAGGGCTTCGGCAAATAGTTTATCAGCTCCTATAAAGTCCTCCTCTGGAGGTAATCATTTTAATAAGCATTTTGAACTTGCCTGATTGTGATCACACAGTAAGCATATTATACAACATCTGGTTTATTCCAATGTGTAATAGGATTTAGAGATTCCTTGGATGAAAAATCAAAAGCCAATCTGGTTCAGATCAAAGGGCGGTTTTCAGTAACTTCTGAAAATCTGGATCTTGTAAAGGTATGGATCTCTTGCGACAGTGTGCTTATTAAATGCATTATTACTGCTAATTTGCTGTATATGTGGCAGGATATCCCATTAAATTCTGTTCCACGGCGTTCCCAGGTATTCAAGCAGTAATGCTGAATAATCTATTCACCTTTCTAACAAGAAAAAGTTATTGACACGCTTAGTGTTCCTGTATTTACACAGGGTTCACCTTTAAGAAAATCAGCTAGTGTTGGTGAATGGGTATTTGAACCCAAACAAATGGTATGTTGACTACTTCTCTCTTGGCTTAACCTACAGAAACCAGTCTATTTAACATACAACCACATTGTCACCTCCAGTGCTTGAGACTTCACTAGTGTCAAATGCTAAATTTCTTCCAGTGCAAGAGAGGAGATAAGAAAGCTCATTTTTTTTCTTAATTCATGTTACTGAACCACAAATTGAGTTTCATATCTTTGCAAGAAGCCCAGCATCTCCAAAGTTTCAATACGTATTCATGGCTGGGGAATAGCAATTATATGCCATCACATTCAGTTCCCACGTGAATGCTACTGCTTTTGGGATTAGAAGTTTTTGTCTAATGGCTCACCACTGCACTTTTGGATTAGGGAACCTATTTGTCCTGTAACAGTGATAAGGATTTGTGTCTGTCTTTAACAGTCTATAAATCCTCCAATTAAAGAATACGGCAGTACCAGTTTTGCTGCATCTGCTATAATGCCTCATCTTCAGAATCTTCTCCAGCAGACATCACTTCAGCAGGTACTGTTGTGTAGCTAGATACCAGTTCATATGTCTTTTGTTTTGGAGCTTGAAAGTTTTAATTTTGCTTGGGTGTCTGTTTCTCTCATAACAGGAACTGATTGCAAGTCTGTTGTTTAGCTTGCAACCAAACGATGCCGATGGTGAGTGAACTTCCAAACTTTCTTCCTTCCATATAAAGTAAACCTGTACCCATTTCTTTTAGTTGGTTACCAATGTTTGTTACTGAAAGACTGATGATTCTTGTTTCAGCAACTCAAAATGGAAAATTGCCTCGTCTGCCTCACAGTGCAGAGATGAATGGGATCGTGGTATGTCTCTCAGCCCTTCCCTTTCTGCATTGGTTATCAAGGATGTCATTTTTTGTTATGAGCAATTACATTTATGTATGTATCTATGTATGTTGAGGGCCTTACTTTTTCTTTCAGTTTTATCCATGAAAATTTTGCTCCTGTCCTTCATTGTGGCTTATTAACCAAAGGATGCCAAACGGAATGTTATGAAGCTGTATGTATATATAAGTTTTCCATGTTTGGAGATGTGGATTAGATCTCAGTAGGTGAAGAGATACTTAGAAAATGAATGATTGTCTCTGTTTGGACAAGTTTCACGATAGGCTGACATGTGATATTGTGCTTACATGATAGGCTGAAACATCAGCTTCTCAGCGGGAGCGATTGCTGCTCATCAAGGTCTCTGAACTTCAAGCAAGGTTAGTCAGCATCATCATCATTGAAAATGGAGTTGTGCTGGGCAATACGTTGAAACCTTGTACACCACAATATATAATTTTGGTCTTTTGACGCATTCTCCTCTGATCGATATACAGGATGATGAATTTGACCTATGAACTGACCGCAGAAAAGTTGAAATACATGCAGGTAAATTCCTATAGATTCTATTTTCAATTTACAGTCCATCGCATCTTAATACAACTCCTGTTTCAATTGGCTGCTAAGAGGACATACTATTCTTCAACTCGCTATCGGTCTCTACTCCCTCAAATCGAACTGAAACAATTGGTGTATTTTGCACTAACAGAACTGCCAATGAATATTGCAGTTGCAACAACAGGTTAATGCTCTATCAATCCCGGAACAAAACGGTGAGCAGAGGGAAGAGGGTGCTTTGAGAAGCTGACCGTGTGCGGTCGATTAAATCAATTACGTAGTGGCAGCAACAGTTGGATTCCTTGTGCGGGAACTCTTCTTTCTCCCGTAAATCGGAAAGGTTCATCAGAAGATGAGCAATGCATAGAAGAAGAAGCAAAACAGAAGTTGTGTTGTTCAGATTTGTGGATATTTCTTCTGCAGGTGCCCGCTTCTCGTCGAAGGTATCGATCTCTGCGAGTATGAATAATATAAGCCCGATTCCATGTACATGTGGATATAAAACCATCATCAACCCTGTCTGACTAGCCGAATGGAGTGCTCCTACAGCAATTTTTCCCCTCTGTGGCAGCATTGAGAATGAAGTGAGAAATCTTGGCATCGATATGTATTCTGTATAAAATCATGTTCGTGTTTCGACTGTTCTTCCCGATTTCATGGATGTCTCCATTGCAATGTAAGAGATTGTACATTTTATTTCCGGTGTAGAATAGTAAAAGGGTGTTCATGCTGTTTGTTTATCAGTGATAATAAGGCATTCTTAAGGGAGGAGGCATAACCTCTCCCTCAAAATTACCTAAGGATTCCAATCTAACTTTTAGTCCGATCCATCAAGACCCATAAATTGAAAGAAAATCGTATTTTTCTTATTTAAATAAATTATTGTTTAATGGTATTTAGTTAAATATTTAAAATTCAAAGAAATTTGTAATTTAAAAAGGAAAAGGAAAATAGAACGTAGCTGTCACCGTTGGGCGCTGTCTCAAGGCTTGAGAGAGCCGTCACCTTTCCCGAAGCTTGAGAAACCCGATGGAAGGGAACGCTCTCCTCCTCCCTCTTCCGAGCCATCTCTGAGCTGCTGAGCTCCGACTTCGGGTCACCGGGGAGTGTTAAGGGCTCAGGGCTTTGACTCCAAGGCGGCGATGATCTGTCTCGGTTGTACTCAGCGCTCGTCGTCGTTGCTGAAACCCCCGTTCCGTCGTTTCTCTCCTCCCCTCCCCGACCTTGGACCTCTGCGGCTTCGTCCCAGAATCCTTAATAAGGTTGCCCTCCATTTAATTCCCTTCGCCGCCATGCTCTTCAGTTGGCCCTCTTCCGGATTCTCTTCGATTCGAGCGCTGAAGCTTTTACTTATCCTGCTTTGGTTGCAGAGGCGGGTCAGGGATGGGACGTGCAGGGCGGAGCTCTCTCACGACGCACCGTTTGCTGCCGCTATCGGTGCTTCTATGCTCAGCTCCCTGATCCTCCCCGTCCCTGCTAGCTCAGAGGAGGATGGTGACGCCGCGTTGGACACGACTGATGCGAGGTTCGCAGTGATGGGGATCATTAGTTTCATCCCGTACTTCAATTGGCTGGTTAGGCTTGTCTTGTTACATCTGTTGCATCAGTATTCCTAGTGTGATTCCTTATCCTCATATAGTTTTCTCATAGACGATCCATTTCCTGACCATGTAATTTGCCGCTATTGATCCTGTTGTATTTGTCTCCTGCGTTGATGGAGAGGACTGGAATGAAATGCTCCGTACCGTGTTGTAATCAAGTGCTAGAATTTATAGATCAACGGTAACAGATGCATCGGATTGCAGAGTAGAAGAGGTGGAAGTGATTGGTTGTTAGAATGTCGGAGTAGCCTTCTTCTTGTTAATTTGATCCTACATGTGGTGGTGTCTAGTTTTTTCTAAAAAGGTAAATTTAGTATTAAATTCGATGCAGTTGGGCTGTCGTTTTGGACTTGTTGATTGTTTAGGTTGCCGTCGAATACTGGAGTAGCTTGCCGGCTTTTCTTTTCTTTTCTTTTTTGTGTCCAGAAAATACCATGCTTTGCCATTTGTATCCTATCAAAATCGAAAATTGGATCATTTTATTTTTATTTATATGAATTTGTTTTTATAGTTTCTGGCATGTTGAGTAATTTCACCTCTGCTCTTGTGGTAGGGTTGGGTTTTTGCATGGCTCGACACGGGGAGAAGACAATATGCGGTTTATGCTCTAGTTTATCTCGCTCCATATATAAGGTTGTATTCTCGAATGCCTGATTTCTTCATAGTGAATGCATTAATTGATTTGTTGTGGAAAACTTTTGAATACTGAATATTGAGCTAAATCATATGTTTACCTGACCTGGTGAATTATGTCTCTATTGGGAGGCATCCCAAGATTCAGCTGCTTGATTGCTTTTGGCATACGATGCATTTTACTGGATTTAGCAAGGATATTAGTTGGTGAATCTAATCAATAGAGTCCTCACCCAGGATAGTGTTAACACCGAATATGAATGTTGTTGTTTCGTTTGAGCTGCAGATTTTTCTGGAATTGCTGCGTGTTGCAGGCTAAATTATACTGAAATCGGGTTGCTCATTGGAATCTTCAAACTTGAGGACTCCATTCCTAATTTATGATTTACAAGTGTAGAAAATTCATTTTCTGCAAGTAATGAAGGGTGTGAGATTTTTATCCACTGTTTCTCTAGAACACACCTTTGGTGGGCTTTGAGAAGTTCCAATTCAACACTATAAGTCTACTGAAACCACTTGAGCAGGTTCAGTGGCTCTACGGTGATATCTATTAATAAATGTAATGCCTACTGAAACTGTTTTAGATCATACTTTATTTATCATTGATTTAAAAACATTAATTCCAAGTTTAACTGTAAATATGTATTGATAGTCTATGTGATCTGATGATAGGTCAAATTTATCTCTGTCTCCAGAAGAGAGCTGGTTGCCCATCATCAGTATTGTCCTTTGCATCATTCATATTCAGGTAAGAAATCCAAAAGGTTTGTTCTTAAGATGAGATTTTAACTCTAGATGGAAAAGATAAAAGATGAGAACCTCCTTATCTTGCATGGAGTGGTTCCATTCCTCTTTAAATATATCGATTCCAGCAGTCCATACATGTGCAGATGGAGGCGAGCTTAAGAAACGGGGATCTTCAAGGCTTCCAATTATTTAATGAGGCTGCAAGAGAGAGAGATTCTCATTCCGAAGGCCACGGAGGATTATCAGAGGTGCGGGTCTACTAGTTTTTGCCATAAGTTTGATATTCTTAATGTGTTTCTTCTAACTATTAATGTGGTCACAGGAAGAGAGGGAACAGATGAACCTCCCATCAGCTGACAAGAGATCAAGGAATGGGATCCGACAGTGGGATGTTCCTAGGAAGCCGTTGCGGGATCAGGAAAGCTTAAGAGAGGATCAGGACGATGATCACAGAAGGGAGCTCTAGAAAGTTTGCTTGGAATCAGACAAAGTCATGTCAATTCAAAATTAATCAAGCTGTTCTTCTGGGCCCGATCTCGCAACAAGACGATGGACTTGGCAATTAAGCGGAGCACTCCATGGCGATGAGGAAGCTACCCTCTATGAACAGCTGCGGAAATGCTGCAGGGGTTGTGTCCAAAACATGGCATTGAGCTTGTCTGTAAACGCTAAATAAACATGACTGCTAGCAATTCCCGTCTTGTTTTAATCGTCTGTACGAGACAGGCCTACTTGGAAGAAAAGATTGAGACTGTTTGTGGTCGCAGCGGTAATCTGAATCGATGAAGAAATCGTTTTTTCCCTGATAATAATAAAGGATGCAGACCGAGATTAGAAGGATGTGGGAGTCCATGGAAACTTTACTCAGCATCAGATGCTTACTGATGTCTATAATTTTCTCCTTCTCTGAGACTCTGAAGCTGGAAATTCGTGTGAAGCCTCTCCACCAAGCTACAGTTGCCATTAGGTTAGTTGGGCCTGGCCAGTGGCCACCGGCCCACCAAGCGAGGCTTTACTTCCTTTACCTCTTTAGGTTTTTCTCGTTGTTTGTTACTCTTTCTAAGCTTTTCATGAGTAGAGGAGCTCTGCAATGTTTTGGAAGGCTAGCTCCTTGAAGAAGGCATGCTAGCAGCAAGCAGGGGATTTTGGAAGCAGAAGCAGCCTCTGTTCTTCAACCTTAACCGCCGCCACACCAATCTCCCTATTCCTCTTCCCTGGATCATGGCTGCTGCTAGCCCTAGGGTCTCTTCTCCTCCCTACTCCACAGCCTCTCCCAGCCATGCTCAGGCCTTCAAGCGCGTCGGCACCCACAATGGGAGCTTCCACTGCGATGAGGCCCTCGGCTGCTTCATGATTCGCCTCTCCTCGAAGTTCTGCGGTGCTGATATCGTCCGCACCCGTGACCCCCAGGTCAACCCCATATCTTCTATCTTCTACTGGCTCTCTAGTCTCTTTCTGGTCAATGAGTGGGAGACGCAATCTTGGAGGACATTATTGTTACGTGCTCTTTGGAGAAGTGTTGCTGTCTGGATTTTGTATCGTGGTCAAATTATTTGGCCTGTAAACAAGGTCTCATCATTCATGTGTCTTTGCACTTGATTGTTGATTGGTAGCTCTATGATTCCTTTGCTAGTTACACCCAAATGAATCTCTGAGCCGTGGGATGTACCGAAGGGTGGCTGAGAAAGGCAGTCGCCCCCCGTAAAATTTGGATGCTCTGTGCAAATCTATGTGTTGTTCTATTTTCGATGAAATTACTTATCTTAACCCCAGCTAACTTGGATGGTTTACCTTCCTCTAAAGTCTTAACCCTGAGGCGACGTCCTCAATCCAAATCCTGTTTCCAATATATGGATGGACCCAGGGTTATCTTCCTGTTCTTCCTTTTGCATCGTTTGATGTGAGAGGAAATACTTGGTTCTCTTGCGATTGTTCACTGACTAATGCGGACAGCAGCTCTGTTTTGTTTTGATGTCTCAGGTGTTGGAGGGCCTTGATGCTGTGCTTGATGTTGGAGGTGTCTACGACCCTAGCCAGGATCGTTATGATCATCACCAGAAAGGGTTCCAGGAGGTGTTCGGTTATGGTTTTTCCACCAAGCTTAGCAGTGCTGGGTTGGTTTACAAGGTAGTATTTTTTTGACTGTGCTATCATTTTTACTGGTCCAAACTTCATTTTGTATTTCCTGGCATGAGTGGGTTCAATGACACTATGTTCTTTATCATTGATCTTATTTTCCATCTCTAGCATTTCGGGAAGGAAATCATTGCAAAGGAGCTTCAGGTTGATGAGGGGCATCCGGATGTGCACCGTCTATACTTGGCTATTTACAAAAGCTTCATGGAGGTACATTTATGCGAATTTCAATTTAATGTAATTTTTTTCCTTTTTTCTATGTTTCTGAAAAGTGTAGTGCACGTTTTCTTCACACACACACACATATATTTGTGTAACTGGCATAATCTTGTAAGTTCTGCTTTGTGTGATAATTTAGCTTTAGTTTTGCGTGGTCATGAACCTAACGAAGTTGGTTATAGTGATCGTGCTGTTATGGAAAAAAATATGCTAGGTGTTTTTTATTTGCTGAAACTTTTGTGCTAGATTGTGCTACTTTAAAATCTGATGGGCTGTTCATAGCCGTCCATGCATTCCATCTCCCATTTTATGATTGGAATCATGGGTGGTTCATGGATATTAAATTTCAAGAGGTAGTCATCTGTAAGATTGTAATAATATGTATGCTTTCGCCTTGATGGCTTTTGTTCTCAGCCTGTTGCATTTGTATATAGCATGTCCTCATTCTAATTCAGAGGCTTATGTCTTGATATGCACATTTGGCAATATCAATCAGGACTTGACATATTTTATTGGTTGTATTAGGCAATTGATGCCATTGATAATGGAATTAATCAGTATGACACTGATCAGCCGCCAAGATATGTGAACAACACCCATCTGTCTTCGAGAGTCGGGAGGTTAAATCTGGACTGGACAGATCCTGACCAGTCTCCTGAGAAGGAAAATGAAGCATTTCAAAAAGCGATGGACCTTTCTGGCTCAGAATTCCTGGATGTAAGATTTACTGGAGAATTTGTTGTTGACAAATAAGATTTTCTTTCCCAACTAAACAAGTGCTACCTTGTTTTCAAGATAGAAAGCTTCATGAGAAATAAGATTTGTTGTTTGGGCAGTTTGTTATTCATGCTAATATCAGCCATCCTTTTTTGTTTAATTTCCAGAGTGTTCGATTCCATGTAAGGTCATGGTTACCTGCAAGGTCAATTGTGATGGAGTGCCTTCAAGGTAGATATGATGTAGATCCAAGTGGAGAGATTATGGTGTTAAACAGATTCTGTCCTGTAAGTAGCCAAGAATATCTCTATATGTTTCTTCACTCATCTTCTGTTGGTGGCACTGTCCAACACTGGGCAAAGAAGTTGATATTTCTTACTTATGAATCCTGTTTACCTTTTTAAGGGAAATAACTAGGCTTAATTTCGCTTTGGATCTGTTGCTTGAATTGATGGGATACTTGTCTAATATTTCTGGTGGTCTAAGTAGTTTTTTTTTCCCCCTCCCCATTTTGCATACAGTGGAAGCTTCACTTGTTTGAGCTTGAGGAGGAGATGAAAATTGATCCTCCAATCAAATACGTTCTCTATCAGGTGATCATCCTGACCCTTCGCAAATATTCAGCTATCTATTTGTGCATATACAGCCTTCATTTACAAGGAGAACTATGCTATCTTGTCGATGGTACTTCTGCTGCATTAATATGTGCTTTGCATGGAAGGCCATGTTCATGAAATGTTAGCTCTCCCATCTAGAGCAAAATTCTCGATCAAAGTTAGTAGCTTTATATAAATTCATGGGTTGATAACAATTATTTAGTGATTTGATGACTCTAATCGAACTTATCTTAGGGATAGGTAATACTTATAAATCTCTCTGGATGACGCTGATGTATTCTATGATTCCAAACATCACAGGATGACAGGAGCAAAAGCTGGCGAGTTCAGGCAGTCGCGGTATCTCCTGATAGGTTTGAAAGCCGGAAGGCTCTCCCAGCTCAGTGGAGAGGACTGAGGGACAACGAGCTGTCTAAAGAGACGGGAATTCCTGGATGCGTATTTGTGCACATGGGTGGTTTCATTGGGGGGAACCAGACCATGGAGGGTGCACTAGCAATGGCTTGGGGTGCTCTGAAGCTCTAAGCACAGGATCGGACAGCAACCTCAATCGATATTTATCCATAGACCGATTAAATTCCTCACAGAGAAAACATTAGAGCAGGATATGTGATAGTGCTTCTGCTTTGTTGAGTCGTGGTATAGGAGATGAGATATAGGATCTCTGCGCTCTTTCCCTTCATTGATGTCAGACTCCCATGTCAAATTAGTCCATTCTGAAGATTGAACAACAGCTGATCATGCATGGTCATCCAAGAGTGTGAGAATTGCCTTCTGCCGAAGGGTTTGCCATGGCTGATTTGCAGCATTGCCGCTAATCCTTCTATGGTCTTCGTTTTTTTTTTTTTTTTATATAAACCGTCGGTATCTAGTTGGACTAACTAATCCGGATCGTCCTAGATCGTTCCATTTAAGGGGTTAAGAGCTTCTTGTCGCAGGTGGGACTCGAATTTGAGTCCTTCCATTGGGATGATGAGTACCGAACCATTCTATCACGTTTAATGGGACCTTTTATGGTCTTCTACTGGCTGAATTCCGCACTCGTGTATACAGATGCATAAATGTTGTGCCTGAAGAGCCCGGCCCAGAGGTACATCTACTGGGACCGGATATCAACCGATAATCCAGTCAGACTCTCTTAATAAATTTATCTCTTCGGTCAATGGTGGAACTGCACGCGCCTCTCTAATTCTCACTCACTCTCTCTCTCTCTCTCTCTCTCTCTCTCTCTCTGCCCATTTCAAGACTAACTAATACTCCAGTTTCCCTTTTGAGCTCCATAAACCCTGAAAATGGCAGCCTTCACCATCTCCCCAGTCCAAGGTTCATCTTTCCCCACTCTAAGAGAGCCCTTTTCCTTCGTCCCCACCCCGAAATCCTCCGTCCGCCCGTCTTCCTTCAGATCGCGAAGAACCCACAGTGATGCCGCACCCTTCAAAACCCTGGCCCCACTCCGTTCCTCCTCCTCCCCCGCCGACCCCTCCGACCTCTCTCCTATGGTCACCGCCACGGCCGCAAATGCATCCCTTAAGTCCCGCCTCCAGAACGGCGAGACCCTCTACGGCATATTCCTTCTCTCGTTCTCCCCCACGATGGCCGAGATCGCGGGCCTCGCAGGGTACGACTTCGCCGTCGTCGACATGGAGCACGGCCCCGGCGGGATCTCTGATGCCCTTAACTGTCTCCGTGCTCTCGGCGCCACACGCACCCCCGCCATCCTCCGCCTGCCGGAGAGCTGCCCGACGTGGGCAAAGAAGGCCCTAGATCTTGGTCCCGAGGGTATCATGTTACCGATGATCGAGTCCGCGAAATCCGCCAGGAAGGCCGTGTCCTACTGCAGGTTCCCGCCGCAGGGAATCCGGGGGTCCGCTCACACGGTGGTCAGGGCGTCAAATTACGGGATCGACGAGGGTTACCTGAGTAATTACTCGGACGAGCTCCTGATCATGTGCCAGGTGGAGAGCGACGAAGGAGTGAAGAAAGTGGAGGATATCGCGGCCGTCGATGGGGTGGACTGCATTCAGATGGGGCCGTTGGACCTGAGCGCGAGCATGGGGTACCTGTGGGACCCAGGGAATCGGAAGGTGAGGGAGATGATGAGGCAGGCGGAGAAAGGGGTGCTGGATTCGATGAAAAAGGGCGGCGGCGGTGCATACTTGGCGGGCTTCGCAATGCCGTTCGACACGCCGGAGGAGCTGGCGCGGAGGGGATACCGCATGGTGTCGGGGGCGGTGGACGTGGGGATGTTCAAGAGCGCGGCTGTGGAGGACGTGCGGCGGTTCAAGATGAGCCTGGCGGCGGAGAGCAGCGATGACGAGGAGGGAGGGCGGCGGAGGGATGAGGATGGGGACGAGAAGTACTGGAGCGAGTGATCCGCACCGCCGCTGCCGCCCCCTCCTTTGTCCTTTTTTGCAATTTGTTTTATATTTATTTTCCCTTTTATTTAGCTCAATTTCAAATTCCTTGTTCTCTAATGCTTTTTTTATTAAGCTATTCTATCTAATATCATTATAATGAGGTCTCAGCAAATCCCAAATTTATGTCCATAGAATAAACATATGAAAAATTTTAAATTATCAAGTTCAATTCAGCAAATCCCAAATTTATGTCCATAGGATAAACATATGAAAAATTTTAAATTATCAAGTTCAATTTAATTTTTACGCACGATAAATGGAAATATTATATATATGTGTGTCTGTGTACATGTACACTCATATGGGCCTTCGCAAGTGGCGCAGAAGTAGCCCGGCCCGATGGGCCCGGCCCACTACTCACGCCATACCAAGTCTTAGGCTAACCGCAGCAGCTCGACTTCCATCCCAAAGAGCCACAAAGCAGTCTCAGTACACGCATGACTAAGAGCCGTGAAATGCAATCTGCCATATCCTACTCTTGAGCTAGCAATCAGTGGAAGATCTTATGAGATGACACTGGGATGACATGCCTACCGATGTGTTCACGGCCCACAGGTTCATACCTCTATAGTTAGCACCTGACATCCAGAAAAGATATAAGAGCCTCAGCAAACAAAATGCTTTCTTCATTCTTGAGTGTGGTAAACTCTCCTAATACATCGACATGGAGACACAAAGGCCGATCGACTGTCAATCCGTTTAAAAAGAAAAAGAAAGAAAGAAAGAAAAAGTTACAGATGGGGAAAAAGAAACCAGGCCTATGAAACTCCCAAACCTTTCTGAAAACACCGACAAACACCTGCAAATCTCCGATGAACTTCTTCCATTAACATAAACGGAATATTCTGCCTGCTGCTCCCAGTCCAATCTTAGAACATATGAGCTTCCCATTGCCTGAGTACAAGTTCGATATCTCAGCACTTGTTTGAGCCAATAAGACAGTCGGCAATCTACAGGATGACGAGACGGAACAAAGCTCGTTCTACGGTGGCTTCAAGTCCAAGAAATTGTTGTGGAGGGAACCTTTAGAATACAACATGAAGTCAGAGTGCGCCTTCAATCAAACCTTGACAACCCAGGGAGCATGATCTGATAATCATAATTATTGGATTATAGGGACTGGGTCCTTCTTTCAAATTAATCAATATAAAGTTTCCCTAAACCGATCACAGCCAAATTAACATTCTAATTACTATGATCTACGTTTTGACTTTCCAGAGACTTGGGAAAAGAGAGTGATCCAATTCACAGCTCACCTTTTAGGTGTCACCACATGGTCGTTCACCCAACAATATCAATATCCACAGCCATTGGCTTCTCTGCAGAAGCATATGCAGCCCCTGATACTGCCGGCTCTGGAATCTGTACAGATGAGGACTTTGATTCAGGCCCTGAAAATGGGTCCCTCATTTGAGAAGTACTTGGGTCAATTTCCATGGCTGAAACCCTGGGAGGAGATGGAGGCTGCACCTCGACATCAGGGTAAGCCGCCTTGAACCGTGCTCTGAGTCCCTCATCCACTAACCTCACCCCACTCAACTGATTCCCAAGGGAGATCCATCTGGCATCAGTTTTAATCATATAAGAGCAGACAGACAGCAATATCTTTAGAACGAGTAGAGGCAGATCATCTTGAAGTCAGATGCCCTGGAATCCTAGTCAAACATGAAAGCCAACTTTCCAAGATATAATGGCCTAAACAAATAGGTGTTGAATTCACAGGGAAAAAACATTATACCTAACAATCATTAGTATTATAGGTCTTGCTTATTGTGATGATCACCAAGTATTTGTTAAACAATTATCCTCTTATGCAAGAGGCCATGTGTGTTTCCTTGATCTACAGCCACCAACAGTACAGTAGCTGTGGATACATTCATCTCATACTGTAGCAAAACACAGCTAACGAACAAATCCAACAGATAAAGTGAGAAGAATACCCGGCATGAGTATTGTGCATACGAGCAAATAACTCCAATTTTCTTGTTCTTGGACTTATCCTCTCCAGCAAAGGGTACATCTGATAGACAGTACACTGATTTAATCTAGGACTCCACCTAGGAAGTAAAACTACAAATATTTTCTGCCACTTTGTGGAAATATATCGGTAGCAGAGAATGGCAGTAACCAGTCAAGCAAAGTAGCATGTCAGATGAGAAAATAACTCAGCATGCTGGTAATAATATACTAAATGCAACAAAAAAATAAATTTAATAACTTTAAAAAAAATACAATGTACTTGATAGTGCAAACTAACAAATGCATTGAACTGACCTCATCCGGTTTACGGCTAGTCTCTCGAACCTCAGCAACAATGACGTCAGTGTCTATGTTTCTATTAACTTCTGGGTTGCCCTTAATCCCAACAAGACAATGCTCCTTACTATGATTGAGCCAGTGCCCTGTTCGCCCTGTTCTGATAATCCGCTGAAGTTGATTTGTCTTCACCCAAATTATTTCCTCGACACGCTTGTACCCCCAGAGTTCCAAACTGTAATGCGTGAGGGATTCTATAAGCAAACAGATAAAACAAACAAGTTGAACTACCTAAGAAGAGCAATAAATTTCTATGCAACATAAGAAGCTTCCCCAGGGATTACAGGAGAAAGCCTAAATATAACAAAGCAAGCACTGCAAGCTATTCAGAGATTGCATAGACTCTTGTAACATCATATATGGATACTTCTCATTCTATTACACACCATCAATATGAAATGTATAACAGCCGATCCATAGCCACTCATTTTATATAACAGAGTTTTTGAAGTACAGAAATTCAGTTAAGCATGAACAATAGAAAACCAGCAAGATTATGAACGAGCATTGTAGTTGTGTTGAAATTATCAGGGAAAAAATTACTGAAATCCAAGCTTCTTTTAGAAAAATTAACAAACGAGCAGAAATACCATTCTCGTCCAAGCTCCATTGCACGTCCTGTGACCCAAAGAAAAATCAGTCCATCTGTCTGCAATGCAGGAACATTGAGATTGCGCATCTCATCATCAGACATTGTTCCATAAGGCAACTCCATGTGAATGTCCCACGGAGGATCTGCCATTATAACCCCAAACTGTCCTATAATGTCCATTCTAAATGTTCGGATATCACAATTTATCCATTGTGCTTCGCCAAGTTCTACCTCCGAGCAGTATTCAGCACGTTGTGGTTTTAATGGTTTTGGAGGTGGCACAGATCCCATCATCATTGGTGAAATGTCTGGGGTTGGATCAAGTTCATAATGGACATACTTGCAGGTCTATGTAATAACATATTAAATCAGTTGAGAACAAATTAGTCACTGTTCATTACAAACAGGTAGTGAAAAAAAATGATATGATAAATACCTTCATGTGCCGACAAGTATCAAGGAAAGAACAATCCCCTAAATTGATGTCAGTGTGAGGAGCAATTATTCGCCGGAAATGAACCTAAAAAGAAGACAAGCTAGTGCTTAATCAAAAAAATTTGGATGCAGTAACTAGAACAGATTAACCCAAAGGGCAAAAGGTAGACTTCAAGCATATATTGAGAACCCTGCATTTTAAGAAAAGCACAGAATATTCTTTTTTGAGAGGCAGATTACTAAAAAGACATGTTTATGTTGAAATACATTGCAGTTAATTAATTCTAGTAGTATTCAAATAAATTTAAGTGAAGATTAAAGCAATCAAGGGAAATTTTTGGAGTCCATAGATGCACAGAAAATAAACTTTCTTGAACAATAATTTTAGAAACTGTTGACACTTTGCATAGCTTATTTCATCAATCAACAAAGCATCAGGACATAAGGATGTTTTGCACATTCTGGGTCTTTTGAGGTATTTGTACCAGTTGGAAACCATTTTGTTACAATCCAAATGGAAGTCTATCACCTCACTTGGAGCTAATTGAATTCTTAATAACAAAGATGTGGGACTTAAGATCATTAGAAAACCCTGACCTTTTAGAGTTTTATAGAAATAAGCGTTCATCAAGTGATCTACTGACCTTGTCACATGCCATAAAAGAGCCAGATTGACGCCTACAATCTTCTTTTGTCAGCGCCGAGCAGTACTCCTTTAATTGAGATCCACCTTTGGTTTTGAACTGCAAGAAATAAATGCAAAACAAGTTAATCAGATCTCACAATGCAGGAATATGATTAAAAGATAAATAAAAATTTTCATGTACGAGTGACGAATCAAATGAAAACAATTTTCATTTCCTCAATGAATTTTTGTGGTTTTGAGGATTAAACAGATTCATTCAGTAAGAATGCAACCAGTATAAAATGTGTTGCAAATAAATGTAGATAACAGGCATTCTCAAGTGATTCTCATGTTGATCAACTAAAAAATATAAAATCATTTACAGGAACACAACTAAAAAACTGTCAGATGAGATGCTTCCATGCAAGATGACCACTTTTGTTTTCTGAACTAAATGCTTACGAAAAAGGTAATATCTATCAATACTATCTCCAAAGGATTGTATTATCACAAGAACATAAAAACATCACATAGAACAGCAGAAAGATCAAAACAAACTCGCCCCTTCTGCTGATATGACCTTGTATGATAAACATTTCATACTTTGCATAGACAAAAAGTCAAATAAAGTTTGATATACCTTAGCCGCTACAGCAGTTTCCCTCGCGGTGGGCCGGTGAATTAGGTCCAGGAGCTCCTCCCCAGTCTTTGACTTCTGCATCTCCATAAACGACTTCTTATTCAACAAAGCTTCCAGATCCTTTAGTTCATCCTCCTCTGACTTCTGCTTCTGTGGCAGAGCATTGGAGCCACCTGATGGCGAGTTAGGACCCAGTGGAGACCTGTGGAATGGAGAAGGGACACCCATTCCTCTGGGCGGCATTCCCATCATGCCCATCACTCCTCTTGGCCCACCTCTCGGTCCCATCATTGGCCCACCTCCAGGGAACATCCACATGTCAGAAATAGGTCTTGGTACAGCCCCAGGCCCACCCATTCCGAATATCCCACCATTCACCTCAGCCCCACCACTACCACTACTATTCACCGCCTGCAAAGCCTGATTTTGACTCATCTGACTCGGATTCCCATCACCGAAGCTCAATTCCTGCTGCCTTTGTGAGCTCTCGGGCAGTTCCTTCAAAAGTCGCGTGCGGTCAATGCCCAAAACCATGACCCGAGACTTCCCGCTCACCACAAACTCCCCCAATTCGACTCCCCCGTTATCCTCTGCCATTGAACGGAGGGCCATCTCCACAGCCAGGATTGCCCCGGACTCACCGCCTACCCCCCTCAGAGCTGCCTTCTCCGCAGTCGTTGCATTCTGGTCGTTCTCCAACTTCCGCAGAACAGTGGAGGAGTCAATTGCCGTGAAAGGGACGCGCTCCAATAAGCAGACTGCCACCATTGACCTCACTATAGCTAACGGGCTATCGCTCTCGTCGATCAAACACTTCTGGCTGTCCGAGTGTGGAATCAGGTTAGGTGATGACTTCGGGTTGGATGATTTAGGTACCGCTGGGCCATTATTAGGGCTCAATTGATGGGCATTCGAATCAGAGTGCATATGGGGGACAGGGTTAGGGTTTGGGAGAGGAGGAGTGGGAGTGAAGGGGCGGTTGTTAAAGGTGGATATTACCTGAACGGACAGATCGACGGAGGAGACGGCATCCGAGACGAGGGACTGGAGAGAGGCGAGAAGGTGGAGCTGGGTGCTGCGTTGGGACTCTATGCGAGACTCGAGCTGAGCTCGCATGGACTTGATTGCTGAGATTGTAATATCTCCCTTACCGTCCGACTGAGCCTCCATTGCTGGGACTCGGTGGAACTGCCGATGACTCGGCTCGTGGAAGTGCCAATGAGGGAGGAGAGGAGGAAGAAGAAGAAGAAGAAGAAGGAAAGGGTTGAAGGGGTTCCAGCAATCTGTAGAAGTGGTTAAAACTTCGAAGGCTGCGAACATTCGACTGTATGGAAGAGATCGACATTTTACGAAAATTAAGTTTGCACCCCTGAATATCTTTAAAAATTCCATTTCCTCCCTCAAGGTTCTCTATCTTTTAATTTGCATCCTCGGGTCCGGTTCGCTCGCCTCCATCCCATTCTTGCCAAATTCTCACCCGGACTTAGAAGGGAATGAATGTTGGATTATAAACTTTGATATCATGACTTATAAGAAGTGCGATTCATGTCCACCTAAAATTCTACATCCATAGTTGATAGTAATAAAATTACTTGTATATCATTATTTTCGAGTTATATGCAAGACTTGTGCTGTAAAAAATCCGGTGACAGAAAATTGAGGGATTGGGAAAGCCTCCATTAGTATTAGGTAGGAACCCGACAGACAGTTTCTTAGGTCTGGATCGAGGGTAAACTAGCTCTGTGATTGCATTGAAGGCTAAGAGCCACAAGAAAAACACATCCTACCCCTCATCAGTATTCATATGTACAAATGAATGTGAGAGGAAATTGGATTCTATAATGAAATGTCGAATCTCTTTGTCCCTTCTCCTTCTTTCTTATGTGAAAACAGGGCAGCCCTCCACAACCACTCCTTTGGCTGTGGGGCATGAAGCCAAGGAGCAGCCATCAAGATCATTCCCCCACCAGTCAAAGTCCACTCCTTCCAGCTCCAAGCACAGGTATATGAGCACACCCATGAAGGCGAGCCCCGCGTCAAGGGCGCCCGAGAGCACGTAATTGTACCGCTTCCACAGCTCCGGCCTGTACCGGTACGCCACGAACCCCGACAGGAACCCCACAATGATCCACGTCGTGTAGTTCACAGCAGTTGCTGGCGGCATCATCCCAGTCGCACCGATCAAGACTGGCATGTTGATGAGGCCGATCCACTCTTGGCTTGGCCAGACCTTGTGGGCCACCCAGACCAGCAACGGGGCGATCGCTCCGCCAAGGAAGAACCAGTTGACAGCCTCGTAAGTGCCCTCGTCACCAAAGATCCTACGGGGCCCGATCAATCCCCAGATCACCGAGGCATCGTAGAAGACCGTGTCACTCGGGCACGTCCACGGGCTGCTCGATGAGGTTGTCTCACAGATGTCGGGGATCGTCTCCATTAGCCACCATGCAGTTCCGAGGTACACAAAACCCGCTATGAGTGTTCCCACCACCTATGGCACGTCAAACACAGGTCAGTGCGGCTGCAAACTTCACGGAAAAGCTTTGTCCAAATCCAAGTTTAACGAGTTTGGGTCACTGTATTTCGATTTCAATGAATTGCAGATACTTGATATCATTCTTGTTATCTATATCCAGAAAGTGGCCGTGGTTAAGTCCGACTTCATGAAGAACAAATTTTGTTTCCAAAACACGTTGTCGGGCAACTTACTGTAATAACTGTATTGTTGGACTACAAAGAAAAGCTGAAGGTGGCAGAATTCTCAAAATGATTCTGACTGCTTGATCACTTTACCTGTGCCATGAACATAGTTCTAGGAGGAATTTTCATGTAATGCCCGAGCTTGAAGTCTTGCAGGAAGGTGACCGCCTGTGTCATGCTGATGTAGCCGTACACCTTGAAGCACATGTTCGCAACTGGGTACCCCGGGTAAAGATACCCAATGATATATTCTGTGATGATATTCAGGCCCGGCGTCTGTCACCGAATAAACAAACAGTTGAAACCATCACATAATTAACAAGATGGACGATCGAATCGCTATGAATTTATAGCAGAGATACCTGATTGGTGATGGCGGTGATGATCCCAATTGGGAGGGTGAAGAAGATGGCGATGGCACAGGCGAGGAGGACGCCCCACCAGGGCAGTTGGAGCTGGCTGTTGTAGTACTGGCAGGCGAATATGGTGGCCGCTATGTTGACCACGAGGATCAGCCAGAACCACCACTCCGGCACCTGCTTGTACTTCCTCATCAGCCTCGTGTGTACATCCGCCGTCTTCCCGGTGAAGCTCACCTTGCTTTGCTCCCATATCTCTCTGCAAAATACTTCCATATTCAGGTTCTTATGAATAGTAAGGTGGCCGGTAGAGATGTCAATAGGGTTTGCCGCTATATTACTTACTTTCCATGGAAGAGGAGAACATGAACAACGGTGGCAGTGAGAGAGGCGAAGCCGACCCCATAAGTCATGGCAAAGAAGGTGCTGAGATAGAGCGGGCCTTCCTTCTCGTACGCAGCCAGATCCAGGGTGAAGTCAGAGGTGATAATCTCGGATATGTTGTACTCCTGCCCCGAGGCGGTGAACAGGTCATCGGAGAAGATGGGGAACGTCTTGGCCTTGTAGACGTTGAGCCAGTAGCACAGCGGGGTGAGGACATACATGACAAGGACGAAGCCAGCTGCGACGTTGGCTGTGGCGAACCAGGGGCTGGCCAGGGGGCTGCCGAGGTAGGCCGAGATGGTGGACCAGTCGATTCCAACCACTGCTACGCCAAGGCCATACAGGCCGGAGCCAAGCTGCTGGGCCAGCACCGACTTGGGGAATATCCAGCAGAGCCAGGAGAGCGAGGTCAGCATCTCGAAGAGGTAACCTGGGAAGATGTAGTAGGCGAAGCTGCAGGTCAACGCGATCAGGAAGAACTGCGTCCGGGTCACCCCGCCACGGGGGCGTTCCTCCTTCTCGTGCAGCGCCCTGCGAAGTCATCTACGCCGGTGAATAATAGCAATCAACTTTCACATGCTCACATTCAGACAGAAGGGAATGGCTATTTTGTATGGACAATCAGGCAATTCACTGGGAACCAAGGTCTATACAAACAGTAGCATACAGAGAGAAATATTAATCTATCAGAAAGCACATACAACCATAACAACCTAATAGCAGTTTAAAATAGCATAATACTTCTTTCCTAAGCACGAAATTTAAGTTCGAATATATCCAATAAAAAATTCATATTTAAGTGAGTTTGGACTGATTTATCTTAAATATAAATTAGTTTTGACATTGGACTTCTTATGACAAGTGAATCTTGTTCAGCAATGGGAGTGAGTCCGTAACTAGCAAGAATTCAAAGTCTCATTCTTTGAAGTTATATTTAAAATTTATAAAAGAAAAGAAATTATAGTTCTACTTCTTATTATTTCACCTAACTCAGATAAAAATTAATCGAAATTTCCAATTTTCTTGTGAATGCTTTACATGCAATAGTGGAAATATGGATAACATTTTTTTAATAATTGATATATTATATTGACCAATAATCAAGAGAGTACACATTAATATTATAAAAATTAAAATATTATCAAACTTTAACGCCTAAGATAAGGCTCAAATGGGATCGTCTTACTCTTAATTCTAAATAAAAGGGAAATTTTATATATGATTTTAATAAAATCATTATTAAACTTATTATAATATTAGTATTGAAAGGTAGATAACATGCTTGCCCTTTGCATGCATATGGTATGGGTGGACTCTGTTCTTCCCTTTTATTAGGGTTTTTTTTCGGTGTTGGGATCAGCTAATAATGTGTTTGCCAACTGGTACAGAAAAATTCCGAACATGACAGCTTCGAAGAATTGACCAGACAAGCATCTATGGTCCCCTTCTAATGAGAACCACCTCCAGTTGTCCCTTAACTAAATTTCCATGATATCTGCATAATTTTTATGCAGTTATCGGTTGACAACTACCTAGTAAATCTAAAGATCATCTTGAAAATTGTAAAATATGGAAGAAATTCGATAAAATGAAGGTTTGGTAGTGGTACCTGAAAAGAGAAACCTGAACGAGGTTCGCCGGCCACCACATAGCGGCCGGCTCCACCAGGTACTTCCTGAATATACCTGCCCATCCGAACCCCAGCACCTACCATTCAAAACCCATAATTCATAAATAAAGGAAAACCCTGAAACTGATTTCAAAAGAACGATTGAAGAATCTTGGAACTTGAAGTGCGAATGGAGCTTAAAGATAAACAAAATAATGATGAAGGAGGTGGTGATGAAGGATTAGGCAGGAAGAGATGTAGGATTATCAGTTGATAACCTGAGTGGTGATGACGACAATCAAGGAGACGAAGAAGGAGATGTGCTTCTTGTAGAAGACCTTGACGACGGTGACCACGTGGATGGCGTAGACGGTGCCGGCGCCGGAGTTGGCGAAGATGGTGATGAGGACGTGCTCCTTGACGTTGAAGGGTCCCGGGTTGAGGGTGAACTCCCAGCGGGTCCCCTTGAGGAAGACCCGGTCCGTTATGTGCGCTGCCATGAGCCTGCCCAGCGGCACCACCGCTATCTGGGCCGATATGGCCGTTATTGACATTGGCTCCGTCCGATACCAGAAGAACTGGTTCAGGAACGACAGCAACGCGCAGGACACCGTCCCCAGCACCCACATCCGGAACGTGAGCACCGGCAGCGTCGGGTCATCGGTGGTAGGCACCGTCAGGGCCACCTGCCTCACCGGCGAGTTCTCCCCCTCCTCCTCCTCCTCCTGCTGCTCCGGCTGCTCGGTGACCTCCGACGAGCCGGGGTTGTTGTCAATCCCGGGTTCCTCATCTTCCCTGCTGCTCACTGCACCGCAATCAATCCATCAACACACGAGAATTACAGCAAACGAGCAATGCGACTACGCAACCAAACAAGAATGGCAGTCTGGTCAATTACAGAGAGGGGCTCCGATTTCACCCGAGGATTCATCCATAGCTCCGTCGTCTCCTCTCCTCTTCTGACGAGAGGAAGAGCAAAAGGGGAGACTGAGGATTCTTCTTTGTTTTTTGGGTAAGTTGAGATTCCGTGTCTCTCTGTGGGATCCGAGAAGGAAGCCAACGTGGAGAGGGACCTAGGCATGAGCCGAAGTTTTGACTGGTTTACTATAAGTAGAGAGATAGACATTTAACCTTTTGAGGTTCGATTAGCTATCAATCAATGTGTTGATGAGTTGTTGCAGCAGCTAACCTTCCCACGTGCTTTTTACCTCGCGGTGACACCCCCACCCCCACTCCCACTGAACTCTGCCTTGTTCTCGGGGGTTGGCATTAACATGAACTCGAAATCAAATGTGTTTGATCATACTTGGTTAACCGCGAACATTTAGCAACCCCAGAAGAAAGTTGTGAATTCTATGGACCTTGCGACCGTCAGCCATAGTTAATGCTATCGCATATCAAATGCGGAATGGGCCATCCTGAGGGCCGCCATGCCACTCGGAGCTACTTAACAAAGTTTCATCTGTGGGTCAAAGTGTACTCAACGAAAGTTCTACTCTGCCGTTCATTTCACCCAACAGGAAAGGAAAGGCGAGTGAAAGAAGAGAACTTCGGTGCAAGAATTTTTTTTTTTTTAAAGAGAGGTTTTCAGTCCAGTTATCATAAACAGACCTCTCCACACTTTCTATTCTTTATGAAAATCTTAAATAATCTTCCCCGACTCAAGGCAATCGCGATATTCAGTTTGTACCAAACCAGGGGAACAAGCGACAATCCGACCCACCCAACCAGTCATAAATTTAAGGCTCCGCTCCAAGAAGGAAGGATGGGATCATATCAGTCATAAATCATCGGGCCACAACATAAAACAGCCCGCGTTTAAAATAAATGTACATCGAGTGTTGGTACACGAACTCAGAAACTCACTGCAGACAATCGAAAGGAGTTTTTTTGAGGATATGAAACTGACAAATTCATTCGACCCATAGTCATCAATTTCTCCTAATCATAAGATCTAAATCATTCGATCTGATATAACAACTAAATTACTTTCAATCACAGGACGCGTAATATGATGCTCGGGATCGAGCAGTCAAGTGAAGAGGACATCCGATCTAAGAGAGCCCGACATCTGCATCAACAGCGTACCTGGTCCAAAACCCACATCATCTTTGTCAAAGGGATGGGGTAGCAGAGCGCCAAATTCCTTTCCAGGACTGTTGATCACGAGCTCTGCCATTACCCTATTCATTTTCTCCTCCTCATGAGTTCAGCTCCACGAAGAGGCTTGCCTGAGGATGCAATCCTGCCTCTTTCAAGGTCAAGGACAGCTTCTCCGACCCATATATGACTCGGGGAAAGTTCGAGATGAGACTGTAGTTTCCTATTTCCAAGCAACCCAGAGAATCGACGTAGTCATACAGCGATTGAATGGCAGCATCACAATGGAATCTCCTCTCTTTGCGATCACCTGTTGGAAATCGCACCAACACCTAATCCCAAGCATTTACCAGAAACTGATTAGTCTCAAAATAGCAAGACACTAAGATATAATAGAAGTGAGGAAATGTTTTTTTCTTGAAGGATGAGGAAAATTACTCGAGTAACATCTGGGCCCTTCTCAGGTTCAGCACCAAGAGACAAGGCTTTCTCCTCCCGTATTTTTGCCAGAGTAGCTGCTTTCTCTGCCGCTTCTTGCTCTGCTTTCAGACGAGCCTCTTCTTCCTCCTTTTGCTTCCTTTCAGCTTCAGCAGCCTCTCTTGCTAGCTGCTCTTGCTCCTCTTTTCTCTGACGCTCCCTAGCCTAATAAACCACAAAACCACATTAAGAAGACAGAAACAAGCACGCAAGTTACAGACGATCAGAAGATGTCCCAAGTTATCTAGAAGTCAATTTTACCTGATCAGCTTCAACAGCTGCTCTGTAAGCAGCATCTTGCTCCTCTCTTAATCGCACGTTATTTCTTCTCTCTTCCGCATCAAGTCTTGCCGCAACAAGAACCGGGGCACTTTCTTCAACCACTCTCTGGAGTATTATGAGCATTTCCTCTGGAGTTTTGGGGCCTTCAACCTGTACTAGATTATAAGGATGCACCAGTGAGTACATATGATACCATATCACCAACCTACTTTGAGATGCAAAATATTAATCATATTCCAAACAAGTGAAAAAACTAATCACCAACCTAAAGCTAGAAGCACCAAAGTAGGATAGATAATAGGATGGGTAGTATCAATTCAACCTTTTTAATCCCGAATAAAAGAATTGTAGCCACCAAGCCTCACATCCTCCCTCTTACACCTAGCCTACAAATGCAGAAATACCTAACCAGCATTCTTCTCTATAACCAGAGAATTGCTTGAGGAATTGCTTGAGGGACACAAAGCCAAGAAAATTGGCACTAATTTTAGCATTACCTGCAATGTACTCACTTTTTTTCTTGGTTGACATCATTGTTGTTGAAAATTATAGTATGCATGCACATGCCACATTTGCAGGCAAGACACATAGCAAGAACCAAACTGAGCTCCAACCAACTATATATTCCTTCTTGAAACCAACTCCAATACACTTATACCCCAGCAAAAAATAAAAAAACAGTAATCGAAACTCCCTTCTGCAATGTTAAATGGCTTACTAGAACCATCAAGTAGACACGTGAATGAAGTCTTGTTCATAAAAAGGGTCAGCCCTGATATCTCATGTATTTTAAACTTATGCTTCTAATGTTGTAATTCCATGGTGGACATATTAAAGCCCTCTCCACAGAACTAATCCTGGCTTCACCTCTCAACCTTATCTAGTTAACCAACATAAATACAATATTTTTTTGGGTAATAACAGAAGTACAATATTATCCTCCACTACTTCCACTATAACAAAAATATATCAGTATCTAGCTAACAGAGTTGCCATATTCGTGTTGTTGAATTCTAATTCTAGCTCTCAGTCTCATATGTTTCTACCACAGCGCCTATCAAACTGTCATTTTCTAAACTACAATCTCCAGTAAAAAGCAATATAAACAGAGAAAAGCAGGACAATCACCTGCTGAAGCAATGCAATCCGCTGGTTAGCTGCAGCCATGACCACTGCACAGAAGGGAAATCTAGACGCCTTTAAGCTGTTACTCATCTTAAAACCTTCGCTAGCACGAATACTCCCTCCCCAAGCCACGAAGTTCTCATTCACAAAAGCCGCCAAGGCATCGTTACAGAGCGTCCTCTCGCAAAACACAGGCGTGTCAGGGTGATCAGGTGACTGCAGGTACACGAATAGCAGCTTGTATGCGTTCCTCGACCTCTGGAGAGCGTCCATGAAACCTTCGGATACAAAATTTGGCCTTGTGGGAATATTGCCGTGTTCCCTCTCAAATGCTGCCACAAAGTCCATTGCCTCTGACGCGGCCGCGGACATAGAGATTAATCTGGCCGATGAGCCATCAGAGCGATCCGAATTGGAGCCCAACCCAATCATCCCGAGAGAGTACGACAGAACGCCGCCGACGACCCACATCCCTAGCCCGACCGCGCCAGAAACTAACCCTAGGCTACCGGAGATGACCGAAATAGGCAATTTGATGAGCCTCCACGTCAAGCTAGGCCCAGCAGCAGCAACATTGGCTGTCAACGAAGGCTCCCTGACTTGGCGAGAGCCCGAGCTCGAGGGTGGTTCCGCATCAGGATGCGCCGATGGGGAGATGGAGGAGGAGGTGGAACCATCAGGGGGGTCGATGGAGGTGAATGAGGAGATCGCGAGCTCGAGATCCCATCCATGCGCATGGAGGATCTCAGTGCATAGGTCGCGATCTTCGACGCCGGTTATTGCCTGGAAGTAAGAGACCTTATCAGCAACATCAACCATATCTCCCCGTCTCTTTCAGCACCAACAACAAATCGAGGAGGAGATGATCAGAAATTATTGCCCTTAGTACGGAGAGCTCCTCCGCCTCCTCCTCCTCCTCCTCCTCCGTCGTCGTCTTCTCCTTCTCCCTGTCGCGGCTCCTGAGACTGCAAATGTCCTTCCAACGACTGCTGAAAGGGCCGACACAACATCGATTGACCATGGCTCAGGAAATTATATACCGAAAATGGGGCGGTCGGCGCTCGGAAATATCGAGAGTGCCACTTGCTAGTAATTGGGGACCAAAAAAGGGGATGGATGACGAGAATAATATGTCATAATTTAGATGATTTCCCAATTAGGAAACAATGTGCCTACATGTCTACTTCCCCGAAACCCGAGAAGACACTCAGAAAAAACCCGAAAACCCGAGAAACGTATCATCTCAATTCTCAGTAGAAGACTCAGAAACAGGGGAACCGGGAAAAGTAAATTGGCGGGTAAGATGGGGCAGTTGGCTACTTGGCCGACAGGTAAACCCATGAATTTAAGCAGAGACAGCCCACCACTAAGAGTTAAAAATCTTTTAATTGTAGATTTTTTTTTCTCATCTTTAGGACTTGGTCGAAGAAATATCATAATTTTTAAAATCGGACTGGATCAGAAACCAGTATAAGCATGGGTTTATGGGTCGGATCAGGAGTTTAATAAGTTGAATCGTATATTTAATAAATAATATTATTAATAAATTTACATAATATCATAATTTAAATATAATTTATAATAAAAATAATTAATACAATCATTATATTAAACAAAAGTTTAATATAAAATATAAATATAAGTATAATAAATAAAGTATGTATATTATAATATGTTTTTATTTTTTAAAATTTTAAATCCGTCGGTTTTCTCACCGGTTCAATTGGATTCACCGGTCAGATCGGGAATCGGCTTGTTCAACCAGAGTTAACCTCTTTGAAAGTGCAATTGCATCTTTTATAGGAACCGGACCAGGTGAGTGGCCGGTTCTTGGTAGACCTGGCAAAATTCGGCCCGGCCCGATAACCCAGGCTGGGCCAGTGCTTATCATGCCATAAGCTTATCGTGCTGTGCCGGCACGATCCAATAAATTTGATTAGCGCGTGCTGGGCCCGATGATCCCCGGCCGTGCCAGCACGATAGCCCGATTAGGAATATTTAAAAAAAAACTAAATAGACTATTAAATACTATTGAATGATAGAAAAAATTTCATTTGTGAGCTCACTTGTAGTTGCAAATAAGTCATGATGAAATAAGATTATATGGCTATCGGGCTGGGCCAGGCCCGCCCTATCTTATCGAGCCGTACCGGCCCGGCACTATATCTTAAAAGGCCGTGTTTGGGCCAGCCCTTATCGTGCTGTGTCGGCACGATTTGCCACCTCTAGTTCCTGGTTGAACAAGCCGGACCGGCTGGCCCGGTCCAGTTTTAAAAACTAGAAGAGAGACCTTTCTTGAGAGCGGACTATTCTCACTTGTTGGACACCTTGTGGGACGCAAGCCTATCTGCATCAGTTGTAGTAAAGGGCATCAAGTAAAGTGTAAAAACTTGATTCATGAATTTTCACCTAAGAATTAAACCGGAGCTTTACTTATAACTAGAAAAAAGGTACTGATCCATCTTGACCAACCCATATTGTCGTCGTCGTCGTTGTCATCTTCTTCTTCTTTAGGGGATTGCATCAATGTACTTTTACGCGGCTGTGCTGATGTCGGCTTCATGAATCAAATTAGGTCATGAGACCTGATAGACAGCAGATGGCCCAATTGCCCTAAAAAAATTGGAGGCAAATGCAATTAACAAATGTTCAGTTGGGTGGAAGAGATTTAATCTTAATCGATTAGGTTAACTGATCAACTAAACTTAATTGGACTATGCTGTTCTTCATCCGGGTTGGAAGCGCACTTATCTCCTCTCCCACGAGCTGTTCTGGATTTGAACAGCCAACTAAAATATCACAAAGTAGCTACGTCAAGCTTCATCTTGTATTCAATCAGTGTCTTTTGCGACTGACACATCGTCTCTTTATCGGTGAGTCTCGTTGCTTTTCGTGCTTCTGGAAATGGAAGGCTGAGGATGAAAGGGAACAAATCTATATCATTACATATATATATTACTCGAACAACAAAACTGCAAGGCCGAGGCTGAGGCATGAGTTGGGACCGGAAGTTAGACTACAGCTTGTGGCAACCACAATCAGCTTCAGGGGCTAAGAACAAGTTATGGCACAAACCAATGGAAGAAAACAAACATCAGTGAAAAGTGGGGGCAGACGCGCTAACAACACATCTGGTCTTTTCTAACAAAGTAGGGAAAACCCAATCATGGACCCTTCACTGATTCTGAATCCAGGTCGAGGTTTGCAGACCAAGATCTTGGCTTCATGTGATCTTCCTCCAAACTTTGGGATGTAACAGGAGCTTTTCTCGTCCTCCTTGTGGAAATGATTGCCGCTAAATGATCATCACTAGCTGATGGAAAGAGGCAAGAGAGGCTGCTTATAGGTTTCGCAAGGGAGAACTGCAACATCAGTGAGGTGATTCGGGTCACTGGGGCTATCGGGCCTACCAGGAGCATCTTGCTGTAGAAGCTGAACGAGGGACCAGAACACGTCCATCCTCGTCACATTCCTTGTTGCCTGTGTGAAACACATTTTGCTAGTTCATATTTATTTGCCCTTGTGAAAAAGAAATGGAAAACCGAAAACAGTTCTAATCGGAGCCTTAACATTATATCTCTAGCAAATATAGCATACCTCAACAATGAAGCGGGACCATACTTTGCTTTGTCGAACTTCCATCACTCCCTTCAATATGTTGAGGCCAAATCCACGGATAATATCAGCCATTTCAAGAAACAATCCCCTTTCTTCGCAGAGCATCTGTATCAAAATATATTTTGAGGGTTCAGATAAAAATGAAGATGGAAAATAGATGCACACAAACCAAAGAGATACAAGAAACATCTCTGACACCATGCCCAGCCCTGCGTCTCTCAATTTTCAACCAAGGGTACATACCTCGATCAGCATTTGTCCAGGAGAGCTAAGGTCCTCGACTATGATCGGGCAAACCATGGACTGACTACCCATTTCAAAGGCCCATGTCTTGCCTCCACCATTGCCCCTCTCTCTGCCTATTCTGTTCTCATCCTTCAAGACCACTCCATTCTCGTGGGCAGTAAGCTGCATAATATAAGCAACGATATTAGTTAAGATAATGATAAGACAAATCTAGTTGATAAGTTGGGATGGAGCAGCTACTGGAGGGGATTAGACACCTTTGGCTCCTCAGATTGCTTGAGCTTGTCTGCATACTTCATCACGTTTTGCAAGAACAGCATGTGCTTAACAGTCCGGTCCAACAAAGCATCAATGCTACACTGCAATATCAAGAAAGTAGACGTCCACTATCAGAATGGTTTGATGTAACACCATGGAAGACTGGTGAATGTTGACTTGCTTAGTTTTTGAATGTTTAAAAGAATCCATGGAGTACCTTTGCACCATTGGGTATGATTCCTCGAAGTTCTTTGAGACGGTCTTGGATCAGTTGCCGGTCTTTGGGCCTTGGCCTAGTGCTTTCTCCAGGTCTAGCTCTCTTTCTGATGGGCTTTGCTGGTTCTTCGGCTCTTTTAGGTGGACAAACAGAAGCACCTCCAGCATTGATGCTATAGCCATCACCAATCCACAAGCCCACCTGTGATCTGGGTTGGAGCTCCTTATGTGCATAACTGTCTTCTCCATTCAACAAGGATCCTTCAGGTCCTTTTCGTTTAGAAGCAGACAGAGGATCCTTGATGCTCGATTTGGTGGTCGTGCTCACACCTTCCAAGAGCTCTTCAATTCCCAATTCTGAGAATAGCCCTTTCCGTGGCACACTTGTGGAGGGGTATCCCAACAAAGAATCGTTTGCAGTTGGGTTACTGTTGCCAAGAGCTTCCCAACAGTTTCCATCTAATATGCAACCCATGTCCAATCCAAAGCTATCGGAAGGATCTCTTTCCATACTGACAACATTGCTCACATTACAGAAACCTGAATTATCTAATGTGGACTGTTCGATGCTGCTTTCAAAACAGCATGTGGCCCCTGCAAAGCCATGCTCTGTTGAGCCATTAAGCCATTGTGAGAGATCATCAATCAAGCATGAACTAGAAACACCAGCTACAGGATTGGCAGAGTTGAACTCATCAAAAGATCTTTTCAAGCCACTTGATGCTTTTGGGAGTCCAAACCCAGTCTCATCGAACGGCTGAAAATGCTCTATCCCAAAGTCACCCACACTTGAATTCAGTTTCATGCAATATGCATTAGATGAATCATAAGGACCAGACAGCATTGGAGGCTCGAGTGAAGTTAAGACTGAATCTTCACTGCTCCAGGAACTAATGCATGGTCCCTCGGTGAAGGAGCTTTTAACTCGGGAAGGAGAAGGAATGTTTGCAAAGTCATGAGACAAATCTTCTCCAGTTCCAAATGCTGTAGTTGAGCAAGTGTTTCTTATGAGCTCTTCAAGAACAAACCCAGAGTTAATGGATCCGATATTCCCATCATATGAATTCCCGTGAGCGAGTACTGAATCTAACAGGGAGCTTATGTCGTGAGTTTCACTATGTGATGATGAAGGAACATTTCCTGCTCGAGAAATTCCATTGACATTGTCCATCTCAGAAAACATATTCTTAGTTTCATCCACAAAGTCGGTCTTCTCCATTATCTGCAATAATAAAAGTTTCACAATCTATCAGGAAAGGATGTTTATAATGCAAAGAGACAAGCTGGTGATATATCATATTTATTTATTAAAAAAAAAAACCCTCGCAGTCATGAGATAAAATCTTGGAGACAAGTCATGGACCCCCAGTTCAACAAGAAGGAAGAAAGGTTATCTCATCTTGAAACTAACCTTTCTCGTGGCTCCAAACAGAACAACTCCATGGTGTTCGAGAGGGATCACTAGTAGTGTCTGCACATCACAATCACTATCCACATTAATCCACTGATAAAACATGAGGAAAATTCTTTGATACAGCGTTTCACAGGACAAAGCTTTCTTCACATTAGAAATGGCAATAACCCACCTCAACTCCAGCTGAAAATTGATGAAGAATCTCCGGATCAGCCTAAAAAATGAAAAATTTTCAAACCATCAGGCTACTGAAAATATAATTCCACTTAGCAAACAAATGGAGGATTTATTTGAGCCCTACTTCTCTATTTTCTTGGGCGTCCGCAAGAATCCACTGGTGCTTTGCAGTAACAGCAGCTTGGCCTATCACTCTGCACAGTTAAACAAATGATAGATTAAGTCAACAGAAATAAAGCTTCAACAGAGAACGACAGAGATTCTAGAGTTCTGCGAGTTTGAAAAACTAAATCAAAATGAGTGAAGCACGGCATACCCTTCACCGAGCACATGGACCTGCAGGAGCATGTTTCCGATGACTTGTCCCATGTGGTCTTCTTGATAGAAGGCATCTTCCATTGTCAACAACCTGAACATTCCCAAGTTAGAAAACTTTAGTCACATCAGACCAAACAAAAACTCGGGCACTTGCAATTAGTAATATTTATCAGGAATTATTATGTATATAATACATATTAGAATCAATTTACACAATAGAAATCCTAACATGCTTCCATCATTTTAGATGTTTTATCTCCACATCCGTTCGGCATAACTAAAATTTATAACTATTACGTATTTCTAAGAAATAAAAGTTGGTAAGCACCAAACCAAATTTCACCAAAAGAGTAGAGCTGAGAAGAAGAAGAAGAAGAAATAGGGGTCTGTTCAGTTGTTTTAGTGGAACTAGTAATGGAAAAGCATCTTTTTTTTCCCTATGAAATCGGCTTTTTTCTTCCCCAATAGAAAACACATGCCAGGTAAGTATTTTTCTGAGTTTTCCCGAGCATGCAGAGCAATTTCTGAACTTACATGGAGTTTCTGGGATCAAATCTCCAGAGCACCCCGTAAGACCATCCATTATCGCAGCACAAGCTCTGGAGCGCCCTCTTAGCCTTCCCATCAGCTTCTCCCATTTCTTCTCCTTCTTCTTCTTCTTCTTCAGGAAGACCCCACCATCCAGCTATAAATCCAACCAAGTTTAAAAGTGAAACCTCCGGAACAGAGCAAAGGGAGCGAAGATTGGTTTTGTTTCTTCTCCCTTCTTCGTTCTCTGCCTGCTTCTGGGGCTGTGTGTTTAAATGGGTGCATGCATGCAGAGGATGAACATTCAGCTTCTTGTATGAACAAGACAAGGGGAAAATATTGAAATCTTTGATAAAACTCCGAGCTCCAAGGGGAACACTGAGATGCGATCCGCCATTAAACCGATCTTATAACCCTGTCTCCTTCCCTACCCACGGTCCTGTGTTCCCATCGCTCTCTCTCTCTCTCTGTCTCTTTCTCTCTCACCGGCTATAGCCGGTTGCCTCACCTCGAAATGATTTTCTTGTCCTTGAGTGTACACAAATATATTCATAACGCAATATGTTAATGTTATCTTTCTCCTTTTTTTCTTTTTTCTTTTTAATTATTTTGGCCAAAATAAAATATATTAAATTTGATATATCCTAATAATTAAAAATTTAAGATCCCTTTTTTTTCAGTATTATTAAACACATCTTATGGTCCGCAAACGATTGTGCCTCGAAATGGATCGGAATATAGTTTGCCCTAAGCCGTTGACGTACTATGAGACAGATTCCACAAGAATGTGACCATAACCTTAACAAAGGTAGAATCATTTTTTGAGATTCAATCTCGAATATTCAATTCATTAACTAATTTGTAAGTAATTGATTAAAAACAATTAATGCATTTGTGCAAAATTACGTAGAGATAAGTGTTTATGATTCCGTAGTATTGCTCTTAAAGATGAAACTACTTTATTATTCTTTTTATGGTTGAGCGAAAATGAATATTCTCTCTCATTTTTGTAAAGATATTTCCATTTGAGTCATGTGATTTGAGAAAAACCAGGATTGAAAAGAGTATTGCATCTTAAACGTATTCAGTTTAAGTCGAATTTGAATTAACGAGAATTAAATAATTTTTGAATATTCCCAACAACCCAGCCACCGCTACATGTATGTGGTGTCTTCACGCACAGCTTGGTCAGTAGCAGGAGGGGCAGCCTTGTGCCTGGTCGTCTCTGCCTTGCTTCGAGTACAAGCATAGAGCAATTATTAATTGGACGACTTGGATAGGCATTCAATGATCAAACCCCATACTCACACAGTGACACACTCATATATATAACATATAGATGTATACGGTTTCTATAACAAGTTGATCAAGTGTTTGCAAATAGAATGCCTACTCAATTTGTTATAAACGCATAAGAGATCGAATTTATTTCCAACTAAAAAACTAAGTTGATAAGTAATGGTATCTAATTTTTTTTATAAATTCACAATTTTCTCTTTATTTGATCGATACGAGATTGTATATTTCAACATGCGCTCTTATGTAGCAATGGGTCCAATTGGCCAAATGCCATTAAACACCCGCCTCAACAATTGTTTACGAGCCGTATATTCTTCTTTCGGTTTCGGACGAGGGGGACAACTGGCCGCGAGCCGAACAATTTCCTTTCATATTCGGACTTAATATCAACCGACTATGAGCCGGGCATTCGAACTCAAATCAATCAAGATGCGAGCCCACTATTTTCGATAACATATTGAAAAGGCCTAAACTGATAAGTGGTAATTATCTTTTTATTTGATCGATATGAGGTCGTATATTTCAATAGTACTATTATTGTAGATATATATTTATTTATTTATATATCCATCGGGACCGCTTTACTAGATCCCATGATTTCTTAATACTATATACCGGTCTAACTGAGTTCTCATGCTCATAACATGTAATCATATTGATTTATTTATAGTCACCTAAGACCCACTGGCACGCGGCGATTCCGAGCTTACTGGCTCGAGAGAGCAGTGGCTCGGCCTCTATGAACATGCGCTTTCAGCATCACTGAGACACTTGCAGAGAGGCAGTAAATTCGAGGGGAGCTAGCATGATACAATCTTGTCCGAAACTTGTTCATGTCTTTTCCAAATTAACAATTAATCTTATCGCTAAACCTTTTTTTCCCCTTTTTAAGAAAGTATTTGGACGTGGTACGTATTACTGTCCTAGATAGCTGTGTACGTAGTACCGTACACTTATATGGATTCGATGTGTATTTTTGGTCGATATATTAATATGATCTCTAAGAATTTCATGAGTTCAAGTAAGATAAATTCGAAAAATAATTAGTATGTTAAAAAATATATATTTTATTGACCAAGAAAAGGATTCATAAAATCTTGTATAAAAAAAATTAATGAAAATGGTAGAAATGGAGATAGTGGCATAATGGCCCCCACCCGAAGTGCTGTGGGCTTCCGGGATCATTTTCTGATTCCACATTCTGCCAATTCCTGCCCCTGTTTTCTGACTGCCCGTATAAGTGTACTATTAAATCCTTCTTTAAATAAAAAATAATAAAACTATTTAATTTGCCCATTTAAATATTTACACTATTAATTTGACTAATCTAATTTTTTTTTATCTATGTCCAGCAATATTATTACATGACAGTCCCCACACATCTATGTTGCCATTATTCAAGAATTTAATTCAAGGATCGATAACTCATAATAAGCATAAAAAATTAAGGGAAAGAAATTCAACACGATAATTCAATAATAAAAATGATAAAAATAATGAAATTTATTTAACATTTTATGATTTTTTTACGTAGTAAAGGAATTATCGTGCACCTGAATTTATCCATGGTCCCACTTATGTTAATAGATGCGACAGGCCTTGCAATATGAGAAAGTACACATTAATGCTAAAATCCAACTTGTGTCGGTTGAGAGGTACATCCGATGTTGAATTGAGGTAAGGGGCCTGTACGAGAGTGTCACCGCTTACGGATTGTAGTAATTGTGTCATATCGACTGACCATGGCGAAACTTTGCGAAAATTTGTAGTTGTCGGCTATAGGAGGTCGAGCATTGCCATCAACTATAAGTCTACTATCTCGAGTGAGTGGGATCTCGATTGGAGAATCAATTGGGGTGCTTATTGGTTAGAGTCTAGGGTTCCAAGTTGAGAGGACCATGATGTGGTCGTGCCCTAGAAAGCCTATATAAGGTCAGAAAACCCTAGCCATTCTCTGTACTTCTATCCCTTCTTCTTCTCTTTTTTTTTTTTTTGGTCACGGAAAGCCATGGCTCGGGGAACTCGAAATTCCTCTCAACTTCTAGGGTTTCCCCTCCTACATCCAAAAGGGCATCCTGGTAAGACAATTGGGACCAATTTGAATTCTCCATCGTGCTTGAAAATGAGATAATATATTCCTTTAGGGTTAAATTAATCGATTTGAAACTGAATTAGTTAATATTCTTTTTACTCGTAAATAATGGGTGATTTATACTCAAAAAAACTCGTTTACATTGCATTAAGGAGTTTTTCATTTCTTAGTAAAAGGGGAAATGAACGATTATGTTCTTGTCCGAGATCACAAGATGCTCTCATGTGGCATAAAGAAAAACGCATAACAATATAACGACTAGATTATTAACTAACGGTTTTATAATCGCGACAGCTGTTATTGATGGTATTGGCATCGTTATGGATTCCTTCTCGAGGTGAGATATGTAAGGTAAAGTCCATTGAGTTCACCTAATGATATGTATTAACTTCATCTGAAAAGTCAAGATATTCTGACTTCGTCTCCTCCATGCATGCAAACTCTCCCTTTTGGACCATATCAAATAATAAATAGAGGAAAATGGATTTCAACTTCTAAATTAGACTCCACCAAAAGTTATCTTCATAACCATACCAAAAGGGCTCTCCACTTTCATGCATCTCTCTTCATCTTTCAATATATATATGTATATGTATGTGATTCTTCAATGTTACATGTCTCTATTGTAGTAGGGTATCCAAGGCCAAAGAGGGAAAAAAGCAAGGGGGGACATTCAATTATATACTCCAGAATAATAATTGAATTGTGGGGGAAAAGGTTTTTTTTTTGGGTGTAATTATTTGGAATATATACATATATATATTTTTTTTGGAGATATGGGACCGGCCCGTTTCAAATTCTTCATCTTGCCCTTGTTCTTGTATGAGAATCTTGACTTGGCATTTCCAATCCTATTCTCCCACTAACTCAAAAACCTTTTACTTCTCGTCACTCCATTAGTTCCCCCACTCGTTGGATCCTCTCATGGGTGCAGTGGTAATAGACCCCAAATCTTTTTTCCACTTAAGAGTTGGAATAGTAAAAAGAGTAGAATAAATAATATAAGAAAATCCAAATTTATAATCTATCGATACACAAATCGATGATGGTATGACCGTATTAGATTTCTTCTCTCGGTAAACTCCAAGTTTAAAAACTGCCCATACCAATTGGCACGATATGATTTAGATGTATTATAGCCCCTTAAGACCTACTCCATTGAGAGACCACTTAGCCGATTGGGATTTAGGACCACACTCCACACCATTATTTTACCATATCTTGTATGATAGATTTTGTAGAAGCAAAGTCATTGTTACTGAAGAAATCATATGAAACCCAACTGGCCAATCGTCTAGTTTCTCGATCTCGAAGGTTTTGACCAATCAGAGTCGTGGGTTCATGGATTCCCAACTTTATGAGGGAAGTGGCGTCTGTACATAGTCTACAAAAACCTTTCGATGTGCCACAGCTGTACAGGCAATAGGCATCCCCTTAGAAAAAAGCATTGATAAAAACACACTGATCTATGTTTTGTTTCGTTTTGTTTTTCTGTTCATCAACATGTTGGGCACTGCATGCTTAGCTTTGGGACGCCATACATGGGTGTCCTAGCTAGTGAGTGGGATGCGGTTGTTTGTCAGAAGAAAGAAGGAAAAGAGACCCACAACGTTAATTACAGCGGCAAAGTTACATGTAACATTCATGTTGTGGATTATCATGGCACCTACCCAAAAACTGGAAAAAAGAAGAAAAGAAACTATTAAGGTTTGGTCGAAATAATTCGATATATATCTTTTTCTTAAATAAATTCTTAACTAACTTGATTTTTTTTATTATTATTTACGTTCGACTCGGTTTGAATAAGAACCAATGAAATTAAAGGGAGTGAAAAAAAAAACAAAGAAGAAAAAGAAGGAAAAAGATTATCATTTTGTCTCTTGGACATGGCACACGCTTCATCATAGCCGTTGAGGATGAAGTCAACGGCATTAAGAAAGCGTTGGTCTCAACCTTTTCTCCTAAAGGAAGGAAATTAAATCCGACTGTAAGATCTGGCTTGCCCTGTCTGTCTCCCTCTTATCTAATTGCTTTTTGATCAAATTCTAAATTTCAAGCAACGTCACCCGGTCGATGATCTAACCAATCGGGAACCCACAATCCGGTTCAGTCTTTACGTTCGGTTCTACGATTATGATATTGTTTAAGTTGAACCGAGAAGATCGTATCTTATTATATATATATATATATATATATATGATGCTATCCTCTCTTCTTTTATCACCACGCATATTTATCTATGATCATCGTGTCAATTAAGTATTGGAGGTAAGTCTTAAATCATGCAACCTAAAGAAAGATATGTGTGTCTGCATCTGATTTTCACCCATTAAAATTTTCATGAGCTTATAAGGAATGCGACATGATGACAATATCTAATTCTCTTATATTTATGAGTTATTTAAAAAAACTCCTACAGGAGATAATAGTATCGACCACCTTTATTGTTAGTCAACTCAAATAGAGTGATCGACTATTTTGAATGGTGACATTACAAATCGATTGAGGGGTCCCTACACATGACGATTGGATGAAGGAAAAAAGAACAAAACTAAGCAAGAAATTAGCTAGCTAGATTTTGACTGGACATTTTATAATAATGGTGCAATTGATGTCCCTCCTCAGCTTTACCTTTTTTTCCCCCTTTCCTTTTGGGAAGAACATGCCTTGTCATGCAGAACTTGGGCAAGAGAGGGGCCGATCAATTAAGACAATCGCGACAGAAATTATAATTGGGAGTTATTGTGTCATCAACTATTGCCTCCCCCAAAAAAATTCATTGCATTAATTCCTAGATTTTGACTTTGTGATAGAAATGATCATACAAACACATACATACATATATATATATATATAGATGGTCTTCTTTGTATGCTTTGGGGTAAAGTAATTGCAATTGACCCACCTAAATATATCCTTTCAAGATAAATAAAATCTCCAATTCGAGTTTTTAGACGGGTTTTACTTCTAAAATAATCGTACTTATTCGAATATAAATTAGATATAATTCATTAAAATCCTGAATATTGGGTACGTGCACACCGAGAGAAGAAAGAGGTTGCAATATTTCTTGGGCGATCCTTTGGAATGGAAGATTAACAGGCATACATAGCATAGCACAGCCATGATTGGGTCATTTGATTTAGTGCAAGCAAATAATGAATGCAGTGAACAGTCAAACCCTTAGAATTAGCATTCCATCAGGGTGCTGCCGTATGAGTCAGGGATTAACTCCGATGCCATTGTACCAACAAGGAAGTGAAAGCAGAACATAGGCCCCACCTATATTCACTTAAATCGATTCTAGTAAAAGAGTAGATTGTATGGGTTACGGTAAGATTTCATGATAGATCGACTATCAAAAATAAAATAGTATGCCACGGGAAATTTCCATTTATTGTGTTTCGGTATGACATATTACTATTTTAATAATGTAATTTAACGTGAGAATTGTGTAATATTATCTACCAATTAATGGCAAGAATTATAGGTTTTAAGTTCCATAAAACAATTTTTTTTTTCAAGAATTAAATTAAAGATACACAATTATAAAAATGAGGGACATTAAAAATTTTCCTTATTCATTATCTTGATCTTGGATTTTTTTTTAAAGAAAAGTTTAACGAATTGTATATAATTAAATAGATAGATTATTATTTAGATAAAAAGGGAAATTGTTTGTTTTTTTTTTTTAGTTTTTGAATTTTGTGTGGGATTTTACTTGGAAAAGGCTTTTCGGGGGAATCTCGGTCGGCTTTTCAGTCGGTAAAGCTGACGAAGCGATTGGAGCTTCCACATCAGCAGTTGACTGCCCAATGAAAATGCAGCTCCAACACTCGTAGCTCATTGATTTTCCACGCAGGTTCTTACTTCTGTCCATATATACATTTTCAGCTTACGCAGAAATTATAAGAACATCAACACATGTGACATATGGTAATGTGCTCGATTCATGTCTCGGACCATCATTTATCTTTCATGGGCTACAAGTTCGAATCGACCCTTACAAGGAAATCTGATGGATCCTATGCTGTTCGGTTTCAAAACTCTTCTCCCCCCACCCCCCCTCTAGTCGTCCAAAACCCCGTACGTATGTCTTCATTTTTTCTGGTCCTGCCGCGACGAGATGGGACGAGTTCGAAAGTTTAAGATTCGATGTCTGTTTATCGTGTAGTCGTGGGGTACCGAGGCAAAGTTACAGCTCCTCCTGTTGTTCTCCTCTTGTCATGTTTTTCCCTTTTTTTTTTCCTTTTTCTCTTTCCCTCCCTCTCCGGATGATGCTATTGCTCAGCAGTGTCTTTTGTTTTCCCTGAAAACGAATCGCGTTTTCACTTTGTTTTCCCTTTTCAGAACTTTCATATACAAAGCAGAAAACAAATCTTACTCTCCATCCAACGACCGATATAAAATTTATGAGTTCTATTAGATTAGGAGGAAAGTGAAAATTATGAGAAAACATTTTACTACAGCAACAAGGAACACAACCATATTTTTTTTATTGATTCAAGAAAAAAAAACATAATTACTGTAATTATTTTATGAATAAAATAATTATAAATTTCGGTGGCTGAAATTTTAGCACATTTTCAGGAGAAGGAAGCATTTATTAGCAAAGGGCTGCTTGCAAAATCGAAATTAAAGGAGCCATCAACCCACTAATGATCCAATCATTATCCCCTGCTCCTCCGGTCCACACTCAGTCCCCCCCTGGGCCCCACCTGCCAGGCAGACAGCGGCCCCACATTCCCGACAAAATAATTTCTTTGCCCCGATTATTTAATTCTCTTTTTTTAATCTCCCTCGCTTTTACCCCCCACACATTATATTTTCAATTTTTTTCCTAGGGTGGGTAAAAAAGTAAAAAAAAAAAACAAATATTGTGGGCAGAGAATGTCTGCTCTATGTGGTACACTGTCTGGCTGTACGTATAGGGTTGTGCTCTCAAGACTCCGCCTGTCCCTCTTCGATTCTGCTTATAGCTAATTTTTCTGAACATTTTCCCGATTTCTTAATATCGAGAAACAGGCTCCACGAATCGTTGTTACGTCAAACTTTAATCAGCTCGATTGATAGAGTCCCAAAAGGAGCAACCTTCAATTTTGTGGTTAAAGGGAAATTTTGCGTATGGTCCAGCCGAGGACACGCAGGCCCATGGACCAGAGCTTTTCCCCGTGAGCCCCGAGACAGAGGTTGATGGGATGGGCTGCGTGTGACACGTGGCGCGAGGGACTGACGTTGATTGACGTGCCCTTCCCAGATCAGACGGCGGTTATTTTGAGGAGGTTGATTGATGTGTGTGCCTGTGGTAGAGGGGGCAGACAGCCGGACGGCTCAGAGATGCTTTTCTCCTACCTACTGGCCGGCGGGAGGGCGGGGGTGTGGTTGGAGGGCTCGAGTGGTACGGGGACCAGGGAAGCTCCCGTGGTCCCCGCGCCTCTTGTCCCGCCACGTCAGAGGGGGGGCCACACTGGGTGGAATGATGACCGTGTCAGGTGGGTGGTGATGCCTTCCGACGTCACCGATGACCTTTTCCAGTTCAGGGGCGGTTTGATTTTTCGTCCTTATCTGGGGGCGGCCCCGCCCACGCCCCCCACGCAATCCCCTCCCTCAATGGTCTCTCGAAATTTCTAACCCTTCCATTATTTATTACATGCCCAGAAGCTGCTGCAGTAATAAATTGAATCTTTTCAAACTGTTAGGTCGACGAGTGGACCTTGATTTGCTCTACTATCCGTGTCCAACGGTGCAAGAGGGACAGACGGATGGTGATGTGAATACACCTTCAAACTCGAGGCATCAAACCCAAGTTATTATTGGTTCAACGATAAGAGTTCCGTTGACAAAATTTAGCTCCGATTAATATCCAAGGATGGGCATTTAATCTGAAATCTCTTAATTTTGGGTCGAGCGCAAATTCTTAGTGGGCTACATTTGTAGGCCTTTTAGCCCATCAAAACTCCAGGATGACGAGCGGAGATGGTGTGGAAGAAATTCATTGGGCCTTCGCTTTCTCTGGGTCAAGAAGCGACCGAGTAAGACATTCCCTGCTGGGTCCAACCCCGTCCAGAAGTGGACCTTTTTACCGACCCACATTTCTGCCTCATTACTCGCTCCTCCTCTGTGCCTAATTTAATGCTGGGGGATTTCTAATTATTTTTTTTGGGTGAAATACAATCGACATTATTGCTTAATATATCATAAATTTCAGGCGCCATTTTAAAATTTATTTATTTTTCTAATTATTATTATTGATAATTCTTAAAGATGAGGATAAAATATTTGATTTGTTCCTTTTATGCAGTCGAGTCTGCGCTAAACCTGTTTGGCTATAGTTTATTTTTTTTTATTGGTTTACCATTTTGATATTATTAAAATTTAGTTGTTCTGTTTGCATTTTTAGTATTTTATATTGTTCATTGTTATTGATCTCCAAATTCTTGACTCTTGAGTAGACTTGTCAATTTGTGTAAACTAGATGATTTCGGGCCGTGTTAGTACTACATGATTCCACTTTTGGGCCGTGCCCATCTCTACTGGCATGAAATCCTAGCCTAAATGTAGATATTTCGTACATCGGTCTATCTAGTTATGCATAAATTAAATATGAAATACATTTAAATAATTTAATATTTTAAAATAAATTTTTATATGATATAATTAATTAATTAATTTAAATATTATATTAATTTAAAAATATTAAAATAATTATTTATAAATAAATTTACATAATTTTTTATTATATATAATTTCTTTTGGATTAATATAATTTTTTAATCGTGTTGATATGTGACAATTTATTTTTATATCACATTAGCACGATTGAAAAATTCTTGTCTAAACACAGTTTTTTCGTGCTATGTTTGGACCGTAGTTCCAGGCTGGATCAGTATTTTACAAGTTTAATCTTGATGCACTTTGGGTAAAGTGAATTTGGTGAGGGACAATGATTTTGTGGAGAAATTGGAAAAGAATATTACTAATGAAAAAAATATATTTTAAAAAAACTAAATTAGTTGTCGTCACTCGTCAGATTCAATTTTCTTCTTCCTCCCACCCAGTGGATTGAGGCTGGTGCTGTTCATTGGATGATTAGGTCACTTTCGTCAACCCCATGTTTCTTTCCTTCCCCTTGGCACGGACAATCGTTCCAACTGCAGTCAGTCACAGTGGCAGCTGAGAAATTCGAAGAAGAGTTTCTCCTCCGTCCTCATAGATTCAAGTAGAGCTGCGGACTTCATCGAGGTTTATCTCGGCTCTTGGAGCAAAACCCAGTTCAAAGTTGGTGAATTACTGCCACCTTTTTAACTGGGTATGACTTCTTCCTCTGTTAAATCTTTGTTCCATTCGTGCCCGCCAATTGTTTCTGGATAGTAACTGAACTCTGCCAGGCTGTATCGGTGCTCTGTAGAATGAGTTTTATTGTACTTTCTGAGCATTTTGCTCTTGAATCCTTAGGTTCGTCAAGCGAGTTCAGCTTCTGTTGATGTAAATGGATTTATCTCCTTGGCCACTGTTTTGTGTTGTTTTAACTGTGAACTGAAAAACTTGAAAGTTTGAAGCTTGTCCTGTTGGCGGCTCTTGCCTGCAAGCCGTGTTATGGAAATGTTCTTTGATCCCTCATTCCAAGTGGCTAGTAGCAATTAATGAGCAGCCAAATTAATATGTTCCGTTCACAAAGAGAAAGCTGCTGGTACCCTTCAAAATTCCGGGGATGGTGCCCCCTTTTGTGATGAATTGACCAGATGCTAGTTCCGATTGAATGCAATTATCTATTCAAGGACCTGGTCCTGAAGTCATAGTTGTGAAACCTGGTTACCTGGGGTTTAATGCAATAACTTGTCATAGGGACATTTGATCTTTTTTCTGTTGAATTCATTTTTGCTTGGTGTTTGGTTTCCTAGGCGTAATATTACATTGTTAGAATCAAGAGGACTTTGAGGGTGCATAAAGATTTTAAAGCATCTTTACATTGACAAAAGTTCAATGAGAGTTCTAATTTGTTGTGAGTTCATGTGGACCTTTAAACGGCAAGGCCAGCTTGTTAAGCTTTGGATCCTTTTTATTAAGAAATGTAAAGCTTGAAAAATAATCGAGATATATGATTAGGAAGCAGGAGCTGGTGCGTTGACCTGTTATTCAAAAGATTTTATTGTCTCTTCTTCTTTATCTGCTCATGTTAGTATAAATCATTTTCTTACTCTTCAACTCATTTTGAACCTTAACTTATTAATCATTTTGTCTATCCAGGATTCGACTAACGCCAGCTAGAACATTTCTGTTTTTGAGTCTAGCAAGCATAAGCCATTCTGATAATGCTTTCACAATTGTAATGGGCAGAGAAACTGAGCTATGTGAACTCAGAAATGGGGACACCACCTATTATTGTGCACTGGAAATATAACCGAAATCAGTAAGTAGAACTCGAGGTTCAGTGTGAACAAAGGATTTTTTCTGCTAATGTTGCCAACACTAGCTCAGAATCAGCCTAATGATGCAGACAGCACGAAGGAGGTGTTTGTCTCTGCATTTTGCTTTGCCACATCAGTGCTCACACCCTGCCCTCCTTTTGGACCTGAGCTGAAGAGTTCAGCCCAAGAGCAGATCGAATTCATGTTAGGAGAAGATTCTGACACCCTTTTGATAACAACAGATGAGGAAGTTAAGTCGGTGGTGAGAAGGGGTCTCAATAAAATCCGTTCCACATTTGAAATGACCTTGTCCATGTTACTGATTGAGTTGGGCCAAGGCCCTGCAGTCAAGGCTTCTGAGAGCATTATTTTGCAGAGCTTAGATGACCTCGATTGGATCTGTAACATTCTCCTAAAGATGGAATTAATGAAGGACTTTGTCTTGATGTGGGTTGATATCTCAGGAAATGTGCTGGGAGTGGTAGAAGATCAGGAGCTCGAATCCCAAATGTGGGGGTTAAAGTTTAAGTTGATCGAGCTGACAGGAAAGGTATTGGATGCGGTCGGTTATGGGACCGTGATTCTCTCAGCTCCAAACAGGGTCAAGTTGCTGAAGCTTTGGTTCCCTTACATACGAAAGATGAAGGCTTTATTGGATTCAAAGAGTGAAACTGTGATGGGTTTTCCATACAAGATGGATGAGGAACTGTGTCAGAGCATCGAGGGTGCGATTGTCTCGTTCGTTTTGGCACTGCCATCGAATGACCAGGCTGACATTTTGGCTGATTGGATGAAGAACAGGGAGGAATGTCTGAGGTTCCCTGATTTGACTGAGGCCTTTGAGGTTTGGTGCTTCAGGACCAAGTCTGCAAAGAGGAGGTTGGTCCAGGGCTTGGAGGCTGGTGGAGGTGATATCATCACGCCTTGATTCACCTCCTTGTCTGATTACTTTTGCATCAGTATATCGACTCGAGGTTGGATCTGTTTACATTTTTTTGAAGCTTCCTCGTCTGTATCACAAGTGCCCATCAAATGTCTTTAAGAGGGCAGTATGGAACTTAGGAGTTGGGACAAGATTCAGCTCTACTGATTTTACTTGTGTGTTGGATGGCTTGGATTGAATCGGATCCTGACTTGCAGAAACTTTAGTTATTGATTCATGATCTGCCAGACCAAGGAACCCAATCGTTGCCATTCCTTAAAGTGATAGGTGTTCTGTGGCATACAATGAAATTCCCATATGGCTTTTAAATGTTGGAGAAGCTTCTTTCCTCCATTAAAACCAATCGCCAACGTGAACATGAGGATGGATGGAGTGTTGCGTCTTTAATTTCCGACCAGATGAATACACTTACTAATATCCTCATAAGGAATATCTCTGTTTTACCATTTGATATATAAAAATGCAATGAGCTAAATTCAGCTCAAGCATGACTGTTCTAATGGATAAATCTCTATATTTAGGAAATTTCTTCTGTTACTTATGTACGCGAATTGTAATTTAATTAATTTTCTAAATTTTCTATTTTCTTTTTTGTTTAATCACATATGAACTAGAAAAAGCAAGTAACTATTTTACCGGAGTTACTGCTGATGTTGGCTGCTGGTCCAGACGTGGAGGCTTGGAACAAGGCGGGGATTGTCACCAACCCCTCTCTCTCTCTCTCTCTCTCTCAGGCGATTCTTCCAACAGTTATTAGTTGGTAGGTGCGATTCTGGGCTCAAACCAGCCGGTGGACTCGCTTCTGTTGATTGATCTTATCTGCTTGGTTCAACGGAGAGGGACGGAAGTGGGGGAGATGTACGTGAAGGCGGCGCCGCCGACGGATATCAACAAGAACACGGAATGGTTCACTTATCCCGGCGTGTGGACCACCTACATACTCATCCTCTTCATCTCCTGGATCCTCGCTCTCTCGCTCCTCCGCTGCTCCGCCGGCGCGGCGTGGACCTTCGTCCACCTCTGCCACTTCCTCGTATGCATTCACCCCCCCCCCCTCACTCCGCGCCCCGTTGTGCCGCTCCTCATCTCTTGGATTTTGGAGAGTGTTTATAGAGTTCTCTGATTTGCCTTTTGTGCCTCTCATGTTATATATAATATATAATGAGTAGATTCATGCAGCTATGAGAGTGGGTGTCTCTTGTCAGCTCAGTCTATAACTTCCCACGCTGTTGAATTTGATTGAAGGACTCTTCTCGTCTCTTCTTTGTAATGGTTATCTGTTAGTTATACGTGTCTGGATATCTGGTAGTACCTCTGCATCGGTGATTGTTGTCAAGTGTGATAAATTGGGACTTTAGGTGATTGCATTTGAACCGATTCAACGATTGGTTGCCTTGGGGAATCATGAACGAAGCTCTAACATTCCAAGAACTTAACGCTTGTGTTTGATGAATTTCCTGCATTAGTCAGTATGTTAGGCTACTGTGCTGCTTTGAGGTCATGTAATTAACGGGGATACGCAGTCAACTCCAGGTCTTCTTTTGGATTTGCTCGTGAATTCATATTATAATACATCTGATGTTGCTTGCAACTTGTGACACTATTCTGCTAATTTCTTCATGGACTTCTAAATTGTTGTCACACAGGTTGATCACAAGATAAATTAGTTTGTTTTTTGTACATTCTTGTAGTCTTTCTGTTTTGTGCCTAGGTGGCTGATCCATGTATCTCTTGCCTTGCATCTTCAGGTTACTTATCATTTCTTCCACTGGAAGAGAGGAACACCATTTTCTGACGATCAAGGCATCTACAATGGTTTGACTTGGTGGGAGCAGATTGACAATGGCAAGCAACTTACTCGAAACCGAAAGTTCTTGACGGTTGTACCTGTTATGCTGTAAGTGGCTCTTTAACTAAATTTAACTTTGTTCGATCTGACTAGTGATTTACAAGAAGGGAAAGAAACTGACGTGCCTTATATCTGGTATAATAAGTACTTGTCACTTATATGGATGCTACCATTAATGTCTGTCAATTTGTTGCTGTCGTGGTTGCTGTCAATATGAATCTGGCCACTAGATGTAAACAAGTACCATTTTCTATAAGATCAAAATGTTAGTCCTTTAGAACGGCATGCCCTGTCCATCATGTTTCTTTTGCTAATTTTGGATGATCATCGGCTTAACGATGTTTACCTTCCTTCCTGTGTCTGGACATTAGATAAGCTGGGGTCACCCGTTTTATTTTCAGAAACATATTTTACAGATTCTGTGTACTAAAGCTATATGTTTGGTTGAACCAACCAGCCAGTGTTGCATTGATATGGTTGTTACAGTAGTTTATTGCCTATCCTTTCTTCTGGATATAACTGATAGAGATGGGATTTTCATATAGCAAAGTTCAGAACAAATTTATCTTCTTTTCCTTTCTTCTGGTTGGTGGATTTGAAATATTTTTTAATTTTAAATTTTGATCTATGAACCATGGCCGACTCTTAACGCAGATAGTCTTTTCTGAGCCATGAGTCACACCTGAGGCTTCTAGTTCTTCCTTGCTGTAAGCTCTGCCCCCTGCTGCTAGCAAAGTGCAAACTATATCCAAGATCTTATTGTACCAATTGACAGTGATGTGATGCTTCAAAACTTTCTTTCCCTGATATCAGTAATATAGTAAACGAGTGATGTTCTTTGCCTTTTTTTTTTTTCTAATCAATGTTAGTTTTCACAGTTCTCCTTCTTGGCCATTTTTAGTCCGCTGTGCTTTTACAAGTACCATCTCATGTTCTTAATTGAGTGATGGATAGACTAGTACAGGGAGTTTTAAGGCTCTGCAAGGGTACTCTTTTGTGAAACTTAAAGGAGAAGTACAAGGAGTACTCTTTTACAAGTGTACTCTTTTGTGAAACTTAAAGAGTCGGTACTAAAGCCTTATTTTTATTTTCTCGCGGTGCTTTTTGCCATAAATAGTTTTACTTGAAACCTGTTTAAAGTTGGATTGAGGTAGCATTAATTCCATGTTCACACCCTAATTTATTTGAGGTTTGAGTTGTTTCGTAGTAATCAAATGCTAATGTTTTTGCCTTTTTAACTTCCTTCTTTCATCTTGCAGATATTTGATAGCCTCTCACAAGACAGATTACCAGAACCCAATGCTCTTCTTCAACACGTTGGCAGTATTCGTCTTAGTGGCCGCGAAGTTCCCGGACATGCACAAGGTTCGCATATTTGGGATAAACGCTGATAACTGACCACGAGAGAGGTACAAGTCCATTCCACGTGCCTAGTTGGAATGATGAATTTCAGGAACTTGTTATACGTAATATGCAACTTAACAGTCGTGCGGATGCTGTGAAGATGTAGTTACTGACTCGAATGAGGAGTGCACATCTCATGTTGATGCCCTTTTATCATCATCTGCGCACCTATGGGCAGCTCGCCGTATTCCCGCTCTACTACAATCAATTCGGACTTTATCATTCGAATATCTGTTCTAATTTCACTCTCCTCTCTTTGGCTAATGATCCTGTTATGAGAGGAGATGCTCGATTTATATATATATACACATCGAGATTATGATGGCTTGGATACTAGAGATATCCGAGAGCAATTGCCTTCGGGAACTTCAGGGTAGCCATATCTGCGAGTCAATTATTATCTTCAACAATGACCCCACCCAAAGTTCACAAGACATCAGATTTTGCTCCCTGATCAACTGCGGCTCCAGAAAAACCTGATGAATCGGCATCTCTCTTTGCTTGGGAAAATATCGAGGAAATTGCCAACTCAGAGAGAATTTATGGTCCAGTGAGTTTTGCAAGTCGATCGAACGTCCATTGAATTTCTGGGTCAAAAAAAAAAAAAAAAAAAGAGGAGTAAATCGGGTTTGCAGTGGAGGCCGTGATTGGGGGGAGTGAGTGGTTGGGTGGCTCCATGAGTGAGTTCAGTCCGCAGTTATTATGCTCAGTCAGTGGGTTACATAAAAAAGAATCATATAATTGATCGAAGACAGTGCTGTCGCGATTGCATCTTCTGAGATCGATTTCAAATCTAGTCACGATCCTCCGAATGCTACTTTTTTATTTTAAAATTTAGATTTTAAAATTGATTTAATAAATGTTCATGGACTTTTTTTCTCCACATTATTACTACGCGATATAAATTTTAAAAAAAAATGTAGTGGTGGGAAATACAATTCCTCTCCATGTTCCTTCCTCCAACAGCACGCTTGCCGAGAGGAATGTCTCCGTGGGCCCCACATATCTTGACTGCCCGAGAAAAAGGAGTCGCCTGCCTGTCGGATCTTCCTTCCTTTCTTCTTCTTCTTCTTCTTTTTTCTTTTTCTTTTTAAAATTTTCATTTCATCAGAAGGGAAAATGGAGATGGGAAACGTAGGCGAAAGGATTTCGTTCTGTCGCGCTCGTACACTGCGCTGAATAGGCTCTCTTCTCCCCCCCAGCCCCACCTCGAGTCAAAGGAGAGCCTCACAGGTAGACCTCACCAGGTGAGCTTCTCGTCGTGCATGGCACGGCGGGTCCATTTTTTCCTTCACCTGGCATCCCGATATCAACCTTCACGAACATGTCCTCGGTTTCTTGAACGAGCCTTATGGGTTGTCTGAAACGAAGGATCCGAGCGAGTGCCGAACGACGTGAGCTCAGAATCAGTCTCCATCTCGATCAGACCTTGGTCGTGGGAAGACTGAGAACAATGTGTGCAACATGTATCAGACGCTAGCAGATATCAGACGAACGCCACTCTGTCCTCAACTAAATTTGTTGCAACATATATGTATATATATATATATATATATATCTTCCCACATCCTGATGAACTATATTGAGTCCTGCAGAGATAATCGGGACTGTGAAACTTTCGGGATCATGGGCAAACGCAAGAGATGTTCACGGGGTACGTACTGATATTTGATCTTAGAGCAGCATCGTCATTGCTTCATTGTTAAATTCTTGCTCTGATTAAAAGTTGAGCTCAGTGTGGAGCAATGGCTGCCTTCTTCTATAACCATCAATAGAGTTATATTGACATAGGCTGATTCATAAACACTCAACGCGGGCAAATTATTGGCCGACTGCTGAGTTTTTGGGGTAGAAGAAAGGGACTCTAATATGAAATATTGCTGACCAACAATATACATTGCACGTACCTATACATGTATGTATATACGGACATAGAGCCATAGAGACTCGAGAGAAACACATGTTGAAGCACAGTGTGGTTAGCTACCAGGGAAACGCCAACAAAAATCAGAGGAAGAGGGAAAAAGGAACCTCTCGTTATGTCAGAACAAATACTATCAAAAAAGCTAACTAAAATCCAGTTGAGATCGACACAAGATAAAAATAAATAAATACCCACAAATAATTTATCACTGTATATACATATATATATATATATATTGTCTTTTTCAGTTTTATCATTATGAATCTGATAAAACTCTTTACCATGATCCTCCACCCAACATTCCACCCCAGAACCCATTAGAAGGATGATGATCATGATCTGATGCTCGTTCCTGCTGCGGCGGCCGATTATGATGTTGGGGGTGATATTTTCCTGATCCAGTGTCCTGATGCTCCCCTGAATCATTGGTTTGCTCTTTCAACTCCTCAAAGGGAAAGAGAAGCCTCCCACACCCATTGTTCATATCAGCAGCACTCTCGTAAAGAGCATCCGGGAACCCTCCACTGATCCCGTCGGGTGGGAAACTGAGACCGCCAGCGGGCTTTACCTCGTGCAATCCCAGGAACAGAGTAGGTGGGGGTGGTGGAGTGTAGACATCGTTCTGGTCATTTGGGAGCGATAGTGGCATAGAAATGAATGAGCTCAGCAGCCTCTTCGAGTTCAGAAGCTCCGAGGATGAGCCAAGGTCGTTGAGATCCTGGTCCTTGCTAGGATATTGACCATTACACACTCTGGCGGAGGTGGCAATAGCAGCAGAGGAGGATGAGACCCTTATTCTAGGAGCGGAGCTCACATGGTGAGGACCGAGCAGTGGGTTGATGATCGGCGAGGGGCCGGAGCACGACGAGGCTGAGGTGGACGATGAGGAGGTGGAGGTGGAGGAATGAGAGGAGGAGGGACGGCTCTTGTTCTTGCGGGACCCTCCGCCTACGGGGATGTTGCGGAGGGAGCCGCCCTCAGTCCAGTAGCGGCGGCAGGTCTTGCAGAAGTAGCGGGGTTGTGTGAGGCTGTAGTTGTTATAGTAGCAGAACTTGGTGTTGGCGGAGTCGCACCGTGGACAATTTAGGGCTTGCTCCTTCTGCGGCCGTGGCTTCCTCTCAGCACCATTACTATTACTAGTACTGCTGCTGCTGCTTTTCGGGTCCGGAGTCGAGTTCGGGATCGTGGCTACAATCTCCTCGAACTGCTTCACCACACTCCCAGGATGAGGAGCGGAAGAGAGGAGAGGACAATAATTTGCCGGAAAAAAATGTCTAATATGAAGTGAAAACAACCAACAGACCAAGAACAAAGGACGAATCAAACCAGTGGTTTCCAGCTTGTCCGGGCTTGTATCATCCAAGGGAAGTTTAATTAAAGATGTGAATTGGACTTTTGCTGCTTGTGTTCGTTTGCTCAGAAAAGAGATTACAAAAGGTGAAGTTCTCTGGGGGGGGGGGGGGGATCACTTGGTATGCTTGGCAGTGCACATATGCGCCGACATGAGTTAAGCATCACATGTGTACATATTTCTTTTTTCTCCAAACTAACACAAGAAAATTCATGATATCTCAAGATTGTCCAAAAGGACAAAAACTAGCAATTGAAGTTGGATTAAGTTCATCAGATCGAGCACCCACAGACACAGGGATCGGGGGGCGGAGAGAGAGAGAGAGAGAGAGAGAGAGACGTTTACCGGTGGCCACTGAGCTGCGTCCATGGAGGAGGAGGAGGAGGAGGAAGTAGACGAGCTGAATTGGGAGTCTAGATTTCTTGAACACAGCGAGACCGAAAAAGCTGACTTCCGTGAGAGATGAAGAGGAGAGGATAGAGGCAGAGAGTCTTCAGTAAAAGAGAAAATGTTGAACACTGTGAGCAGGTTTCTCTTATGTCAGACTAATTTCTTTACTCACACAAACACCTCCATGAGGGTGACCCATTGATCCAACTAATTACGGATCACCTTTTTCGGCAATAAGATAGGCCAATCAGCCCAAAGGAAACCAGATGGAAGGAATAAGAAAATAAAATGGTAATAAGAAGTGAGGAGTAATGTTTGGTGTAATAATATTGTATTCGGTCTAATAATTAAGAGATTATAAATTTGATTTTTATCGTGAAATTTTATTATATAATCCAAAAAAATGATAACAAGAACCGTTAGAAATGATAATAGAATTAATAACTCATTAATTATAAATAAAAAATAATATTACTGTATTAAACTATATCCGATAATAATCCATAAGTGGGTGCGTGAGAGAAGGAGAGGATAGCTATGGAGAAAATTTTGTTCTAACCCTAAAAATTAATTTAATGTAACCCTACAAGCACTTGGTGCCCTATTTTGTCCAACATAGGGCTTTGAAATGCTCGTCATTATGTTCCTAATAAGAAAGGTTAGAATTTATATATTATATATTATACCTTACGTGAGATTAGTAATCGCAATGCCTTGACCATGCCATGGATTTCTGCTTCCTTTATGCACCATCCCTCTTGACATCATTATCGATCAGTCAGTCGGGCAGCCGGGCTTCCGTCTAGGACCAGATAACACACACACACACACACACATGTATCTAGAAATCACTCGAAGAAGCTCGTGATAAGAAGATCCGTGAAGAAGGGCCGGTAAGAGAATAGAAGAATCTCGACTCGAACCGGATTAACTTGAAAGCGGTGACATTTGAACATTTAGGGGAGCCTACATTTCAAAGTCTAGAGGTAGACAAGTGTACGTAGAGAGGAAGCTCGATTCACATGCACACAGTAGCACGTACTAGAGAATTTCGATGGACATATAATTATGCATGTACGATCGTCTCTAACCTAAGTTTTCCTTTCTTGGTCGTGCATTATGTCGGTACAGCAAGCACATAACGTATTCGCCGTAGAGTAACATCCCGTTACCATTGATTTAAACGGAACAGTGGTCTCTTCTTGCCCGACACACCTCCGATTAAATCAATTCGGACTATGGTTCCTCGTCACATTGGACCTCTCACAGTGATCATTCTATATCTATCTATATATATAGAGAATCTACGTATGTTACGGCACCGCATGTCGTTCACAAGATCGAGTGAGTGAGTGAGTGAGTGAAATATCGTTTTCTGTCTCTGTTGGCCCATCTAGGGAGGAAGCTCTTCAAGTTTTCCCGTCGATATTGGTCCAATAGGGCTGAATTTTCCACGTCGCAAATTGTTGCACGTCCACATCGCGAGCAATTTGGCCTCCATATTAAATTGAAATTAAGGCAATACACTTTGACTTCAATTTTGGCTCCCCTTTTCCAGAATTGTCGGTCGATCGACTCCTTTTTACGGAGACGCCAATGGGAAGACTTATTTCTGATATATTAAACATCACCCCGTGACATGGGCGACGAATTCGATCTGGTCCCGGTCTATCAATGCCAAGAGACACGAAGGGATTACCTAGCTCTCTCCGCACCGGCCGACGACTGCCCCCCGCCGCAAGACTCTTCATGCCCGGTGGTCCATGCGGGTGGTTGTAAAGAGCTCCATGAGCTCGATACGATCGGGCCGCGCTGACCATAACCGAGTTGCTGATGGTGTGATTCCCGCGGACGCATAAATCGAACACTTGTCAGGTATGAACTGTCAGACCAATTTTTATGGTAATGACGGATTGGTTCACAAGCTCACCTAATCCCCTAATGGGCCGTTATGATGCATTAGGGTGACACAATTGGAGGCCCAAACTCGATCCAAACTATCAACGCGCTTTGCATGCGGGCCATTTGGGCCTTCGGTGGGCCCATCTTACGTACGAGAAAGTGTCTTCTTATCCTTCGTCTTGCGCTCCATCCATCCCTTCGCAAATTTCTCCCACTCTCATTGAGGGAAATTAAAAAAAAAAAAGAATTAATTGAGTAAAAAAAATGGTGTAATTTGGCTGTACCAATGAGGTGAACGGTGTGTGTGTGCTTGACTGAGACCGGACATCGAGCGTCCTGGCTAACACGTGCAAGTGGTGGCTCGACGGGGATCGGCCGCTCTAGTCTAACTTGATGCAGATTATGAGGTTCTTCTACCTTCTATTGCAGAAAGGAGGAGGCCAAAAGGGGAGAGGCTGACGTGTCACCTCGCAGGAAATGGGAGGGAAGAAGGTGACAGACGGGGGGCCACCCCCGGCGCTCAGCCGCCGGTGCGAGAAAATTCATGGGCGACGACTTCACATCTACCGACGGATAGAGACAGTCAAAGTCAAAATCCTAAAATGGGGTTGACTGTTGACATTATCTACAGTTACTCAGACTGACGACTTAGTCCGAGCGGAGGCTTAATTAAAACAGCGTGATATCGACGGTCTAAATATTAATTCCAATAATTTAGGGAATGATTAGAATGGAAAATTTTAAATGACATCAAACGGACCTTAGGAACTCATCTCTCTGATGATCTTTTAAGACCCGTAGTTTTTAAAATCAGACCGAACTAGGAACCGATATAAGCATGAGTTTATGCGTTCATGGGTCGAGCCGAGAGTTCAATAAGTTGAATGATATATTTAATAAATAATATTAATAACATAATATTTACTAATAAATTTATATAATATCTTGAATATGATTTATAACAAAAATAATTAATATAATCATTATCTTAAATAAAAGTTTAACATAAAATATAAATATAAATTTAGTAAAATAAAATAGGTATATTATAATAAATTTTTATTTTTTTAATCTTAAGTTGACTGGTTTTCTTATTGGTTCAATTGAGTTCACTGATCAAACCGAGAACTAGCCGGTTCAATCGGAGTTGACCTCTTTAAAAGTGTAATTTGATTTTTTATAGGAATCGGACCAGGTGGGTGGCCGGTTCCCAGTTGAACCGGCCGGCCCAATCCAGGTTTTAAAACTATGCTTAAGACCATATTATCCCTAATAATAATAATAATAATAATAATAATAAAGAGTTAGTTGAAACAGGCCACCACCTCAGCAGACTCTGCTGAATCACGGGTTGACAAGAAGCCCGCGATGGGGAGGTGGCAAAGCCCACCGACCCCACCCAAGCACAACCCCTAAAGATGCTGACTTGCCACGATAATCTCCCCACCCCCGCCTTTGTTTTTTCCAAGCCAAATCTCCATTGCCCTTTAGCAGTTCAACTAAACAAATCGACGCAGCAGTAGAGTTAAACAAAAAAAGATGAAGAAGAAGTCCAAGCTAAATCTCTAATGTATTAACACAGCTTAAAGAACAAAACAACGAAATAAGAACATTGTTCCACTACGTCCAAAAATCCAAGGTTCAATCAAATCCCCGAGAACAAGAACAAGAACAAAAACCAAAGTTGCTCGGTTCCAAACCAAAAACAAAACAATTACCAAGTTATTCATTCAACTACATTGGAGACCACCTAAATCCAAAGTTGAAATGCAAATGCATAGACAAAAAAATCGAAGAATCAACTAACAAACAAACAATAGAAATCAGGCAGTAGCAAGCCAGCAACCTAACAACACGATACGAAGTAGTACTTCGAGTTCGGGATGAAAGAAGGAGTAGCATACGTTACCTTTGATCCTTTGGCACAACAATAGTAGAGGAGCCACCGAGCTGAGCCTTGCACTCCCTAGGGCTGGCTGGTCGAGCGGGGAAGGACGAGACTCCGAAGGACTAGTAGGCAGGATAGGGCTGAGGGAATGAGTCGAGCCTTGCAATTTGCACTACCGACTTTGAAGGACCAGTAGTAGACAGAGCAAAATGAATATGTGGTAGCATCGTGGCAAGGCAGACTTGCAGAGATCGGCGATGACAATCGAGGATCTGAGGTTAGGGTTTGAGAAACATTAGAAATCGGGACTGGGAGAGAGGGAGTGATGGAGGACTGTGAGGGGAGTCATTGAGAGAGGCTGACAGAACAAGTTCAACAAAAATGGGGGTGGGGTGGGCCACATGGATGTCGGGTGATAGAATAAAATTTTAAGTTTTTTTAAAAAATTAAATTTCTCTTATTGGACTATTGTGGTGCCAGCACGGTCGGTCTGAGGATCACTAGGCCTAGCTCGCCCCATGGATGGTGTTATCAAGTTGGACCCATGTCATGCTATTGTGCCGGGCCAAGCTTCGCCAGGTCTACCGTGATGATTTGTATTGGCTGTAGGCTGTTGTGGAGTCATCATCTTTGAACAGTTTGTTTGGTCAACGTACCTATGTAGCTGATAGCTACGAATCACAAGAAGCTTGTCCGCTCCTAACATATTTTAGTTCCTTAAGGTAATATATATGTATATTTTTTACCAGCTCTATTCAGTATTTTAAAGTGCGATGGTAATGCATCCTGGAGCCTATTGGGTGGACGGGATCCGGATGTTTTGCATCCGTAATAACGACAAGAGGAACAACGAACAGCAGGAACGATCCAGAGTAGATAGGTAATCTTGCTCAATGCAATTACTGCAAGAAATAAAATGAAGCGGACGAGAACTTACGAGAAAACCGTAATCAGTTCAGAGTAAAATTCAAGGCAAAAACTGATATGAAAAGGGAAGAAAGAAAGGTAGTAGTCGTAGTTGAAATGCAGGAGGACCGCCTTGTTCCTGTTGCTGTTAGACCTTCCTCCTGTTTCTCTAGAAACGCTCAGACGATCGAGGCAAATCTTCGTCATTCCAATTATGCGCCCACTTCTCTTCCTTTTTATATATTTTTTTCTGCCCCTTTGATTTTTAAATCTCAATTAAAACTAAAAGTCCAACCATATGTGTTGAGTCTCTTAGACAATCCACTGGATTCTTTGCCACCCGCGGTGGGTCTTCAATTCTAGAGAGCGGAAATCCCCACGCCCGTGTCGGTTTCTGGTGCATCTGACCGAATTCTCGTGCTTACCCAGGTAGCAAAATTCGTCCTTCTTTCTTGTTTTCTACATGCTCCCTTCCCTTGCCTTCCCTGCTGGGATGTTCTTGTGCCGTGTTTTCGTGTTCTTTTGATTTTATGCGTTCGCGTTGGCTGAGCAGTGGAGATTAGTTCTTGGAACCTTCATCTACTCTGTGAGATCTGTACTTTGAAGTTCATTGACTTGGTCTTTACTTGATTTGATATCCCGGGTTAATTGCACTTTCTTGGTCTCGATCTTATTTTTTTGCGTTTGTGTCCATCAGTATCTAATGGGCTGAGACCCAGAAGGAAGTAAACTATGGGGGATTACTGCGAGGAGGAGGAAGACGAGCGGTTCTTTGATGCACGCGAGGATTCCTCTGACGGCTGCAGTTCAAGTCCCAGGGTTATAGACGATACATTGGAGTTCGTAAGACATGAAATTTGGACTAGATGTCCAGAGAGTGTGAGAGAGCGGCGAAATCGCTTCTTAAAGTGGTCTGGTCTGAGCTTTGACCATAGTCTAATTGAACAGGACGACTCGTGCCGTTGGTTTCAGGATGAGATCGAAGCGGATAAAGGAAGAATCACCGCTAACAGTGGGGCAGTACTTAGGGATTTTGATTATTCTTTTTCTTGTATCCATTCTTCGAGCTCAAATCAGGCAGTGGAACTAAGCTGTAATGGCTCCCGGGAGGGGAGCTTTGGGGCGAGGTGTAAAGATTTTGATGATGGAATTGAGGTAGCAGTCACTGAGCTCGTTAAGCATGGTAGGATGAACATGAGTGCAAAAGAAATTGCGTCAAACCACTCTGGAAGTATCGAGGAACTGAGGAGAGTTGCCAGTTCCCCTTCAGTGCAATCATATTTCCGTGGACAATTGGACCATGCAGAGGAGCGGGTTGATGCCAAACAAAAGATGAAGGTTGGTTGGTTGAGAAAGTTTGGTGTTGGAGCTTGTGTGAGCAGTGGAGTTGTCGATGCCACTGCTAAGCCTGATGATCTTGAGTTAGTTGCTGGGATGAAAATGCGAAAGGTTCGGACTCATTCATATAAGAAGAAGTACAGGGAGCTGTCTTCCCTCTATGCGGGACAGGAGTTTCCTGCACACAAGGGCTCCATATCTACCATGAAGTTTAGCATTGACGGGAGATTCTTGGCAAGCTCAGGAGGTGATGCTGTTGTTCGGGTGTGGAGGGTGACTGAGGAAGAGAGATCAGAGAGGGTTGATATCTCTGATCTGGATACATCATGTCTTTATTTTGCTATGAATAAATTCTCGGAGTTGGCCTCTCTTAATGTGGATAAAGAGCATTACCTTGGTAAGATGAAGAGGGTTGGGAGACAATCAGACTCTTGTTGTGTTGTTTTGCCTTCAAAGGTCTGCCATATATTGGAGAAGCCATTGCATGAATTTGTTGGACATTCAAGTGAGGTCTTGGACCTCTCCTGGTCGAAGAGAGGGGTTAGTATATTTTAGATCTCATCTTGTGGTTTCTTGCCTTCATTCTTCATTTATTATTATTGTAAATAGTTCTTAGAAACAAATATGCTGAGTGAATTGTTGGCTTGTTGCTGTAGTATTTGCTGTCATCTTCCACTGATAAAACTGTTCGACTGTGGCAAGTGGGATGCAACAGATGCCTGAGGGTTTTCTCACACAATAACTATGGTTAGCCTCTATACTTTTCTTGTAGCACAGAGTTCGTTTTTCTGTGTAGCTGAATCAAATTGAGTTTTCTTCTGAGGTGTTATACTTTTAATTTACATTTTTGTTTTGCATTATGCAGTTACATCTATAAATTTCAACCCAATTGATGAACGTTTCTTCATCAGTGGATCAATAGATGGAAAAGTTCGTATCTGGGAGGTGCTTTCTGGAAAGGTTGTTGATTACATTAATATGAGAGAGATTGTTTCTGCAGTGTCTTACCAGTCTGATGGAAAGGTTTGGAGCCGACTGTTACCCTTTTCTTATGAATACGTAAGGCCTCTTCATTATGTATCCTTTACGGGGAATTCTTCATACAAGCATTTCTTGTTTGGTTGATGCAGGGAGCAATTGTGGGTACCATGCATGGCAACTGTTTTTTCTATAGCATAGAAGGTACATAATATTTAGGCATCATCTGCATATATCTTTGGTCTGAAAAGCTAGAGAATGGTGTCACTGAATTTTGAATGCTGATGATGTTCTGATGGGTTAAAAACTACTTGGACTGTTTCAGTACTAAAATATTAACAGGCTGTTTGAACAAGATATGTTTTGATTTGTTTCTGTAATCATTGTCAAATAATCAGTATGCTATATATCTATTCTGGTTTGACTCGAGAAATTCTGGAAATGATTTGTGCTTGTTGAGATCTAAGTTAAAAGATATTATGTGGGAACACATTGTGAAGTGTCTTTTTAGATAAATTAGTCTGATACGCTGACCAGAGGAACTGAGTGTTTTGAGTTTGTTTAACAGGCTTTCTTTGTTTCCCTTATTGATATTTAGATGGAGTTAACACTGGGAGCATACTTACTAAGCTCCACTAGTACAATGAGAATGGCGTCACTACCAAAAAGGACAGAAACATGCTGATAATAGAAAATTCTAGTTTTAGTCCTATAATAGCTTTGAGAAAATAGGCATAGCTGGTACATTTATTTTCCACAACCCCATAATCTTTGGCTGATGAATATGAGAGCTCTGAGACACCATATGGAGGTGGCAATCCCTACTGTCCAATATGATCATGCTTTAGTCCCTATTTTTTCTTGTTTTGGAACATTTCCACTTTCTGTTCAATGAGCATTGCCTTATGTATGTCAACTAACTCTCTTTTGGGTTTGATCCAGATAATCACTGGCACTTGGATGCTCAGATATGTGTTCATGGTGGAAAGAAATCCCCAGGCAAAAGGATAACAGGATTTCAGGTAGGGACGAACACTTTGACAATGTTTCTAATTGCTAGCATGGTCTTTGTTCTTTCCTCGTCTTAGTTCAAATCCAAATGCTCATTATTCTTGAAATGGCAGTTTCCTCCCAGTGATCCAAGCAAAATAATGGTCACTTCTGCCGATTCCGCTGTTCGAATTCTCAGTGGTCTGGATGTTGTCTGCAAATACAAAGGTTAGTATACAACCAGTTCAGCTCACATTTGATATTACTTAATAAATAAAATGCTTGAGGGTTGTGAAGAACAAGCGGCAGCATGATGTGAGGGAAGAAAAAGAGCTAAAATATCTACAAGGTTGACAAGATAATGGAACTGTTCAATCGGTACTTGAATATACTAAATATAATGAGTGAATTGAGCAACTAAAGGGCCCATAGTAGCACATGCATTTTAGATTTGACTGTTAACTCTTTCTTCTTGATGCAAATAGGCCTTCGAAGTTCGGGATGCCATTTGATTGCATCCTTCACATCAGATGGCAAGCACATAATCTCGGCAAATGAGGATTCAAGTGTCTGCATTTGGAACTACACCAATCAAGAGAAGGCACGATCGAGAGTGAAGAGCACATCATCATGTGAGAGTTTCTTCTCCCATAATGTGTCAATGGCTATCCCCTGGTGTGGTGTAATGCAAAACGAAGAGAGAGAAGATAGGCAGATTGAGAGTGGCCCGTCAAGTCAAACCCTTGCTGACTACTTTGACCAGAAGATGCTGCCCTTCTCTTCTACCTCCGACTGCTTTTCTCTGGGGCGAGGGTTCCTGCTTGAGCTCCTGCCGAAAGGGTCAGCAACTTGGCCCGAGGAGAAGCTATCAGATTCAAGCACAGCGACCCTTTCCCCATCCATGCGCAGATCAGAGTACAAGCTCTTGAAAAGCGCTCTATCAGACTCTCCCCACCTCTGGGGCATGGTGATTGTCACCGCAGGGTGGGATGGGCAGATTAGGACGTACCACAACTATGGGTTGCCGGTGCATTCTTGAAAGGAAAGGTTTGTTTCCTTTACATATTACTCCATAAAAAGTGCCCACCATAGGTAGTAAGTTATACTATGTAGCTGTTAATAGTGCCGTATGGACGATGGCATGAATCTACATTTTTATTCATTTTACTTTCTGCCTCCTCCCCAGTTGTACTGGGTGCATATAATGGTTAATGATAAATGATTCTTTTATTTTTTTTGGTCAATATATGAGAAATTGTAGCTATATGTGGAATGTGATGGAAGTCTCTTTAGATCAGCATGATGCTACGAGCTGTGTCGGTTTATATTCGATGCTAACCTCGATCAGTTGCTCCTGACTTGAAACTCATTTAATGAAATGTTGGGTCCCAAAATGCAGTATGCTTCAATGGTGGTGCTTGGGTTATCTTTTCTCTTCATTTGGTCTCCAGGCTAAGTTGTACTGGCATTAGTTGGTGGAAACAATTGCTCAGAGATTTTGCCAAGGTTATGATCTCGATTCTCAGGAGGGTGCGGGGCTGCATGAGCGGGCGGGGATCGCTGCTGAAGATCAGCCTGTCCTCGAGCTGGTATTCTTCATGCATTGCTGCTGCCCGAGAGGCACTGTCGATGACAGAGGAAAATTGTATGATAATTTGATCCTATTTTAGTAATCTCAGTATTAAAATGACTCCAACAACAGTCAATCCAATAATTAATTAACTTACCCATAATTATAGATAATTTTTTGGTATATTAATTATTAATTATATAATAATATTTAATTTCTTTGGTTAATTGAAATTTGATTACTGAAAGATAATTTTTTTTAAAAAAAAATTCTATTGACAAATCATTTTATGAAATTAGTGTATACGCAATGCAAGACATCCGACCAACGCCCGGCACCGGCGGGGCGCCTTTACCGGAAACGATTAATCACTTGACCATATGACGATGCCCGTATTCTTTGTGCTGGCTGACTCAGAGTCGCACTCAACTATTCTGAGATTCCATCGATGAGCATGACTCAGATGGGCATGAAAGCAGGGGGGCATAATCCGTAAATTTTTATGGGAATGAAGTGGAGATGTATTATTGAGGGGTGGGGAAAGAGATCGTCGCCATGAGCGGCTGCTCCTCCGCCAGAGGGCCGGTGGCGCCCTCCGTTCCCCTAATCTCATTCCTCGAGCGCGTCCAGGAAGCTGCTCTCAGCGTCTTCGGCGCCTCCGACTTCGATCCGAAGCGCTACGTCGACCTGTCCCTAAAATCCGACCTCCCGACCACTGTGCGTGCTTTCGACGCGCTCCGAATCTCGGCATCCGTCCTAGAGTTGGAGGCTTTCATACAGAGCTACTTCGAGGACGCAGGCCACGATCTGGAGAGCTACGACCCGCCGGATTTTATTGAGGAGCCCGAGGCGTTCCTGCTGGGTGTGGAGAGCAGGGAGGTGAGGAATTGGGCGCTGGAGGTGCACGCGCTGTGGAAAAGTCTGAGCAGGAAGATATCGGATGGAGTCAGGGCCCAGGCCGAGTTGCACACTTTGATACCGGTCCCGAACCCTATCGTGATTCCGGGATCACGGTTCCGCGAGGCCTATTACTGGGATTCTTACTGGGTGATTAGGTCATCCCTTTTTCCTACCCCTGAATTTGTCGACTTAGAAGAATTTCGGGATCATTTCGTGGTGCTTGCTTGTTACCAGCCACGTATTAAATATGCTTATTCAGCATTTTGCAATTTAGTTATCTGAAAATTGATCATATAGTGTAAGGAATTTCTTCAATACTCTGATTGCGTTGCACTATAATCGTAGTTGACTGCATGATGCAGGGGACTGTTGGTGAGTAAAATGTATGAGACTGCGAAAGCAACTGTGAAAAATCTTGTATTTTTGGCGAACCAATATGGCTATGTCCTAAACGGTACCAGGGCCTACTACACTAACAGGAGGTAAAAAGTTTGTTTTTTAAAATTCCATGATACTTTTTCAGCTCAGACAATACATTTGCCATTTGGAGTACTTCCTCTATTGATCCTTGATTAGTGTAGCCGTAAATGAAACCGTAATATCAAAAACATTGGATGTATCTGAATATAACAGGGGCGAAGTTTGCTGTATAACATATGGTGTCCATGAATAAGAAACACTGATGGCTTGTTAGACAATTACTGAATGATTCTTCTGATAAGAAAAAATAGTACGTTCTATATATTTTGAAAAGTTCATCCATCTCGAGTTCCTCCTCATTATATTAGTTCTTTATAATTTACATTGATCTTGATGGTTATTTTTGCAGCCAGCCTCCTCTGTTGAGTGCAATGGTACGTGAGCTATACAATGTAACTCATGATTTGGAATTGGTTAAAATGTCATTTCAAGCATTGCTCAGCGAATATGAGTTTTGGAATTCAGGTATCAAGTAGCATTGGCATATTTCAGCAATTTTTGTTTACGCTGTATTCAAGTAACTATGATGCGGAGCATGGTCATGGTCGTTATGGGCATTGTTAGTCTGATTAAATGGCTCATTTCCATATGATGAATCATTTTGTATTACATTTGTTTCATGTTAGGGAAACACAAGGTTACCATACAAGATGCCAAAGGCCGCCTTCATACTTTAAGTCGATACTATGCTAAATGGGACAGACCCAGGCCTGAATCCTCAACTGTTGTATGTCTCATTCTCTACTGGAATCAGTTGTATGGTTGTTGAAATACTACAGTTTCTTAAATGTATCTTTGATGATGCAATTTGTCTCCAGGACAGAGAGTCTGCTTCCAAGTTCTTGAGTGCTTCAGAAAAGGAGAATTTTTACTGGGAGCTTGCTTCAGCTGCTGAATCTGGATGGGATTTCAGTACTAGATGGTTGAGGTAAAAGTTGATTATCTCTTATTTCTGAGTTTATATTATTAACTAAAGGTATGCTGAGTTGAACTTTAAGAAATATGTATAACCAATGCATATTTTTTTGGAAGCTGCTTTATTCATCTGCAACCTACACAATAAGATCAGTTCCCAGGGAATCTGAAATAGATTGTCGTTCCTTCTTTTGGCTGGATGAAATAGATTATTTTTCCAGAGATTTAATTGACATACTGATTGGAAAGTGTCTTTCTTTTACGAATTATTCTAATCAGATAACTGAAATCATTAGTGTCCTTATTCTGTATTTAACATGCAATCCAGATTTCTGTCTTTTGATGGGGTTTATGACAATTATTGGACATAATATTTGAAGATGAACCTTATTCTGATTTACTGCTTTGAAAACATAAGAATGTTTGGTTGACTGGCCTTCCTCTTGGTTCATTGCCTGGTTGCCACCCTACTACTTCTTGCTACTTGAAGTTTGTATCTGTATCAAGGGCTTTTTCCACATTGAACCTGATACCTAAAACTGAACTTATGTCTATATCGCAGGAACCCTGTAGATTTCACAACAATGGCAGCAACTTCAGTTTTACCCGTTGACTTAAATGCATTCATACTGGGGGTACCATTCTGAAGGCCTTCCTATGAAGTAATTGGTTATTACCCATGCTTGAACTGTTATTAATTAGCGATGTATCTATCGATGCTACAGATGGAACACGATATAGCATTTTTTGCTGAGCTTATTGGAGAGAAAAATACTCTTGAGCGATTTGTCATGGCTTCTCAAGCAAGAAAAGAAGCCATAACCTCAATCTTTTGGAATGAACAGATGGGACAATGGCTAGACTACTGGCTCAATGATAGCAACTCATGCTTGGTAGAATTTTGGGTAATGTTTTGTTTGGATCTTCTAAATTGTTATTGTACACAAATTTTCTTAAGTTATTCATATGTATACCTTCAGGACCCTCACATATGGGACGCATCAAACCAGAACCAGAATGTATTTGCATCAAACTTCATTCCTTTATGGATAAAGCCTTTCTACTCAGGTATGTGTCAGTTTAGCCTTGTTCTTTCAAACACCTCGCTTCAGTTTGACACAATAAATATTCCTTTCATGAATCCTGATTCATGTTTTAGGAGTTTTCGAGCTCTTCACTTCTGTTACATGATGTAGAGTCTGCTACGGTGGATAAGGTTGTGAATAGTCTGAAGCATTCAGGTTTAATTCAGGCAGCAGGTGTTGCAACTTCCTTGCAGAGTTCAGGACAGCAATGGTTTGTAATATAATATTTTGCAAGAACCTTTTTTCAATGGTAATATTTAATGATTCTTGCTGGATTAATCTCTGTAATTGAGTGGATTAGGGACTTTCCCAATGGTTGGGCTCCAATTCATCACATGATTGTTGAAGGCCTGGTGAAATCTGGCTCACTAGATGCAAGGGAAATGGCTGAAGACATTTCCATAAGGTGGATCAGGACAAACTACGCTGCATACGAGCAAACAGGAAAGATGCACGAGAAGTACAATGTTGTGAGTTGTGGTGATTTTGGAGGTGGTGGCGAATATGTTCCTCAAGTAGGACCAACAGAACCTTACCCTACGAAACTGCCTACACTTGAAAATTTGCGCTCATTTTTATGTTATTGTTTTCTGTTGGTCTGCAGACTGGTTTTGGCTGGACGAATGGAGTTGTGCTGGCTTTCTTGGATGAGTTTGGCTGGCCTCAAGACCGGAAAATAATAGATCGGCAGTGAAGGTTTCCACAGTCGCCTGGAGATCGAACATATATACCTTCCAACTCTTCCAACAAGTTGTGGAATCATAATAAGTGCCTTTCTTCAAATGCCTATCTGCATCATCTGATTGCACAGATTCTGCTGCTATTGACAGCTACGTTATGTTATTCTCTGCCTACTCAGGCCGGAGCGTGGCCGTTGTGACCCTTCGCAGGGTCAAGATCAAGGTTCGCTCCTGAGGCCTTTGTCGAAACCTTATCCCAGATATGGCACCGTGTGTGTGCACTGCAGCCTCTGGAAAGGCCAACATGGCCCCTGTGATTGTTCTTCTATTTGTCGTCAAGTATATCGTGTCCCCTGCTCAGAGTCGAGGAGACTGCAAGATATCTTAGATACCTTGGTCGCAGAGGTCAGTAGCAAGAAAGCTGTAACTAAAGCAACTGATCTTGGTCAGTTTAGGTGGTTTGGCAACTTTATACGTGAAGTAGGACCTCAAACTCGATACTTGCTATTTAAAAAATGGGAATTCACGATCTGTTTACTTCGTGAATTGTTTAGCAATTGAACCATAGAATTTCTTTTTCTTTCCATCACTTTCCCAAGTACATCTCCGAATGTTTGGTGGAGATGGCACTAGCTTGTTAAATATTCTCCAATCACTGAAGGATTCAATTTTCCCCATCACTATCACCAAGCTTCACTTGCACGCCAAGTTAATAAGATGTACCCGAAAATTTCCAGAATATTTTAACTAAACACGCCATGGTTGGAGAAACCCAGGTAGCATATACACCGACAAGTTCATTGCGTCGGTCGGTTGCACATTCTAACATATGTAAATTACGTCGTGCGCTTCAGGTTACTCTGCACTTTCCCTTTCCCTTTCCTTTTACTTGGTGATGAGTTTCCTCTTAAACCTTGGATCAAAGATCGATCAATTGATCCAGATGGGTCATATTAAATGACGGGATGTTGACTTGGGTACACTGGTTCCTCGGAAACTTCTTTGCATATTACTATACTCCGTTGTTCATTATTATTTTGAGGGGTAATTTGTATTCTGCTGCTCTGTTTCACTTGACCAACTATTAAAGAAGTCTATGCAAGTGGCGTTATGGCTTGATTTCATCGACACTAGCTATCGCTAAGCTTATATTATATTCTCCGACAACCCTAGTTTATGTTCTTATAAACCTTCTGTATCCCATGGAGGAACGTTGACGAGCTCAACGCCAGGCACAGGAGCAACCGAGTTTATCAAATCAGTGCTCTCGTGATCGACTGGATTGTGGGAAAGGTGAAGGAGGCACCATGGCTGATGTCAACCGAGAAGCAGTGCTGAAACTTCATGGGAGTTTGCCGAGGAAACCTCCATGGCCTTCTGGTCGGTGCATATTCAGAGTTCCCAGCACAATCCGCAGGCACAACGAGCATGCTTACGAGCCACAGCTGGTCTCGATCGGCCCGTACCATCACGGCGGTGAAAGGTTACGGCAGATGGAGAAGTTCAAGCGCTGGTACCTGGGATGCCTCCTGGACCGAGCCCCGAATCCTGAGGCAAGGCTGGGGTCTCTCTTTGAAGCAATTGCGAGTAACGTGCAGTATTGCCTCGACTGTTATTCTGGGGAGCTGGAAGAAGCGATCAGCATCGACGAATTTGTCGAGATGATGATACTGGACGGATGTTTCGTCGTAGAGCTCTTCAGAAAGAGAGCAGGTGTTGTCCCCTGGCACCCCGATGACCCGATATTTACGACAGCTTACATGAGGAAGATTCTCCTGACCGATCTGATGTTGCTCGAGAATCAGCTTCCGTGGTTCGTCCTCGAGTCACTGTTCGACCTCACCAGTTCACACCGGGAAAGGGGCGAGAAATCCGTTGCTGCCCTGGCCCTCGATTTCTACGAATTCAACACCATCAGAAGCGGAGCTATCAATCCCAGCACGATCCCTGTGATCAAGCACTTGCTCGATCTGCAGCGCAACAACTTACTCTCCTCGCACATGAGCATTAGTCCCAAACACGCAGCCTGGTACGAATCACTTTACAGCGATAACCGATAATTAATAACCTCTTATGATCTTCACATAGCATCCATCCCAGCCTTTGCGTATGCTTACTCGTGAAGCTAATGCAAAAGCTTGAATCTGGGGTATTGAACAGGAAACCTATTCCTTGCGTGACAAAGCTTCTGCAGGCAGGAGTTCGGTTCGAGGCGGGCGAATCGAGCGAGATGATGGACGTCCAGTTCAATGATGGCGTCATGAGGATCCCACCAATCACAATCCTCGACAACGCTGAGTCCCTCATCCGGAACTTGATTGCGTACGAGCAGTGCGATAGGACATGTAGGGACAAGATCACCTCCTACGCTGTCCTCCTAGACAACCTCATCGAGTCGGGAAAGGACCTCGACTACCTGCGTGAGAGGGGAATCTTGATTTGCTACCTGAGCAGTGAGGAGATCCAGAGCTTCTTCAGGATGCTCTACAGCGATGCAGATGTAGTTTACTACACTTACGCGGAGCTTTCTGGAGATGTCAACAGCTATTGTCAGTCCCATTGGCCTCGGTGGCGGGTCACGTTGCTGACGGATTACTTTAACAACCCGTGGTCGATCGTATCCTTCGTGGCTGCTATCTTGTTGTTGCTCCTCAGCTTCCTGCAGACTTTGTTTTCTATCCTCTCTTATGGGGCAGTTTAATTGAAGTATGTTAGTTTGTTAGTGAGAAAGAGGGTTTTGCACAGTGGGATGTTGTCAGTTTAATAATAAAAAATTATATATTTAATTTTTATCATGCTTATTCTAATATTTCTTTATTCATTCTCCACATTTACTATTCTATTTTAAACTCATAAATTTTTATATAATTAAAAAAAATTGTTAGTTAGTAGCTTCTTAATGGGAATTTAATGTAGTAGGTCAATGCAAGATCAACATATTTAATATAATATATGTGTTCCATATACAGACATACATACATACATATATATATACACGTGTGACATTGCTTGCAGCTCAGGTAATCATCGACAATGGCTGTCTGACTGTACAAGTTTCTGGAGTCCATGCTCCTGAGTTGCTCGAGAAGAAGAGTAGCCTAGGTGGACGAGTTTTGGTCCGGTTTAAAGCTGCTTGATGGAGCTAATGATTCTTGAGCGGTGGACTGGAATGGTGCTCACTATCTTGCCCTCCCAACTAGACCTATCAAAAATTAATTCAGCTCAAAAGTACAGTAGGGTCAGGTTCTCATGTTAATCCAAAATGTGTAAAAAAAATATTTACAATAAAAAAAGAAAATTATGAGAAATTTTGAAAAAAATATTAGTTGTATATAAAATAATTATGTTTAATAGTTATTATTTCATTATTTTCTTCAAATTAATAAAAATTTTAGATTAATCGGTTAATTATAAAAACAATTATTCTATTTGATTTAGGTCGAGCCAGAGGATCCTGAAGCATGAAATATTTGTGCTCGGGCTGGCCAACATGGTGGACCATGCCGAAACGGCCTGAATTGACTGGTCTACTCCCAACAACGAGATTCGGTTGACTCGATGTTGCAGTTTCTGAATCTCGAGATTTTCCGGTTCCTTAATTCAAGGAGCTATTGGAAGCTCTTTTGGAGATGTCTCCATTCCGATATCTTCCCATCCCTTCCTGCCAAATACAGAAATTTCTAATTGGGCCTCAGGTTCCTGATGGGCTTGGGCCGTGGCCCAAATGATGCTGCCGGCTACATCAAGCAAGATGTTCGTTACATATGAGCTTCAGTTCATGGTTTCACAGAAACCTTAAAGTCCTTTACACACAGTGTGGACAAGAAATAAAAAGGTAAAATATACTTAATGTTCCCCAGCAAGAATCTCAAACCGTCCAGTGATGCTCGGCACTTAAGCTGGGACAATCGATCTTCCCGAAATATGTTCTCCAAGACATTATCCGGCCGGCAAGATGAATATATGTGACTGTTGGGGAATTCAATTATGCATCCACTTGTATGGATAAGGATGGAGACAAATGAGACAGTTCGATTACAGAGAAATTTCGAGTGGGTGAACTGAACATGTGGTTATACTGTGCACTTCAATTATGTAAGTACTTCTGGAAAAAAAATAATAATAAATGTGGTGCGGCCCGGCATTGAATGGTTCGTGATTGGAGAAAAATCCCTGTTGGTGAGCTTAATCCACAAGCAAAGTCAACACAATAATTGAAATTTGAATTGGTCGATCGTCAATTAATTAGACTATGGATACTGCACTGTGCACACCGAAGAACAAATGTGAGGCAGATTTTTAACCCAGTGGCCACCACCACCACATGATGAAGCTGATAGACAAGTGGCAGCAAGCAGCGATTTATGAAATTAGGCCCAACTGCTCCCATTCCAGCTTTGTCGCTGCGGCTTTGACTTCACGGCATGAATTGTAAGCCATCTCCACGGGGCCGGGCGGGGGAAGGGGTGGTTTGTCAGTTGTCAGAGCGAATTAGGGTTCTAACCGTGGAGGGAAAGACTTGATTTCTGAAAATCATTAAACGGCTGGGCCACTTGACCTTCAGTTCGCCAAGAACAAGATGATGCGTCTGTATGCTTTAAAGCCCTGTACAGGACCAATCGTGAACGTTAAGCAACTCTTAGCCGTTTAAAATGTAAGAGGCCAGCGAGAAAAGGAGATCTCTTAAATTAGCCTTGAGCTTCACGAGTCTTCGGATGTCAGGCGATCCGCTGTGAACATCGAAGAAATAAAAAAAATCTTTCAGTGCAATAACATCGTCATGAATGTGGAACTGGCTAGCTAAGAGACAAATGATATTCCTAGTACAATAGCCCCACAGAAGATCGACACCATTCTCTCTGGGGTACCATTTTGAATTCTCTCTACTGTATTGCGGGGTGTAAAATTAAATCATCGCGCTCATTTTGAAATTTCTATGTTGGTTCGGTCCATTTTCCACTAGGGCCTTTCTCCAGCACCATCGTAGCGTGTCATTAGGTCGGGTACTGTTCTATTGCCATCGAGTGGTAGAAGAACAACAACGACCGAGGCCGATAGAATTACCGAGGCGTATCTGGTTCCCAAGTAGATTACGTGAAACCCATGTATGGTTCACGATTACTACGTACACAAATTAATACATTGTCATATTAATATACACGTACTTGTTCATATAATAAATAATATATATACACACGCACGACAATCTCATTAAGAGATTCGAAGAGAGAAAACGAGTGTCTTCTAATCACTTTGTCGCCGTCTATCACGACAATGGCAGGCGAGAATTTGTTTTTATGTTGGCATCATGTGATCTAATCATGAAAGGAGACACTAACAAGCGGACGGGCAGAAGAACGGGGCAGGCAGAGGGAGAATGAAAGAGCAAAGCATGATTTTCCCTTTTCGAGCTACTGGTCTCCCCGAGCTCGCAAATGTTCTGCACCAAACCCCTCGTTTCATGTCTGGCACACCATTTGCCCATAAAATATCAACAATTACTTTTGAAATATATTTGATATATATACAGCAATGCATGAATTCGCAAGAGATCTTGATTCATTAATTTAAAATTTTCATGTAAATGCACCGGTTATTATCTTCGAGGTACCATCGCATCTATCTGATACTGTTATGATATTTTCGGTCACTTTGCTTCTTGGACTAGTGGTTTCTTCAAGTCTCCAAGTACGCTTCTAATCAATGTAATATCTCCAGTTCATCAGTCTAATAAAATGTGGTTTTGATTTATAACCTAGTCACGACTCTAATCTTCCTCCATTATCTTACACTTAATTTCTTCGTATTTTGTATGTCTAATAATGTTTGATTAGTTTATATTCGAGTGAGTTCGACCCACTAATGAGTATAATCTACTAGATCATGGATTTTTTTTCCCTGCTCACCGGATTCGAGCTTGAAAGGGGCATCGTACCACTTCGACCGACAGACGTCCGCCGCACTATGTGTTACTGAGATGAGTATGAATGTTACATTACAACGCTTGCAGCCACATCAACAACAGCAGCACATATATCAGTTAGAAGATGCAAACTTGCGAGGGCATTTTACAGTTTCATACGTAATGCGAAAGGGACTCCAAGATTAGGAATTATCCGGCGATCCAATCGACGGCTACCGACTTGTATTTTTTTTGGTATAAACCGCCGGTATCCAGTTGGATTTTGTCCAGCTGACTAATCCGAATCGCCCCAGGTCGGCCCATTTAAGGGGTTAAGAGCTCCCCGCCGCAGGTGAGACTCGAACTCGAGTCCTCCCATTGGGATGATGAGTGCCAAACCACTCTACCACGCCCACAGTGGGTCTGCCGACTTGTATTTCCACTAAACATGCACGTGCATGTATGTATGTATGTATGTTCACAATGTGGCCCACATGCGCTAATCCAGTGGCGGCTTGTGTGATCGGTAGTTGAGATTCGAGCGGCCCTGCATTTTCTTTACTTGCGTTGTCTTGGTGTCCCGACAATAATTTTTCCATTTGCATGCGCGGGTGCTGACCACTTTCGGTATCTAAAAACCCATTAGTCTCTACTCATATACAGTTCGAGTCAGATCAATTTGTCATGAACTAGAAAACTCTCCAAATTGTAAACTTTGCGTATCCGCCGCGTTGGTGTTAGGATCGTTCCCTCTAAGAATAGCTGTACCGATTCAATCGTGCTGATATTTGCTTAAGTTGACTTGAATCTCCTAATATGGTATTAAAAAAATAATATTACTCCGAATTCTAATGTCATTATCGTTATGATTTTGAGTGATGGATATACAGAGAGGGTGAGAATGGCAGATACATGGGAAGGTTAGATAGGCGCGAGCTCAGCGTACTCCTCCACCCAAATCATCGGACTATACATACATACATATATATATATATATGCTTCGATTTTCAGCCATCAGTCAGTCGAAGAATATACTAACACACCCTCGTTAGATTCTTCAGAGAAAATTCTTGAAGAAACACCAATTAAATTATTAAATTACGTAAATGAAAATAAAAATCTTGGAACGTGTGTTGTCACTCAATAATTGTCATAATTATTACTCCTTATAAGCGTAATCTTAACGATTCTCCCCACAGATGATTACGAGGAGGGTTCATGACAAGAGTAATTAATGATGAGTAACAATAATGGTCCATGAATGTTGGATTATCCCTAAAGGCTGAAGCTGACGTTAAACGTGTCATGCAATGCTGTCACGACATGCAGAAGGTACACACATATGCATGGACTTTGGCATAATAAGTATCTGTTGAGCGGACGTTAGTATGTGCGTGTGATATATAAGTAGAGGAAAATTGCAGTGTCACGGCAGGTGAATCGATCGTTCCGGCCGGGTTGATGATAGAGGCATCCATAAATTTGTATAGGTATCTTACGTGCTCATAGTTATAGGGCCAATTGCAGTAAACATAGAGTTGCCCCATTACCCAACGTAGAGCACAGACTTGCAAGTTGCTCTTTGGCGCCAGCTCAAAGCACTCAGCATTAACAATTTTATTGTGACCCTGTTGTCTAGCTTACTCGTGTTATTTTTGTGTACAGCCACACGAAATTGATTGATGAATGAGCATTGCCAAATTGTCGAAATTATGGGGTCCAATTAATTGAATAGAAGTCCCAGGCTGAAAATCGTGTCGATTTGGTCATTCTGAACAGGACAACCCATGGAAAAGCGTAGGAATTGTAAGATTCCGAGGATGTCATTTTCATCTCGAGAATTCGTCTCCTGCGGACAATTCACACCAATCACTCGTCTTACTATCTGTAAAAATAACTTTGTGATGCTTTGAAATTTTACGTGGGCATGGACAATTAAATTTTCACATGAAATTGTTGTTTCATGATTTAATTTGACAGATGCCTCCTCAATAATGCCACATCAATCTTTGGGATGTCAGATCGTCATTTCCTCATTGCCTTCGTGTAGCAATAGAATTCAAACTAATGTTTATGAACAATGACTCGACGCTGTGATACCCATCTTAAAAAATATATATATTTTTTCATCCAAGAGGTGATTTCATGTTCTCTTGTCCCGGCCGTCGGATGCAGTCACACTCCATTAGTTCCTCATATAACAAAAAGAAAGACAAAAGAAAAATTACGATTACAGCAAGGGAACATGCAGTCTGATTCCCAACATTAATTAGAACGCTTCATCTGCACGACTATGGCGATTTGGGATTCTTTACAGGAAGCAAAAAAGGAAAAAAGAAAAAGAAAGAAAGAAAAAGAGAAAGTCAAGAAGGATTCCCGTTTTAATGGTGTATATATAGAGTGGGGTGGAGATACTGCTGCGTGGGTGTGTGCTCTTTCGAGGCACGCTTCATTAGCTCTCTCCCTCCCCATATCATTCGGAATACAAAAGCGCTGCCTCTTATGTCTATTGTTCATAAATAAGACTAAGATCCTGATTAAGATGAGACAGACAAATTAGAGAGGGGGTGGGGGAGAGAGAGGGAGGGAGAAGGCAAAGATCATGGGTAGAGCCCCATGCTGTTCGAAGGTGGGATTGCACAGAGGCCCTTGGTCTACCAAAGAAGACACCATCCTCATCAGCTACATTCAGCAGCACGGTGAAGGCCATTGGAGATCTTTGCCTAAGAAAGCAGGTAAAGCTCACCCTCATTCCGTATGTTTGGCCCATCGTGAGATGTTTGTGTTTTTTATCATCGGGTTCTTCACTGTTTCTCCCATGTACGATCATCGCAGTTTTAGATCCATCATCGTTCTGGCTTTCTAGTCCTCCTTTCCCACTCGTATTAGCTGTTTTCCTAATTTGCTCAGTTCATTCGGCCACAAACAGTTCTACTATTTCGAGCTAGTCAGCGACAGTCATCTTGGGTTTTGTCTTTATCGACCCGGAATTGATGATATTGGATTCATCATGCCATGATGCTGTGGTTATAGGTTTGCTTCGATGCGGGAAGAGCTGCAGGCTTAGATGGATGAACTACTTGCGACCGGACATCAAGCGCGGGAACATCACCCCGGACGAGGAGGACCTCATCGTCCGGATGCACTCCCTTCTAGGCAACCGCTGGTCTCTCATTGCCAGGAGGTTACCAGGTCGAACCGATAATGAGATCAAGAACTACTGGAACTCCCACCTGAGCAAGCGTGTGACTAACAATTCTACTGGGACCAAGGCGGCGAAACCGAGCAAAAAATTAGCTTCCCGGGGTCCAAAGCGAAAGAATGGCATTGCCTCCTCCTCTGAAAAGATCGAGCCGAGGAAGAAGCAAAGCACAGAGATGATAAAGGTTCATCAACCAAAGGCCGTCAGGGTTTCCCCATTCTCAATCACGAGGAACAACAGCTTCGACTGTGGCCTCAGTGGGTCGCTGTGCAGCCCTTCTGGGGCCAGAGGTGGCATTATAAGCAGAGCTACCGTGAATTATCTTGACGTGCAGAGCTTGCTGGATGATGATGATCATCACTACGGGGACAATCGTTGCAAAATCATGGAAGTAGGCGATCCATCGCCGTCTTCATGCAATCTGGAGAGTATTCTGGAGGAATATCAGCAACTCCTGATAGGAGACGACAGCGCTCATCTTGAATCATTCGCTAATTCCTTGCTGATATGACACTGCAACTAATAAATAACTGCTTTCTCATTATCGATGTAGTCGGGGATGGATCTATAAAATTTGTTTACGATGAGGAAACTCGGTGTAAGATTAGAAGGTGAATCAAGAGGTAGAGATGTTAAATAGGCTGGTTTGGGTCGGAACCGACCTATTAAAATTCGGAATTGGCTCGGATCGCCCCTAAACTGGCACATATCTGCACTTATTGGATTGATGGGTAATTATGAGTCGAGTCAAAGAAATAGGCCCTTTGAATCCAAACCAGCACCGCGCGTTTTTCTTATTGAACCGGCCTGAGACCATTATGAAACCGAAACAAACTGCCAAAAACCTGCGATCAATGGTCAATTCTTTTGCGGTTCATTTTAAGACTTAAAAAAAATAAAAAGATTATATAGTTTACATAATTTTAAAAAAAAATTAAAAAAAGAAAAAGATCGTGATTCACTGTTCAAATCGGCTCGAACTATGCATTGGCCTACTTAGGTTGGTTTATAAATTCCTGAACCAGTGCCTATAACTGAACCGGCACATTATACTTAACGGACAAAATTATAACTTAGTCAAACTATTTTATGCCTATTTTGAACCTTCGTAGAACTGGCAAGAACTATCATTGTTACATCTTTATCTAGAGGAGTGAAATAATAAAACTTAATAAAAAAAACCAAGTTTTCTACACTGTATTTCATTCAAAAAAGAAGGTTGCATGGTGGATATTACAAAGATATATGATCTTATATCAACAAAATGAAGAGAAAATTGGGTACCGCAACCTATCAATTTACGATTTTAAGTAGAAATAGACTCAATCCGTTGGAGTACGAAAGAAGAATATCTGACCTGTAAATAATTATTAATTGAAGTTATTTAATGATACGTACCTATCATATTAAACTTTTATGTAAGAATAGACATGCAATAAATTCAATAGGTATTTTGCCGACGTTAGAAAATGGCTGCCTGGCAGTTGGGATGTCCTGCATGTTAAGAAGCAACCATTGGACGGAAGAGTAATTAGAGCTTCCAGAAATTCACGTGTCTGATCTTCCCTTCTTCCCTTCTATTTTCCGGTCAATATCTACGCATGTTTCCATTAATCTCAGCGTATGATCAACTGAGAGGAGGCACCATAACCCTTCACAATCATTGGAGCCGATCAGTGTTATCATGTATATTGATCAGGCACTTCACGTACGTAACTAATAAGTGCTCCATGAATTTCGTAATGAACCTTCTCGACTCCATCTTGAATCACATAGTTGAATCTAACCCTCCTCGTATAACACGTAACAAGTAATATTGTGACCGGCAGGCTGGTCCCATCTATAAGGTGTCCGATCGTGCGTCTGAATTTGATGTGCTGTAATCAATCACATCCTTCATGTTTTCACTTTACATTATTATGTTACTGTGGAGAAGCATACGCACAACCACAAGTTTTCCACAACACGTGTGCCGTTTATTGCCGAGCAAATTGAAGTACGTTCTTATCAATGATAGTCTCATATTCGTGTGAGGCCGCCGTCACGGCCCGTGAGCGTCGTCCGAAGAAGCATGGCCATCGGCAGAGCTCTCCGAGCGGTCTCCATTGGCATCAACCTCGGAAAGGCTCAACTCTCCCTTCGACTCTTCTCGCAGCCATCTGCTGCTCTTCGCTCGATTTGTAACATGTCACGTACAAGATCAGCTGGGCCACTCCGATCGACAACCAGATCCCGTTGGGAATCTGAGCACCATAATGGGGTGCTTCAAATGGCACCATATATACAGATCATGCAGCAGTGCACCAGACAGCAATTCCAGATCTCGGCAGGCTTCTCCATCGCATTATTCTCATTATCAATTCCGTAGATGAAGCTCAAACTTACAATTTCAAATGGAAATAAAGGTGTTTGAGAATTTAGGTAAATTATATAAATAATACTATACGTTTTATTAATATAATATTTTGGTACAAAATTTTTAAAACGTAATTACGCACTATATATTCTTTCAAATATGTTACACTTTAATGCATTCCGTTAATTTTCTATTAGTGTCGTCAATTTTTTATAAGGTGGATTACTTACATTGAGTACGTTTATGTCATGGCTTATTATTTAGACCGAATGGATTCCTGCATGGCATAACAGCAGGACCTACTACTTTATTCCACTATTCCCCTCCCCCCTCCCCCCTTCCGGCCAACGGGTGGCAATGGCGGCAGGACTCGGCAGGCCATGGTGGTCGCAGTTGAGGGAGGAGGTGAAGGCAATAGTTATCATGCCGGAGGTGAAGAGAGAGCTGTTGATGGGCCTTGGGACGGCCGACTTTGTGGGTCATTGACTGTATTATTCTTGTTGGACAATTTTAGTTGACAAAATTTTTATGGTTCCCCTCCATGAAGAATTTAAAGTTATTGAAATTTTCAATACATGCTTTTGGATTGGAAGCAGCAACTCCATAGAGAAAAAGAAAGGGAAAGTGCATTGAGAGAGAGAGAGAAGGGCAACGAGAGAGAGAGAGAGGGTCTTGTGTAAGGGAAAGGGCACGAGAGAGAGAAAGTCAGTAGTGCATTGAGAGAGAGAAAGTCAGTAGTCAACGAAAAATAAAAGAAATAGAGTAGTGGGTATCATTAATGTGTCAGGTGGAATCCACCAATCCAACCACAAAATCGTGTCATAAAATAATTTGATATAAGTTTATGTCACTAAAAATTAATGATATTAATTAAAAATTGATGGATTATACTAAAATTATTGTACTTAACGAAGGGAAAGTGTGAAGGTTTGAACCGACCATGACAAACAACGGGGAAGCGTTCATCACGATGTTGATGAGGATGCAGATTACCCCGACAATTTTGGACCGCCAATCGGTGGTGTGGAGCACAGTGAGCACCAAGGCGCTAAGGGAGGCTATGAAAGTTAGCTCTTCTGCCGGCAACGCCAGCAACTGGACCCGCTTAACAGCAGCAGAGGAAGAAGATGATGTAGGCCAGCTCGATGATGGATCCAGAGCCGTTGATGGTCATGACAAGGGTGCGGTTAGGGTGCACCCAGCTGGTTTGCACATAGCACCCAAGCCATGCAGTTCACCAGCGTCACCAAGTAAGGCGCCGGCGAGTACTGCTCCACTGACCCCTTCTTCCATGCATGTATAGAGGTTGGTCAGTACTCAAAATTCATGACACTGATCACATCAAATTACTCCATATGCTCCAGAAATATAATCTGAGCGAATATGGATTAATCTCACTCGATTTAATTACAATTGTTAATCATTCAAGACCGCGTGGATAGTGCAAGACGTCCAGTAATAATCAACTGCTGTTGACATTACAAATTAATTAATAGCTCCTAAGTTCCAGATGTATAAACCATTTTCCGGAAAAATAAAAGATAAAACAAACATTCTGAAACTGACTCAATATGGTCGATTTTGTCTCACTATGGAATTGAAGAAAGCACTAATAATAATCCGTAAGAGAATTCGTAATTTGGAGAGTCTTATTTGTTAACGAATTGGTATAATTTAAGTCTGAACAAGTGATTCTATTGAATTTTTTGTTTTTGATAATAATAAAGAACGCCGAGAAGGAAAAAAAGGGAAGAGTAAGAGTCAGTCTTACGTCGGAGACAGGGCAGGAAGACAGAATCGCATCTCCTGACAAATCAAGGCAGAAACAGACACAATTGAGAAACAGACGTATGTACGATGAGGTTGAACAATACGTCAGATTTCAATGATCGATCAAACTAAAGAGAAAGGGGAAAGGACCCGACTTCATCCTTGGCTCAAATCACGTACCCATGACCCCAACTGCAGCTCGGGCGGCATCGACAGGAGCCATGGCTAGTCCCTGTGGAGTGGTTGTGTGCTGAGAACCAGAGGGTTGATGTGATTTCTCCGTGTTTGGGGGTGTAAACGTATGCATGAGATGTGGGTGGCAACGAACTTATGGCAGACGTCGGTGTGAATGACTGAGTGAGGTTAGGGTCAGCCATGTGTTTGGCCTTGTGTCTATCTTGACAACTCGACTCTCACCCTGTGAAGAGATATTTATTCCCAATTTAAAATTAACAGATCACAGATTGATTTTTTTAATGGATGAGAGATTTGGGATCTCCATATAGGGAAACTTGTGAACTATATCTTTTAATAAGAATAGACAAAATAGATAAAAATTATATATTTATTTGAAATATCTTATTTCTATATTAAGCTCATTTCCGTACTCTTATTTTAACTTTTTTCGAGTTTTTTCTTTGTGAAGAAAATTCCTACATCTGCTCCTAAGTTTGATATCTTGTGCTAGTGTTATTAAAAAGGCGGTCCATACCGGTTTAAAACCGTTTAGTCCGGTTACAATTCAGTCTATTTGCTTAACGGTCTGACTTATTACGGGCCACTGTTTCAGCATGTACGAACCAACTCAGAACTGTTTATAAGCGAATTGATTCACAGATCGTGTTAGTTTGACTAATGAATTGTCCTTTTTCTAAAAAAAAATTTCTAAAATTATTTTAAATGAATATTTTTAAAAAAATTTTAAATTAAACTGACAAAATCCAACTGTTGATTAGCAAGATTTGGCTGTCTGGGCTAGTTTTGCAATGATTTGGGGCCGTACCGGGCCAATTAAGCTAAATAACAATCCATGATAGTTATGATTTAACATGCTTATATTTCTGACCTAACTCGTAACCACCCTTCAATCCAATAAGAGTTGTTACGGATCTGGTTAGGGGTAGTTTAGGCTTGTTCCTGGTTTAGACGGTCCGATTCCATGCTAGCCCAACCCGTTTAACATTGAGTATGTGCCACAAACACAAAACACACACACACACATGATAGTATTGTAGAGGTCTTTCAGGTCGAGTATGGGAAAGATATATAACCTATATGTAAGAAATCTCATCAGGACTAAAGAGATCTAAGGCTATATTTTGTGGACTCAAACATGCCAGTATTCGAAATGGACGCATCATATCATATCGTCGAAAATATGGAGACCATAAAGAGACTACACCGTATAAAAAGCTTTACTAGTTACTATCCAAATCTCGATCCAAGCCGCCGACACAGTAGTTTTTATGAACCAGCATGGTCTGGCTAGGTAGATCCTGCTGATACTAATTATATGCTAGAACACCATGGGGCTATGATACTCGGCCAGAACTGACAGGCCGATTTCCGGTACCAGGTGCAATCATCAATAGATGCACGGTTGAGGTGCGAGGCCGTCACGGGACCCGAACATCATCAGAGGAATTATGGCCATCCACAACTTTCTTAGAGTGATCTCCATTGACAACCACTTCGGAGAGGCCGATTGCTCCCTTGACTCTTCTTGCAGCTGCCTGCTCTTTGGTCGACTTGTAGTATGTCGCGTGTAAGATCAGCTGGGCCAACCCGAAAAATGACCCGATTCCATTGGGAACCTGAATACCACAGTAGAATTCGAGTCACTCCATATTGAACACGCTATAATCCTCCCAATCGTATGTTCTGATTGTCGGTCATTAAATGAGAATCTACTTTCACTGCAGATTCCGGTTGCGACCTTTAAACTTCATGCATACAGAAAGATGATCATTACCAAGATGAACAGATCAAATCGGAGGAGAGCATAGACTGTCCAGCAAAGACCATTAGCAAACGAAGCGAGCGACAGGAAGAAGGGCATATATTCCACGCTCTTGGTCGTTATCACCAGTTTCTGCACATAGTAGCACGCAGTCCATAGAGCAAATCTACTCCGTAAGAGGCTCTTTTCATAATTTGAATATTACATGTGGCTTTTTTAATATTATAATTTTTGTGTTTACGCAGCCACTTTCGTCACAGGAAAAGAAAGTATATATCGAAGAAAAAGTTCGAGATCAAGGTTCTGAACAGACCATGACGGACAGCGGGGAAGCATACATCATGATGTTGAAGAGGATGCAGATTATCCCGACGATTTTGGACCGCCGACCGGCGATGTGGACCCCGGTGAGCACCAAGGTGCTCAGGGTGGCAATAAAAGCCAGCTCCACTGCCAGCACCGCCAGCATCCGGATCCGCTTCCTCTGGTCGGGGCAGTAGAAGAGGAAGAAAAGGATGTAGACGAGCTCGATGACGGTTCCCGAGCCATTGATGGTCACGACTAGGATGCTGTTAGAGGTCACCCAGGGGATCCCGTACAGCACCCACACCATGCAGTTCGCCAGCGTCGCCAAGTACGGGGCCGGCGAGTAGTGCTCCACTGAACCCTTCTTCCATATCCTTATAAAGGTCGGCCTGTACATAAAATTGCACAGCTAACCATGATTATTGTTTATTTATCGAGACTCTGAATGGTACAGGAAGGTAATAATCAAATACTTACACATTAAACCTGACCGTGCTATAGCGATTGGACTGTCTTCTAAAAACATAATATACAGATTACTCACGATGGTATGAATTTATCAATAACTCCCACTGTCGACGAATAATCGAATCGAATGTGGGATTGTTCATCCATCACAGTCCCCAAAAAACCAAATTCATAATGGAATTGAAGAGAAACATGGCTCAACAAATAAATGAGCATGCATTTATAAAATCAAACATCTACAAGAAAATTTATAATTTTGGAAAATTTTACTTTTGCGTAAACTGACTGGTTTGTATAGATTAGTGGGCTTATTGGACATTCATTTACCGAATTATGCAGGACGAGGAAAGATTATATGCAAACCGATAACGTCTTCCAGACTCACAAAGCCAAAAAGGTAATTAAGAAACAAACCTTCACCCCAAAAATATTAAGATAATCAAGAAAGGATCCTACAAGGAAGGGGGGGTGGAGAATAAGAGTCAGCTCTTACATTGGAGACAGGAACAGGAAGAGCGAAATTGCATTCCCTGGCAAAACAAGGCAGAAATAGGCAGCACGATTAATTGAGATCCAAAGATGTGCAGCTTAAGGTTGAGAAACACGTCTGAATTACATTGAAGAGAAAGCAGTGTGAAGAACCCAGTTTTCTCCTCCTCTTCAAGAGAACGGAGGATAATTGAAGGAACGGGGAACCACATACCTATGACCCCAACTGCGGTTCGGGCAGCATCTACAGAGGCCATCGCTGGTTCCTGCGCAGTAGCTCTGTGTGAGCTGAGCAGCTGAGACAGAGAGGATAGATGCGATTTCTCTCTGTGTTTAGGCGTGGCAATATGTCCATGAGGGTGGCAACGATATATATAGCCATGGCACATGGGAGACTTGGGTGGGAGGGGGAGTTTGCGGCTTTATGCATATGTTCGGCTTGTGTCTATCTTCTAGATAACTGATACGGAAAATATCATCACGGTGTTTAAGTGCAGTTTACTACGCTCTCAACGTAAAATTAGATGTTCGATTCCCATTTATATAATCAATATATCTGAGACCTAAACACAGGAAAGCTTGTAAAATATAGATTTCATTATTTTTTTCTGTATTTTTTAAACATGTTGTTGTGTAATTATAAGAATGCAATTGCAACCCATTTCGGCCATATGCTCTAATAAAATTCTTTCTATGTAAATATACTTGATTTTTCTGGAACTCATGCCTCTCCATTGATCTAAATATATAACATACTCGTCCAAGCTTCCATCCTTATTAGCTGAATTCGTTTGCCCGTACACCTCCCTTTTTTTTTTAATCTCTAGGCCAAATATTTTCTACTACATCCAATTGCCATCATCAACAATTATTCTCCCATAATCGTCACATTTAATTAATTAGCTCGTGCAGCTAAGAACAATTATTGTTAGGAGAATTAGGATGATTTAATTTCAACGGTTTTCAACATTTTTGTTTGAACCCTTTCGTGCTTATCCGAGGGGTCGGTAGGTCACTTGCATGACATGCACCGGCTCACGAGACGCAAGACAAACACATGGAAACGTTGGGTGTGAGGGTTCTTAATGAAGGAAGAGAGAAGGGTGCATTGAGAGTGCTTTGTGCAATTCCCCCCACCGACTTAAAAAAAAGGGAATCTCGACGCCAACGAGGTTTGATGTGATCGCAGCAGCACCCCCACCGGGATCACGAGGTTTCAAATTTTCAATTCTTGTTTACCACCGTCTCTTTTTTTTTGTCTGTTTATACGTAGGTGAAATTTCTTTTTAACCAAAAAAAAAGGAAAAAAAATTCAATTTCTGTAATATGAGTTTTCTTCATTCACGATATTCGAATATCTGAATATAATTAACAATAAAGACGCCAAACAATATCGAGCAATTGTATAGGGACTACTCCACATCACTTAGTCTGTCGTTTACTAGACCTTTACTTGTACAAATGACGCAGCAAATTTAATTCCCCTTTGACCGGGCAGTTGATGAAGTACTGACCATATCTCTTTAAATCGGAAACAGTATGGTTCTCGATGAAACGACATCGTAGGATTCGGCTGGTGAGGTGCAATTTATCAATTTGATATCCCTCTAAATAACTTATCAAAAAGATGTCCATCTATATATCGATCAGGCTAAAGCTTTCAGCGTAATTAGATCACTGGTGAACATTATTGGCAATGTGAGTAGTTAAGATAACTGCAGGTATATATATATATATATAAGCGCAGCCGGATGCCATTGACAATAGTATCAATCAGTAGTAGATTGATGAGTCGTCGGACTTCTGGACTTTCGATGTGGAACGGATTATAGGAGAGGACCCTTTGGACCACTGCGATGACACAAGACATCATAGGCTCGTGTCATCGTCCTACATCTCTGCCCCCCGGAGATGGGTATTATTTTCTGTACGTAGTGTGGAAAATCTCAAACTAAAATGAATTTAAATTCCATGTTTTGACAGCAAATAATTCACCAAGTGGCCGGCGGTGGCATTGCTAGCCATTGATTGATTAGATCATGAACTTGACATGGATTTTCGATCAGTGGCAACATCCTACAGTGTTCCCGTCAAGGACTTCCCATCAAGAGCTTCTGTATGACCTAGCAGGAGGAAAAGATAGATAGGGTTGAATAATGCAGCTGCACGCTCTCGATCCCGAACATTATGACACCTTTATGCGTTGGATTATCATCGGTAAGATTTCATTTTCCGTCCACGTTTATCCCGTTCTCCTAGCTTTTACTGCACCCACCCTTTAACCGAGAAATTGAAGGGAAATAAAAGGCAACAACAAAGGAAAAACATGGAACCTGCTGGCTCATAGTCCCATTTGTAAATCTTTTTTTGAGCAAAAAGTTTGAGATGCTGAAATAATTTTATTTTGAACTTCTGACAGATGATATTAAAAACTCTATTGAAATCGACGAATTAAGGTTCCAGCATATTATGTGATGCAATCTTCATCAGCGGTGAGATTTTCTTGTTCGCAGAGCCATCGATCCAACTTTTTCATGCATGGGTGATTGTAATTACTTTCAAGAACATGTACACTTCGAGGTTTCTTTCTCTCGTCCGACAAATTATTGAGGAATCCCTCTATTTCAGGAGCTTAGATGTTGCCAATTATTGCTCTACTATGCTGTCTTAATTATCAGTGCACTCTGTTAAATCCGTGGTCTGCTCCTAGAAGTCCTAGACTTTAAAAGCCAAAAGGCTACTGTAATGTAAGATCTTCTCTAATTGAGTGAGTGTCGGGTTGCTGAATTCCACTAATTCTTGATGCTGTCAAGTTCGAGCTCAGGCTTCAGCCCTACTTGCTGCAATTTCGGATATCCAGTATCTACTGTGAGACTTATCTCTAGCAATTATATCAATTAGGTAAAACGTGGGTAAATTTTCTGAGCAGCCCCCGAGATGGCACGTTCGACGTTCCATTGCACACGGAGCCCTCCGTTTGTGTGCTTACCTTCAAACTTACATGCATTTACGGGTTTCATGGAGTGTGATTAACTCCGGAGAATATGCTCCTTACCAAAACTACTTAATTTAAGGCTAACATGAGAGATTCAGGATGCACTGACTACTGATTAAGATGATATTGGTTGAAGGGTAGAGTTGGCTCTCCAGTTTAGATTCTTTACCAACGCATTCCCTGACTTTCCTTCTGCCTGTAGTTAGTTGCTGGGATGCAACGCAACGTCTTGGAAATATACAGCCAAGTTCCACGACAGTCTAACCTATAAGGCTCGAATCGGATCTCCCGGAAACAGCTTCACTGCTTTGAAACGAGAAGGATTGTCGTAACCCTATGGTTTATAGGCGTTGCCACGATAGCTAGTTAGCCTTTTGACCCTAAATGGTAGAATCGTCACACTCGGAATCACTATCGAATACCATATTAGCTCAAGTGGTTTCTTCTTGAACAAGAGAATCAAACCTGAACTTGGACATAGATCTTAGAAAGGGTAAATGCTACAAACGGATAAATGACTGCTAATCACTCGAATTATACATATATATATATATACATCATAATTTAAGCTAATTGACGACATCATTATTAAGTAAGATTTTCTCCCTCCAAATTTAATGTTTTTGATACATTAAATTAGTTCTCAAAACCCATATATTAATTTACATATCATAATTACATGAAAATTCATGATTGTATATTGGATTATTATACATATAAAAAATTTATAATCATGATAATTTCATTCCTCATTAACTTGTCTTATTTGAATCTAAATCGATCACATTTCATTGGGTATTGGATTTTGGAAAGAAAAAAATTTTAACGTTTTTAATGTCACCCACCGTGAACCACATATAGGTCAGACGTGTATGGGCACATAATTGATGGGGAGCTCCATGCCGTGTCAAATTGACATATTCCTTCGACTACAGGAAACGACATATCAGTCCTGTAAATCAAATTCCGATGAGAGATTCTCCCCCCTTCCCCTTTCTGCACGTAACAGAACTTTTTCATGATTGATTAAATTCCGCCGGTCGATGTTGCCCTAAGAAAAAATCATCAGAAGATCGCTTGAAGTTGAAATTACCAATTCGACGGGACAATACATCATCGAGCGATCTGCACATTAGCATGATCAGGGTCGAGACGACTTTGATACGTACCTATATGCATAATACGAAATGACTTAAAAGGGAACCGGACCAACCCCGAATTGCGAAACATTCACTACCGGCTCAAAAAAGCCATAGTTCCTACCATCCGGATTTGGTGCGTTGTCATGTACATAGTGAGTATTGCGCTTTCTATTTTGATCGATGGATTCCTATTTCTTTATGGTACGTCTTCATTCTAATTCATCAATTATCTGCCTCAATTGCTAACTTATGGTCTCTTTGTTTCAAAGATTGACGTGTTTCAATCAGACTTAGGGGTTAGCGCACGAATATCCATTTTTCGATTAGGGAAAATAAATATAGGGCTTAATGATGATCGAATCCTATATCTTTTTTTTCTATATAAAAAACAGTATCGTTGAATCAAACTTCCGTTTGCGGGTTAGATGTACGTACTAATTTAACTTGACAGCGTTCTCCTGGGAAGACATCTTAGTATGTGTGATCATCCTGGAAGGAATTCATGAGGTCCTAATGAATATCGCACAACAGTTCCATTTCTGAATCTTAAACTCGAGTCTCAGTTTGTTGGTTGGCTAAGAAATCGACCGATAACGGGAATCGCATGCAATTCTTTTTTGTTCTGTTGTGGTTGAACCACATCAAATCTTCCACAGGAAAAGACAGGAGATAAGGGAACCTAAAAGAGGGCACTGTGATGTCATTTTTCACATTAGCGATGGCTGTTACCTTGTTAAACAAGCGTTTGTAATTCAAATGCAGAACATGATCCTGGATTACAAATTTTCATCTTCCCCTGGTCTTTTTCCTCACATGTTGTTGGCAGTATATCACGTTTTGGCATTAATAAATCTCAGTGTCGGAGAGATGAGGAAAGGGAGGAGGAAGAAGACAGGTGATTGATAAGAGACAGGTACTAATTCTCATGCAACTTTATGATCGATTTTAGTGGAAAAAAGGAACCGCCTGTACATCGTAAGTTTGTGTATCCATATGGAGAAGTGGTTCTGGCTCGACCCTGGCCGGTTCAGCATAGGTCAGGTCGATGGAGGTGGCTGGACACAGGAACCCAACACCGGGAAGAATTGTCCGAGGTCGAGCAACCTTGATGACCCCTCACTATTAACCCCGTCGGCCTAGATCCTATTTGTTTAGCGAAGAACTGAAGTGGCTTGACCCCCACCACAGCTCCAGCACCAACCCAGCTGGCGACCGGTTTTAATTAATCCGGGAAGTGGCTGTTGTCGAACCATCTGTCTCATATCATCGATTATTAAGAGGCTGGGGTTCTTCGTTAACAAGAAAAGTCCCTAGAAATTAGGGAAATGGTTCCGTTTGTCATGCACGGTTTAGTTTATGTGGTGGCATCGATGGATCGGGTACTGCATTGACGATGTGTTGAGTTTGGTATTCCCGAACTAGCTAGCCGCTGCAAGATATTTCATTTCAAACAGTATACGCAAGAACCGCAACATGATAACTCGAGAAAACTAGTTCGGCATGTCACTTCTTTTTATAGGATCGATTTACTTCAGACGGGTAACAGTCGCTGTTGGAGTAGTTATTACTTGCCATTGCAAATGTTGCAGAAAAGCTCAGTTTAGAACTACCTTTATATATGAAGCAGCCAAATTCTCTTCGTCTTTAGAAACTGGTTTGGTCTCAACCAGTAGGTTGAATAAACCTTCATGATCACACCATAAACGGAATAATGGATTCAATTACACTTATCTCGAAAGACTTATTGGCTATCTTGTTCCTTCCTCCCTGAGCAGCTCAGCCAGCCTGCTTTTCTCGTCTTCGAAGAGCTGGGATTTGCAATTCTGAGCACTTTCCTTCTCTCAGATTGAGCATCTACTTGTCTCCACCTGCAGGATCTCGAATCCTTGATGGCATCATTAACCACGTTTAACACCGAACAAACGGTACTGTAATTGCTGGGAGCTCGGAAACCGAAAATTCTGAAGCTCTTTAGCAACAGTATTTAAACAACAAATCGGCATGGAAACAGCTGAAACTCCGTTGAACCTGTGTTTCAATCGGCTCCAAACCGACCTCCACGAAACCGAACTTGGGAGGGTAGCAAACAATTGAATGATAATTCATCAGCCACTTTCAAGTGGCATATTAAATGATAATGCATTGCTTCGACTTGGGAGTTGGGCCTCTGCTAAATACCTGAAAGTTTTCATACTGAGCACTTCACCAATCAATTCTGCGTAACCAGGATCGACCAATCGACCTGCCCGAGCGTCAAGTACGTGTCCCCAGCCTGCATCTAATGGACCCCATGTAGAACCGAGTTGAGCTTTCAGATTGAGTGCTAGTTTAGAAACTCGGGATGGCTGCATACACGAGGTCCATTAGAAATTCACTATAATGAGGCCCAGCGTCTTCAATCGGCCCAATAATTTTATCTAACGTCTGTGTTAAGGATAGTAGATATTTTTGTTTTCTCGAAGTATGGATGAACATGTCATCATGAGTTGGTAGTTTGTGGGTTTGAGAAAGGGGGAGTTATACTGATATTCCATTCAAGATTTAAAAAATTATAAATTCAATTATCCTCAATAATACTTGTTGTACTCTTTTATTTCCCATTTCCATCTATTTCTCTAGTCTCCATAAGCTTTTCTTATGTTTGTGGGTTATCTAGTGTAAAGTCCAATGCATTTGTACCAACAAATTCCTGGCTTTTTGCTGCATTTTGTGTCGCAAGTTTACATCAAAACCGTACTTTAAAAGCAATTATGTGTGCATAAGTACGCATTAATATGAATATGTAATGGGCAAATTTCTGATCTCTCACAAAGCTGAGAATTTAGTGTACTTTTAAGTGCCACTGGACCTATCAAAACATCTGCATGCCCGTGCTACCAGATGGTAACCAAAGGCACAAGCTATCATGGGCAACTGTTAATTAATTAATGCATATGACAATACACTTAAGCTTGATATTGCTTTTTTCCATTATAAAGAGGGGAAAATAGGGACTCAGAAAAAAGAAGAGAATAAAGTGCATGAAAAACTCAGTTGATAAAAATCAAATACTTAACCTATTGACTAGGGTTTATGACAATATTTTTCTATAAAATTCTGTTTTTCGTACAGAAGATATTTATGTGATATGTGAAAAAATTAACATTTGTTGATATTCCTACATAACTCCAAACATTCGATTTAATTAGTAATGAAGAAGAAAAAAAGTTCAGAACTTATGATATTTTATCTGATTTAAAATCAAAAAATTTTGAATTCAAATCGTTGCATTGCATGATAGTGGAACTCCCTCTATTCATTCATCTCCTGCACCCTCGTGTCCTTTTGAACGTTAACAAACCCCTTCATCACCGGGGAATTTTAGTTCAATATTTAATAATAGCCCAATTAAAGACTTAATCAACCCCGTACACATAGCTGTCGCCAACTCTGCATAGGCCCTGTATAGTAATCCTCTCGTGATGCTGGGGACAGTTCTTTATGGAGGAAACAATGCCATTGGAGGACCTAACTACAAGGAATTATTGACACTAATAAACTTACAATCGATTAATTAATTAACGAAGAATATATAAAGGTAGTAGGGGAAATTTTAAAAAATATAATTTAAGTTACATTGGTCTCACGTTAGGATACATGCAACCCTTCATCAAGAAACCTTGCTCCCCTTGAACGCCCTGAAAATCTTCTCTTCTCCTCACGTGCCACGCTTGATCCAATCCCCAAGGCCACCTGCCTTCAGTTTCGCACCCTGTGTTCTCCTTTTTCCTTCATGAAATCGATCTCTCAGCCGACCCTCGGAAGAACATCTCCCAGCCAGAGCATGTAGTTCGTATTCCGAGGCAAAGCCTTTTGTTGATGATCATCAACTTCACGCTGGTACTCGTGTATTCATGATTACATGGACCGACCTAAGTACGTGGAATCGCTTGAGTTCGATGTTCTCCTTGGATGGGACCGTGTTGTCCCAGCTATATGTGCACGATCCGGTACATATAACTATAGAAGTATAAGTTGGGAAAAGAGGATCAAGTTATGTGTAGTTGCACCGTATTTTTTATTCTCATTGGAGAGGCTTATCATATTCTTTTATTCATCTATTTCTTTAGTCTCTTGATCGACAAAAGGCACACAAGTCATGTAAACACTAAATAAGGTTCTTTTTCCTTCGCTTAGTAGTTCATACATATTAATTAAAAAGACCACACTTTAGTTACATACACCAGTCAATTAATCAAGTCTCTTGGTCAACATCCACCAGCCATCCATCTGCGCAGTACCTTACTAATTAAACATCTGCAGCCAAGCACACGTGCATGGTACAACGTTCGACCGATAATACAAGGTTGGAAAGAATAGCAATAGGATCCATCGTCGGTTCTTCTTCTTCTCCTTTGCCGCATTAGCTAGAAAGAAGGGAAAGTCATCAGGGGTTGCCGCCTCTGCCGCCTCTCTTGCCAGGAGCCGGAGGATCGTGAGCCGGGTTGGCCCCTGGAGGGTCATAGTCAAGCAGCAGCCCGTTCGCTCCAATTAGCTTCCTCCCACCTTTCATCTCCACAACCTTGTCAAAAGAGGGGAGAAAAACGAACTTCCCTTGTCTTAAACTGATAGAACTAGCCACTGACGTACTACATCACGACCACAAAGGACAAGATAAATCATTCCACTTAATTATATTGTTCTCGCAGTCATGGTTCACAAACTGCTTCTAATTTGCCAGTAGATGATCATGTCTAGACATGAGTTCGAGTTTATGGTCCAGGCAACCGCTTTTCCATTGGATTTGTACATGTAGGTTGTGATACTGATTATATGAAGTACTAGCCAGAAGCCACGAGTTAGGTTTGTGCCTTTTCCTTTATCCGGTCTTTCTGCAAGGAGCGAGAACAATATAGAGTGACTTGTTAACGTATCAATGGGCAAGCTTACCTTGGAGTGTGCAAACGCTACTGGGTTACGAGCTCTGAATCTCCCAGCATAAGCAGGAGCGCTGCCTGCAAGATGAAGATTGAGATCATTTTACTGTTTCGAGGTTTCAGATGTTTGTATTGACTGATTAACTTTCTGGTCTTAATACTTACCTGAAAGTGAATGGAGGGAGAAGAGGAGGAGGAGGAGGATAAAGAGGAGGGAAGGCTTCATTGATGGAGGAGGGGACATAGACGATAAAGAGGGGAGGTGCAACTGGAGCTTACGATGGAATGGACGCGGTTGCCTTTTTATGCTAAGTGGGAAAGAATGGAGCCAAAAACAGCTGCAATGATGACACGCAACCAAAAGCCTTTGTGGGAATAACATGACAATGTCTGGCACCCAGATGCCAAAGTCAACCGCAACAAAAGAACTATGGCGATGTGTCGCTTTTCTTTCAATCTCCTAATCATGCGGGTCATGTGGATCTAATTTGGAACTCATCATATGCCAAGTTACTGTGAATACACGGAAATTACACGCGTCGATAGCATTATGGTGTAATAAACCTCTTCTGTTCTGATACCATATCGAACACAAGACCTGAAGTCATGTAGAGAGATCATAATCCTGCCAGTAATCCACTACAGGATAGTGCTGTTCTACAGCAATTGGCCTCCTGAGTATAATGGTAAAGAAAATTTTAAGGAATGAGCTCTTGGAGTGTGCTGTTCCACTTTCTGCAGATCCAGTTTACTGTGTGCGGTTGAAAATTAAGTGTATTGAAACCAGGAATAAAAAGGGTGCATGATGATGATCGGAGGGAATCATCTTGACTAAAATGCTGCAGATAAATGATAAAAGTTTCTATTTCTTAATTTCAATTTAATAGTTTCTCATCTTCCCATTTGTGTTTTGCTGTGGGGCACACCCTACATACAATGTGGGCTGTGTTGCAACTTTCTTTTGGTGTCTTCACGATTCTACTCCACCCACTTGTTAATATGGCGTCCACTAGATTGTTAGGTAACATTCCATAGTAAAGGGCTGAGATGAAGCACACAGGGGACCTTCTTCAAGTAGAGATCATTGTGACAAGCACTTCCCAGAGAAGTTCCAGGGAAGGCCACTACTTCGGGAAGCCCCACGCAACTTGCTCGATGGCAACATACTGCACTGTGGATGATATTAAGCAAGCTTCACCCATTTACCTCGGATGTGTAACACCCGGTCAGGAAAATGGAAAGTAGGACTCTCGTCCTGCAGTTACATGGTTTTTCCCTGCTTCTCCACTCCTGTAAATGTTTTTATACATTCGAATTGGATGAGTAACGTTTTCGTGAATAAAATGTTTGATAGCATTATGCAGTATGACAGATACTTGACTGCCAGTCATGGGACCGGAGTCCTGAATATACAGAGTTCGGTGAATTGCAGAGACATCCTGCAGGAAGAATGTGCACAGATCAGTATTCACAGATCGGTGGCTCCTGTGGGCCAGCCTTTTGAGTCTTACAAAGAACAGAAATGACATGAAAAGCTCACCTCCTCATTATTTCCCAACTTTTACTGGCTCTATTATAGTGCATCCCAATAGATTGATGACTTTTATGGTTATTGGTTAATGTCAACTTCAGAAGCCAACAAGAGAGACTACGCCCACATCCTCTCATTAGAGTCAACTATCAAATGATGATTTCACAGATCATGGTCAACCTTTTACTTGCACTGTCAGGCAGAGCACCGGTAGGATTCACAGACAAAGGATTTTCACATGCTAGCTGAGATGTTTTTCATCTTTTATGATATGGTGAGCACTGTTTCTTATGTCTTCATGCTGTATCAACTTCCATTTTTTCCTCCCTTCAATTTCCCTATTGCTGGTCCTATTTTTATCAATATGCACCACTATCATCCAGAAGCTTAAGAGATCCAATAATCTATGTTTGAGCTAGGAAGCTCTCTCAATCACGAGTTTTCTCCATTTATGGTAGGTTCGAGATCTTACTCAAAGGGAATGGATGGTGACACACCAACCAACCTTTGGTGGTGTCGGTCCGAATTTTATTTGTCATATTATATGGTTCTTAGTGAAGGGGGAAAGAGGGGTATCCACCCCAGTCACATCATTTTGTCTCATCGATTTGGTATTTGGATGGATATCAAGAGACTGATGACAAAATATTTGAGCTTCTTAAGCACTGTAGTATTGACATAATCTGAGGTACCAGCTGAACGGAAGAGTAAGTTGACTTGAAGTTTTCCCCAGTGCTTTAAACCAGACTGGACCAATCATTTCAGCTGGTTGGAGAATCCTTCAATCTGAACAGCTAGGAAACTAGTAGTTACCAGAAGAACTGATCCAGTCTGGAGTACCATTTAATCCGACAAAACAATTGGACCATTTTTCCTGGTCAGAAAGTATTGCGAGAAATTCGGGAAATTTCCCAAAGAATTACACCGTGTAAGGAACACTTCTGTGTCCATTTTTTCCCTTCCCGAGGAGCGATATGTTTTACCAGATGGATAAACTATTGACTGTATATTAGAAGCATAAACTGCAATAAAACTTAAGGGCTTTAGTGACAGTTACTATGATAACTTGGGAAATGGAGATAAAGGGCACATTTTTTGTCTAGACATTGAGAAAGAGCAGCTTCTGAATTTCTTATTTTAGTACAGAACCATTGGAAAGAACCACAATTTGAGGATTAGTGCTAATATGGGTAAGTTGGTACGGCTCTTCTTTCTTTTTGGCTTCAAAGTAGGTACCACTCGCAAGTATGCTTTGCTTCCTGAATTAGACACAATAAGAATAATTTGACTGTTATCTGCAGAATATTTTAGCCTTTTTTCATGGTGGCAATTGGGTTTCTGTCCCCTTATTGATTTCTTAAACGAGAAGGGAGAAAAGAAGGCTCAGTCAGATTTCCAGGAGCAGGTGATCTACAGATTTTAATCAGAACAAGAACATGAAAAATTCGTTGTTTATGGAAGGACATAACAACAGGAAGCAAATAAGTGGAAGGAGCACAATCATTATCGATCTATAGCAGAAAATAGCTACATGGGGTTGCATTATTTTGTATCTTTCAGGTAATCAACATCATAAGTGACGCACCATAACTCATGATTATAAGGGACAAAAGCCTTGGAAAGATTCCAAGGTAGAGCAGAGCAATTCAATATCATTTTTTATATCTCTAAGGTACTAATAAGCGCCAAGGAGAAGGAAGAACTCCGATCTCTTGGCTTGGACCAACCTCTTCATCCAGCACCAGACTTTCCCTTGTTATCATGTCTTGGTGTTAGGTTTGCGCTTTTCGTAGTCCAACATAACATCTGCTGCCGCAATCATCAGCTTCCTCAGATGCATATGACAGGAAACCTTTGAACATGAACTCCAGGGATCAGCAAGAAACAGAACAGGACCCTGCTATGTTTCAGCAAAACAAGGGAACAGCATCATTGTGTATTTGGACAAATCCTGCTTTTGACTCAACTTTGCCGAAAATAAGAATAAGTTATGCTGCTCTCAAGTACCAACCATCAATAAAACAAAATTATCAGCTAGACTTAGTCATGTGCAAGTCCTTTCCAGATGCCTTTCCCCATATAATGTAATGTAGCCCATTTGGGGATTAATATTATGTGCTCTCTTTGTTATCGCCTTTGAATTGAATCCTCCCTCCACTTGTGAAAAATTAATAACTAGTACAAAGTTGTCTATTTGAAAAGTTTTCAACTTGCGTGTCCGTGTTGGTATCATGTACTGTGCAATAGAAAGTTGCTGATGAGGAAGCTTCCTCTTGCCGTTCTGGGCTCCTCATGTGCTCCAGAAAATTCAAGGAGAGATTCTAATCATAATATACAGATAACCAACAAACCGGGAAGGAAATATGGTATGCTCTATCTTTTCACCCGTTTAGAGTGAATAGCAGAAGCTGCTTTTACCTTTCTGCCTTGCAGGTTTACCTGATTTATCCCATTATCAAGGTCCACAGCTGCAATCTTCTGAACCTGTTGTAAAGGAAGAACGGGTTCACCTGAAGGAGGACAGCTAAAATGCAAGAGTAGGGGAAGCACCAAGGTGAATTTGATGTAATGGTCCATCGAATCAAATCGAGATAACTGATTTTCTCAGCAAACATGGTGCGTGCGCAATGCGCTGTGATTAGTCCATGCACATATATATATATATACACAACCAAAACATCTCATCGTGCAGTATACTTGAATACTTGGTGGAATCAATGCTCATGAAAAGAAAATGAGGTAACCCTCAGTAGCAAGTCAAACACTGCACAGTTTGGGGTAAAGCACTGAAGGTGAAGCACCAACCGAGCAACCTTCTTCGGCCGTGCTAAATACTTTGTACAGAAATGTCTAGCAATTCAGTGAACCACTTTTGGGTCCATGGTCCCAACCACGAACTTATCACCTTCTCCATCCATTCCTTGGTGTTTATTCACTGTGTAGGCTTTTATGTATCAACCCAAGAATCACCATCAAGAAACAGGACATTGTAGCAACGGTTGCCTGTGTCATATCTTTGGAGTTCAACCTAGTGCATCTGCTACAAGCAATCAGTCCCACTTACCTTCCTAGATCCATTTATTTGATGCATAAGACAGACTTATAATGGAATCGCATGTCTGTCCCAAATGGAAGTGCTCGAGTCGGGGTAACATTAGCAAGATTGCTGAGCTTAAACGTAGAAGTGAAGTGATTCACAGCACCCATCTCTGTATGAGCTCATGTCCAGGACCGATCCCGTGGCCAGCTACCCAACTTACATCTTATGGATAGTGTGTTCACTCTATAACCACAGAAGGTGGCCACTATAAATGATACAGGAGGAATGCCTTTTTTTCTTTCCCCCCATCAATCTACTGCCTCTTGGGACCAGTGCTCCTCGTTTTCTTTCTTCCGACAGACATTGCTTTCCAGAAATTGGATCTGTATCCTGTAGTCCAGTCCACTAAAGTCATAAATAATGGATTTACATAGATGACCCTTTCTCCATCACTCCATTGCAAGCGCAGTGCGCATGCAAGTGAAGATACGGCCAAGGGAAAAAAAAAAAGGTCACATCTCGCTTTTCGACTCTCAGTGACTTCTCAAGGTCAGAACGAACGTGGTAGGGAAGGAAATTCATGCTTTTCGACTTTTCGACTATGCTCCAAAAGAAAAAACCAGTTTTCGTTCTCCTCCTGTACTAAGGGCGAGCAATTCAAACCATAATATATTTAAGTGTATCGTATTTAGACGGCCCATATAAAAAAAAATCCGATCCACTTAATCTATATAAACTAAACGTATCGATTATATATATGCACACTTAACATGTTTAATACGATAATAATTATGGTAATAAAATTATTACAGTAAAATTTAATAATGAACAAATTTAACAATTTAACATAATAAATTAAATTAACAATATACATACATATATTTAAATAAATTTAATTAAATTAAGTTAATCGTGTACTATCGAGTTATACGGATTTGCTATCCGTATCATAATTCGAATTCATCTAATGCCATATTATATCATGTCAAAATTTGCTAGCCCCACTGGGATGTATACCAACAATTGACCCAATGTGTGCTGCCCCGCTCTCCCCCTGTACTTGGATCGAGGGACTTGGAGGGGAAATTTCTGGATGGATTGAATAATAAAAGCATTTGTCATCCCTTCATAACCCTTCCATCTTCAATCTTTCATAACCATCATTAACCCCTTACCCTCCAAATCCTTCAATCCAAGCACACGGTGAATGCCCATGAAGAAGAAGCAAACTCACCGCATAGAACTTTGTGATAGCACTTTCGCGTGGATGGAAAGGTCAGGAAACATCATCATCTGTCCCAGAGTATCAGAAGGAATTCCATGGGGGGATAAGGTCCACAATTAAGCGAGTCCCAGATTTTTGTCAGATCACGGTAATACCGGAAGAATAGGAGAAGCTGGGACCTGAGGTTGGACAGCCAGTCGCTGACTTGCCACAAGCAACACTCCAACTGTTGCCTACAACTGATGTCGACAGCTACTTGGTTTTCCTAGACTGCATCGACCGTAGAGGCCTTCATTTCTCAGACTTCGCATATACCACACATGATTTGTAGATTTCTGGATCAGGGCGCCTGAGCACAATCACGGCTTTGAGCGCCACCCCCCCACCGCCACCATATTAACACGAGTTGGGTATTCGAGGCGCTAGAATGAAACAACACTCACCAATCTGAATTGAACGAGTCCAACAGAATACTCACAAGCAGCCAACCTCGAGCTGATAATAAAAAGGTTCCACAGCAGAGATATCAATTTCATTCCACATATTGATGATATTTATCACCACTCAAAAAAGCCTCCACATCCGGATACAGGAATTCAACTCAACCGGTATATTTCTTCCAAAATCTCATTTCCAGTAACGTACTTGACTGTACTTTATCATAAATCTAAAAGCGAATCTTCACCCTTCAGTAAGAGGCGGACTTCCAGAACAATGCCCAACATCAACGATTCAAAACCAGTAGCCTTCAACTTAACAAGCTCTTGATGCCAGCCCTGAACATTGCCAGCAGGATGGATACTCGGGTACAGGCAACCCACCTCCCTCACTTTTAATATTCTCAGCAAATGAACTATATTCTCCATGCTTAACAAGAATACTCTACGCATATCTAGAGGATTCATTATCTGTCCTCTAATTATCCTAGACTATAAGTGATACTCATCAGAAGAGATGGGTAATCCAAAGACCATAGTGTACATAGCATGATAATTAATTTAGCCAAAAAAAAAGTACAGCCTGATAATTAAGAAAACAGTGCAAAACAGTGGGAGATCATGCATTGGAACATCAACTACAAGAAAAGAATAATGTAATAATGAACAGGAAAAAAGGATTTGACATGAATAAATGCATGCTATGAATGCCCAGGACCTTTCTGTGGTTCTCACAAGCAGCAAACACCAGGTATTGTGCAACTGTATACAAGATGAGTACAAAAGAGGCTTGAAAGGAAAGCCAAGCTCTCTCTGAAGAATTTGAATAATGCAATAATACTTTGGACACCATATTCTGGTGAGGGAGACAAGAATAGCAATTCAACGGAAGAACTCAACCAACCAAAAATAAGAGAAGAAAGAATAAACGTTTTCAGCACCAGAGTCCACTTCAATTTCAAGTATCTGCCACCGCTACACATAAGATGGGGTCTTCCTCGTATATATTGTTCCCCCCACACCTTTAAATTGGTTTGACCTTCGTCAGTAACTTAAATAGATCAACATATACTTATCTGCCAAGCTAGCAGATAGACAGATGCATGGGCCATCACCAGATTCACCACCCAATCCCCCTCGTGGCAAAAGAATAAAATGTAACACTGTAAAATTATAACGGAGGAAGACAACAAAGATGAAGACTTCATAAGGCTGATGATGAGGATGCAACTCCTGATGTTGATGGCAATATTCCAAAGATACCTTTTTTTTTTCATTTTCTGTGCCCAAAAATAGTGATGACCCCAATGACCCATGAGATGGTATGCACATGCCCGACTCCAAATTGACACACCCAAATGCATGCAAAGGACTCGAGAGGAAGAATAACGAAGATGAAGCCAGCAGAGCCTCTCAAAAGGAAATAGCCCGACCAATTGCAATCTTTGCCCATTCAGCAGATTCCTTAATCATGCTATCATCTGACGATAAACATTCATTTAGAAAGTCTTTGCTTGATACCGAATTCTGAATCAATGGGGCTGCACTATTACCCAGGGTGTCCGCCAGATCTCCAAGGACTCCAATTGCTGTCTTCATCACTGCATCATCCCTAAGGAAAAACAAAAGCCAGTCAGGATAAACATAAATGCATATAGATAAATGTATTAAAAAGAGACAGAAAGAAAGAGACAGAAGCTCACATGTCTTTTGCCATGTATAAACTATCCAAAAACTGAAGAACATGAGGTGCATATGGCATCAACAACTGGGTCTTTGGAGAGCCTTTAAAACCCTGAAAGATTCCCGAGTATGCTTCCAGAATTCCATTCCTCAAAGAATTGATGTATTCTGTCAAGTCATCATCAGCACCTGATGTGTGGGCCGATAACTCTGCTGCACTCTGTAGCATGGGCATCGCATATATCAAGTACTTCTCAAAGTTCTCTCCAATAGCTAGTGCTATATCTCCAAAGCAGGAAAATATGGGCGGCTTTACAGATCGGTGCAACTGATTACTTGACAAGTCTTTAAGAAGTTGAGTCATAATTCCATCACAATAAGGAGAGATTTTATCCTCCAAGGCCCTGCATAAGTCTCCCACAACACCGACTGTGATAGCACACACCTGATAGTCCTCAAAGTTCTGCAACCCCATTTCAAGGTGTCGATAAAATTCCGGCATGTACTTCTCAAAATTGGAGCCCGCTGCATAGGCAAGGGCACCAATAGCTAGCATAGCTTCCTCATGAGCAGTGGCACTTTTGCTACTAAAAACTCCCAAGAAAAGGCCCATCATCTGATCAGCACACTGCAAGAAGACATATTGTGTGCCCTCAGATGAACCCAATTTTTGTATGATAACCTGTAAACAACCACAGAGAAGGCCTTGCAATTCATTCTGCTTCTCCCTCTCATCTGAAGAAAGCTTCTGTGCTTCAAGAGTTTGTTGAAGCTCCATCATAATGAGTGAGACGAGCTGCATCACCAGGGGAGCAGTCTCATCAGTTGAGCACCTCACAACTTCATTCAGTGTCTCATAGGCTGCAGTTTGAAGGCGAGACTCTCCAGAATCCTCTCGGCGGGTCACAGCATAGAGGGCTTGCAAAATATCCCGAAAGTATGGGGTCAGCGGGGAGGCTGATGGGCCTATATCTTCATAACCCTGTGCCAGGAAATATAAAGCCCCGCAGGCCTTCTCGGCAACATTAGGAACATCTTTCATGCTCTGCATAAGAACAGTGATAATCTCTTGACAGTTTGACGGAGTGATTATTGGAGTATCTAAAGTTGAATCATGGAGGAATTCAAACATCCTTCCAAGAGTCCAGGCAGTGGTGTCCTTGACTTGGTTACTCGGATCCTTCATCAGGGCAGTGAGCATGAAGTTAAGAGCAACGTTGACAAGAGGCACAAGCTTTTCTGGAGATGGGCCTTCTAAGATAGATCCAAAAGCATAAGTTGCTGCTTCTCGTTGTCTCCAATCTGGTTTTGTTAAGTTCCCCTCAACAAATGGCATAACAAGAGGGACAACATCGTCTCTGACTGTTCGAGCGACCAGACCTAAGCATGTACCTCCGGCCATTGCAATATTCCATGCCCCTTCATCCTGATCCTGATCCTCTTCTTGCTTAAGAAGCGTCTCCAGCAACATTGGAACAAGAACTGGTAGGGCTTGTTTGATAAAATAAAAGCAAGGAATATCTGAATCTGCACTATAATCACCTCCATACTCTTCCAAAATGTCAATCTCCTCATCACAGACAGAACTCCAGAACTCAATGGCCTGAAGAGCAACGGGTTCTTCATCTTCCTTGACTGCCTTTGCCGTAATGTTGAAGATATCATGAATGTAAGGAGCCAATTTATCATAGTAGGTCGAAGATATGGCAACCAAACACTCAAAAGCAGCCTGTCGAATCTTAACTTCAGGAGAGAGAGTGACCTCACATATAACTCTCATAATGTAATCACGTTCCATGTCATTGGAAAAATTTGCCTGAGCAAACCCCAAGGCATTGTATAAAGCTCGTGTAGCGGCAAGCCTGACGTCATTATTAGCCTCAGATGCGTTCATACCCTGAACGACAGCTGTAAGTATCTTATTTACATGATCCTGGTCTACAGCATCTGGGGACACCTCTTCACAAATATATCCAAGAGTTTCAAGTGTTGCTTGCTTGGTATTAACTGGTAACTGGTGAATATTTGATAACAAAGTTTCTACTAACTCAGGCCATTGCTTCGGAGGCAGCTCTATACCAGCAACTTTAGCTATAACTTGTGATGCAGTAGAGCGAGCATCACTAGCAGGAGATGAGAGTGTCTTAATCAAGCAGGTTTTTATTTGGGCCTTCACTGCAACCTCCAGAGCCAGCCATCGCTGCACCAACTCATATTTCCTATGCTGTTCTTTAGCATCTAAAGCATTCTTAAGAATCAAGCCAGCTAACTTCCGGCTCTCAACAGGCTTTTCTTCATTCGCCAGTTCCCCTGCTAGTGAAAGCAAGAAACTAGGGAGGTTCTGCTCTTGAAATTGTTTTAAGTTATCTTCAGCATGCTTGCGTACAGCTCCGTCCACTGCTTGTGCATTTAAGAGAATCTGTGTGATTTCCATTGCCATGCTATCTACAATTGTCATAAAGAATCCATCAGAGAAAGATATTGGAAAGGACAGAAGAATAAAATATGAATGATTAACTTTGAAAGAAAGAAAGCCCTTTCCTTCTCTTTCAGTCCTTTATTTCTCTATCCGTTTATTTGTTTTCTGAAAGATAGACAGAAAGACAGTAGAAGAAGCAGCTAAAGAGAATTTAATAGCAATCAGCTGATCATTGAACGAATCAAACAACTACAACCAGAATTAAATGAGCCTGAGAAATCATTCATGAGCAATGTCTACCTAATGCAATTTCAACATAGCAGGAAAGACTACCATCATGATTCCACGAAAATCATAAAGTAAGATCTGCCCTGAAACTAAGTCAAGCTTTAGATTATGGCTTAGATGCAATCCAAGAGGCAAGATAGCAACTTGATGATTATCCTGCAAAGATAAAAACTTGAAATTTATAAAGAAAAAAGGACCATATTGAATGGATATACTGAAGGCAGCACCATAGGAACTGTGTACGCCCTGATTATAGACAAGCAAACCAAACATTTTGATATCATAATCAATAAAGAAGACTAATATTGGTGTTACAGGATTCCCATCTCAATCAGAAATCGATACCCAAACTGAAACAAGCTATCAATCTACTCATTCTGCTTGGGAATCACAGAGTGCGAGCACATGTTATCCCAGAAGAAGTCGGGACATGCTGCCATTTCACTACAAAACCAAAAATAGTAAGAAAAAACTGGGCCATAAAGTTCTTTTTTTCTCCTCCAGAGATTGGAACCACAACCTCTCTGCAATATGTGGAGTGACTACTGTTCCTCAAGTGAAGACACTTTCCCAAATGTCAAGAAGCAAAATTGACCTAAACCCAACTGGCTCATCACCAGAAAGCTCAACATTTCGGAAAATCGCAGAATGATCCCAAATCAAAACGAGCAGATCGACAATCAAAGACCCGATAGCGAGGCTTCTAAAAAGAAAAAAAAGGACCTGAGAGCGAAGCACAGTGAAATGATCGAAAGCCCCACAGAGAGCAAGAGAGAGGTAGAGAGATGGAACTTACACCGAGTTAATGACTGAACTCGGAGACGGAGAGCGAGACAGCAACCAATCCGACGGGGGTAAAGAGATCGGAGAAGGAGCGGCGACCCTGAAACCCTAACAGCTAGAGGAAGAGAGGGAGTGCGCAAAAAGCAGAGGCGCTTATCTAATGCTTCGGATTTGCAGAAGAAACTACATCCGAGATTTCAACGGAGCTCGGGGTTCAACCACTCCCTATTTCGCGCGCGTGCAGGCGTGAATCTAATCCGACTCATGTTTCCGCGCGGCCACCGACGCCAGTCGGCTGGTGGGGCCCACAATCGCACGTACGACTCGACAGATCTCGATCGCAACGGAGCCCACGCGCTGCCGGGGCGGTTGAGCAGGACTGTTGTCGGGTGCCATAATCATTTAAATTTCATTTATTCCGTAAGGGGATAATGGGCTGTCGTCATGTAATTACCGTTGTTTTCGAAAATTGCATCGCAGGTCTTTCGTATTTATTCCCCCCCCCCCTCCCCCCAGTCGATATCCTTAATTTCCCTTGCAAAAATGTATCAATTATTTTCAAAGCAAATTTTTTTTAAAAAAATCTGGAGTAATTACTCTTAGTTCAAAATCAATAAATTTTACACTCAATATCTATTATTATATGAAAATTTGTTAACGTCTCATCTCAAAAAAAAATTTATCTCTAATTTTACCCCTTTTATACATGATGGAAAGTTACGGACAGTAATGTCTGTACTATTATCACATCAAATGAAGTTACATGCAATAATAACATAATTATTTTAAAATTCTAGGAAATTACGAGTAATAACAAATATATATATAGTGAAGATTTTTATTTATTAAGATTTAATTTTAATAGGACTCCACATATTATTTACGCTCCACCATCTATTATATTATTTTGTGTATATATTTTAATTATTTTATTTGATCTAACTATCGTGGAATGCACTTAATGCTACTTATGTCGTACGTCGCACACGTCGTGCGCTTTTTTACTAGACGAACTGAAGCTATTTTCAAGCTTGCTTTCACAGCAGCTGGCTCCAATTAGCGTCTCCATTTTACAGAGAGTACTCAAAAGGTCGAAATGATGTGTGGGGTGAGTTCAAGGATTTAGAAATTACTACATTGGAGACTCCTCTGGATTTGCAACATGGAGATGACTTCACTTGGAGAAATAATCCTGTCTATGTGCTTCGAGATCCTGATGCTCGTCTCTGGTGATGGGCAGCAAGGAAAATCCGATGCCAGAGTCATGTCTGATATTCAATTTGTTCAGTGCAATCTGAAACAGGCATTCGGACTTGGAGATATCTAGAATTCAGGTTGCAGGGTACGAGAGACCCTCGATCGAACAAAGAATTGAGAGGTGTGGACCAGCACCTGAAGCACCCGAACGAGAGACCATCAATGAGGGAACTTCTGTTTTCAGCTTCTTCTTTTCTTGGTTTCCTCCGCTGCGGGCATTAAGGAGACAGCTTGACTATCCTATACTTGTGAATTCCATGAAGGTAAACGCTGGAATGTTCATTTATGGAAGAGAATTTCACTGCCAAGATTTGGATCAGTTGCTGGCAGGTGGAGAAGTACTGATTATTTGAAGCCAGTCTTTTCAAATCCGAGCATTCTACTAGGGCCGATCTCGACGGAATCTTGAGCCAAAAGATCGAAAAGCTGCTGCCTCCAAGTAAGTACGCTTGGACGCTCCATTCCCTTTATTATTATTTATATTCGACTTGAATATATGTATACTGAGTATAATTCTAGCGCTTGCCTTATTCTCGAACTTGCGATATGCTGGCAATGCTTTTCAGGCTTCTGGAAGTCTGCAGAGAGCAATCTCGAAATATGGCATCGAGCATGCTAGTAAGACATCCGACTGGGAGTGGCATCCTTAATAACACGAAGATTACAGATTTTATGACTACAAGCAATGCACTCGCAAGCAATGAGGATTCTCGTATGGCACCCAGATACTCTCGGGGGGTCGAGCTGTGGCTCGAAAGAGAAAATTGGGACATTGAGGGACTATTACGGTGCCATATATACTTCTTAGTCCCACCGCAGTAATCAGCCTGAGAGCATATGTTATCATCATTTTATGGTTGAGCAGAGCAGTCAATAGTCAACATTTTGACCGTGGGTCCACCGATCGTGGACCTGCCACGCGCAATCAATGTAGTCTCCAAGTGGGAACGAGCCTGGCCTTCGATGGATGGATGTACGTCGTGTGAATGATGCTCTACTCCTTGTCCAAAAGGCGGGGATGATCAACCAGCCCAAGAGTGAGACTGTCCCGCGCCGACGCACATCCTGCGTTCCCGTTCTCGGCCCTCGTCCATGTCCCACAGTTTTGCAATGGGGGAAATGCATTTCATCGAGAGACAAGATCGAGACTTGCAATGCCCGCCGGTCGTATCACAGGCATCCAGATGGGAGAAGTACAGGGAGACGGATTTGCTGTGGAGGAGTTTCTCCACGTGCCCTTAATAGAATAAGTTTCTTACGATTCAAAAACGGATCTATTCAATTATGATAAAATTTATAGTATCACTCCAACTGTATTATCAATTGTTAGATTACGGGAAGATCTTTCGAGGGTAAAATGGATACTGCAACTTTCATTAGAATGTCGTGAGGGAGATTACAATTAACAAAGTAGTGACAAACGGTTCCGCATTTACTTCTCACTTTTTTTATCTCATTTTAAAATTATAAATATCTTATGTGACTGAAAAAAGAATATATATATATATAATATCGATCCACACACCTAATTCTAAAACTCGACTCATGCATCTACTTAATTACTAGATAAAAATTTTAATTTAATTTAGATAATTCAACTTATCCCCTCAGTTAGTTAAGTTTGATGAGTCAGACTCCAATCCAGAGTTATGCCCGCACGAAAGTCACACTAAGATACATTCCCCCTCAGCTTTCGTGCCCGCAACGCCCAACTTCCATCTGGATTGGACTGATTCCACTCCACCGCAGCTGCTGCTCGTTTCCGTACTTGTTCACTCAAACAAATGATATTTTATTAATTTTCACAATTATCAAATTACGACCGACAGGCAATATACTTTAGACTGGTGGAGCCCACGGATTGAGGCGAAACCTCCGGCCTGTAATAATTAACGATGTCGTTTTATGGGTTCCCGAAAAGACCCATAAAGAATCGCGCGAAGACAATCTTATCGGGGACGTTAGTTCGTGTCCCTCGAGATGCCATTACCATCGATCGGATTCGTGTGTCACAGGAGCAGGCCATTGCACCCATGACAAATAAAGTTTGGCAGAAACTTTATACCACTGACCCGTGTTTGTGAATTCGATAGACATACACCTAGGAAACTGTGAGTCTTTGATTGTGTAACAGGACTGTTGCATTATTTAAGGATCGGTCAATTGCTTCAGTGTATTATTATGGGTGTATATTAAAAATATCTTTTTAGAAAAATAAAATAGAAGGAAAATAAAATTAACAAAAATTTAAATTGTGGGTGACTTATTTTTGTAATATTAATATTAATTATTCCAGCAGTTTTTTAGGACGCTACGCCTCTCGGATGTGCACATGACATGAGCGGACCATATCATCGCGCCCTGTGGTCGGCGCACTTTAGCGTCGCCTTCATGAACATCCTGCCTCGTACTACTGTGCGCATATGGCGCAGAGTTCTTAGCATGCGCGCACCTCCGAGTCACACTGACATCACCCTCCCGCGATAAAAAATGGTCTCTGATTCTGCTCCCATTCCGCTCTGCTCGCTCTCTTCTTCTACTCACCACACCTAGAGAGCGGGTGGATCGATCCGATGGTGGACCCTCCGGAGGGCGACCGCTTCCCGGAGGCCAAACGCGATGGCGATGCAGGGGCTGTCTTCGTCCTCGAATCGAAAGGTGATCGCGCATCTTCCATTCGTTCTTCAACCGATTATGGAGCGATGATGAATCATCGTCGTCCCACAACGTATGCTGATTCTATGCCGCGCCGGCGAGAATCCGATCCCTTCCCTCGACCAGCAAACCTGAGCCAAGCCATGTCTTCCTCTTCAATCTTTTTTTTCCCCTGGTGCATGCAGGGGAGTGGTGGCACGCGGGGTACCACCTGACAACGGCAATAGTGGGGCCGACGATACTGACTCTGCCATACGCGTTCAGAGGGCTGGGATGGGGCCTAGGGCTCCTCTGCCTCACGGCGATGGGGGCGGTCACCTTCTACTCCTACTTCCTCATGTCCAAGGTCCTCGACTACTGCGAGAAGTCCGGCCGACGCCACATCCGCTTCCGTGAGCTCGCCGCTGACGTCCTCGGTAACGCCCAGACTCAATAACCTATATTCCCGAGCGCCTGCTCCGGCAGGACTCTTGTTTCGGCAGCACCATCATTCATTCCAAAATTGAATGTTCATATACATGTCTATATATTGTTTTCCTTCTATAAACAACTACCACCCACCTAACACCAAAAAAATGGAACTTTTTAATTCTGGTTATATGAACTGAGACGATGTAACGGGAAAAGAGCTATACTTCCTAGGAAGAAGCTCACACTGGGGCCGTCCATCACACGATAATCTATACGAGATAGAATTACTCCGAAAAGCGACACGGACAGATGTGAGGATGAACTTAACGCTCCAAAAAGGATAAACAGTTTTAAGGGGTCCTCTTTTCTGGTCATAAGTCTGCATTGAATGCCCTCCTCGGTTGGTATGGTAAGAGTTAAGTTGAAGATTAAAAATTTTTGGAATAGTATATGATGATTAATAGTATATTTATGCTATATAATATACTGTATGATAGATTAATTGATTATTATTACGGTATTAAATACGACCGATATTTTACATTGAGTGATAGAATTATTAGCAAATTAATTTTTGGTAGCTTTTTTTAGTATGGTAGGCAGATTATTTGAGTGATTCGCATGGCTTTCCTAACTTGATAAGCTCTAATTTGGACTTTCGTACTCTGTGCTCGAAGATAGGATTAAAGTCGCACGTTCCAACCCAATACTGTGTTAGGGTAGATCTATTTCTTTTTTTAAAAATCCTTTTTCTCTCTGGCTTTCTCTCTTTTTTCGCCTATCGTTGGCTGATTAAATACAGCTTTATATCCATTTTTAATATTATAAATAAAAAAAATTATGCCAAATGAATTTTTTTACTTTGGAAAGTGGATAGCTTATAACCATAAATTTTCAAATAATAATGGGTTAATAATTCTTTTTTCTATCTCTCTCGGGAAATGCGGAGATCGGGTCAACGTAACGAGTGCACATTTATTAAGAGGGGGCCCGAGATATCTGAGTCAGCAACTTATGGAACACGTGGACCTCGTTTTGGGCCTTCTCAGGTTGCCACGTTAGGCTGTTCGGCTGTTTCTGTAGGTTTTTTTTTTTTGGAAAGTCAGCTCTTTACCAGCTTGATTCTCACGGGCCTAGTGGTTAAATACAACAGCTTACGGTGGTGACTGCGGTCAACAGCCTTGCCTGGGTCAACCGTAATCATCAATCAATTAGGTGCGAAGTCATTTAATACCGACAATAACTAATCAACTGATTAGAGAATACTCTATTGTACATTCCGATTCATTGTGCATAGATAGTTATCTCTTACCAGGTGCACCGTTAGAGGTTATTCCTCCCGAATTACTCAAACAAACTTATGTGATCGGTGGAGGTGCTTCTGTTTCTGCACAAATCCATTCGGTTTGTATTAACCACTTGACAAGTTTGGCATGTGAACTGAGCAGAAGTAGAAAGTCAAGGCAGAGATGCCGGTTTCCTTTTTGCGATGAATAATAACTCTTACCTTTGTTAACCCAAAATATTTGTAAGATATACATGCCATAAAAGTTCTTTATTGACCCAGTTAGGCAGTGTTCCTGACTGACCAAGGTAGAGATGTTGGTTTCAGTTTCATAATAGCTGTGGTGAAATGGGATAGCAAGCTTTTGCTGTGACCTTGGACTATGAAGCAACACACATGTATCCCCTCGTAGAAATATCAACATTGAGCAAGAATTTGAGATGCTGCAAAGTTTTTGCACCGTGCAACTGCACATATTCGTGGTTTGAGGTGGCCTTTCTTCATGTTTTTTGCCTTGGCGCAGGGTCAGGATGGATGTTCTATTTTTGTGATATTCATCCAAACGGCAATCAACACTGGAATTGGAATAGGAGCAATCTTACTTGCCGGTGAATGCCTCCAGGTATTGGTTCCATGATGTGATTGAATCTCCCTTTCTAGCTTGCTGACTTCGTTACAGCTGTTTGCTTTGGATTTTATCATTCTGGTGTTTTATTCAGTCTTGTGTTTCTTGGGCTGTACAAGATCATGTATTCAAACCTTTCTCCTAACGGCTCCATCAGACTGTATGACTTCATCGCGATGGTGACGGTGGTCATGATCGTACTCTCTCAGCTCCCGACCTTCCATTCCCTCAGGCACATTAACCTTGCCTCCCTCTTCCTCAGTCTGGGTTACACCTTCCTTGTGGTCGGTGCTTGTATTCATGCAGGTAGCTAGTTTGAATGTCAATGTCTTTATGATACCATTCCGACATATTTCATGAGATGGCTCCTGCATTCTTCCTGCATTCATGATCGAGTGTTCCTTTGCTACTAAGAAATCTAAGCAATTCATATGGAATTTTCAGCTTGGGTCAGGTCGCATTGATTGCGTGGAATATTTGGTTGGCGAATTGTTGTGGTTGATTTGATGCAGGAGGATATTTGCATCCTGGTTTAGGCTTAAAATTGCCCCTATATTCATGTCTTCTACAGGTTTATCTAAGAATGCACCTCAAAGGGACTATTCCTTGGAATCTTCAGAGTCCGCAAGGACTTTTAGCGCCTTCACTTCCATATCCATCATAGCCGCAATTTTCGGGAACGGTATACTCCCGGAGATACAAGTAATTAATCTCAGCAACTTAATGCTTCAACTATTAAAAACAACAAGTGAACTCAGTAATTATCTACTCATTGAATGATAATAATGACGATTTATTCGTTCGTTACTGAATGCAGGCAACTCTGGCCCCTCCTGCAACCGGAAAGATGGTGAAGGGCCTTATAATGTGTTATTCAGTCATCTGTGTCACTTTCTACTCTGCAGCAGTGTCCGGATATTGGGTATTTGGGAACAAATCCAACTCGAACATCCTCAAGAGCCTGATGCCCGATGATGGGCCTGCCTTAGCTCCGACATGGGTTCTCGGCCTGGGGGTCGTATTTGTACTTCTGCAGCTCTTTGCCATTGGCTTGGTGAGCACAAAGAAAAACATGCATTACATCCAATATATTGAGCTAGACCAATATTTCCCGTTCTACCTAGATCTGAATCGACCAATCAAATCAAAAGTTTCCTTAGCCGATCGCCATAATCATATTTTTCACATTTACAATGCTTTCTGATTACATGAGACAGGTCTACTCCCAAGTAGCATATGAGATTATGGAACGGAAATCGGCTGACGTGAAGCAAGGGATATTTTCCATGAGGAACCTCATCCCGAGGATCATTCTTCGGACTCTCTACGTGATCTTCTGTGGGTTTTTCGCGGCGATGCTTCCATTCTTCGGAGACATAAATGGTGTTGTGGGAGCTATTGGCTTCATTCCTCTGGACTTTGTCCTCCCGATGGTCCTCTACAACATGACCTACAAGCCACCAAGATCGTCCCTCACCTACTGGGTCAACATGTCGATCATCGTGGTCTTCTCTGGCGCAGGAATTATGGGCTCCTTCTCTTCGATAAGGAAGTTGATCCTCGATGCCAACAAGTTCAAGCTGTTCAGCAGCGACGTGGTCGACTGAGGTGGGAACCGATGCGGCATGACGGATATCGTCATGGAAACCGGATTGAATGAAACAACATACAGACAGTAAGCAAACGCGGTGAAACTGTGTTCCCTTTTAACTGCGATGTAACGCCAGCCGGAAATCTAACTGTAGATTCAACGGTAAGCTAACCTCTCTCTCACAGTACCGAACGTAATGAATATCCTGATCCATGAAAATGTCCGGCTTGCCATGGGAAAAGTAGTGGCTTTTTGCTACTACCTGAAGTTTGGTTTCACTCCGAATACGCCCCAGTACTTTTACTTCCAGTCACTCTGCCCCTCAATCTTAAGGAAATGTAATCATTTGGCTCTTTTAGACTTTTACATTCTCTTACCAACCCGTAATTAGGATGAATTTCGTCCCTTTCCCCCCCAAAATATTACTACTCTGTAGCTGTAAGTATTCAGAAATATTTTCACATGGACAACTAAACATGTTTAGTTTAAATTAATTTTTAGTTAATTTTCTATTAATTATACAAGGAAAACCCCGGAGCCTTCTCGTAACAGCACAAATTAGATCACGACTTGGTGGGGGGACACAGGGCTTGGTTCAAGCTCCAACCCCCGGAATTCATGGTTTTATGTACAGAAGGTTCTTCAACGTGTCCAATTTACTAGGAAAAAAATTAGGTGGGTCCATTATTCAATCATCGTAACATGTTTGTTAATCAGTAATGGCGATAGTGCTGTGAATGGGTTCTCCAGTGTAATGGCCGGGTCCTGTCAACTTGGAATAAGAAGATTACTGTATCTCTTTATTTTCGAAATTTTTCCTGCTCTGTACTCCCTTTATAAGCTTATAGCAGGATAATGGCGTAAAAAAAATTCAGTAAAAATCTATGGTTAATTGAAATATCAACTCTGCTTAATCACTGGCTAGTTAATGCTTCATGTGATTTTGTGTCGAACATCAAGAGGATATAATGATGGACGTAAGCAACGATCTCTCTCTCATGATTCTTTTCTTTTTCTTTCTCTCTCCATGACACGTTATGAATTGGCGATGAAATGCATGCGATTCTTGCCTCAAGCCCGACTGTTTGATCCGCGTATGTGGGGTCAATCGATTCCCACGCACTAAAGAAAAACTATGGTGCAATGATTTCTAGGATGCCTTTGTTGACACGCAACTCGATCATTTTTTTTATTATTGGTTGAAAAGAATAAAATAATAATTAATTTTGTGTTAAGTTAATAGTTTTCTTATTAGATGTTTCAATAAATTACCTAATAATTAAATTTTATATTAAAAAAGATTTATGAGAATTTTTTTAAAAATTTTATTCCGATAATAAACTAATCTTAAAATATATTTTAATTAATTTAATAATATTATATGATACAATAATATCACCTTACACCCCCTCCTAGCACTAGCACTCCCGTGTACAATAAAACTCTCTCTCTCTCTCTATATATATATACTCTTATACAAATTCCCTTCACAACCAGCTCAATTAGTTGACCTACCTAAACATGTTAATCTATTACGTGTGCCGTAATGGACCATCCATCCCATTCAACATGATAATAATATCAATGCCCCGTGAGCATCTCGTGTCCGTCCATTCTCGATTGGTTTAATTGGTCGATCATGCAACGGTGATGTCTTACCGATCGATCACTCCACCATTTGATCAATAATTCGTGCTTTAATGGCCGAGTCGTGCTACCGGGCCGGCCCGACTCCATATTAGGCGTCCGTGTCCCCCCATCGGCACTTATCAAGAAATTGACCGGCGACGGACGTGCGAGTTATTTCTGAGAAGCCGTCGACACGTCACAACCCCAAATATACAAAGAGGGTCTATGCTAATCACCGCTTAGCATCGAAGTTTCCTGCCAAGAAGAGATTTTCAACATCCAAGTATGGCCACTAACAAATGCTATCGTGATTAGTCGTTCGCTCAAATACCCAAATATTTTATTATTTTTATATTTATATTTTATATTAAATTTTTATTTAATATAATGAACATTATTATAAACTATATTTAAATTATAATATTATAAAAATTTATTAATAATATTATTTATTAAACATACGATTTGATTAATTAAATTCTCGGTTCAACATGTGAATTCACACCTATACCAATACCTTTTCTAATCCAATTTTAAAAAATTATATTGCAAATGAAATTATTCTAAGTCAGGTATAGATTTCGTATTTGCTACGAAATGCTTCCATGGAATTTCGAGCTGACTACACACACACGCAGCATATGAGATTCACTCAATCTACCTACTCTGCCTTGCCCTACCTAATGGTTGAATAGACCAGGTCACTTTCTCCTCTGATGGAGGAGGTATCTTACTTATATCGCAACACTAACAAATAAAAATTGAACATACTTTATTAGGTGAAAAAAATCCTAAATAAACTCTAAAATATTTCAGTAAATCTTAACCCAAAAAAATAAATTATCATGTTCAAAGGAAAATTTATAAATCGGATGATGAATAAGCATTTCTCCATCACTATTAAGAGGGGAAAAAAAGAAAGTCGGTACATTTTTTTGGTATTTATTCATATAACAATAATAATAGTCATAAGAAAAAACTTGTAAAGTTGAATTTAAAAAAAATTATTTTAAACAGACGATAATACAATTAGAAGGATTATATTTTGGAAACCATGGACAAGTGATTGCATATAATCATATTTTCATTTTTTTTTCTCGTATATATTTTTTGGGTATATTTAAGGTTAAGGTTACTCAACCGTGTCACAATAAATGCAAGCAATGGTACGACCGGATCTTCAGCTGCGACACATCACACACTGAAAACCTCACATAATTTTTAATGGTCGACATGGCTCCGACGTGATCTTAGGTTACGTTAAACACCGCTCTTCTTCTCGCACCTTCACCTTCACCATCACCTTCGACGACTGGTCTCCTCGAATGATATGCAACAGCGCTCATCACCTACCATTACCATTACCGCCGTCACCATCGCCACCGCTGTCTCCCTTTCATCAATTAATGAAGAACCCTCCTCTCTCCAGCCTTGCAGGTGTCCTTTATAACTAACTACCACTCCACCTCCACCTCCGCCTCTTAATCTCTGTTTCTTTGCTGTGATCGGCTGCGAAGCGAAATGGAGAAGCCTCCGGCGCTGAAGAGGCTCTCGATCCAAGTCGAGCGGCCCAAGTCCGCCGTGTGGGACTGCGGCAGCACGCTCTACGACTCCTTCGAGCTCAAGTCCTTCAAGAGCCAGCTCGACTCCGCCATCGCTTCCCGGACCCTGTCCATGCCTCACCTCTCCGACCGCCACGTCCCGGGCGCTTCGGGTCCTCATGCTCCGGCGCCTCAGCCGACGACGGCCAGTAAGAAGCCCTCAAAGATCTCGCGCTCAATCCACAAGCTGTTGCGGTCGATCTTCAGGCGGAAGCACGGCTCGCTGCACCCGGTGTTCAGGGTCCAGGTGGAGCAGCAGTGTCGAGATGGGTTCTATGTGCTCTACGACAAGTCGGGCGCCCTCACTACGATCCCAGAGGCACCGGAGATGGACCACCTGGCAAGCCTCTCCCCGGAGATCAACTCCCTGGTGAGGAGGGCGGCGTCGGAGAGGTTCACGGCCTCTTCGGTCGGCATCTCATGCGCTTAAAAATATCCATAAAGCGGCATTTACGGGTTAATATGCTAAGGGGATGTACATGCGGTCAAATGCTAGGTGTTGGACATTTCCCCTCTTCCACCTTGGTTTTTTCTATGACTGTGGAACTAATGTGCTCTCTTGAACATTGATTACTTGCCAATAATTCGACGATGTATATGTGGAAGCGCTTAATTTTGACAATTATACATTTCATGCTCTCCAATATGCTCTAAATGGGATCGAATTTGTCAACTGCTCGATTAGGTATGACATCTTTTATGGTATACTGCTTAACCATACAGACGGTTTGTTGTCCTCACATAAAAAAAATAGAAAATACCTATCAAATATATAACTGAAAAAGTTCTAACCTTTAGCAAACCGACCAATTTCGAATACAGATCGGTCATAACAGGCTAATCTTCTCCTCTCCGTGACAGGTTGTATCCACAGAAAATGCTTGTAAGAAAGAGGCCAGCAAGCGGGTTTCCTTTAAATGTCTTTCAGCCCTATTTTCACACAGGCAAAATTTCCAGGTTTTCTTCTTCTTCTTCTTCATTTTTTGGCTCTATTGATCGGGTCTTTCTCAGCCGCTCTCGGCCGACGCTCATCCTACCGGAGCACCGACCATCTTAAGCTCATGGCATTAGTGTTCCAACATAGATAAAACTCCTGTGTACAAAGTTAGGTTGAGTGTCTCAAGTTGACGTTACTTAAAGTATCCACGCACGAGATCGATTAGTTCCAAATAGACCTGTGAACTTACAGCTGCCGTACCGAGCTGCCTCCTTCAAATGATCTCCGAGAAAATTGAAATTAAATTTGAAACATATATTTACTAATTTTATTTATTAAACTTGAAGAAAAATATCAAATCAACTCAACTTATTTATATTTAAACCCATATATTACAAGAGGCGGACCGATATTTGCTGCCAATGCCATATTTATTACAGAAGTGAAGTACTTCTATCTTATGATTTGGCTTAATCATATCAATGCCACCTACCACGGTTAAGTAGCCATAACCATGGAGCCACCAGGTGAGCGTCGGCCGGGATGGAAGAATCGGTCTAGGGATTAAGGATTTTCATGCGACGGAGGCACTCCGATAGCATCATCCTCGGGTACAGCTGCGAAGAAGCAAACCCATGATTTTAGGGGATGGGAGAAGGGAGACAACCGGAAACGAGAAGTCCCGATGAAAGAGAATCTTACCTCTTGATTTTTGGAAAAGGTGTTTTATGCTAAGTTGATACTATATTAGTAAATTATTATTTTTCTAATAGTCCCTTTCTTTTATAGAGTTTATTTAATATTTTTTAGTTTTTTAATAATTAAAAAAACAATATTTACCAATTTTTTATTAGATAGTTGAATCAAGTCAATATGCCACGTAATATAATAATTTCATAAGATACATTCTACTAGATGAGTATCATTACATTTTCGCTTTCACTTTTTGCATTATATACTCTTTAAAAGCATACATGAAATTCCACTAATAAAAATTAAATTTATAATATTTTATTTTTTTTATTAAATATAATATTATTATATCAAATATAAATGATATGATGTAATATGTATTTGATAATGTCTAGATTTTGATGAAAAGTTGGCCTTTAGCCGAACCTTGGTATGAATTGCCATTATGGGCCGAACACATTCCCAGGAATCCCAACCACCTCATGTCACCTAAGAAAGATGCAACAATTGATATGGGTTGTTGGGCGGCCCGAAAACTATTTCAAATGCTTGAGCTCCATTTGCAGGCCCAAATGGACCTGTCTATATTAAAAGGGCTGTGCCTGAATTGACAGAAACAGGCCCGAAATAATGGTCCAGGGCCCAATCCTTTCTCCGGCGAAGGGTCACCGAAAAGTGTAGACCCTCGGACAAAACCCTGGCCAGGGTTCTACTGCCAACTATCTCCAGTCTCCGAGCTCCGACTGCGCTTGAATCTGCCGAGTACAGGAAAACTGTGCGGCTGCAGAATGGAGAAGTCGGTGCTGAAGCTTGACAAGGGCACAGCATGCACGGCGTGGAATTACTGTGGCCAGAGGTTAGCCGCTGGGACCGTCGACGGAACGCTCGCCATCTTCGATTCACCTGACCCTGCTTCCTCTTCCTTCAGCTGCAGCTCCAGAGTTCAGGTTGGCATTGTTTTCATCCAATGTTGGGTTTACTGTCAGAAATTTCGGCCATTCGCGGGCTCTCCTTCTTGTTCATTTTCCTCTCTCTTCCTCTCGACTATGGAGCTTGAAGCAGAGTCGCTACATATATAATAGTTAATGCTAGGAAAGGAATGAACTTCAATGTAATTTAGTCGTTTTGGAGTTGAGTTGTGAAATATCTGGTGTTGGAGAAAGTTCTCGTGGAAGATTTTTTGGAGATTTCCTGTTTATGCCATATTGGAATTGAACGTATGCGTTCTAGCCATTGGCTTCCAAGGCTCAGCTTCATTTGAGCCATCTTGTTCTTAAACATCAAGGGAAGTCCATGGGATTGCTGGAATTTGATTGAATTTAGTACCATTATTTTATTAGTGTTGGTGTAGGTTTTCATCAAGTGATTACTGCCACTCATTATATAGGTACATGAAGCCGGGATCTTGAAGGTCATCTGGGTGGCCCCAGAGTATGGGGATGCGGTGGCGTGCATCTTTGAGGATGGAAGTTTCTCTATCTGGGAAGAAGTTGCTGAAGGTGATTTTTTGTTTTAGTCTCTGGCATTTAAAATGTCTTACATTGACAAGCCTGCCATACTGGACAATTTATTTTTCCAGTTAATTGCTAACTGAGCATTTGATCCAGTGTTTATAAGAAAAAAGGATTCTACTGTTAGGATTTTTTTTAGAAAAAGGAAATTTTGGAATGATTTTCAATCAGACTACTGATATTATTTACTTCCAGAGGAATAATGATGAGTACATGATTTTCTTCTGCTCATATGTAGATTCTCTATCACTTCAGTGGAAGCTGTGTGAGTTCTTTAAGAGCAGTTCATCGAAAGTGTTGGATATCCAATTTGGTGTTTCCCCTACAAGCTTGAAACTGGTGAGCTATGCCCCCTTTGTACCTTAAAAAATAATTATACGTGGCGACTTAAAAATAATTTCTAAAAGTTAACCCTTGACTGTTCTTTTTTCTCCTTAATGTTTAAAGTAAAAGGGGAGAAAAATAGAGGAAGATGCCTCTCTTGAGCCTGGTTGCTGGTGTCTTTGGGCCAAGGGTGAAATAGTGACTTGTTTAATGTCGCAGACTCTTGGCTGCATGTGGAATTGGAGAGTAAATGAAACCATTTACTTGCTGAGAAATTTTGTTTTTATTTAGAGTTTTTTTTGGCTGATTTGAAATAATTAACTTTTGTTTTCCTGAGTCCAATCTCTCTGATAAATTCATAAAATTCTGCAGCATTTCATCTTTGTGAGTTTCTTTTCCCCTTTATTTTCTTGGAAAATATGGCATTTGAACAACTTGTAATTTGATGAACATGAATAGCATGCATACAATGGCTTGTGCTTTTAATACCATTTTATATCCTCATAGCTTACATTCCGTGCCTTGTTTCTAATGCTCTGTATTGTGTTGTATAGATATATATAGGATTTATTTGTCTGCTGGTGGTCGAAGATGCATATAAGCAGTTTCTTTATGGGAGATTATTTACAGGTTGCTTGTTACTCGGATGGGTTTCTGAAGGTCTTTGAGCTAACAAATCCCTTGGAGCTGAAGAATTGGCAACTGCAGGTCATTAGGGATTTTATTTTCTATCCTGTACTAGTTGATCACAGATGCAACACTTTTATGCATTGCATGCTGTTGTCAACTCTTAGATCCTTTATTTACGAGTGCCTGATACGGATTCATCTTTTATTTACCAGGCCGAGTTCCAGAATGTTATTGATTCTGTTTCCACATTTCGAAAAGCTTCATGCTTGTCAGCGTCAATTTCTTGGAATCCAGTGAGAGGTGATGGCCAGGAGTTGAGTTTCATTATGGGTTTCAATTCAGACACACCTCAACTTAATTCCTCCAAGGCCTGTTCTATTATTCCAGTCTTGCCTTAGCTCTTACCGGATCTTCTATAAAGCCTTTTTCTCCTGATTTTTGGTTGAAAATTGTCACGTAGTTTGCCTTACCAAATTCTATCATGATAATATTACATGAAGTTTTCTCCAATTAAAATTTAACTTGAAGCTAATGAATATTTTTACTCCAATTCTATTACCTTCTATCAGCAAAAAATAGGGAGTATAATCTGCTGCCTTCTGAAAAATCTTTTCTAGACCTTCTTTACTCTAATCCACAGGATGCCAGTGACTTTATGATCCAGTAAAACTACCTGCAATGACTTTCACAGGTATGGGAATTTGATGGAGCTCATCAACGATGGCTTCCAGTCGCAGAGTTGGCCTTGCCTGGGGAAATGGGTGATCAAGTATATTCTGTTGCCTGGGCACCTAACATAGGGAGGTAATATGATACATTTCTTCTCTACTTGCAACAGATGGTGCAAACTGAAGAGGATAACATGATAAAAATTTTCATCTCCTTTTTACCAGTACTTCTTGTGCTAAATGATTGGTTTTTAACAAAGGAGTTCATTCTGTTAATATTCTGAATTTATGCAATTATATTAGGCCGTATGAATTGATAGCTGTGGCAACTGAGAAAGGTATTGCTATATGGCACCTTGGTTTAAATCTTGACCTGGATGGAAGACTTCCCACAGAAAGAGTTGCATTGCTTTCTGCACATGAAGGAGAGGTATGCACTTCAAATCTGTCATTTCACTCTATCTTTAGTCCGGTTGCTGTTAAGGATTCAGTTCAATGTATTTTCCAGATAGTCCTGTCTCATGCGGGCTGCTTCCAATGTGACTTCCTCTTTCCTGTTGGAAGAAACTAACCTGTGCATTTGTTTGACTGGTGCATGATTTCCCATTTGTAGGTTTGGCAAATGGAATGGGACATGAGTGGGATGACATTGGCAACTACTGGAACTGATGGGGCAGTGAAATTGTGGCAATCCAACTTGAACGGGGTTTGGCAAGGTCAGGCTGCATTTGTACCCACTTCTTAGCTGGTCGAACTTCATTTTGTCATTAATGAAGGAAAAGAAAATCTTCTGTTATGTCATCATTTTTTATGCCCACAAAGCTGCTCTGTAAGGTATTACTCTCCTCCGCATAAAGTGAAATGGACGATTTTGTGGGCCAAACATTTGGTAACTTTCTTGGCAGCAGCCTCTTAAGACTTGCATATGTGGCTATAACCAATTTCTGCCGGATGTCTTGAGGCTGCAGAGCACCAATGCGAAAACGGCCGATGTCTGCAGTCCTGCTCCGTGATGGTGAAGTATATAACCTAGAAGCCAGCCTAAGAGATAGCATTAGCCGTTTGATGATGCCAGGAATTGATCATTCTCGGAAATACCCATGGAGCAGGATTGGTCAAGTAATGAATTGACAACTCTTCTCGAGTTAAAGACAACTTATACCTGCTTAAATAAAAGCTAAAAGGTGAATTATTGTGAGCTTATTAATAAATAGGACAATCCTCTCGTTCACACTGCCGTAGCAGCTGAAGTTGCTCGGTTGATTGTTCGTTCAGAGCGGCACCAACAAAATCAAAGTTCATGATTGGCCTTATGACGATCAAATCGATCACATTTCGGTTTATACCTTATGGATAACGAACACATCAATAGCTGGCATGTGACACATCGATTACACTCATATACCCCTCTTTGCCAATTTATAATTTGTCCCCCCATGTGACTCATGTCGTGTCGGGGCTCGACTTGTGGTATCCAGCGATGATGCCACGGGTTGATAATATGACTGTCGCCAGGTCAACCAAACTACATCTGGTTAATTTGTTTGCATGGACTTACTTTCGACTCCAGCGTCCATCATCATATCATTTCGACAAATTTCACAGACAAGAAGATCACCAACAGCCAAGAGAAGTTGCCTACGGGGAGAGAGAGAGACAGAAAGAGAGAGAGAGAGAGAGAGGGAATGGAGGGAAGAGCGGCCAAGGTGTGCGTCACCGGAGGTTCTGGTTACATCGCCTCTTGGCTGATCAAGAAGCTTCTCCACAGGGGATATATCGTCCACACAACCCTCAGAAACTTGGGTGCATACATCTCCTCCTCCTTTGAATTCCCATTTATGTGTGGTCTTCCGGGCCCGTATTTTCCTAACTGTAAGCATGTTCTTGCGCTTCTTTGAGTCCTGACTCGCAGATGACAGGTCCAAGGTGGACTTCCTCAGGTCCCTTCCCAGTGGAGACACCAATCTCGTACTCTTCCAGGCCGACATCTTCAACCCGGCAGATTTCGAGCCTGCTATCCGAGGGTGTGAGTCGGTCTTCCACGTCGCACATCCAATATACTTTAGCTCCTACAAAATTCAGGTCACTTGTCTCCCAATTTCTTGCCCGATCATTTCTTGTCATTATATACTCGATAAATCTGGCCTCAGTCAAAACGTTGCCACTGACTAGCGCGTCAAGCAGAAATCCTCCCCGTCTTGTTTGAAGTTGGTTGTATCATACTTGGCATGTCATTCCGGATTTGATGGTTTTTCTGTTTCTACTTTCCCCGGTTCCATGCCCCTTAATTATCCAAGCAGGTTGAGGATTTGATAGATATCATTGTTGCGGCAGCGAGAAGGATTGCAGATTCTTGCATCCGATCAGGGAGTGTCAGGCATCTGATCTACACGGGCAGCGTGGTGACTATGTCTCCTTTGAATGAGGATGGAACCGGTTATAGGTCCAGCGTCCTGGATGAATCCTCCTGGACATTGCCCAATGTCCCGATCATTTCCAGTGATCTTGTGCTGGTTAGTCTCTTTAACCATAACAGTCAGTATCAAATTGATCCGTGTCATGCTATAGGGTACTGGGTAAAAGCTCTGTTTGTTGACATATAAATCAAGCACCTTACCATTGCTTATATGCAGGTTTTGAGTTCAAAATTCTGCTTTGAAGCTTCTTGCTTGACTGTTGTTGCCTGCATTTCTGTGTCTGTGACATTCCAAGTTCTCTCTGTTTCTTGCAGGTTTATACAAAATCGAAGACCTTAGTGGAGAAAGAGTTGCTGAAGTACAATGACTTAGAGAATTCTAGCATAGAGGTGGTGAGCCTTGACTGTGCCGAGGTGGCAGGCAACACTAACCTCCCCAATGTGCCAGCGAGTTTGCGTGCTGTGCTTTCTCCTCTTCTGGGAGATCCACATGCTTTCTCAGCCCTTAAGTTCTTGCAAGAGCTTCTGGGCACAGTGCCGCTCATTCACGTTGACGATGTCTGTGAGGCACATGTTTTCTGTGCGGAGAGGCAGTCAATGAAGGGCCGGTTCCTCTGCGCTGCTGCAAGCATCTCCACCCGAGAAATTTCTGCTCACTACCGAGAAAACTACCCTGAATTGGATATTGCAGAGGAGTGAGTATCTCTTGTTGTATCGTATTCAGAATCCTTCAATTTCCTGTCCTGATGGTCCCATAGATAGCGAAAATACTTTGCTACTTCTCTGTTCCTTTCTTCTCGAAAAACACCTGATTAAGGTTGTAAGTGCCTTGTCGTTCAAGAATTATCTTAGTTTTCTGGAACAGCTTACGGAAAAAGGAAACTTGAACAAAACTTTCGGGTCAAGGTGATACAAAAGTTCTCTTATGTGCTAGCACATACTTTTTCACATTTCCACGTTCTGAGTCTTCTGATAGCGTTCGACTTTCAAGTTTATGTGGCTCGGAAGTAAGTGTAGATTGCTAGTGCTTGAGACTGTCTTATATATGCGGTCATGATAATGAAGCTCTAACTGAGCAGGTTCTTCCGGGAATCATCAAGCCCTGGAGTTAGATGCGACAGTTCGAGGCTGATAGAGCTGGGGTTTGAGTACAAGTACGACCTAAAGAGGATATTAGATGACAGTGTTCGATGCGGAAGGAGGCTCGGACTTCTGCCGAGCTAGAGAACCTCGCAGCCTTTTCCTCACCGATGAAATTATCTTCAGGATTCTGAATAGATTGAGCTCTATTACTCCAGCTCATCAAAAAGAAAACAAGATGGCATTAGAAGGAGAGAAAAGGTCCAACCATTGACTCCTGTTTTCCTGTGTGCTATCCATGCGGAGAGTGAGAACTTGAATTTTTCTGAATATATTGAAAAGTCGGTGAATATCGAATCGGATCGAATTCAAGTAAACAATGAATTAGTTTGTACAGTAGTTCAGAAATATGTGTTTATTCTGACCTGATTCTCAGCCACTCTCCTCAATCATTTTGAGATTGCTCATATATATCAATGATATTTCCTTCTTGGCTCCTAAGTTATGTTCTTTTTCCATGCTAGCACTGTCCATAGTTCTGACCCCATCTAATGATGGAAATCTCATATCCAATTCATTGTTTCCGAGTTACTATTTAAATACGAAATCTTGAAACTCGAGTTATATCCCTAGCGACCCAATGCTCGTGGGCGTAGTACAAGAGGAACTGTTCATTTTACAGCGGATGGCCTGCATGCAGGTGCTCGTCCTGGGATAACCCAGTCAATAAGTTGGGAAATATATTAATCTAACTTATGATCTTTGGCTGAACAAAAGGGGACTTTATTTCTCGACAGGCTCATCGTAAGGTATAAAAATGGCGGAGATGTGACAAACCGCACATGCCCAATTGCTTATCATAGTATCTCATCAATTACAAGGTTCTTTTTTTATTAATTGTTTGGCCACTAGTGACAAGGTTGTCTGCTCCTGCACTATCTGTCTACCGCATATTCGATGGAACTTGGCCTTCTCTCCAGGGGACTGACCAAACACATCTCACCATACATATCTGATCCAAGAATGCTCGACAAAAGAAGAGTAAGAAGAAGAGGTGAGAGGCTTCAGGTGCAGGGAAACTATGCAGGGACAGGGGAAGAAGGTGTGCGTCACCGGGGGAACAGGTTACATCTCTTCTTGGCTGATCAGGAAGCTCCTTCTCAGAGGCTACACCGTCCATGCAACCCTCAGAAACTTGGGTGCTTGCATCTCCTCCTCCTCCTCCTCCTTCCTAATAACGGGTTTCTCATGCCGTGTTTTGATTCATAGAGTAAGTGTTTCTTGGGGGTCTTAAATTGCAGAGGACAGATCCAAGGTGGACTTGCTCAGGTCCCTTCCCAGTGGAGACACTAATCTAGTGCTCTTCCAAGCGGACATGTTTCAACCCGGAGGGGTTTGAGCTCGCGATACAAGGGTGTGAGACAGTATTCCATATCGCCCACCCAGTGCTCTTCGGGGCTTCAAAAGCTCAGGTCAATCAGTCCCATGAGTTAATCCCTACGTGGATCTCACACCAATCCACAGTGTGATTTACCATTCCTAGAGTTTGATGTCTTTAACTCAGCTACCCTATCGTGTTCTTTTCCTCCGATTTTCCAAGCAGCTTGAGAATTTGACCTATGCTGTCGTTGAGGCAGTCAGGAGCATCGCTAACTCCTGCATCCAATCGGCAGCGTCAAGCGTCTGATTTTACACTGGGTCCATTGTGACGATGTCCCTTCTGAATAAGGATGGTTCAGGCTATAAGTCCAGCGTTTTGGATGAATCCTCTTGGACACCTCCGGACGTCCCAATCACTTGTAGCATTGATTCTGTGCTGGTACACAATCCACATGTTTCGACCTTAGATTCCGGCAATCCCCCCACATTATTACATTCCTTGGCTTGACCGCTGTTTTGATCTGTTCGAAGTTCTTGGTATTTTCTGTTGCAGGCTTATACCAAATCAAAGACATTGGCGGGGAAAGAGGTGCTGAAGTACAATGAAATAGAGAATTCTAGGCTGGAAGTGGTGAGCCTTGACTGTGCCGTGGTGGCAGGCGAGACTATTCTCCCCAGCATCCCGATGAGTATGCTCATGGTCATCGCCCCTCTGTTGGGTGACCAGCAGGCTTTCTTCTGCTTGAAGTTTCTTCAAGAGCTCCTGGGCATTGTTCCTCTTGTCCACATCGACGATGCGTGCGAGGCACTGATTTTCTGTGCAGAGAAACAGTCGATGAAGGGTCGGTTCCTCTGCTCCGCCGCAGCCGTCTCTGTTCAAGAAATTTCTGCCTACTTCCAAGAAAATTACCCCGAGTGGGAGATTGCAGAAGAGTGGGTACTTTCTGCAGTTTGGTTACAGAAGATCTTGATATGTGCTGTTCTTATATCTATCTGCTTGCACATCATTGGACAAGGTCCATTCTCCTCTTTAAGACCGCAAACACGGAAGCGTCTTCATTTCCACGAACAATCAAAGAAAACCGTAATTAAAATGCGTTCTCAACTTGTCATTAACTCTCAGACGAGAACAGGATGCTGGAAATCTTCCTATTAAGGACATTCCTCAAGGCTTTCCTTATCCTGCAGTGTCTTGCTTAAATGCCCTGAAAGTAAAACTCAACTGCTAAGGCTTTTACCCATAGCGACTTCCCAGATAATGGCATGACTAATTGAAAGATCTAATGCTTGATATTGCCGAATATGTTTGCTCGTGATGTTGAAACTTCAAGTGGGCAGGTTCATGGGGGAGCCATCAGAGAGTGGAGTCAGATGCGATAATTCGAGACTGATAGAGATGGGATTCGAGTACAAGCACGACCTGAAGAGTATATTAGACGACAGCGTGCAGTGTGGGAGGCGGCTCAGGACTCTGCTCAGTAAGACCACTCCATAGCTCCCTCGCCGATGAAATCATCTTCGAGGATCTTCTGATCGGTCAATCTCGTTTCATGCGTCGTCTATCCATACTTCTTTCTGATTGATGAATGGATGTATCTCATTTGATGGGGCATTGTATACGGTGTTTATATTAGGAACAAACAAGTTCATGAACCAGGGTGATATGGATACTTGCTTGGATTGGCTACCGAGTCGAGCCCTTCTTGTTCCTCTAGGATTACATATGTATGCCTTCATCATCCGGTGTTGCATAAGTATTAGCTTGCTATTATCTAAACGCCCGATTTTCCGATCATATCGATATTAGTCAGCTGGTTATCATTAGATGACACTTCCGGGACTTCCGTGCCCAGTCTCTGATACTCGACTTCTTCTACATCGAGGCTTGACACAATTTTCTTCAGGACAAAAATGGACAAATGGACTCTAAAGCCAGCAGGTTAATGACATCCACCTCGGCCTCACCGAAAACAAAGGACTAGGAAAGGGTACAATCACGAAACCCATCTAACAATCGATCCGGTTTCTCGAGTTAATTATCAGATAATCCGACTCTAGAGGATGGGTTATAGGCATGTCATGCAGAAGAAGATCGGCTCTTAGTATGGTAGAAGCATGGTGAGCTATCGGTCTACTGGGGGTTCTCAAAATCAAACCCTAATTAAGTAGACAAATTTATGTGGACACTTGTATACTAAAGAGTAAGAGATATCGATCAATCACTTAAGTCAACTTGGCATTCACTGACGTATTGACAAAACTTCCTTTGATGGGATGAAACCGAATGGAGATAAAAGGAACAGGACGAAGGGGAGGGATGGGTCAAGGGGGTCTGATAAGATAATTCTAACAAGAATTATTGAAATTTATTAGCTGCGTACACGAATTTGGAAATTTCTCTTCATCTAGTTATTGCACCCACAACAAATGCGTAATCAAACGATAACTAAAGGAATGCAACTGAAACTTATCATGAAATCAATCGTTCAGACCCGCGATGGTGACCACGACGACGACGACGACGACGATTCTCATCGCTACGTGCCTTCTCAGCAAAGGCCACGTCGTGTCTCATGATCCAGAACCGCTCTATCTCTTCTGCTGTACGCCCCGGAATCCGACGGCTATCAAGTCCCACCTACAACCAATTTTAGCACTCGTTCATGTCGATAGTTAATCATCTATTATGCATTGCATATGCCCGAAAGCAAATGGACCTTAGCTTGTTCCTATTAGCATATGTCGATCTCCCATCAGACCAAAGAGATCATCTTCTTGGCTACACGCAAGAAGTTCTCTTCGATAATTTCTTTGGTCGGATGTTCAAGACTATTATTGGTCAGAGAAGAACAGAGAGAGTGTGTAATCACTAGGATGAATTATGGGTCCGTGTACCTGTCTCCGACAAGCCGATACATTCTATTTATGATATCCTCCTCATCTTCTGTGATGTTTACGAAGTCCCACTCAATGCTGCTCACTTCTGCAGCGCAGATATATATAGAAACAATCAATCTGTGTCACAAGTACGTGTGTGTGTGTGTGTATACGTATGTATGTACACATAACTTCAATTAATATGTGTCATTGAACGATGCGGTTCCATCACCCCCGTGAACCAAAGAGAGCAACTTGAACCTTCGAAGTCGGTACTTGCAGTCTTCGGTTGTTTCCCAGGCTGGCATTGCTCCATTATTTCCTTACCATAACAGAGAAAGATCAAGTCAGACGAGTCTCACACTTGGACGCAACTAAGCAATGGAGAGAGAGAGAGAGAGAGAGAGAGAGAGCAACTGAAGTGAAGCTTGCAGGAAGAAGAAGAAGAAGAAGAAGTAGTAGTAGTCCTGCTATGATCAGTTTGCAGACATTGTTCACGGAAGGCTTCATGGGAGGGGGGATATGTATAGGAATAACATGTGACAATCGGACAAAAAATGACTGCCACAAATGTTCCCTGACCATTGTTTGGTGCCCGTCGTGTGAGGACAATTTCATTAATTAGTGTCTTTGGCGTTTCTCTTATTATTATTATATTTTTAGGGTAGCAAAAGGGGTATTAAAGCAATAAATAAATCAATAGGATGAACAAGTGAACTGATTCAAGAGTAAAATAAAAATAAGAAATCAGATTTGATATGATATTATTAAATTATATATTTAATTTTTATCATAAAATTTATTATAACACTCTACTTTAAATGAAAAATAGTTTTTGAATCACGTGGAAAATATGGGGGTTTTCTCCTCATCATGTTGATCGAAATATGTGGAGAGTACGATTTGAGCCATCAAATAAATTTAAAAAAAGAAAAGGCGAAGATAGATTTTTGGACCCTTCCTCGTCCTGAGGGGTCCCCAAGGTCTCCTCTGGGAGTTTCTCCTTGATCCGTCCTTTCACTTGGACTTTATGCACGTGATCGATCTAAATCTGTTGCGCTCTTGTGTACCCCTCCCAACAGCCAGATTAAATGTGCGGTACATGACCGAGTCACGACTGGTTCATGTCGTAAGGGATCCATCTAGTTCTGGCTAATTACAAACATCGTCATATGTTTATGCAAACGAACCTGCACGGTAGTTTCATCCAAATTATGGGGATAGACTGTAGAGGTTAGATCGATCCGTGCGGGTGGGGATTGGGAAGACACGTGAAGCAGCTCATCGTCAATTTGCCACCGTGGGTCCAGCGGCAAGGGGTGGGTGGTGCGGATGGAGAATCGACTGGTGACCACTAACTAAGAGGTCCACAAGTCTCGGTTGGCCTCCCGCTCGATCATTTTTTTTGTCCCTATATTCCCCGGTTTCGTCTCCATCGTCAGCACCCTCTGTAAATCAAGATCTCGGATCCCTCGGGGCTACACGTATCTCTACCACAGCCGTGGGAATGGAGAATGAGGACAGGGCACGTGGTTTCGGAGACTGAGCTCTAGACAAAGATCATTTGTTAAGAGACGGACACAGATCCCGCTGCTATTTGTTCGAAACGTTGTTTGCCCGTTGCCCGATGGTATCGCCGTGCATCGCATCTCCAGTCGATTACTTTATCGTGTGCACATCCGAAGGTGGGGATAGGCAGTACTCTGCTCAGACTAAAAAAAAAAGGTCGGGGGGAGGAGGGGATCCCACCGAGTACCCCGACCGCAAAGTGCTCTCCAACATATTACACTCTTTCAGTGTCCAACCAGAAGAACGACAGACCCAGATAGGGGCTGCACAAGAAACCCTTCTGGTACTTTTTTGGTCTGCGGCGAAGAAAAGGCCCTAGTCCAGTGCTGTAAGGGTGCTGAGATTAGATACCTACCATGGACCGCGTGAGTCATTCCATTTCGACTTGGACCACTGAGTGGATTCTCGGAACCAGACCCTATGCACATGGCCCCAGCCAGCCAGCCAGCCAGCCAGGGGGGTAAGCAAGTGTGCCGAAAAAGTGATACCTGCCATTCATGTCACGAAGCGACTGCCTAACCAGGCTTAGACGAAGTCATATCTAATGGGCAGCTTGCCTTCAGCTAATATCAGGTTGTGTATACAGAGTGTAGACCCCACAGGTTTATTCGAATCTAACATTGAGCCATATTAGATTGGCGATTCAGATTATTAAAGTCAACATGAAGTGACGAGACTGTCCGTGAAGTACGGGATTATGGAAGCCTAAGTGAACCCAAGATGGTTTTGATGCATAAATTTCCATCAATAGTCAATGGCAGAAAAAGAACCAAATGTGTGACGCCCTCCTCTGCGTCCAACCTAGCAAATGACCATATGATTGATTCGGTGAATCTGTAATCACTGTGAGTACTAGTAAACATGGGTGTCAACAGACCGCTTACCATTAACCCGCCTAATTGTACTCGAATTAAACTTGGTCCATGCAATTTCAGATGGACAGTAGAGAGGCATATACAGTTGCAAGGATGATACTGCACGACCTCCGTAGGTTATGTGAGCAGTCTATCATCTGTAGTGCATAAAGTTAAACACCAAAAAGCTTGATTATGCAACACTGACCCGGACAAGTGACAATAGGACTCTTCCTACGTTTTAACCCACGCAAGAAGGTGCAACACGTACACATATGGCTCATGTTTAAGTGAACTGATGTACAGGAAACTGGCCGTTCACGATTTAATTTCTAGCCACAAACAGCAACCACAAGGACCAGGTGAAAACGCAAGCATAATTAGCTGTAAGATAGTTTGGACTTTTAGAAACGACAAGTGATGGCCAAAGGGGCAATAGATGGTGGCATGGAATCTCTTTCGGTAGCAATCAATAGCTTGCTCTCCCTAACTTTAGGCCAGTTTTTCAAAAGATCCGATATTTGGCTTATGCTGACATGGTAGGACTCTGATACACCCTGTCAAAGCAAGAGGCAAGCTTAGGAATGAAGCCAATGGAAGAGACTGGAACATAAACCAATCTAGGAAACCGATTCCATATTTATAAGCATGAAATGATACCTTCAGGATAGAAAGGCAGACACCAGCTTTTTCCCCACAGAACAGAATAAGGTTCCCTGTTCAGTTACGCCCGCTAAGCAAAAGCATATCTATTCGCACAACCACAAAATGGAAGGAACATAAACCATTAACCCCTGATCACTATATATAACAGCTTCAAGAGACCCCTCAGCGTACCAAACTTCACAAGATAGCCCAAAACAAAACTGTCCATAGCCCACAAAAGAGCTCTTCGAAATGGCCTCATGCCAGCTCCAGAACCCCCCCGAACAGACCTGCAATCAGAAGGCTAATGAGAACTCGTTTGGCCACAAAGTGTCAGAGATGGCACACAAGGCAGTGAAGACCTTTAGTGAGCACAAACAAAACGACCACCAAGTTGTGACGTGCCAGACTCAAACCCACTCTGAGTACCAAGTAACAGAAAAAACTCAGGTTCACAGCCAGCGCAGAGCTGGATCTCATGGTAAGACTAAGAGTGGGAATGGCCTAAAAGAAAGGATCCGTGAAGGGAAGGAGAAAGTTAAGAGTCTCCTCAAGAGAAGGGACAGCAATGGAGGATCTAGCTGTAGCAGCAGCAGTGAGAGTGAAAGTGAAGATGACACCTGCCACTGCCCCAAGAAGGCAAGTTCTATATACGATAACATGCTCTAAGATCACTTATTCTTACAGGTTTCAGATCTGAACATGCTACTTTGTGTTTTGCAGGATTGAGAAGTGAGCAGAGAAATAACCTGAGAAGCACTTGCAAGGACAGTGGACGATAGGTAATAAGAATAAGTCCCCTTGTCCATAGTAATAAGGAACTACGTGAAGTACTAGTCACTTTACAATTATGGATGTCTGCTGCATAAGAATAACGTTCTAAATAAAATTCTAAAGGATTAAATAAGGCTGAAAATTCTCTCTCTCTCTCTCTATATCTATGAGAGCATTCACCCAATTGCGGGCATCATCTCAGATAAATGAACCTTATCAAAAAGTTGCATCCTACATGCTAATGAAGCAAGCAGTCAACACCAGAAACGTAGAAAACTAGTAATTTGGAAAATTATGAAAATTTTAGGGATTGACAGGATAACCTAATTTTGGCCATTTACATTTTATGCTGGAAAGTCAGTGATCCCCTCGCACTGCCTTCAAGAAAAAATCTCCAATAGCCTGCGAGGCAAGATCTTCAGCTTCTTCTTGTGTTAAACCTGTCGTCTGAAGATGCTTCTTTGCAATTTTAAATGAGTGATCACCGCCATGAATCACATACAACTCACTTAAGGATTTCATCTTCTTCCGAACAGCCTCCAACTTATCTAGAGGGCAGAGAGCATCTTTGCTACCCTTTAACAAAAAACATACTAAATGAACACATGCTTGAAGGCAACAAAATCCTCCAAGGTAGACTAAACAGGAAATATCTATTGAAACTGAGATCCAGTTACCATCACATACAATATCTGTTATCTGATTTTACATCACTGCATTTAGTTTTCCCATAGAATTTGCTGAATTTACCAGAGTTTCCATTATAATAGTGATAGTTCTGTTTCTGCACTTGAGAAATGGTATTTTCGTATTATCAATCGATGCAACAAAGAATGAAAAATAACCTGCACAAAGATTACTGGAACTTTGAGTTGCAACAGCAACTCGTCTCTAATAGCTCCATTCATGCCCTGATAGAGGAGAACAACATACTAGTAAGATGAAATTCTGAAAGTATAACTCCTGATATTAAATGTAAAAAAGAATGAGCTAGAAAGGAGCCATAAGGAATAAAGGACAAAGGCAACATTGGCAGATACAACTACACTACTCCAATGTTAATTAGAAGTTTGATAACTAAGATGGTTCCTTCTATTAATTTGGATATATCTAAGTGATATTAATTATGAAAAAAGTGAAAGTATGTTCAAATTAAGACCAGAACAGAAATTCAATATCCAAGGTTTTGAACCAGGAACGTTGTATAATTAATACAATTTAGAATGAAACTGAGAATGAAAAGGGGTGGGATGCATGAATAAAGTATGCTGAAATGTCCTGCAGGGGGAATTGCATGAACAAAGGCAAACCTTTAGAGGGTACCCCAAGCAAATTACTGCAGAGGCACCGATACCATCCTCAGTAGCTACCATGCAGCTGACCCTACAAAAGGAACTCTAAGACCAGCAGACAAAGAACACTGCCACTTTCTGATCCTAATGCCATGAAACAATGTGAAAATAAATGTGAGAGCACACAATGAAGCACACTTTCCCCACCACCAACACCCATCCACCCCAACCCCACACACACACACCCCCAAAACCCCCGGGGCACAAAAAGCATATATATATATAGCATGATATCAATATTTATCATATGATCACAAGTGCACGCATCAAGTCCATTTAAAACCAACTAACTCCTAACAAGATTTCTCTTCTTATCATCGTCAATGCATTTGAAATGATCTTTCATTTTTTTCGGGAAAAAATATAAATGAGTTCTGATGTTTTCTTTGAAATGTACATTCCCTTGGGCGCAATTTAAAACATCTTATGTTTCTTTCCACCAAGAAGTAAGTCAATTTTCCAAAGCAAGCAAAAGACAAATCTTCATGGGATGCATATTGATATAAGACCAGAATGAAAGTTCTCAAGTACATTAAACTGGAAGGGCAAAATGAATAGCACCTTGAACCCATGGACTTCCCTGCTAAAATCAGTGGATGGTCGGGATGCTTAGCAATTGCCTTTTTGACAACATCCAAGTGAAACTCAACCAATTTTTCAGCCTTAGGAGGAGCTTTCCGTTTTCCTCCAGATAAATCTGCCACAATCACATTGACTATTATACAAACCGTATGGATCATATCAACATAGAATAGGAACTAAGCATTAACTTGGGCCCAAAATGGCATCCGCAAATATATGGACACATAAAAACCGAAGAAGATTCAGCCAAAAAAATTTTAACAAAAAACATAAAAACCCGAAGAAAAGCTTACATGGGTAGTCAAAAGTAATAACTTCAACAGCATCTAATGCTCTGCCTAACAAGTCCTTCCATCTGCATCAGCAAAAATAAAGTATAAAACAAGCTACTTTAATTTCTAAGTCGGCGAACAAATTGAAATTTTCCTTTCGTCCATCTGCAAAAGACAGATCTTGCACCAAATGGAGTATTTGCTTGCTATCCCAATTCGGCAAGACAAACAGGCTCACCAAAAAGACGATGTGTACGTGAGATTCACAGGTAGTTTTGAATCTCCACACTGGGCATGCGGCAATTTAAAAGCTACGATGTAGTTGCTCCACCAATCGAGATGTGGGCTATGAAATTCACACTAAGTAGAGATCATTGTACCTGATCATCCAATCAGAAGAGGAAGGAGCACCGGCGCCGTGAGCGAAGACCACCAGAGGCGATGATTTCTCCGGTGGTGGCAACGGCGCTGACGTGTCTCCGGTGATCTCTTCGAGCAGGTTCTTGCGGCTGCGCTTCGCAGGGCGCGGGCGCGGAGGAGAAACCATTTCTTTCCGGATGGAATACACTCAAATTTCTTCTTCTTCTTCTCGAAGCTCGAATTTTTCCTGGTGGTTCTCACATCTGGCTAAACTCTCTAGCCCTAATCGCCACCATTTGGCGCCAGATTTTGCAGAGCCACGAAACGCGACGCACCCAGGAGTACATAAACCCAAGGTGCAGATGGGGTTGGGTCCCACATTCGTTAGCTTTGAATGGCGTATACACCGATTTCATGCAGAACGGAACAAAGTGTACTGCCGCCAATCTCAAGGCCAGTTTCACCGTCATGGTTACACGTGCGAGCGTCCTGGGCAGCATGTAAAATGGAAGGATTGGATTATTTATTTTTAAAAATATATATTTTATTTCAAATATTTCCGATTCTTTTGTCGATTTAATTTCCTTACATCGACGGATATTGAAAAGCAAAGTGGGTGGCACGGGACAGACGGGCCCCGACCACTACATGAACTATGAACTAAGCAGGCATGATCGCTGCATGTTCAATTGATCTGTTCCATAAACCAAACTTGAGAGTAAATGGCAACAAGTAAAAATTCACATTAGATCAGATAAAATGTCAAAATATACAAAGTGAGATGAAAGTGAAAAATAATGTCAACTAATTAGTATAAAATATGTGATATGACTTGTGACTACATATAGTTCTAATCGATAATCTGAATCCGTAAAAAAACTGTTATATGTGTGCTAAACTGTCTAGGTAATGTTAGTGCACTCCAAAGAGCTTACCAATTGTAACGAACCAAGAGTCGAGGCCAAGAGTAGGTTGACATGAAATGCAGGTTACAGCTTTGTACCGATCCGTGATCTCAACTGATCTCCAGTTTACAGGACGCTGTACTCAATGGGGGCAAACTTCGTCAACACTAGAGATGGTAATGGGGAGGGGCATGGCAGGTCTCTAGCTAGACACCCAGACTCACGCCGCGCAGGTCATTTCAATTTGACCCGTTCCCCGACCCAAATTATTTAAAAATTAAAATGTGCTAAATTTAGTATAAAATACAGTATTCACAATAACATAATTCAATAAGAAATCAATATAATTAAAATTCACATAATTTATAAAAAAATAGATATCATAAAATTTATTAGGATTAAGCTATTACAAATCAAATAGTAATTATATATATATATATATATATTAAAGCGGGTCAAATGGGACGGATCTGGGCGGCGTGGGTCAGGTCGGGTCTTGCATGATTGGGGGCATAATTGCCATTCCAAATCGACGCGGATGACAATGAACACTGAGTGAATGCGGCTATTGGCAGCTACCTTCCTTCCATGTGATGAGCAGAAGGACGAGCCCACTGTCAGGCTCTTTGTTTACACTCACACCTTTGCTGAAAAATGGTTATCAGATCTGAACAACTTATCTGCACCCCCATATGCGCACTGTTCACCATAAAACCTAAACTGGATAGTAACGCCATTCCCATGGAGGCCCCCACTTCGGAATCTATCAAATCACAGACCTCTTTTTTTCCTGTACTCCTCGAGTGGAATCTAAGACATTTCAAACCCTTTGTGCTGCCTGTATTGCATCTGTGATGAGACAATTGCGTTGATGAGATGGTCATTGCCGTAGGGCCTTCCCTTTATCAATCAATCAAAAGCTCTACATTCAGCTGAAAATGAAAATGAAAATGATGTGTGTATCTATAGCTACGTATAAAAATGCCTCCCCAATGTAGATTAGTATGGCCACATATGATGGACGGGCAAGGAGTCGAATGAAATGAATATTTGATCAGTGATGGATCGAGATTGAAGTCAAGCGAGCTGACTCCATCTCCCCGGCTGCAAGCCGTGCATAGGGCACCGAGATGAAATAGAGAAGCATGCTTGTTATGCGCTTAGGTATATATTATTCCATAACCGAGAGATTTGCGATCGATTCTTGTATCATTTCGCCTTCCTTTGTCTGTTAGATCACTTCACAGGCAATTATGTGTAGCCCAAAAAATGCATAACACAGAGAGTGCGAGGGAGATGGCTGAGGGGTAGAGAAGAGTTCTGAAAAGATCGGACTTCAGCACTCACAACAAATATAAAATGCCTTCATTTCAGCAATATATCACCATATCTTTTATCAACCCCAATCAGAACACAGATACAGCATTCCACCATCGAAGACTACACCTCTGATCTCCCACTACATTAGCCTGCAGAAACATTTGGCTCCATACCACATTACTCTTAAACAACTTCCTGGTTCTTCTCCACAGTCCTCACTCCCTTGGCAGATCGAAGTAGATTAGCCTGTCATGATGCAGCATCCAAGGGCATTAATATAAAAACGGAAAAAGAAAAACCAGAGGGTGTAAAGGGATTTGGCTGAAGCTATAGATTTTTAAGGTTTGCCTGTTCCTCGGAGATTTCCACACCGAAGGCATCGATTATGACCAAGGAGACAGTCTTCTTGTAGGTCCCTGGTCCGAGAGTCGCCGCCAACAGCTCGTCGTGCTTGTGGCTCAGGTACAGGTCGAGCTCGTACTGTCCCTTCTTTGTTCTTTAATTTATCCACCCGAAAGGGAAAAAGGAAGAACAACATACATTTCAGGGTAAGATATCAAGGAGATCGAAAAACCACAACGAGAAAGGGGCAGAGTAAGAGAACTGACTGATTGGCTCGGAGGCGTTGGTACTCCGGGTCCTGGTTCATGAACACGAAGTACAAGTCGGCCCCGCTGGTGCTTCCCATCTTATGAAACCCTTCAAAAGTAGTAGTATATGCTGGAATGGTGTGGCTCTCAGTTACAGCTTCTGCACCCATCCTCACGAGGATGAGTGCTAGGCACGTATTTATAGATAGAGGAAGAGGGTTGACCCAGCTTGAAGGTGTTTTTAAGTCATAATGCCTGTCTTAATGTGTGAATAGTATTCCATGACATAAACGATTAATGGTCTGTTGACTTATTGTTTTCGCTATTTATTTTCTATTTCTAAGAGCATCCATGAAAGCCAATCTCAACCTAGTCACATTTTCAACTTTCTTGGCTGTAATAAGTTCGTCTCCACAGAACTTATCCATGGTTCTTCTCATTGTGATAGAAGTGGAATAACCACCTAAATGGCACGTTATTAATGATTCTAAAGGGTATTAAACTTCTTAAGCAAAGGGGGAAAAAAGGAATTATTAACTAAAAATATACTTAAAGAATGAAATTTTGTATGTAAAATTAAGAAAACATGTATTTGATTTTTACCTGTAAACTCTATTGATATATCATGAATTTTAAACCATCAGTAGGTTTATGCATCCCCAACTCCAATGTCCAAATGATGACCTAACAAATGGAGATATATAATAGGCAATAATTGCTTGCTTAAGTACGGGTTTTTAAAACTCCGAGCCCTCGATTACTCCCCACATGTTCTAATCTAAATAAAGATTCTGTTCGAATTGTCTGTCAACCGAATCGGAATTTACGAACTCTATTACATGCCGGCACCACCGTCCTCGGATCCAAGGGCCGGAGTGCATTAGACTAATTAATCTCGCCATCTCATAATGACTGAGAGTACCATATATGAATCTTTCAGCCGGGATGGACGTGCTAAGTGCAATAAAGAATTGCTGACCACACGCTCGTGCTCGAAGAAGTCAACATTTACTAATGATTCTGAATGAGATTAATTGACCTAATTTCTTTTCCATTGGGTCCTCAAAGTCGTACTCGTGCTTTGCTGCTGGATTAGCGGTAAATGCCTCCAGCGTTGACCGCCCAATCAGGGACGGCAACGTGTACACTTTGACCAACAGAAAAGTTATTTTAATTCCTCCTCCTTTATTTTAAAAACAAAAGTCTTCTGCGGAGTTTCCCTAATCCAAGATTTACATAATCCTTCACATGGATTAGAACAGATCAACAAGTGAAGTTTGCAGTGTTCTTACAGATTTTCTCGAGGACGATGGAAATAATCGATCTGGATCCCCCTCCAAATAGTCCCTGTGTATTAGGAGCTCGAGAAGGAAGCGTGCTGTTGCGATTTTACTGCATAACAAGGAAAGCCAACGCTGCGATCGGATCTAGGAGTCGCATTGGCTGCTTTTCGACTTTCGGAGCACTGTACCGGCACAAAATTTCATTAGAAGCATACTACAACCAGAGCCGATATTTTCTCATCTAATAAGTTAATAATATATCTCATTAGCAAATGAAAAATATCTAATCAATTTGAGCAGATTATCTTTCAATAAAACTTACACATATGATGAGAGTCAACACCACTGACGTACTAGGAACCAGCTCCCTCTGGGTGCGAGTCCTGGAATCGGGCGACGAGTAGGGTCCTAATTTTAACAAATTCCAGAGTAATAAGAAATCATTTGGTCAAATGCCACATTCGCCCAACCATGTGAGCTCTTGTTACTTAGTTAATCCCTCTTATCACATGTAATTAGGTGCACACACACACACATATATATACACGCAAATACATATGTAAGTATAGCTAATGTATTGATATATTAAGTGTGTTTATAATAATAATAAGGAAATAATTAAAATTTGTAGGATAAGTAGAAAAAAAATTATTAAAGAGAGAGAAGAGAGGGGGGAGGACCCCCACAGGCCCGTCGGGAACTTTGAATTCAGAATGGACACAGACCCCAAGCCGGCCGTGCGGCTTTAATTTCCACGTGAGGTTGACATATTATGGTCCCACCCATTCATTCTGTCCACTCATATACTCATATACATTCTCGAGAGTGACTCATGAATTTTGTGAGCCCAAGTGTAGAAGAGGAAAGAAGGTAAACATAATATTTATAAGGAAAATCATATATTAAGGTAGTTCAATTTTAGTTTTTGAAGAGTTAAATTAATAACATATAATATATCTGATTTATATTCTAAATTAATGGTGACCCCATGTTGTAATACACCGTTTTAGTGTATTAGATAATTATTATTACATTAGATATTATATATATATATATAAAGACCTCTTAGTTTTAGTTAGATAAGAAAAGGTATTGTTTGAATTTGATTCGATATATGATCTAATAATTAGCTATGTACATATGGAGGCCTTAATAGAGAGTTATGATAAATAGGATTCTTCTTAGGCATCACTACTCCATAGGAGGAAACCGGTCTCTCCTTCGGCCTAGGAGGGACATCCTCAATCGTACATGTATATGTCGACGTGATACAATGGATCTAATGTTCCTCTACTGGATATGTGTATTTGGTTGGTGTTGTGTGTGTGTATGCAGTCTACGTCAGTTAGGAAAGGCCGGGGTGGTGGGGGTGTGGAAAGGAGAGCTAGCACGCTGAGCGTGGCAGAGAAGTTGCAGTGCAGTAAATTGACCGAACGTGGGGATTTGAATTTGGGAACGGCTGGCAGGAACAAGAAGCGAGAGTCGCTCTAGCTGTCGTCTCACGATACAGCTTTTGCCACTCACATGATGTACGTATGTCTGAGGTGGTCCCATCACCAAGTGCTGCCTGCAAAATCCACTTCCATTCTTGGCGGTTTCGACTATGATTCTGATTAATGCATGAATCATGCCTGCTGCAATGCCCATCTGTGCACTGACGTTCGACGAGCAAGCTTCCGCAAGATGAGAACAAACACTAAGGATTGCTCATAACACTCCCAAGACCTGAGAAATATCTGTTCTATCGAGGGCCTTGCCTCGTCTAACCAGTTCATACGAGCTAACCCGATGTCTAATAGTTGCACAGCGTGCTTCCTCTCCTTCCCTTCCACTGCAAACTTGAAGAACTTGATGCTCCCGTCTCTAATTCCTTTCTCCTTCTCTACCGCGCAGTTCTTGGGATCTTACTGCATCTGTGCCTCCCAGGATGTCCAGGATCATCAACCCGAAGCTGTATACGTCGCCTTTCTGGCTGAGCTCCTTGGAGTAGACATTCTCAGGGAATTGTGGATGAGGCTGCTTGCGCTGGCCCATGTCAGTCCGGATCTGGACTCGCCCGGCGAGCTGGGGGAAGCCGTACTCGGACAGGTGTGCGGAGAAGTCGGTCTTGATCATGACGTTTGAGGTTTTTACATTGCCGTGGGCGGCTCATCTGCATCCTCCTCGCATAGGCCGGTGACTGAGAGTGGATGAACGCAATGGCCCAGGCCACGTCCTGTACGATCCGAAACGGCTGTATGTCCGTACTGTAGAGAACGTTAAGGATTGAATCCCATATGGGACAAATAATTTATTGATTTAAACTCTTAGATGAATATAAACCACCGGTATCATGTTTTAGTTGCCTGCGAGGAGGTCAGCTAAGCTCCCTATGGGGTGGTAATCGCAGAGCACGAACTTGATCCGCTTGGCATGTAGATAAGCCGTCACAGGAACGAGACACCCGCACATCCGGCTGATCTTGGTTGTCTGCACGATCCTCCGCCCGGACTCGGTAGATAAACCTCTCGACGGTGCAGATTCTGCCGCCGGGGAAGATGACCTTCCCCATCATACCGAGGGAGCTCACCCCCATCACCCCAACCGAAGCCCTTAGCACCTCCCTAAGAGTTGGCGGCCGGTGCCGCTCCCACGGTCGTCGAAGACAGCCACAAGCGGCACGTCGTCCATGAACCCTACGAGGCAGCCCTCGCACTGGTAGAAGATGGTCGTCTCCAGCTGATCGAAATTCTGGTCATTGTCGCCGTGCCTGGGGCTTCTCCTGACGGGCTTCGTGAAGGCCCTTGTCAGCATCGTTCTCTTCTGGCAAACGGGTGGTCGATCAAATCTGGGATCTCGTGTGAAGATTTCGGCCGCTTTTGATTATCAGACTACGAGAATGCCCGATGACCTAGAACCGACTATAAAAAAATCGGTAGTAGGATCTGTATCAATTATCGCGGTACCAATCTCTCATTTGATGCGATTGACAACTTAATCTTGACCAACCAAAGCGGTCTCGATGTCTTCATACTCGAACCGTTATCTTTCGCGTACTCAAAATTCCTCGATTAAGTGGGCTGTGATGAATGTACCATATAGGCCCATCTCCTCCCTTCTGATTTCGGCCCGGAAATGGTTTTCCTCCACAGGGAGGCTGGCATGAACTCGTCGAAGATCACCATGTCTATCAAGCAAGAGTCCATGTCCCAATCGGAATCAAGATATTTCTAATTCAATTCTCGTTCGTTAAACTCATCACACTCAGTCAATGCCACCTTCCATCCTCCAAATTGTAAAATGAAATCTCCATCCATCAAAATAGGTGACGGTGTCCTGCACGCTTCAAAACGTTCGTGTACGGTGGAAATCTTCCCCATTCTCATCACCTCCACGTTCGGTCCATCCCAACCTGAAATGACAGATTCATGAATGTTCAAGGGCCCATCATTCGACTGGACTCATCATTGGAATTAATTGACTCTGCTAGGATATAAAGAAAATTATAGAGAGAAGGACAAAACAATTTTTGAATTTGATTGCCATAATTAAAATTTTTTAAATATAATTTTTTCTATATTGATGATGTTATAATAATCAACTAATTTATAAATAGTATATATTATACCATCTAAACTTTATCATTAATCTCAAAATATTAAATCCCAAAAATTTTACACTCTAAATCTAATCTAATAGTTATTTACATATCTTTTCCCGATTCCCATCAACGCTTGCTCGTGCCTAATTCATATCCACAATAATGTGGAGATCGCCCCTCCATTAAATTTAAAAAAAAATGAAGTTTATTACATTATCTATATTCTATTAATCTTATTTTCTATATATTAAGTTATATCACTTCACATCTTAAATCCATAATTTTCATTTTTTTATTTAAAAATCTCCCTAAATTTCATACATGTCAAGCAAGCAAATTCTTTCATTCCTATCCATTACTATAAGCTTTATATGAGATATATTCAATATGTATTATCAATTTATTGTAAATAAATAAGTACCATCAAGATTGATTCCCAAGGTAAGAGTTCGAGAAGTAATGAAACTTTGTCGGGTGAGTGTGACCGATCGCCTGTTGTCCAATCACGTGGACGGTCGGGCCTCACCTTCAGTTGTAATCCCCCTTCTTCCCGGTCCCGTTCCTTATCCTCAATTCTCCATTTATAAAGAAAACCAAACCATAAGCTTCACGGTGCGAAACAAAAAAAAAAAAGAAGGAATATTGTTATATGGCAAAGCTCATCAGCGTCTCCGTCGCTATCCTCCTCCTATTCTTTCTCCTACTCGCCGGCTCCCGGGCAAACCTGCCGGAAAATGGTGACGCCGCCAAGGGGGACCGATCAGATCAGCGCAGGAGGACCGCCACCATCCTCCTCCCCAGCGAGAAGCCCAGCCTCGCCCACGAGGCTGCCACCCCCGTCCAGCTCGACCACGATCACGTTGCGTCGGACTCTGAGTTGGCACATGGTTCCGTCCCGCTGACCTTGGTCAGCTTCCACCCCATCAACCGCCACTTCCGGAGGGGGCACCTCCCGCTGCGGCGCCGCCATCGCTGCCACCACGGCTATCGCCACCACTGGGCTCCCCTGCTCAGGGACCGCGAGGGCACGCACGACGTGATCCTGGCGCGCCGGTTCCCCGGCAGGGGGGTGTGGGTTCACCACGGGAAGCCCAGGACCGGGCACGTGGACCTGACTTGGCAGACGCATGCAAAGAAGCCCCATTATCTTCACCGCCACGCGATGCAAGCGGAGCACCGTGTCGACGCCGAGTACCACCGCCGGCGCCACCACGGCGAGGCCGGGATGGAGGAGGAAGATGGCGGGCTTTTCATGAAGATCCGCAAGTTTCTGGGCCACTTTTGATTGGGCCATGTGGCCCGCTAAGTCGCTAGCCAGTGGATATTTCGATCTGCACGTAATTTTAAAAAAAAATTTCCATTTCGGAAATTCGGGTAATTTGTATTCATAATTAAATTTGCATCCCACGCGTGATGTTGAATCGTGCACCACATAAATACAAGTGTAATAAATATGTGTATCATTTGCTTTTTGAAAAAATACCGCAAGAAATCTCATATTTTTGAAAATATATTAATTAAATTATATAAATTTGAAAATAATCGATTAAATTATGAAAATTCCATCCATTACTCACTTTGTGAAAGGTGGGCGTGCAAGAAACAAATGGCCGCCCCGTTAACTTTCCAACTCACGAGTAAGTTTCCCTTCGCGGACGGGCTTCTCACAGCCAAATTGTCCCGTATCGATGTGCCCGAGTGGCTGTACCATCAGAAGTGTACACTTTAGCATAAATGCTTCGCACGGAGCTTTTGTGCCTTGTTCGTAGCAAAAAGTATCGCGTTGTCTTTGCTTAGACCACCGTTCTTAGGCTTATCTGAGGGGGAGCCACAACGTGTACGGTCTCCCCTTTTACAGCCTTCGGGGCCAGTACTCATCTGCTCTTCCTCTCCCGAGTCGCTTTCACGCACAACGAGAAGAGGATACGTGCGCATGGGTCAGCAGTGATCCCGATTTCACCATGCCCTTCACGTCCGTATCGATCCGTGGTTCAGTACCGTCCTATTCTTATCGTATTCGTAACGTTGACAGTAGAGACTCAGACTATTATTGCATGAACACCAGCCGACTGCTCTTCTGAAGTATTCACATTGTTTTCCGGATTAAAGATTGGACTCTTGGAGGGAAATGGATCGGTGGCAGTTAGTGACAGTACGGCTGCTTGGTGACAGCTCAAAAGCATGTGATTCTTTGTCGATTCGTCTCATCGCTTGTTTTAGTAACCACGAGACATGGCAGAGGTAGAGAATTATAGAACTTGATAGGCTGAGAAGAAACCAAAATGCTGCTCTTCACCGACAAAATGAACAGACCACGAGGAAATGAGCCCGCCAGGAGCTCACCAATTAGAGAAGATGACAACTAATTTGACCCCGAAAAGCCTCACTAAACTATAAATCTAAAATGTTGAATTCGTGATAGCCCGGAAATCTTACCGACCCTAGTTAATTAATATCCGAGCTGTGCTGGTTCACCGGGGGTGAACGTCTCCCGATTGTGGAAGAACTGATCGGATGGGGAAGAGATAGTTAATTAGCTAGAATTTCCCAGATCAATTCGGGGTCGAAGGAGGGCATTTTCGCGAGGGAATAGCCCTCGTAGTTTGACTCCGCTGCGAGCCAGAAAGCTGAATCTGCCGACGAGGATGCCGAAGGAAGAGAGCTCGCGCACTTCCATACCTCATCCTCGGAAACAGCCCAGCTCTCCCCCTCGAACTGGGACGGGCATGAAAAGTGAGAGCTCGCAGGGGAGGAATCAGTATCGGCTTTCTTTTTGCTCCTCTTGGAGCCGTTCTTGGCCTTCTCTCTCCTCAGCTTCTGGCAGATGGCTTGGATCTTCCCATCGACCGAGGCCTTGAGGGCGTTAAGCATCGAGGAGTCCCCGAAACCCAGCTTGCTCGGGTCTCTGAGGTTCGGGAAATTGAATCGGGCGTACTCCCCTCGGAGCTTATAGGCCGCACGGTCGTAAGCGTATGCAGCCGCCTCAGGACAGTCGTAAGTACCCAGCCAGACCCGCATCTTGTTCTGGGGTAATCTGATCTCGGCCACCCATTTGCCCCAGCTCCTCTGCCTCACTCCCCGGTACAGCTTCTTCTTTTGGCCGTTGCCTCCGCCGCTACTGCTGCGAAACTGACCAGCTGCGGCTGCTGAGCCCCTCAACCGTGTTTCCTCGGAGAATCTCCGAAGGATTTCCCGCTGCTGGAGGTAGACAGAGGAGCCCAGGGAATCCGGGTGCGAGGGGGTCGCAATTTCAGGCGCGGGGTCGCAGAACGAGAAGATCGAGTCTAACGTGCTGGCGCCGCCGTTTATTATGAGCTGCGAGAGCGACCGTTGTACATCGACGGCTTCGAGATTGGAGTGGGGGAGCTGATGCTGCTGCGCCGTCCCCATGTCCGATCAAGGGAAAAAAATGAAAAAAAGAGCAGAGGATCTGTAGTCAGAGTTAGGTGGGAAAGGATGGGAGGAGCACTGGCAACAATCAAACTAGCCCCTTTCTCCTCCAAGAAGAACACTGACATTAAAGAGTGGGAAATGGCTTCGTGGAGATGAGGAGAAACTCTCCGGGAGTGAGGGCGGAATGAGTTAACCGGGGAAGCTTTTGACTGTATTTATACTAGTAGATGACATTATAACCCACTGCGAAGACTTCTCTCTTCTCCCTTCCCTTTACTACCTATGGTAAAATAAATTATAACTAATATAAATTTAAATTAGGTGAACTCACCGAAGACACTAATCTTTGATCCGATAATGATTGTTTGGACCAAAAAAGAAGCATCCTTCTTAATGTGTATTACAAAATGTTAGTGTCGTTTATTTATTTTTTATTATATAGGAAGCACATAAATTAAAAAATAATAATATAGAAAATTTTATTATAAGATAATTCTGAGGGGTATTATGGTAAAAGTGCTGACAGCTGTCAACTAGGGACGCCTGTCTCCTGTCCGTAAATCTTTCCCAGAGAGAGAGAGAGAGAGAGAGAGAGAGAACGGAGAAGGCGTTTCCCCTTTTTTCCACACAACTATGTCGGACAGACATGGTTGGGTTGGGACTCCGTGTGGTCCCTTAGCCTATACGTACACACTTTTTTCTATTTTGCGTGTCTGCGTCTGGAAATTACGCATGAATTTACTAAAATAATTTGATTTTTTTAATAAAATCTTATATTTAAATATTTAAATAAAAAATTACATTATATGAGTTTTATTTCCAACCGAATCTATTAGGACAAATTTAGATCAAATATGATTTATTAAATTTTTAAATATAAAACAATGTGCTCCAAAATTAAATCTCTTGTCCATAATGATAACACCATAGTTTTAAAAACCGGACCGGGCCGGCCGGTTCGATCGGTTCAACCGGGAACCGGCCACTCACCCGGTCCGGTTCCTTCAAAAAACCCAATTGCACATTAAAAGAGAAAAAATCCGATTGAACAGGCCGGTTTCCGGTCCGACCAGTGAACCCAATTGAACCCATGAGAAAACCGGCCGACTTAAAATTAAAATAAAAACAAAAACATATTGTAATGTACCTATTTTATTTTACTAAACTTATATTTACATTTTATATTAAACTTTTGTTTAATATAATGGCTATATTAATGATTTTTGTTATAAATTATATTCAAATTATGATATTATGTAAATTTATTAGTAATATTATATTATTAATATTATTTTTTAAACATGCGGTTCAACCCATTGAACCCCCGGTCCGACCCATGAACCCATGAACCCATGCCTACACCGGTTCCCGGCCCGGTCCGGTTTTAAAAACTATGGATAACACTACTACTAATAACAGGGAAAACAAGTGACGCAAAATGTATCACATTGATAAAATTCAACCTAAGACTCATTAATAACATGCCACAAATAACGCATAACTTTACCATGTAGCATTTGTTTCATTTTGTAAAAAAATTTTAAGATGAACAATTAGACAGTTTAATATATTTTTTTTAATGATATAAATTTTGAGTTTGAATCTCCTAAATACAAAAAAAAAGTGACTTGAAAAGTGAGGCACCTGCATTTCTACCTAAGGTTTTCAGTTGGGCCATTAAATTCACAGGTTCTACTTGGGCACACGGGGTATATCCCCGCCAAGCCAACCTCCTTCGCTTAGATTTGGAAAGCAGCCACTCTCGATTAATTAATTGGTCCCATAATATTTCTAATAAATTCTGACTACCTTATATTCATGAAATACAAAACCATCCCAGTTATTACTAGGATGAATATAAATTTCATTGATAAGGGTCAAGAGCTTTTGCATGGCCATGTGAACAGGCCTACCCACCTTCCATCAAAGGTCAAAGTCTCCCATAATTATCACTTTGCCTGTTTCGGGTGTCTTCCCTATTATACCCTCGGTTCTTTTTTCCCCCACGCCGTTCTAGCACCCAAACGAAAGGTTAACAATGCAGGAGACCTCTGGAGATAGATTTTGCCCAGTATCGCTTGAGGATCCCCTCCCATCTCCCCATGACGACTCGAGTTTAAGGGATGAGAGTTAATGCCCCGTTGATTTTATCTGGTGGGGGAGAGAGTGGTGATTGCAGTATTTTTCAGTTGTAAAAGTATTCAAATTGATAAATAATCATAATAAAATAAACTTATCAACGTGGATTGAGTTGAGTATGAGGTATTTGGGTAAATATATTGGGGGAGTCCGAGCATGCCATTGACATCTGCAGAACCTTTTTTTATTTTTGGTGATAAGGATGAGTCGGACGAAGTTGTAATTTTAGTCGACAAGTTGGGGCATTTGTCAATTTTGACTTTTCAAAAAAGTCGTATTTTGGCAGTATCTGCGTCGTTGTGGTGGTTGTGCCACAGTGGGGCCCCCGTCACCGACTGTCATCTTTGCCACCGTACTATGGTCCCCACCACCTGCAGCCGTGGGCCCGGCGGCGCCTCCCCGCCTCCCGTTTCCTTCCTCACCGGAGAAGATCAGATCTGGACCGTTGACGGGGTCAAGAGCGTCAAGGGCTTTGATGTCAATCCCTAATCTATTTGAGGAAATTAGATTCTGAATCGAAAAACTCAAAATAAATATATTTAATAAATAATTTTTTAGATTAAAAAAAAGGAAAGGCAATTTTTACAGACTGCCTCCCGCCGGTCCGCGATCCGTGAATGCCGAAGGCGTCCTTGGGGTGATCTCGTGGTGGGATCCAAGTGGACGTTCCCGATTTCCATGGCCGACTCAACACGAAAACCTTTGGCAGAGGAAGAAAGCTGTTCTTGCAACTGTACAATGTGTGCCTTCCCCTTTGTATTCATATGGGATGAACACGAGTCTCTCTACTCGATGCTGACGGTTGTCCAAGAGATTGGATAGCGTAGGAATATGTTAGATACTCGTAATTATAGTGAAAGAATTCTCTTTAAAAAATTAAGGGATAAGAAAAGTTAGGAATAATAAGATTATGGCATGCTTGTGAGAGCTCAAGCTTTCCTCAACGATCCCGTCATAGTAGAGCTTTCATTTGGTCTCATCGGTGAACATTCCGATCCGTCTTAACTCGGAGAAAGATGGGTCTATTTTGGTTGGTTTGACAATCGATCAAATGATATGTTTCTGAAGCGGATGGCACCTGCACGCACAATTATTTAGGTCCAAGAAGTCAACACTCAATCAATGATACTGAAAGCCGCATTCAAACTTACACTTGATCCCCGCCCGGGGAATCATGGGCATATCATCAAGGAGACGCTTGCATATACCTTTTTTCTTTCGAAAAATTGGTGTGAATTTAATGGAGTTTAAGTAATTCTTCCTTTTGTGGCGAGCTAAGGATAAATTCAATTTAATAGGTTTTGTTAGTAACTAATGATTGAAAGTAAGGAATTTTTAATTTAATAATTAAAAAAGAAAAGAGAATGCATTCGATTTGGTACAGGTCAAATCATGTACCTTGCTCGTGCATACATATGGAGGGAAAGTCAAATCGTGCTTTTGGCCCACTAGAAATGCTCCAGGGAATGGGTCTGCACATGACACTGCCGGAACTCTCTTCGTGCTTTTCTTCCTACACCCGGAGACCAAGTGCCATCCATTTCGCACCGGCTCAGATAGATCGACCAGGCCGATTCATATTCGCCCCTCCGACTGCCTCATGTCTCGAGTAATATCTACTGTTCTGTAAGTTCTGTGCCCTCGAACTAGTGCTCAGGGGGATATATATATATATATATATATTCTATGAACATCGGTTTGATCTGAGTAGGTAAGGAAGTGGCTATGTGGTCAATGTCAACATATTAGATTTTACATTCTAGCTTGATTTAATGGGTATCGTCGATGAGCGTGGATATAACTTTTTGACACTTGTTAAGGTCCATGATCATCTAGTCAGTTGACGAAACCATTGCCCTCAACGTGGAATCTCATGGGCCGGCTTGGTTACTGATGGACCAAGGTAATCTTGGTCTGGGCCTTGAGCCCTTGTTGGATTACCCACATCAAGCAACGGGCCAGTTTGATCCGGTAAGCCATGGCCCGCTCCCATTCGGGTGATCCCAGCCCGACTGAACTATGGGCCTGCGTCAAGATGCGGGTTCGAGCCAGATCGACAGCAGGAATGTAAATTTCGCTGAAAAATGAAGTAGATTTTTATCATTTACAAGACTCGAACTTATTTAAATAGAAAAGAAGACGTTGAACCAAGTTTGGCGGGGAGCGTCTTTTGTTGGTCGGCCGCCATAACAAGAAACGTTCACTCAAGCTCATCCCTACCCATGTCTAGACCGAAGGAAGCACCGAGCCAACACGGGTTTCTCGAAAATGGTCCATTACCCGGGATGGGAACATTGCTAAAGTCTAATGTCAATGTCTGGCCGCTCCGCTATTGATTCCGGTCGAGTTAAAATTAAAAAGAAAAAGTAAAAGAAAAAGCACGAAGGATGAATTCCATCACACAATTATTATAATCCCTTTTCCATCTCCTTTTGAAGTCTCGAATCGATCGCTCCTCAATTTCCCACGTCAAAGTTGGGCGATCATAGACCACCAAAGTGGACATACCATGATGAAAATATTTCTCCAAAATGGACATAGTTTTTTATTTTTAAAAAAAATTACCCTAAACGTAAACAAATGGGACAACACTCTTTTTGGGTGTGGATGTGCCTTTTGAATCGGGGAAAGCGTATGGGAACCGCAATCACGGGAGCTTGACGTAGTGGTGGAGGACATCAATGGGGCCTCCTCCTCCTCCTCCTCTCGGGCTCTCTAATAGGGGAAACAGAGACGAGCACTGGTTCACAAGCCCTCACATAAGAAATTGGACCGGTCACATTATGAATCAATTTTATAAAAGAAGAATAAAGAGGAGTTTCCACTTGCCACTCCCTCCGTGATTGACTCGTACGTCTACCTATATATATATATATATATGCACATGTAATGGCCCCCCAAGTCCCATGATACCTGCCACCATATTCTAATAATAGACTACCGCAAATTAATGAGATTTATAATATTAAAAAGGATATAGATAACATATATTATACGAGGAAAAAAGATATTTAGTACAGTGACATCGCTATCGGATTAATAATAAATAGATTGTATGTTTAATTTATATCATAAAATTTCTTATTAATTTATTTATTCTCTCTCATTTTAAACTTATAAATCTCCTATGTAATGAAAAAAAATAGATACGAGAATTTTATTGGCAAAAATCAAAATCGAAACCGCTCTCAATTTAAGGCCAGGAATTCAAATCGGGGACGATCTCTGAGAGGCGATGCCGTGGTGCCATTAGGATAGAGGACAGAGCATGGGATCTTATTTTCATGTGTTGTCCTTTGTGCGCCAAGGGCTCCCGAAAATGTACAGAAGTTAGGGCACCGTGATCCGATTGCCTTCCCCTGATGTTCCTCCATCTTCTGTATGGACCGACTTGCCCGATTCTATTGATTTTGGAATATTATTATGCTTATGCACCAAGTACCTAAAGATTGACTCGGCCTTCTTACAGGGTTTTAAACTGGCTCACGAACCCGGAGGCGGCAGACCGGAAGACCTGTTGGATCACCTAAAGGACCCATCAGATACGATAGCGTTATTGGATGTGTAGTTAATCAACGGGTTATGAGATCACATTTTGAAAATTTTTTGGGGTGCATTAATGTTTCATTTAATCAGCGAGGGGGATGGCCTCCCACCATGGATTGGGGCGGGGGATACGTCCGACTGGGAGCATGCAACGATATCACATGATATCTTTGCTAGGGCCCCTTCATCATGGATTGTCACAGCACGTGCACGCCTTGGCCCCTTTTGCCCATCATCTTCCATTCATCCTTCTACGCATCATGGAGTCCCAAAACAAGAATCGGAATCAAATTGCAGAGGATGAGGAAATGAGTGAACCCGAATTGGCTGGCAAAAAGCTGACCCCCCCGAATCATACAATGCGTGTAAAACTCCAATTAAGATAATCGAATGGACAGAACGAAACCAACAGACAAGAGAGTGATTTAATAGAATAAGGTCCAACATAAACGCATGTAGTTAACTTAATTCACAGAGAATGACAACAAAGCTGCGTACCTGCCATAAGGTACGATACAATTCACTGCCCCCACAGAAGAATTAATTAGAATTCAAAATGGAATTGCTTTGCAGTTCACTAATTTCCAAGCACAAAAAAGATTCCCTGAGTTTCAACGATTACTTAGCAATTTACCCACTAAAAAAAAAAATCATTTCTTCGATTCAGAATCAGTGGATGAGGTTATTGATTTTTTTTTTTAAAATAGTATTTTAGATTTAAAAGTTGTATAAATATAAAAAATTTATTATTATAATAATTAATTTAATTCAAATTTAAAACATCTCGTGAACTAAATGAAGGGAAAGGAAACCCCAAATAGGAGTATTGGCTTCATTAATGCTACTAGTTGCTTGAAAGATGGATCGTGGCGGCAAATCTACCAGCGGAAGCGACCCATTAATTTAACCAATTTGATGTGAAGTATAAGGTTTTACCAGCTCAAGAACAGATGGCTATGTACGTATGTGTATGCATGTATGGTGCACATCACCTGACAGATAATTCCATAACATAAAACAAATGTACCTCCACAAACAAGTTAGCAACTAGAAATGGTTTATTGCTTCTCTGTCGTCGAGCCTAACACGATGTACGGAATGGCATGCAGGGACGGTCGCCCTGGAAATAAATCAACCCGGTTTGTGTCCGACATCGAAGCTATCATCGAGTACACCCCTTGCTCTCGCTCCCATGGACTTCCCAAAGCTCAAATGTGTGAAATCGGACCTCGAATGAGACATTCGACTTTCCAAAGCTCAAATGTGCCCCCATTCCTTAAAGGCAACGAGATTCTCTCTCTCTCTCTCTCTCTCTCTCTCTCTCACACACACACACACACACACATACACACGTGGATTTTACAGAGTGTTACATTCATTTTATGGTGTCGTATGGTCTGAACACAAGACTTAGACTTCCCATAGTTGATGAATGCCAAGTCATATCATTGACACACACACACACACACACACTCTGTCGTCCAATGGCCTCCAAAACTACTACTAGAAGGAATGTTTCTTGCAATATCATTCCCCTTTATCTGCAATATTGAGAAATTTTTTATTGGATAATCTTCAAAAGAGTTTTTATAATTACATCCCTTTCAAAACTGCAATAATATTTTCCCTAGAGAGAAGGGAAAAGGAGGGCATTGGGGGAGTTTGATGTGTGTGCATTATTAAATGGTCCAGCAGTACACCAAACACATTAATGACACATTTGCAGCCGATGTACACGGTGGCCGGGCCAAATCTATCGTAGTTCATATGTGCACACACTGTCCACTCGCAAACAAGATCGACTCCTCACCTCTCACCTGTTCACGCTAATTCCTTAAATGATCGGCTTCGATTCTCTTTTGTTAAACCTAGACATCCGCGTCTCATCCCGCAGTAAAGAGTACCCGAATCATCTCGACATATGTACAGTCTTGATCTACGTGAGACACAGCCCGAAATCTCTAGTCCTTGTCGCGTCGGTGGGCAGAGGGCATTAAAAGGCAGACATGGTCCCGCCCCCCATTAAATGGAATCTTGTCACATCAATCAAGATCTTCAAAAATTCATAAAAATTGAAGTTCATTTTTCTAATATGTATTATTGATAATAAATAAGTTTGCCTTTTCTTTTTCCCCTTTTTCACGAAAAATTATTGATTATTTTATAAGAAGAGAATTGCCCCACCGCTTCACAACTAAATCACTTCCTTGATTGTTACTTATGCCCCCACTTAATAGTATGTAATAAATTAAATTTTATAATTTAAAATTTTTAGATATTGATATTTAAGAATTAATAATATATTTAAATATATAATATACTATTTAATAAATTAATTTATTAATACAATATTGAACATCAACTGTATATATAAAAAAAAAACCTCCTCAACTGTGTGTATATGAGTGAGTTTGCCTTGTGTCGTTAAATTATGGACGCTACGTACGAGATCATCTCTCTCTCGACCGTTGATTGCGGTTGAAGAGAGAGAGAGAGAGAGACAGGAGGAGCGGCCCGTCATCTGGGCCCCCAGCCTTATTAGCCTCATTCTCTGCTACGCTCGCCCGCTCGTCTTTCCTTCACTTTCCACAGTGGAGCGGCGGCACTTGAAAAAAAAAAAGGGAAGAAAGATAAATATCATGTGCTTTCCCGAGATTATTCACAGGGGAGACCCATAATTACGAGAGTGCCGTGCACTTTGACCTCCAGGCTCGGGACGTAACAGAGGAATTTTTTTTTCACCGCCCCTGGTCAACGGTTGACCCCGGACCCGAAAACCCAACTCGGGTCGCGTGCTGCGCCTGGTTGGCATGTCGGGCCATCGGATCCCGGTAGCCTGTCAAACCACAAATTAATTCAATATCCCATTTTTTTAAAATTTAAAAAACCGTGAAAGCCGGACGACTACATCTCGCCACCGCTCCCCGTACTTTATGCCCTCCGGAAGATGCGCCACTCCTAGTTGTACTTCTTTCTGTCCAGTGACTTCAAGACGCTAACAATCGTCTGCCTACGATCGGGGTCGATCTACCGGAAAGAACTAAGAGTCTCTGTTAAGAGGGGCGATTTCGTCACGTGGAACCGTGCTCACCTAGACGATGGCAGCTCACCCGACAGAGTCTTTTTCTCGTCCGGTGTATTTGGATGAAGTTGGAAGGCAGTGTGTGTACCCCCGTTTGAAGATTGATAGAGGTCAACCCTCTTGAGCCTCGGCTCTAGTGAATCAAGAATTGATGAACGAAGGCGTCTCTTGTACAAGCTACAACTTTAAAGTTTCCTCCAGTTCTTAAATTACAACTGATCTTAGTATCATTATAATTAACTCAATTTACTTATCTTTTCTAACTAATTCATATTTGAATTGAGCCGAATTAACCCACAAATTTGGTGGTGAATCTCCGACCGCATAAGTTTTCCACCATTTACAAAACTTTGCTGGTAAGTGGAGAGGCATTTCAAAGAAAATTTTACCCTCATTTTTTATATGCGATTTTAACTTTCTAGGTGATAAAAACTGCCGTTCCAAAAGATAATGCATGAACAAGACCGATCCATACTGCCCAGAAGGAAGGGACACGCGCCTTCTGCAAGGGAGAGCTTGTAGGGGCAGTTTAGACACTTGGAGAAGTGGGGACACAGCCCAACCCCCACCCCAAGAGAAAGTCAGTTCCTTTTTCTTCATCTCTTTCGACTCTACCCCTGCACTACTCTTCCCACCGCCACAAAATGATGTTAAATGGACTAATTTAGCATGGAATTAACGGGTCAAAACTCGTAATTGGCTCGAATCATCATCAAATTAGCATGTAATTACTCTTATTAGATTTAAAGGTAATTATAGGTCAAGTTCAATAAATAAACATGTTGAATCAGAATCGGCCCACACATTTTCTTATTAAACTAGCACGAAATTGTTTGAAAATTGGCCAAGAATTGTTGCAAAATTTGCCCAAACAAGTCGGAATCGCTAAGATCCTACAAATTAATGATCAAAATTTGTTATTTCAATTAAAAAAAATTTATTTCAAATAATTTTAAAATAATTTTAAAAAGAAAAAAATGGTCATAGTTTACTGTTCAAACCGCTCAAACTATTAGGAAGGTTCTAGATTGATTCATGTTTTTCTAAACTACGATATATAATTGGATCGACTCGTTATATTTAATGAGTTAAATTATAACCGGATTAAATAGTTCCATACTCATTTTAAACTAGATTAAAATCAGCCCGAACCGCTCATTTAATATTTCTACTGCCATTAGAGGATATATATATATATAATTGATTCAAATAATTTAACATCTCCTTATTTTATATTATTTTAATTAAAATTGTTATGTCTAAAAATTAGACCGGGGGTAAAAGAAAATGTTGGAAGGCAGTGACCCCCCTGTAATTCATAGTGCAATGCAATCACCTTTGCTTGTCTAGAGAGAACCCAAAAAATCGAAATGAAGAAAAAAAAAGGAGAAAAAACAAAAACAAAAAAAAAACTGCACCTTCCTTACGTCTCAAACTTCTTTCCTCCACTTTAGGGAAGCAATGATCCCCAAACTTGGCTCGATGGCCGATTCCCAGCTTGCTGGGCCAGGGACTGTGTTCGGTCTAGTTCAAGGCAACCTCACTTTTTAGAGGTACAACTCTCCAAATTACATATTTTTTTTCTATTAATAAGACTCGTAACCTAGCAAGATCTTACTAAAAAAGTGATGTGTAAAAACATTTCAACTAATTCACGTTAGTCTGCATTCACTTTTCGTATATCGAAAGAAGGTGTTCAATGTACCAGTTGAAGTCCATGTTATGGTGGCTATATGTGGCTCGGAAGTAGCTTAAACCACGTGCCTAGTGCCTACCTATCAGCTCGTACATTAGGAAGGAACGATCCCAATGCGGACGCTGTCCTCAGTTTGGTCATATATGCATGTATCTCGGGAGCACCTTAAGCCTGCATCTACCTGCCTATTTTTAACCAGAAAGATTCACCCTAATGCATAAGCCAATAAAAACCATTGGCACTAGGCCCATGTGGATCCCATAAAAGAGTGATGAATGGCCGCGAATGACTACCCCGAAACCCTCGATTTGTGCAGATTTAACCTAGAACGTGGTGTCCTCAATTACATTGATGCAGAGCACAAAAGGAAGGGAATTAATTATACAAAACAGCATTATAAATGTATTCTTTATTAATATAAATCATCAAAATCGTCATAATGCTGTCATGATGTCGTTAGTGCTAATTGTACTACTAATACAAAAAGTTTAAAAATATTTTTAATTAGTATAAAATAAAAAAAAATTGTGCCAATAAGTATAGAAAATTTTAAATTTATCTATATGGTCTGTATAGATGTTTTCCTAAAACTTCTCCGAGAGGGACTACCCTTTTTTCGGATATTATTTCCTTACTCTCTAATAATAAAGTTTTCGAGTATCCATAACTTCTGGACTAGCCTCTGTACTCTAGCCATTGTCTATCAATTTGCCTTTGTAAACTCTAAGAATATCTCCAAACTTGAAATCTGTTCTTTCGGCTCAGATTGATGGGCTGGGGAAGGAGAGGAGATGAAAGAAAGAAAAAAAATTCAGTTTGACCTTGCCCGTGTGGATGCGAAGGGCGATGAGTCAACCTCCTAGGTAGAGTTGGAGGAGACAAATGAACAATATGAAAAAGGATTCACCCGTATTAGAAAACAATTTCAACATGGGATTGTGATAGGTATTTTACTTGAGCAGGAAGGCTTAGAAACCTTTTGTACCATTTGCGCAATTAACCCCAAAAGGGCCCTAAAGCGCTCAGTCTTCATATGGGTAATAGTGGGATTAGGGAAAGTCTCCTTCGGTTTTCATTTGATTACCCTCCGAAATTTCGCCATTAGATCCAAACACCGACCGGTCGACGCTGTCCGTCCTGTGACTAGCCATGGACTGCCCACATGCTCCTGTCCTCTCTCCCTCCCCCCCTCCACTTGTGTTCCTCTCCTCCAAAGTGAAATCTTTTACTATTATTATTATTATTCATTAGGAGGAATCCCATCTTCTACACCTCTTCTCCTCAACCAATTATAAAATCGGGTCCTAGCACCCCATTTCCTCTCACTCCATTCCCCTCCTCTCCCTTCCTGTCTCTCTCTCTCTCTCTCACTTTCGCTTTTCTGGTGGATTTGTCAGAAGTTTTAGCTGATAAAATCCGACCAGCATTGCCCATTCTACTTCACATTCTCCTTTCGTGGGAGCAATAATGGCGAAATCTGCCATCTCAGTGCCTCCTCTGTTTCTCCTCCTCTGTTTCGCCCCGTTATTGGCCAGCGCAGGGCATGACTACGGGCAGGCTCTGGGCAAGAGCATTCTCTTCTTCGAAGCCCAGAGATCCGGTTACCTGCCGAAGAACCAGAGAGTTTCTTGGAGGGCTAACTCCGGTCTCAACGATGGCAAAGCCAGCGGGGTAAGTCAACGAATAAATCAGTCACAACTACAGGAAGATTGGCTTGACCAAGTTACTCGACGGTCAACAGTACAGTTCAACTACGAACCCAACTTCAACTACATCAATAAAACAGGAAATTTTTTTTTGCCATTTTTACTGTAATTGGAGAGACCAAATTGTTCTCGAAAACCCATTTCTGAGACTGAAAATAAGTTCGAATTTCTCGCGAGCAGGTGGATCTGGTCGGAGGGTACTACGATGCAGGGGACAACGTGAAGTTCGGGCTGCCAATGGCGTTCACGGTGACCATGATGTCGTGGAGCATACTGGAGTATGGGAAGCAACTGGCCTCGAACGGGGAGCTCGGCCACGCCATGGAAGCTGTCAAGTGGGGCACTGACTACTTCATCAAAGCCCACCCCAGTCCTCATGTCCTCTATGGAGAGGTAATTTCTCCGATGAAAAACAGTGAAAATTTACACTTTCCCCGGTAAAAAAAGCAACGGAAAGAAGAAGAAGAAGATACGTGGAATTTTGCCCACCAAAACGGTGCCTTAAAGCTACAGGCCACTGTGTTCAGCATTAATCTAGGACTTAATAATATATATATTTTTGAGGAACGCTTAGGTCGTTAATGGTTTACTTTTCATGTCGGATTCTGTTCTTGATTGAGATCAGGTGGGGGACGGCAACAGCGACCACTACTGCTGGCAGAGGCCGGAGGACATGACCACCGACAGGAGGGCTTACCGGATCGACCCGAACAACCCCGGGTCGGACCTGGCAGGGGAGACCGCCGCCGCCATGGCCGCTGCCTCCCTCGTCTTCCGGCGCTACAACCCCAGCTACTCGGCCGAGCTACTCAACCACGCACGACAGGTTCGTATTCCATCCCGTCACATCAATCATTATCCTGTCTTCTGTCTTCTTTTCCAAAAAATAATTTCCTACGCACTGTTGCGCTTTAATGCAATGTAAATTGAATAAAATTCAAAAAATATCAAATACCTAAAAATTAAGTACATAAAAAAATCGAATATAGCTTCTGCAAAATAATTAAAAAATGTAAAAAAATTATAGGAGAAAAAAAAGGGAAATTTTAAATTATCAAACTAATTAGATTATTAATGGTCCTGAGCCGGCCTGCTTTTAGTGTACATTTTCCGTCTACCGTTAATTCAAATAAAATAGAAAAAGAAAATAGCACGGCATATGTTAATGGGACCCACGACCGACAGGATGGCTTTTTCACTTTTTTTTGAACTTTCAGTTACTGGTTACTAAACCGCTGTAGGGTACATGCGCACGTTAGCAAAGCAGTTATTGGCAGTTGTTACTGTGGTAAAGTTTCCCGGTCGGTGCATCGGTAATAACGAATGCTCTCAGTCAACCGCAGCAAGTTGCCTGTCCAACGCAATTCTTATGGTTTTTTATAAAAACATTTCTTAAATAGTTTATTAAAATATTAAATTATAGATGTATCGAACATGATATGGATCGGCACACACGATAGTACTCTGAATTCTACCGTGGTCACTTCGATTTGCAAATTGCACTATTTACTTTTGTTGTAAAATTCTAAACTTCATTATCACAAGTAGGTCAGCCTAACGATCCATCGGTCCTCTTACTTTGGATTTTCTTCGATGTAAATTCGAGACCATAGAGACTTACGTATAGCTACCCATCTTAATATACCCGCCAGGGCCAGTCAAACCATGTGAAGTGGGGATTTCACTGTACATCTGCATTATCTATATTTACACATGTAACCATTCTAATATGAGATTCGAGAGATGCCAACCAAATTGAATCCAGCAAACGAACGCTGATAAGTCGAATCAACACACATAATTTCATATATTGCCATAACACTTTCATTGATTTTTTTGTCATACGACGGGATCGTGGAAGGCTTATCCTAGTAATTCTTTGTAATTGAAGATGATTTTCTTTAATTTTATAATAGTTTGTGAGCTTAGGACTGGACATAAGAGCAGTGGGGATTCAATAGATTAAGAATTCCACCGGTAAAAACTTGAATTTACAACCTCGCGCATTTAAGGTAAAGGAGGATTAGTTGATGATCTTAGGTGACCGCGCGGTGAGGATCTTTGGAACCATCTCAGCCTTTTGCGTCGTCAGTCACGGGACAGCGAGTTTGTGTCCGCGCCCGTACAAAGATCTTATCGTACGTACCCCTTCGCCATCCCAACCGTCCACCTGTCCACCGAGCCCCCTCTCTTAATTCGGTTGAAAGCGCGAGTGGTCCCCCACCCCGCTTGTCGCCTTACCACGGGAGATCGCCCTGTCGCCTGTCGGTCTACCTCCCCTTCTCTTTCATCTTCTTGGTTTTTGGTGTGTAAGAAGACAAATCTGCCCTTGTGGTGTTGCACGATTTAACGCTAATCCCTTATTTATTTATTTTCTTAGATATTTTTTTTCAGAGAGAAATGAACTGATTTTTGTCGGTGGGCGTGCATTTCAGCTGTTCGAGTTTGCGGACAAGTACAGAGGCAAATATGACAGCAGCATCACGGTGGCCCAGAAGTACTATCGATCCGTTAGTGGGTACAATGTAAGCCCATTCATCTTCCTATACTTTCCTCTCGGTCGGTCTATATTGTCATATGATTAATCAGATTCGACCTCTTATTAGTTAGTCAGTATTAATTGGAGATCATGGGATGTGTTTTTGTTCAGGATGAGCTGTTGTGGGCGGCGGCTTGGTTATACCGAGCCACGAACAACCGGTACTACTTGAATTATCTGGGGAACAACGGTAACCCGATGGGTGGGACTGGCTGGGCCATGACCGAGTTCAGCTGGGACGTGAAATACGCCGGCGTTCAGACTCTGGTCGCCAAGGTGCATTATCCCTATCAACGATCTCGCGATTCGCTTCCTCGTATCCTATCGAATCCTCCAGGTTTTAGCATTGTAAATGAATTCCAGCACCGGCCTGATCGAATCTCATGAAGTGTCTGGCTCTCTTATTGCAGTTCCTAATGCAAGGTCGGGCAGGGCACTTCGCGTCGACGTTCGAGAAGTACCAGCAGAAGGCGGAGTACTTCATGTGCTCGTGCCTCGGCAAGGGCAGGAGGAACGTGCAGAGGACGACTGGCGGCCTCCTCTTCCGTCAGCGGTGGAACAACCTGCAGTTCGTGACGAGCGCCTCCTTCCTGATGACTGTCTACTCGGACTATCTCGCCTCTTCTGGCCGGAGCCTACGCTGCGCGTCCGGCAATGTCTCGCCCTCTGCTCTCCTCTCATTTGCAAAATCCCAGGTGAGGTTTCCATCTCATCGGGTCACAGAATTATACCCAGACTTTTAGATGTCTTACAGTGGCAGTATTTCCTGGAACTCCCGATTTTCAGGTGGACTATATTCTCGGTGACAACCCGAGGGCTACAAGTTACATGGTGGGATATGGGACCAACTACCCGAGGCAAGTCCACCACCGTGGCTCTTCGATTGTCTCCATAAAGGTTGATCCTAAGTTTGTGAGCTGCCGAGGAGGCTATGCCACCTGGTACAGCCGAAAAGCCAGTGACCCGAATCTCCTCACCGGTGCTGTAGTCGGTGGACCCGATGCTTATGACAACTTTGCCGATCACAGAGACAATTATGAGCAGACCGAGCCTGCAACCTACAACAATGCACCTCTTCTCGGTGTACTAGCACGATTAAGTGGAGGTGGCAGAGGGCTTAACCAGCTTCTTCCAGGTATACCATAGTCTCCTCACCATTGTTCATTCATCTGTGAGCATTCGATTTCCCAGTCACTGACCTTGAGTTTCTTGACTGCAGAGGTGGTTCCTACTCCCAAACAAATTGTCACCCGACCAACTCCTGCTCCGGGTAACTCACCATCTTCTTGCAGAAACTTGAGTGAAGATTATTAAAGTTTTGCTTGGCTCATTGATGTAGATGATTAACTGCAATGGCAAGATGGAGTTGCCAAATCCCATGTCATATTTAATAAGTCGAGCCCAATTTGTTAATGAAGCAGGGAATCTAAGCTAACTTGTGATCGACTTGTTTTTCTTGCAGTATCGTCCACGAATCAGATCTCTGTGCAGCAGAAGTTAACCGCCTCATGGAATGCCAAGGGCAGGACTTACTACCGGTACTCAGCAACTGTGACGAACAAATCCACTAAAACTGTCAAAGACCTCAAGCTCTCGATATCAGAGCTCTACGGTCCACTGTGGGGACTCACCAAGTCCCAGGATTCCTACGCTTTCCCGTCGTGGGTCAACTCTTTACCTGCTGGGAAGAGCATCGAGTTCGTGTACATTCACGCTTCTCCTCAGGCAGATGTATCAGTCTCCAGCTACAAGTTGGACTAAAAGGATGAAGCAGCTCGAGCACTGCCAGCAAGATACGCGTGAGAAGACTCAGACACAGAAACAACAGACACGAAAATCAATTGGATCAGTTTTCCTGGGATTGCAAGTGTGAGAACTGTGCAGCTGTAGTGCGTGTAGTTTGAAAGTTCTGTCTTTCTTCGTGTGAGTCAAATTTAGGAACTATAGATGGGGGACTTTAGAATAAGGGTCAGCGCTCTGGAGCAAGAAAGGAGCGACGAGACGATTTGCAAGCAACGACTGCTCGTCCTCTTTCTTCTCCTCTCGGACTTCATCATTGATATATATAGATGTGCGTGTGTGTGAGTGTGAAAGATCCATATACAGAAAGAGAGACGCAGGATGAAGTTCCTGCCTTGGGAAGTGACTGAGCGGTGGGCTTCTCCATTGATAGGGTTCAAGACGTCTTTTTTAGTTGCCAGAGTTATTCATCCTGCTTTTGTGTTGCAGTGTTGTAACCTCTACAACCACAACCTTCTTGTTTACATTCGAACAGTGCTTCTGCTATTTATGTTGGCATTCTGTCTCTTCTCCTGGTGATATACCGCTTAAGGCATAAGATTTCCACCGCTCAACACCAGATATCCAAGAATTACAAGTGAGCCTTCACTGATTCTTGGTTACAGCTGGATTGGCCCGCTATCGGGTGAAACTCCTCCAAAATCATGGATTTTTTTTATTATTATTCCATTGAGGAGGCTTAAAGCAGATGTGATGCATTAGTTGACTGATAAATACTTCGGCAACGCTTTTGGCTACTCAGTCGCAGGGTTTCATTTGAGCAGGCAAGGTACATAGTCCGAGACAAAGTCGGGTGATAAAAAATGCTTGCATTGATGGAATAGTCCCTTAAGATGTCTTTTACTCTTTACTCATGTAATGATGTTTTCAAGAGGCCACGGATCAGCACACAAAGCTATGGATTTTATTGGATTCTCTGCAGAAATCGACGTGAAGAGCTTCAATGGATGATAGATGACCATTATACGTTACAACACCAATGAATAAATCAAAAGGCCAGTGCAAAGATGGAAGAAACGTCAAATTATTCAGCCATCATGAGATGATGTTTTTTACATGATACAGACTGGAAGACAACAATGGTGCAGACTGGATATTAAGTATCAAGTGACCGCATGAATAGAAATATGTACAGTCACAGGATGGTGTAAAGGTTAACGTAAGAAAAATGGGAAAGAAGTGCGAGCAAACACATTATTTTCCTGCTTGTTTGATCACTTCAAACTCTTGTACATACTGTCAATGGTGCTCTGCATAAACACATGACCAGTCAGCGGCATTGATTAACTCAAGCATCACTACGTTTAAGTGAAAGCTACCCAAGCAAAAATAAGGAGCATTGGGCGTCCATAGAAAACGCATTCTGCAGCGAAAACCATTTACTTATTTTACAAGCCATTCAGTCACCCAGAAGCCCCTAACCTAAAGCTTATGCCAGTTATTCACTTCAAACTCTTGTACATACTATCAATGGTGCTCTGCATAAACACATCACCAGCCAGAGGCATTGATTAACTTGAGCATCACTACGTTTAAGTTAAAGCTACTCAAGCAAAAATAACAAGCATTGGGCGTCCTTAGAAAATGCATTCTGCAGTGAAAATCAATTACTTATTTTACATGCCATTCAGTCACCCAGAAGCTCCTAATCTAAAGCTTATGCCAGTTATGAGTCATTTAAATCTTGTCCCTGTGATGTGTAAGCATTCTGATCAGTCTAGGAATGTAAAACTAACATCCACGGAACGAAATGGAATACGCAGCAGAATTTTTTACCTGGTAGTATTTAAGCAATTGAGGTCTCTTCTTCTTGTAAGTAGGTGTGAGGAGATCACGGTCCATATCAAATGGGACAGGATCAAGGTGCACAGCCTTGATAAACTCGAAACCCTTCAACTGCACAGAAAAATGCAGTACATATATCATCCTTAAGTTTGCTTATCTAAGTACAAAGAGCTGTTCTCTCAGTCAACGGTCAGAAAAAGAATGAGGCAGAAATTTTAAACCTTTTTCTCCTTTCCAGTCTTTGTAAGCTCACTGAGTAGAAACTCTCTAGCTTTAGGATTGTCACAGAGAGACGTGAAGTCTCCTCTAATTGTATTCTCTTCAGCCCAACCCTCGAGCGTTTCTTTGTTGGGGTTTACAACAGCAACAAGGAAGGACTCAAAACTGTTCCCATAAACCCATATCTGGAAGAATGAAAAGCCCATGATCAGAATTGCTATTTATCTTGAAGGCATTTGAAAATTGAACCAATAGGTCCTAAAGATGAATTGGATCCTAAAACCAGATAACAGGTGATCAATTTTTAGCAAATGGTCCATAAATTATCATCTTCACCCAAATATGTATACCAACAAAACACCAACCAATTAACGGACGGTTTCTTCTGGCAGTCTATAAGCCTGAACTTTTGGAGGGATATAATACATCACTCATCACATTCTCACCGAAACAAACATGAAAATGATATGTTTTGCCAGAATACAGGGGCATAGAACTAGATCATAATCTTTTTGAGTGTTTTCTGGTATTTCAAACTTTGAATAGCCAATCTCATTATAAAAACAATATGTAAGTTATTTACCGAATCAACACCAGTAGCTTGAGAATAGATGTTCTCCAAGTTTTCAACTGCCACATATTCTCCTTGTGAAAGCTTGAAAATGTTTTTCTTCCTATCAATGATTTTCAGGCTTCCATCTGCTTGCCACTCACCAATGTCCCCTGTTGCAAAATGGATGTACACTTATTAGACACCAGTTACAGTGCAGCGAAAATTAAATATAATTCAAGACCAATTTGAGAATTTAATGAAATGCATAGGAGTCCTGTCAAGAAATAATCCGAAGGAGAAACAAGTGGCAGGAGGGAGACACGAGACATTTTAAGCTTCAATTAATCACCTAACCTAAAGATGCTCAGAACTCCCTCCAGACCATCTTCACTCTCCCTTACATTCTCTCCTCTCAGTTATTCCATAACTGAATTCAACTAACTTCTAAATAATTATTTTATCACATCTTGCCAAAGAGCCATCATATAAATATGTAGATATATATACCTGTATGGAACCACCCATCAATCATGACCTCATTTGTTAAATCTTCACGTTTATAATACCCAGAGAACAGGGTTTTGCCTCTTACACATATCTCTCCCCTTGGTGTGCTTGAAAGGGCATCATATCCCATTTCAGGGACAGATTCTAAACGGACATCAACATTAGGCACAGGGGGTCCTACTGTTCCCAGCATCGACATCTCATTTGGTAAAGAGACAAAAGTCCCAGCACAGGTTTCTGTCAGACCTGCATAAGTAATGAAAATGGTATATCAATGCATGTTCTTCACGCAATAAATAAACATGTCAAGATAGCTTTCATTAGCTCATTTCTTCAGCTTTGCCTATCCAGAACAGTCATTTGATTTTCTACAGAAAACATAAGATGCAGCAAAGAGCAGAATGTTTTGAAAGGAAATCAGGATGGTATACCATATCCCTGAAGAACATGAGCGCAAGTAACCACTTTTAGGAAACCTTCAACATGGGCAGATAGAGGAGCTGCTCCTGATAGTATAAGCCGCACATTTCCACCCAACCCCTGCTTTACCTGGTGTAGATGGTGAGATGATGTCAAAAGATGCAAAATGTCACAGTGATCGTACACATGCAGAGCCTTCTGAGGTCTTTGCAAATCAGACAGAAACATTCTAGGGAAGTGAAATAGAAGTGGCACTTTAAATTTACATCACCTTACTGAAAACAATTTTGTCACATATTGGTGAAGCCTCTACATGTTTATTCCCCTTCCTCATGTTGTGCAACTTGCTGCCGCAAATCAAATAATGAGAGTATTTTAGATAGTTAAACAAAAGGAAAATTTTATTATTAATCATACATGAGGTCCTGGGGTTATATTAGGCATGCATTAATTGGACATGCACACCACCCTTTCATACTGAATTTAAGTTCCACTCTTTGAGAAGGAACCATGAGATTGAAGTTTTAAGCTTTGGGTGAGAAGATGGAGAACTTACTATGAATAGGCAATGTCAAACAATTTACTCTTGAAGAAGCCACCAGCAGATATCCTCTGAGTCAGACCTGGCAAGAGACATGCATTTGATCATAAAAGAAAAAAATAACAATAACCACTATTCTTATATAAAAACTCATCCAAAGATAGAAGGAGCTAACACGCATAATAGGACAAGACCAGACAACATAAAACTGGGAGTTGTCAATTCCATGTAGAGGCTCCTTCCTGAATCTATACCAGGTACAAAAGAAATACCTGAGTAAATTCTCTCCAGCACACGAGGAACAGCACAGAAAATAGTTGGTTTTAGCTCCCCGATGTCCTCAGTCAACAATTTCACATCCTGTAATAAATAAAATTGAGCGAATACCTCATGAACATATCATTGCTAAAGATGATTTAAGGAGTTCACTTACCCCACGCCAGAATCCTATTGAAGCCCCATGAGATATAAAACACTCCTCAATCACTCTATCAAAGATATGCGCCAGTGGAAGATAAGACATGTATACATCCTTATGACTTAACTGTCACACCCAAAAAGTATGGGTTAAAAAATCAAAGAAGCCACAACATATTCGTCCCAGAGATGAAGGAAAACTAGCAGCCTCCTCTTTTGGGACTCACAAACAATAACCCATAACAAGGGAAAAAAAAACTACCTCTTCATTCACACTCTCTAGTAGCCTATTAACTCCAGCAATGAGAGTGACAATGCTCTCATTTGAAACCAGTACACCTTTGGGGTCCCCAGTTGTCCCACTGGTGTACATTATAGTACAGATGTCAGTTTTACTTTTGACAGGAAGTTCAAATTGCTTATCCTCTCCCTGCAATAAAAAATTGGTGAGTTATGTTTAAGCAAAGCTATCAACACCAAGTGTTATTCCACAGAGAATAGAGTCAAAATACAATGAACAAGAAGAAAAATTACCAGCCATAAGAACTCATCCCAGGAGTATATTGCCACCCCGGTTTTTCCAACCTCTTCCCTTTGTTCAGCAGTAACCTTGCCAAAGCTCACGATAGCTGCATAAATAATCCATGTAAAAAAATGTTCACTACAAAATGTGCATAAGTGAATCATAATTTTACTTACTCTTCAAGTACTGAGTAGTGTTCTCCAAGGTCTTCAACAACTGAAAGAGCACCAGATACAGTAAATACGTGTAAGATAATTATGCAACTTCCACTGACTCTTGAAGTTCATTCAGAAATATATAGTCAGTAACGAATCTAGGATTACGTAGCAAACAATTCATGATGCTAGCAGAACTGCAGTCAAATCTATCTAAAGTTTAAAAAGTCCAAACAACGTGCATATGTACCCATGAAATTTACTGAGGAAAAGTTTCAGCCATGTTCGTAGAGATCTAAATAAAGGGCATTCCTACCTCAGGAATCTTCTTCTCTTCTACAAAAGCAATTGAAACCTCTGCATGACATATAATAAATTCAACTGCTCCAGCACCTACACAATTAAAAAGAAAAATTAAAACATAACACCACAACTACAACAATATGGAGCAAAAGAAGGTTATAAAACAAAGGAAAGCATCCAAACAAGATAAATATTTAAGTGTACGTCTAGTATTATTTCTTAAAAAACACCTAAACAGTACTTAGAATGAGATTATAAGCATATGTTCTATGATAAATGTGGCTCCTTATTCAAGCTCAAGATAGGAATCCATACCTAAAGTGTCATATAAGGGAACACAGTAGATCCCATGAGCATTACAGGCCTGCATTAGTATTACAAGGCAAGATAATATCTAAGAAAATGAATGGACATTTTGAATACAGAGTAACAAGAACAACAAATATTATACTTAAAGAATCAACAATGACGAGTTTTGGAATGAATAAAAACATGAGCCTGCCCCAAGGATAGCTCAAGTGATCAAGATCTTATTCTTCACAGATAGACTATATCTTGTTACCATGAATTTTAGAGGCTCAGTAATTTCAAAATGTTAAAATTGGTTAACTAGTGGAATGGGTGACATCTGCTAGACGTTGGTTATTTTTTATTCCCTTATTGGAGAAAAAATTGAAGCATAGAAAAGAAAAGGAGTTTAGCTCAACATAAATTCTGGAGGAATAATCCTCCAGCAGCATCATTTAAAAGATTGACTTTTATTGTAAAAAAAATGTAATCACCACAGAAACAAAAGAAAAATATTTTTCATCCATTAGTGGACAGGTATGCTATTGTTCATATCACTTGTGAAACAATCCAAAGATGGAGGAGATACCTCCATGCTCATGACCCACTCTGGGCAGTTGGCACCATAAATACCACATTTTCCTCCCTGCAATTCAGTGACAAGCACATCAAAACATTGGCTTTGACGCCTCTGATCAAAGCGCTCCAGAAAAGAAATCCCTTCACCTTTTCAACTCCACAACTTCGAATAGAATTTCCAACTTTGATCACCAAATCGTAAACTTCCTTGTAAGTCTGCCATACGTATTTACCAGCCTACTTGGAAAAGGTACAAAGGTCAGGCAAGATCTAGAGAGGACTGTAGAACAGTTCTCACTCAAAACTTATAACTACCTCCCCATTCACAATCTGGCGGCGGCCAAGCATCCTGTTGTTGGGAGATTTCTCCACAGATATGCTGAAACGCAAACAATTTACCACGCCAATTACAACCAAATGTGAACAGCTTCAAGTTGCCGTCAGCGTTGAAAGCTGACTAATAATATTCTAGTTACAACGGTACTAGTTATCCAAGCATCAGATTTAGCAAGCCAACTACTTTATTGGACGATGAAACTTGAAACTTATAGGACTAAGAAGCACAGGGCATCTCAAAGTTATCCCCTTTAGTCTCGATCAAACTATTACCAGTGGAAACTGATTGAAGGGGCATCCCAAAGCAAGGGCGATTGCATAATCAAATATCACATCCCTCGAAGAACCACTCACGCAAGTAGAGTCATGACGAGTTATAACAGCAGGATAACCCGATATAAGAGCAGAATAAAGGAAGCCGCTTTTGTCCTCATCTTCCAATTAGGAACCAACCGAAGTAGACAGGAAACTCACCGGAAAATATCCCAGCAACTGTCCATCCCTTCAACGGGAGCTGGAAACCCATTCTTGGCGAAGAAGCTCCGGTAAACGGGGCCCCTCGAAGGCTTCCCACCGGTGGCCTCCCTCCCCTTCTCCACCTCGATCAAGTACTTCATCTGCTGCTCCATTCTCCTCCCCTCGAAATCAAACACTGGGTCCTCCTCAATCTTATACTCGACCGGTCAATGAAGTGGGGCTCAACCGATTGGACGGGAGATCGGTTGGCCGACGCCGTCGCAAGACAGACGACTCCGCAAGGCTCTTCACACACACACACAGAGAGAGAGATGGAGGGAGGGGGAGATAATCAGAGTCAAGCCCAACGCCTTGCCGTGCCTGGAAGGTCTAATATAGAGAGAGAGAGAGAGAGAGAGAGCCATGACGGGGTTGTTAATTTCCAGTAGTCCGAGTTTAATTATACGTTAATTTTAGTCAACCAGTTGGCATTTTTCCATTAATTAATTAATTATTTATTTATTCATATTTTGTCAATCCTTCTTACCCGAATATTTTTTTTGAGAAAATTGTCAAAATAGCCCTTCAATTTTGATTAGTTATCATGTCAGTCCTTCAATTTTTCTAACCACCATTTTAATTCAACATTTACCAAATTCCTATCAAAATGGTCTGGCCATCAACAGTATTATATGTCGCTTTACGAAAATATGCCATGACCATTTATATGGTTAGACATTATCTTACGTGACAATAAAAACATTATTTACTTGTACGTGTCAAATAAAATAGTTACGAGAGATAAAAAGGAATTACTTCTCACTACTAATCTTCACCTTACCTCAAGTTAGAAATGTTAAATGGGTCGGGATAGCCCGTAATTGGATCGTCCAAACCCGGAACCGGCCCGGACCATTGCTAACCTTGCATGAAACCGCTTTTATTGGGTTGAGAGCAATTACAGGTCAATTAAAAAATATGGACCCGTTGAACCATAATCGACACAAACAGTTACCCCTGTTGAACCGGCCCGAACCTCCAAAATCTTGCAAATCAACTGTTGGATTTTATTATGCCAATTTAAGATTTTTTAAAAAAAAATTAAAAAAGATGGACGGTTCATGGGCAAAACCGGCATGAACCATTAACATGCCTATTAATAAATGGTTCTAAGCCGGTTCATGTTTACCTGAATGTGACCCATAACCGGACCGACCCGTTTGCTTAATGGGCCAAACCATAAATAGGTTAAACAGTTCCATGCCCATTTTGAACCGGCTCGGATAGAAATTTTAATGTGGCCATGTCACATTTCCGTAAACAAAAATGTAACGCCGTTAATGGCTTAACCATTTTGATGGGGATTTAGTAAATATTAGATCAAAATGACGGTTAGAAAAATTAGAGGACTAGAATGGTAGCTGACAAAAAAAAATGGAAGAACCATTTTGATAGTTTTATAAGGATGATTCGATTTATAAGGGAAGATCTTGGCCGTTCAAAGGAATAGATTGCGGCCGTTTGATCCGTTAGATCTCCGTTTGTCGCCAGGGAAGCGATCATGAGGTTCGGTCGTGGAGTCCTACGGGATCTTCACAGTGCACGCGGATGCAGATGAATGTCTCCCAATCAGAAGGGAATATCAAAATATGCGGGCGTGAAATCAGCGCCGGCGCCTCCTGGTCATGCCATTGAAGTTTCAATGCAAGGCTTCCCCCCCCTGCACCACCACGCGTTTGAATTTTCAATATCCGATCTCAAAAGGAAAAAAAAAAAGAAAATAATTTTATAATTCTTACAATGTTTAATGTCCGTACGACCTGTCGGGCATATCCGCTCGTGTTGGACCGACTGAATCCAAGCTAAGATTAAGGTGAGTTAGATTGGAGATCGAAAGAAATGTTATCATTTGTAGATTGTGCCTGGTTCTTGCCGAAGCGTGCATAAAAAATTCATTGTTGAGACATTTTTTATAAATAAGACCTGATATATAATCAGTTTTCATATAAATTACATTCTTGAAAATTTGAAGATATTATATTATATGTCTTAATTTACTGTAGTAGTAGCACGGTTGTAACATACCCATAACATATCCGGTGGGATTCAGTTCACTGGTGCTGCTGTCAACAGTCCCACCTTGGAGGGCTACATCCGACTGAGACCCGACTCCCTTGCTCAACTTCCTTCTCAGCCGCGGAGAAGACCAAATGACTTTACCGTGCAAAAAAATCTCATCAAATGATGACACGACTCACCCACCCCCATGATTATATATATATATATATATAGGCATATGATATTTAAAATTTTAATAAATGTCTCCACTTCAAGTTGGATTAAGATTGTTTTAATATGTAATTTTTTATATTTAGTGAAGATTTAAATTGATAAATTTACTTTTTTTTTATAAAAAAAATACCGAATTATTTAGTAGATTCAAAGTGTGTGTCTTTATGCCGTGAGGATTTAAGTCATGGGGATGAGGAGAAGCTAAGTTGGCCCATCTTATTCGCAAGTTGACATATAATTAAATGGGAAGTGGGCTCATTCATTAGTCGTGTATAGGATACATAGGACTACGTACAAACTACGGCAGTTATTTCTATTCCATCAAGCTACGATGGACCATTTCTCTGATCGAATCATCAATTCGATCGGGACGTTTTGCTACCAACGAATTGGATTAAAGTTGTTCTCGCGATGAGTTGCTGTCTATTCTCGTGGCCGTATTTATCAATTCGCACGGGTAGGTTTGATGTGCAGACCCAGTTGGCCTAAATTTAATTGGACAGGTTGAGGATCAAAATTTGTCCATATATATATGTATATCTGATTTATATATATACACAATGCGTATGTACGCATATGGAATTATATTTACACTGTCAATTCTACTTATAAGTTTATAACCCAAAAAAAGATCAATCATAATTGACGCGAGGAATATGAATTGGCCGAAAATTATGGATCGGGAAAAAAAAATGTTGTGAAGGAAATTGCCAGGTCAAAGTCGAAGGAAACTAGTTTGAAAGGTCAAAAGTCAGAGAAACGAATGACCAAATCGGTAGTGGGTAACAGTGAACACGTTAGCCCATGAATGGGGGCGCGCAGAAGTAATTGTCGAGAGTTCGCGAGTCGGAAGCGGCACTATGTTAATGGAAACATTTGAAGTTACAGATAACAGAAGAATAGTACATCGTCGAATCGCCTGATGATCCCCCTTGGTTGCGAGATTTTCATCGCTCGTTGCAGTAGTAAAAGTTCGAGTTGACTATCCGCTCGTTCTGATGAGACAGACAGCAGGAGTTAATGCGAATATACATGATATAGGTGCTCGGCCGGCTTCAAAAGTACAGGTTGATAATGAAGTCGGTAGGCCCAAGAGCAGGTGCCAAAATTGATTAATCAGTCTACCCATTATTGCATTTGGACACTGTTCGATTGAGATTTCTGAGATAGATCAGCAAGCATGAACGGTCTGTCCCTCTACCCAATCACTTTCGGCCTTTTCATCTGTGAAAAACTTCAGTTTCATCTGTTAAATCCGCCCAATCGTGCATGGATTCATTTATCGATCCGCGATGCAATTTAGTCCTCTGTGAAATTTGCCTGTGAGGTTGATGGCTAAGAGCAATAACATCATATATCTGTATCAGTTCCACGATATCGGGTAGACTGTTAACCGTTATTATTTCATATCCAAGCAGTCGACATGCAGTGAAATGTACCGAGTACACCAATTATTATTTTTTATGTTCATTGGCTCACGAACACCATTATTGCTTGCTTGCTAGCCCTGATAGAAAGGAGGCGGACTGCGCTTGAGCTCCTGCCAGTCGCAGAAATAACCAGCGAGCACTTCATCAAACTCTGCACAGCGGAAAATTGCAAGGTTAATTTTGTTTACTCATGACTTCCAATGGAAATGAAGAAAGAACTGTAAACATCTCCGAGTAACTACTGACTTGGAGCAATCGACGGTGAACGACAGCCTAGGAAGATGGGCGGCAACCCCGCAGGCCTGGGGCAGCGTGTTGATGAGGCCAAGGTCGATCGGGAGGATTGGCGAAACGGAGCTCTTGATGCACTCGCAGATAGCTTGCCGGGCTTCTTGGTCCTCGGAGTACCTGCTTCCAAGGTAGATGACCCCGTTGCAGCACATATCTGATGGCATCAGCGTGGACCGCAGCACGTATGGCAGGCAAGGGCCGAGCTGTGAGACTACTAGCGAGCACTGCGGCTGTTCTGCAGCCAGGAGAAGCGGTGACAAGAGGAGGACGACGAGGGCTGCTGCCGCCGCCGACATTGGAGTCACATGAACCATCGCCTGGCTGAAAAATTCAACTAACCAAGTCACTGATCCGACTATACTGGCTCGATCTTTGGCAGGTCTGTTAGCATGGATCGAGCCGTTAATTATGAGGCCTTTAAATAGATCAGTTAAAGGAAGTGGAATTAAATTGTATATCAGTCGATTTGTCTTGCAACTTTCGTGTTTCCCTGATTGTGGGGAGGATGTTAACGGAAGGCGTATTATGTGACGGGAATAGACCAAGGAAGACGAATAAGGCACTCAACTAGCTGCACTCTTTCGCGTGTGGTCATTGCATTTGCTCATAATCCATCGAACTCAATGAAAATTTCCAATCTTGAATTTGATACACTCTTAAATCACACACCATTATACATCCAAGAAGGTCTGTGTAAATTAAACAGAGGACGAACTGGTGTCAATTAACATTTGAAAGTTTGAATTTCGGTCATAAAATTCACTAGCTCTGTCCAAAATTAATCCTGCATCTCATAGCTCGAATCATAACTTCCTTTTCAGTATGACTGACGACAGTTTCGACTTGTCAGTGTTACATATATTGAATTCGCTTGTACATCTAGTGGGATTCCCCTGGAAAGCTCAATCTTTTGTAACCTTGTGTAATAGGAAAGCCTGTAGGATCCTATTGAGCATTTTACATTAACATTCTTCTGGATTTCGCCGGCATCTGGCATATAATATATAGATTTTGTCTTGTTGAAGATTATCCCTGACGATTCTGGCACAGTGGGTGTGAGCCATTCTGCTTCAGCCACGGATTGGTGGAAGCAGTGATTACAATCCGGGATCAACCTTAAGGTCTCCTTGGACTGGTATTCCGACAGACATATTGGGCAGGTGGTGTCGCTGGGACGGGGAAGCTGCCAACTGTCCCCAACCTCGGTCTTCGGATATGACTCTATCGCAAGCTGAAGCCGATCCTAGGATTATCCCCATCTTTGGTCCCCTGGAAAGTCCTAGAGATTTTGACATGGACGTACATAACTTTCATTTCTAGGAATTCCAATTTTATAGGAAACTACTTAGTAAACGGACAAATCTCTATGGCAGCTGATCACTCTTTATAGCATTTTAAGTCATTCAGGCAATAGATGTAAGATAATATCTAATCAGCTGCTAGTTAGATGAATGATATTTGTACCATCCTGATGGGGAGCGTATTTGACCGAGTTGTTACCTTCTTTCCAACCTTTGCAATACTCACGATGCTCTTTACGGTATTTGCATAAGGGCGTTCTATCCCACTTCAACCAGATGCTATCAGTAACTACCAACCAGGACAGCCATAGAACTGAAATTGCCACTGTCCAGTTATTGCTGCATAAAGGTGACGAGCCTGACAGAAATAGCATGTCTTTTGGTAGGACGAAAATGTAGTAGTTATTTGTGCTGAGGCATGAGACGAGCTGGAAATCCTCCAAGAGGCCGAGTATGTCTGAAGAGCAGTTAGAAGAAGATGAAGTTTTGGTAGTACTCGCTGATGAAGCTCAAGCCGTTGAACCTGAAGCCAGGGAACTACCTCCTGGCCAAAGCAATTATCTTGGTCCCTGAGGACCCCAGCCTCGTTCTCGTAATCAATGGTGGAAACCAGGAAGTCATCCAAGAATGGAAGGGTGACGACAGTTTGATTTTGGTTGTCGCATGAGAGATTGAACCCTGCATATCCGTATTGCTCTTCCTGAATGTACTTTAGATGGAAAGATAATTGGATGGAAGTTCACCCTTTCCACAAGCTGATTCCAGGCATTTCGAGTCCATGCCAGATGTGAGACAGTAGAGGAAGATGAGGAGAAGGATTATTGGTGAACCTGCCATAGATGGTAGCGTTGAGAGTGGGCAAAAGAATTTTTGCTGGACATCCTTCCTGGTTTATTTCTCCCGCACAATTTACTGGAGGTGTGGGAAAGGTCTTAACGATGAATTCAAAGGAATAAAATAAAATTCTTAGGCAATGGCTGCCGTATGGATTATCGCTTAACTAAGCCAATAGATTCACAAATGGGACAATAACACCCTTTAATCTTTTAATTGCAGGGCATATACAATCAAATGACACCTTAGACATATATTATATGTACATCCAGGTACAGATCGAGAAACTGTCTAAAGGGCCAAAACTAAAGGAAAGACGAAGAAAGTGTAAAATGACGAGTGTATTGGGGGAACTCAGATAATTTACTGTCAGAGGTTTGAGTTGTGGTATGACTTTCAGAGCCAAATCGTCGTTGGCATCTTATTCTCGGGGGACTTTGCTGTCAGACTAAATTCACTGTCTAGAGAGCAGTTTTTGGTTATAATGGACCTTAGGCTGCCTTTATAAGAGGCTTCTCCAGGGATTCATCTTAAACGGGTCATTCTTCACATCATGGAAATGTGGGACTTTGCATTCCTCAATTGTTCGGTTGACATGGTGAGATTCGTGTCTTCCTACATTAAGGTAAAGTGTCTCAGCACTACTCTTAACAAATGTTGTGCCTGAGGAGATATTCTTCAGCAGAGGGCAGACCTGTCGGAGCTAAGTTTCAAGAAATAACTCAGACCGTAATGGCCCTTTTTCTCTTACAGAAGGGCAGTCAGCCGCCAGCATTAATCACAGAAGCCAAATACAAGTAGTTGATGAGTTTGACAGGGAGGTTGCCCAAGAATGGGAGATCAAGGATAGTTTGGTTCTGATTGTCGCAGGAGAGCTTGGTCATTGAGAGCATCACTGCTCATTCAAGTAGAAAGGGGATTCCACGATCAGTTCGTCCAATAGGCTGGATGAATATGGACTTGCTGAACTAGTCTTCAGCTGCTAATGAGGGGATATACACAGATTTTTATGATTAATTAGAAATGCTAAGTTTTCTTAGTTTTTCTCTGCTATTAAACGATGGAGTCTGAACATCAAGGGAAGCCAATTTAACAATCTAAAGAGACAGACACTATACTGGCTTTGCTAAAAAAATCACTGGCTATCTACAAGAGAGAAAAGACTGATCCTAAGCCGACAAAGCTAATGATGCCGAGGACAATGAAGGCAAAGAAGTAGCCAGAGATGAAGGCTCAGGAGATTTCCTGCACAGAGGACAAGTCGGATTCAATCTCAGCCACGTGTCGACGCAGTTCATATGGAAGTAATGGTTGCACTCCGGGATGGTCCTAACGGTCTCCTTGGGCTGGTACTCACACAGACATATGCAGCAGGTATTGTCACTGGGCTTGGGCAGGTGCTTGCTTTCACCAAGCTGCATCTTTGGGTAGGACTCTATAGTTGATCCATCGAGCCCCGCAGACAGGAGTGTAGGATGTGGTCCAGCCAGGGCTGAGAAGTCCAAGCTGGTCTGGTATTGACGGCTGAAGGTTTGGATTCTCCTGCAGGTGAAGCATGCCAGCCCAATTAAGCATAGGAGCCCAGTGGTCCCTAAGACAAGGATAATGCTGTACTTGGCAGCCCTTGGCAGTCCTGAAATGGGCCAATATTACGACAAATGATCAATGGGGAAATGAAAACTTCTATTCCTTTCGGTACATTCAGATGTGGCATAGATTTATGTGATACATATGCAAAGAACATTTGGTCTCAGCATGGTCTAATGGTGGCAAATCAAACATCTGCCGGCAAGAGACATACTGGATGCTGTCACATCCCATCAGCAACTCTCCTTTTTAAGGGGGGAGATCAATCAATTTTTGCATCTCCCTCTGATTCCTGCTGCTCATACCTTTACTAGTCTTTTCTCCTGCTGTGAGCTAACAGAGCAATACAAGATACCCTAGTGCTAAATCGATGTTCCATCACTATATCAGAATTGTTGATGACAAAAGCCTCCTTGCAGTTTTTCTCCGTATTAACAAATATATTGGACATAGTATTTTGTGTATTCTACACCAGGCCATATTCTCTTTGATGAAGTCAGAATCAAAGGCTTCCTCCAATTTACCATGGGAAGGATCACCAAAGCACCTGATAGACCGTTCCAAGCTCACATTGATTTGAATATGCAAGTACCTCCTGTGAGCCCAAAATTTCCAAAGCCATGTGCATTCCTCTCAGAATGAGATTCTGATGGAGGTTCACACTGATGTCAGAGTCGTTGAAGGGACCCTCCTGGAACAGCACAGGGATAGCCAGTGCAATCCAACACCATTGTGGTAAATTCTAGTGACCAAGGCTAGCTATTGGACCATTTTCCATTGCAGAAACCGGGAAGTATAGCTGAGAAATGTGTGTCAGATCTTTGTTCATACTAGACAAGACAGGAGAGGTCAGGAGAGTGAAGGTTCCTGAGGGACCACCTGGCAAGATAGTCACCAATGTCATTGACTAAGATTGTCTCTTGTCAGTATAACTGGCATTCAGCTGGACCACAGATCTGATTCAAGTGGAGCGGTCTCTAGGATAAACTTTGGCTAATTCTGACCAGTTCTACTTGCATATCTAAGACCAAATTCAGGATTCTGGTGACCAAAAATGTGTTGGTTAACCAGATGGGGATTGGACAGCCAGACCTCAGTTGCTGCAGGTGGCAGACGTATCCTGAGACTTGTGGCAGGGGGGAAGAATTTGATGAGAGAACGGAAGATGAGTACCCAGTACTAGCGAGAAGAAGAGGATGGCCATGTTTTGAGCTCACAAATTGTGGAAGCAAACGATGTAATGGAAGGACAATTTTGGGCTTGAAGGGTCAATGCCTCCCTTCTATTATGCGACATTTTCCATTTCACGCTGATTGAGAATACGAGTGGCATATTGTGATCATATGACTAATGTAAAATGAAAGAAAACTTATCTAGTTGAAAGTCACGGCAAAGTGGAAGCCAGATTAATAAAACTAAACTCATAGCCTTTAGCATCAATCAGATGACAATTAAAACGGGAAGGAAAGACTCATAAGATGTTACCATTGGACTTAGAAGAAAGATTGAAGCATTTGACCAGACGGTCTAAACCACTCCTCTTGAATCCACAGGTCCCTCCCGTCTCTTCGCAATCCCGGCATATGGGCACATCCCATGTCAAGATCACATCCTGATCAAGGTTTGCCGCAAACTGGTAACTGAGGGAAGGACCCTGAAATGGCAAGAGCACATTCGATATTTTCCGGCAGTGAGAAATATTTTTCCTCACCATGTCATTGTCCTGTGCTGTTGCCAGAACGGTGAAGTTTCTGCTGCTCAAGCATGCAATTGGCACATTTTTTGGTATTGGCGGAGCAGAAGTGCAGTTGAAGAAGGTGTACCTAATACAGATGATCATCAGGAATACCTTAATAAGAACTTTTATTTGCAATAACTCCAAGGTGTTTTCAACCATTGATTATATATACTCCTATCAGTGCCAAAAGAAGATGTTCAACAAGTATCATTGCTCGATCCAAAACAAAGTCTAAGACTATACAACATTGTGTACCTCAGGTCCATGATGGGCCGAAATGGGGATCCAGAAGCATTGAAGCTCCTGAGAAAACGTTTCGGGAGGCAGTTGCTGGGGTCATTGATGGTGATTGTCTGGTTGCTGTAGTTGATGCTGCGGACAAGGAATTCACCCGAGTGGGGAAGCTTCAGGATCAACCTAATATCAGTTAAGTTGGCCCTCTCTGATCTTTTGCACCAGAGGCTAAACCCAGGGAGACCGCAATCACTGCTGGCTAAGCTGTTGACCAATGAGAAGGGGAACCGGACAATGGGACTCATGTCGCCACAGGTTGCAAAGCATGTCTCGATCCCTGTCGCAGTACAACAGGCAAGCCTAAAGAAGAGGAAGATGTAGCAGCAGATAGTTAGGAGGGAAACCGAGCAATTGGCCATTTGAGTGATCGAAAAGTCTGAAAGCCAAAAAGGGCATAAAACTGAGAAGAGAGTTAGACATGTTCGGCACAGAAGAGAATCATTTTACATGTTCTGGATGGTTGAGTGGTTGATACCTTCTGCTTTGTTCTTTTGTCTCTCGTCTTGATTCTCAGAGCCTGACAAACTCCAATTTGTTCTGTTCTCTTTGTTCTTCCTCGCATGGTAACAAGAACGATCACTGGAGCCACTTAGTTAGGATACTTCACTGTTCCAGTACATTGGAGCTGGTGCTTCGGATGTTCCAATCAGGAGGATAGCTAGTGAAAAGACTGTTCTGTACTCATATAGAGATAAAATTAGGCAGTAGATACACTTGAATTCGCATGATCAAGATTGCCTGGAAGGCATGATCAAGTACAGATCGAGAGAAAGTCGCATTCAGCTCGTAATGTTGTCCCAATCCTTAAAACTGATCAGCTTATATAGTCGGCAATATAAAATTGTAATATGCTGTCTGTTTTTTCATGGCACATTATGAAAGTGCAGTCAAGCTCATCACGTTAAGAAGACTTATTTAATGGATTGGACGGTGAAAATAATAAACTGGGAGCTGATAATTCCTAGCCTTATGGTTAAATGATAACTGAAAGTCACGAATCATACCTTAATGTAAAGAGTACAGACAATGATACATCCATCGCGGTTAAATTTCTGTTGGCGCATTTTTCCTTCAATTTTCTCCTCTTCATGCCGTGTACACTGGGAAATTCCGTCTATTATGAACTTAATTCAATCTACACTGCTGTCGTTTCCCTTTTTTATTCAACATTAGTTCCTCTATCCAGACATGATAGGAGGAGAAGAAAGACGAACAACGTGTTAATGGAGGAAAGACATTATATCGCTTGGCTATATGAAGTTATGGCCGGAAAATGTCCGTATCCTTTGGTGATTACGGTTCATCTTTGGCCGATTACTTGTCTAATCTCAGAGTCTTCGTGCTCTGGATACCAGCTTATTGCGATACATCCCAACACCATCTTTATCATGTTTCTTCGATACATTATCTATTCGTCTTTATCCTCCTTCTGGGCACCCCTACTTTCCGATCTGCAGACACTTCCATCACTACGAACGACTTGTCGGTTTTGTTTTGTCGAAGTTCTTCGTGGAGGGTCCGATTGCTAGCTTGAGATTGTGCACGAAACGGATCATCTCAGGGCCTTGAGCCATCCCAATGCCGGCCCATCTTCAAGGTAAATCATGTGAAGAACTACTCCGATATTTTTTTGATAAATGGATCCAGAAATCCGTTGTGCTCGTGTGTCCATTCAGTTTGCCACTGAGACGCTTGTCCTGTACAGTGCTTGCCCTTTGTTCTCGACAATGAAAATAGAATCCACTTGCCATTAAGGCCACGACACCGATAAACTAGAACACAGGCCACTCTTTTTCCTGTCCTTCACAGCTAACTCTGCTGCAGAAGTGCAGAAACTTTGAAACCGAGCCCCTTTCTAGTCCATCACAGACCCGAATCCCAGTAACCGCAATGCTAGAACACCATGTTTGAACTATCAGACTTGTTCATAATGATGTGTTGTGCCTGTTTATGTCATAAGATGAAAAGAAAAAAAAGGCTCTTTCCATCAAAAACAAGTCATCAGCTCAACACTGAAAGAACCCAAGTGGTTTCAGAATCCCCCGACTAAAAATTAAATATTCAACAATCACGAGAAGTGAAGCGGTTGATCGATTGTGTTAACCAAGAGGACGGTGTATAAATTCGAAACTCATTGAAGAATTGAAGCCCCGATCCCTTGGTCCTCAATACTCCCTTTCTGATGTCATGTCTTTTTCAATTAAGAATTGATGGGCTAGAATGATAAGAAGTTCAAATTAAATTCATTTTTCTTTCTTCTACCCAAAAAAAAAAAAAATAATGATTCATAGCTCTCCCTACCGAAACTTGAGCCGGCTGTCCACTGAGCCCCCACCGTTCCACCGCTCTCCGACAGCGACCCTGCTTTGTCTCTTCTTAATCTCCACAGCTGACGTATGTACTCAATTTTGACCATGAGTTCTTACGTGCTTGTCCGATCATAGATACGTCAGGAATCCTCCTTCCATCGGGTAAGGCGATATGCATCTTCCCCCGAAAATGACTCTGTCACGATCCAAGTCGAGAAACAGATAGGAGAAGAATGAATGGAGTACACTGACTCGAGGGACTTAACATGAAATATCGCCGACACCATTTCTAGATGCTACAAATCACCATGAAGATACACCCCGCGATGACCAAATCACATCTAAGCTAAGAAAGATGTTGCCCTTTTCGGTTTTTTTTTCACTGTGGCCGTCGGTCAAGTCAAAATTAGATTAAAAGCTCTGCTTCATAATATATCTATCTTTTTTTAGAATGTCCATGCCATGATCTAGAGGCAGAGATAAGAGAGATCATAGAGCTGCTCAGTTTCTTGCGCTTCCTATGCTTTGAATGCCGCTATCGAATGTACCATGGAAGTTCACCCTGCGTTCACCTTGCTCCACGGCTCAGACATCCATGGACAGTGATGGGATTCCGGGTATCACATGTATCAAAATTATTGGACTCTTTTTTTTTTTTTTCCAAAGAAGGTCACTGACTTTAAGAAAAAAAGGGGGGAAATGGTCTGTATACGGTAATGTCAATGATAGTGACAAAAGGGTTGAAGATCGCTTCAGATTTCCTTTGCTTTCTTCAATCGCCGATTACATTTCTGCTCTTCACGAAACACCTTTCACCCAAAAAATGAGGGAAGAAAAGTTGAAGTCGGTGAAGAAAATCGATGTACGTGACGTCTAATAATGCCCCCACAAAATCTCTTGGAGCACTGAGTGGGAAGAAGATGAGTTGATACAACTTATGGGTGCGGTTTATGAAGTCGTAATTTGTCTAAATCGACCCAAATAGAGTTTGATTCACAATAGATAATGCGTTTGACTATGAATACATCGGGATTTTTGAAAATCATTGTTATGTATTTCTAATGGAGTGAAATACATTAAATTAAGAGTTTTAAAATTATCTAATTTTTTAATATATGTCCTAAAATTTTTTAAAATAACTCTTTACTCCTAAAACTTCACTTCCGTGATTTATTTAAATATTTGTCCCGACGGACTATTAAATCAAGTCGATGTGAACGTGATAACGTTAGCAAAATGTCAATATGACACTGATACGTCAAATGTCATGTCATTATTTTTAACATTTATAATTTACAATGTGATCCGGGGGGGGCAGATGATCGTATTGCAATCCTCGGTAATGAGTATAGAATTAGAGGCCGCCTTGAATGAATGCAGCCCAAGCAGAGGACCAATTGACTATCGACACGTGTACGAAATATGCATTCACTAACCATCGGCACCTTGTCGGTGTGTCATCTTCCACGTTTCCAAACCTAACAAAGTTGCATAGGCACATGGGCCCTTTTTTTTTTGGATATGCAGACCTGAAGCTCGAAAATTAATAATAGTCTGATTTAGATTAATCTATTAAATATGGGTATTCAATTTTCTTCACTAATAAGAATTTGAAAACTAGATCTATCCGCAGATGAAGAAGTTCTCAATTGGGTTAAGGTGGGGTTCAAATTGGAATCTTTTGCCTCCCTAAAATCTTTCCTAATTGCACCGTTACAGGGAGGTGACAAATGGAGATGTTAAATGGGCCGGGATGGCTAAGACTAGACATCTAAATTGGGACCGGCACGGACCGCTCATAATCCGGTCTATAACCCTTCTTATTGGATTGGAGGTGGTTATGGGTCGGTCAGAAATATTGACCCATTGAACATTTACCGGCTTGAAATCACCAAAAATCCTGTAAATTAACGGTCGGATTTTATCGAATTAATTTAAAATTTTAAAAAAATTAAAAAGATGAACGATTTACTGACCAAATTGGTGCATTTATAAATGGTTTCGGGCTGATTTTATATTTGGTCGAACTATGATCCGTAACGGACCGACCCGTTAAGCAAACGGGCAGAACTGGCACTAGATTAAATGATTCCATACCGGTTTTGAGCATATCCAGAACCGACTCAGATCGCACATTTAACATCTTAGATAAGTGGTGGGGCTGTTGTATTTTTCAGTAACTTCAGTGACATTGTCGGAAGTTGGAGCAGTCTTACCATCAATAATAATAAAAGTGGACTTCAAGAATTTAAGACCATAGTTAGACCCTCCCTCCCTCCAACCCCCCCGCCCCTCTCTCTCTCTCTCTCCATCTAGTTTATCGCAAAGGTCCAGCTAGCCAGGCATCTTAACGTACGCTGACAAGGTTGGCCCTTTTGTGTTCGATTAATGTGCAGAGTACAAAAATCTATTGGTCGTGACCATAAAATAATATTGAGGCAACTTGCAGCTTGTTGATGATATCCTTATATATATATATATATAAATCATCTTATATTTCAAAAATTATATGGACAAGATTAATTTAGTTTAAGATAAGTTGGCTCAACGTGGAACAAAATATTCTAATCGTAAAATTTTGTTAGTTATAAAACTTAAATATGAAATATTAATTAAGTGGATGATATGTCGAATCAACTCTTTTGCTGTTGATGTGTTGTCGGAGATCTCATCGTGGCTTCTCTCCTCTTCTCTACCTACCCTACACGTCAATTTAACATCGTTTTGCGTATCGCTTGATTAATTAAATAATTTATCAATTAATCAACAACTACCGTGGATTATGAGTGAATTAATGTGGCTCGGTGTACCTTCCCTCAAACAAGGTCCTAGTCCTATCGAAGCCTTGATTTAGAGAGCTTTAGTAGTCTTTGTTAAAATGGACGTGAATTGGATAAAATTTATTTCAATTTCTAAATATAAGTAAAGTGAAAATATTAGTTAAGTTATCAATTTGTAATCACATCTCCTTTCTCTAAATAAGGTTGCGATATCCTTAATCTTACGGTCCGAATAAATTTTATGAGAAGTTTCAATTCCTTAATAAGCTAATGAGATTTGAGTAGAAATCAATTAGATTAATTAGATGTTTAGATATGAATTATTTATTTCCAACTGCATCATTAGTAGCGACCAAAAAGTAATTAAAATATTAATTACAGACATGACATGTCTCGTATATGAAACCCCACTTTCTCCTCACTCACATGCATGCACAGATTTGAGCCCCAAATTTCATATTTAAAAAGAAAAAACATCCATCCCAAACTACTCTCTCGCTCTTGCCCTCTCCCACGAAGAAGAAGAGGAGCTAAAGGAGAAAGCGAAGGAGTAGAAGAGCGAATACACTGCAGATATCATGGGAAATTGCATGGAGACGTGCAATCAACCTTGGAGAAGAGAAGAGATCGGCGCCACGGAGCAGATTCGGTTCGGAAAACATGAGGACGACAGGAAACTCTCGAAGGAGAGTGGATTCAGCGAGCTTGGGGATTGCAGCGGCGATGGTGACGGTATCGGAGGTGTGGCGAGGGTGAAGATCGTGCTCACGAGGGAAGAGCTCGAGTGGTTGATGCTTCAGCTGAGCGACAGCAGCAACAGCAAAGGTGGAGTTGGCAGCATGAAGAGGTCCCTAGAGGAGATCTTGGGAGAGATTGAGAGAGGAAGAACGTCCAAGTCGTCGTCATCAAGAACAGCAGAAGCAGCAGCATGGAGGCCTTCTCTCGAGAGTATCATGGAGATCCCAGATGTTCCCGATCACATGGACGGATCATGACAGGCTAAAAGAACCGAATCTTTAGTTCTTGGGTCGATGATCAAAGATCTGTTATTATTCTCTTTGCTGGGGATCTCATTTGTCATGATAGATTGATCATTACCCCATCTTGCAAATGTCCTGTCCCTTCTTCCCTTCACCTGCGATTGAGCTCTAGATCTCTTAAGTCTCCAACTACTGCTGTAATATTATACATTTATTGACAATGTCATTAGGATTTAATCCCGATATATATGAGCACTAAAATTTCATCCATGCAGCAGCGAGATTATCGATTGATAACGTCAGTTCTATGTTACTTTGATCATCAACTAATTCGTTTGGAAAAAAAAACGAATAATTAAGTGGATAGAAAAAAGGGTGAACACTGTACGTACGTCCTGGATCATATAATTGAGGTGGGGGCGGTCCCAGTATCAGATTGTTAGGGCAAAATATAAGGTATAGAACTAATTTTGGGGGAGTGTGTGGGGCACCCGAATCTTAAATGAGCAGGTGGCTGGTGATTGGTGACATCTAATTCACTGTCGGCCATGTGAATCGGGACACATATATTATATTATATGTAAAGCTTTCAAATTTGGATGACGTAAAAAAATAAACGAAAAATTCGGTAAATAATTTTAATCTATCTAATACTCACATTTCTCACGTCATCGAGAATTTCTCAGGGAGCTTGATTAAGGTATCTGCTGAGTGTATGAGCTGAAATTAATTATGTAATCTCTGTATTCACGGTGTCGATAGTGAACTTGGAATATCGACTCTCGTCATCTCCAAGGGGCCCTTTGCCGGGTTATTATAAGTTTTTACTACGATCTACCTTCCATCCCGACTCAGATGTCAGCTGTCGAAGAATTCCAACGTGGAGGAAGTTCACACCAGACAGGTCTCCTCTTTCACATGGTGATCGCGACCTGTAAATAATGCCTGGTAGGGCTCCTGGTCTCTGGTCCGCAACGGCAAGCAGGACTCGTAAGGTAAGCTAATCAATTCAATACGGCGCGAGACATTAACTTATGATGACCTTTTTTTTTTTGGCCTATGGGGCTCATCTGGTCGATGGCTCCCTGTCGCTGAACGAGGGTTCGAGATCACAACTGTTATAAATGCCATGACTTTTTGGTTCGAAAGAGCCTCCGTGATTGAACTTTTGAGCAGTCAGCAGTAACGACATTGAAGGCGAAACAGATTTGTCAAGCCACTTGCATCCATCTAGACTGTCAAAAATTAGCATGGTTGGCATATGACACAAAAAAACCGTTCTTGGATAGGAGGGTTTTTACGACATGCTGGTCCGAAATATAAAAATAATATTTACACTAGAAAAAATGAGAAATTACAAGAAATTTTAAATTTTTGATTGATTATATTTATATTTTAATAGTTATTTCAATATTTTCATCAAATTAATATAAAATTTAAATTAATTGATCAATTATATCATATAAAAATTTATTTTAAAACATAAAATTACTTAAAATTCTTATAAACAATTATTTTTTCTGATTTATACTAGATCATATGGTGCAAAACACAAAATATTCGAGGCCATGCAAGTATTTTTAGGCCGTTTAAGGAGACATTATGTGCTGATATGGTCTGAATTTACATCCATCCAACTTTTTGCATCTAGAGCCTGTGTCCCGTCCGTTCCTGATGAAGTTCCTTCTCTTATGGACCATTATGCAATAAAAAAAATATTTTATGGGTGCATTCATGGGGGTGTAGCTCATATGGTAGAGCGCTCGCTTCGCATGCGAGAGGCACGGGGTTCGATTCCCCGCACCTCCATTCGTCCCTATGCCTTTTTCCACGTCAGCAAATCTCTGCGAGCAGTTGACCGATGGAAGCCTCTCTCTCTCTCTCTCTCTCTATGTGGTGGGTGGTAGGGTTCGAATCCCTTTACCTTTGCGATTCTTATCTTCATGTTTTTCATCTTCAACTCTCTGCTCGGACCGTCTTTGTTTGCAGGAGAGCTCTGCTAAGATAAGCAAATACCACAAACAGAACATAGCGATTGATAGCCTTCATGAGACAAGTCCCTTTCACTTACAAGCACTTTCCTTTTTCCCTGCATGCATGAAAAGCCGATCCGGGTTGCTTAAACGAACCCCGTTTTGATCACGAATCCCCGACAAAACTACAAATCTTTGATCTGTTGATCGTTTTGGGTATCTTTTCGGAGATGGAGATTGCATGCAGAAAAGCAAGCCGATGGCGGGCCAGAGAGGTTCCTCGATTCCCAGCCCTTGTCATCTGCAGAACAGGCCTCATTAGCCCAGAATGCTTCACATTTTTCCACGGCAACATCTGGTTGAAAGCTCCAATCGACGTCATGAAAGCGTGTCTGTGTATCACAAGAAGGTATAGATCAGAATAGAGCCCATCGGTGTCTATGGGTGGGTTGTTTGTGTGACAAGCAAGTATAGCAGTCAGGATAGAATGCGGAGGATGCTTGGTCTTCAAGAAACATCGACTCGGCCGATTCTCACCCGATCTAGATCCTGTCGTGACGGTCCCGGTCTTTTACTTCTCATTTTCGAGGATGCTTTAGGTTATAAATTAAACTGGGCAATGGTAACAGGAAATGCGCATGCTTGAATCTCATTCAAATAGTTTCGTAATGTTGGAACCTCGATGGGCATTTCGGAACCTAACCCAATCCAAGTTCATTCCCACGTTAAGCATAATCATCGGCCACGGTCGATGAGAAATATATGTAAATTTAACTAATTTAGAAAATGGGAAAGAGAATTAAATGGTAAAATTATTCTTAAAATCATAGTTACCACTAAAAAAAGTAATAACTAATTATGTAACTTATTTTTTATCTTCTGCACTCGAATTACCTACTGCATTTTAGAAAAATCAATCAATTTACGCATTTAAATTGGTCTCATCACTTCCATTGGATCCACTTTCTCAAGAAATTGTATATAGTCACTCTGATCGTACTTAAATCAATTGAATTAAAACAATTTATACGATATATGTCACGTGTTTGCATCTAATTAAGAATTGACTAAGCTCTTATTTAAGTAGAATGAAGATTAAATCATTTTAATTGAACTTTAAGCGTCTTTCGATATTTATATTTTAGTCAAATGGTATCAAATCTCGATTTTCACCTCCATCTTTAGATTTTTTTTTTCTTTCGATTATAACTGCTTGATATGCAAGTAGCGCAGGCAGAGGCAATCTTCCTCCCGAGAATGGCAGGATGCAATCTTCTTCTCAGGCTCGTTAGAAGCAGCAGAGATGATCAAGGGCAGCAGATCTCGATCTCAGGACCGTGACAACATTTTGACGGACATTTGTACTGAACTCTGCACACCTTTAATGCATGGGACACCTTTTCCTTCTCTCCGGCGGACGAGCACCGCTGCCGGTAATACGGCTTCTCGCACCATCCTCGTCACTGGTGGCTCCGGCTACGTGGGCAGCCACGCCATGCTCCAGCTCCTGCTGGGTGGATACAAGGCCTTCCTCGTTGTCGACAACCTCGACAACTCGTCGGTGGTCGCCGTCTGGAGAGTCAATCAGCTCGCCGGCGAGTACGGCCACAGCCTCTCCTTCCATAAGGTGAGCAGCTCCTCTGGGTCCCGAAAGCTTCAGTCTTTTTCTTCTTTTGTACGTAAAGTAACGAGCTTCTTACGAGCAGGTCCGTGTCCGTTCAGTTTTCTTCTCGTTCGGTAGGGTTGGGTGGTATGTCGATCTCACCATCCTTTTAACGGCCAGGGTTGAAGGGCTCCCTTTACTAGTGGTGGAACGTTGATTTTTTAATTTCAAAATTCTTAAAAGTTTCCATATGTAGAGAACCAGCTGAACCATCCTTTTTTCTGCCAGTTCTAGCTGCTCATCCTGGTTTTCTTCCAATTCCAGATTTATGATGCTCCTCAGTTTCCCTGTTCAACCGATTGAAGTCGCCACAGTCTGTTCTGCTTTGAAACCCGTGTGTGTAGTTGTAGACTTCTGTCCGCCTCGCCCAAGTAAATTTCGAGTTGTATGATCCCACCATGCAAGCTCGATCTGTCGCATGATTGGTTGATCTTGCAGCTCATACATTAACTCTTGGAATGGTGGTATAATTCATTAACCAACAAAGGAATACCACCAGCTCATCCATCATTCAATGATCTGAAGTCTTAAAAACATTTTCCCTCTTCTCCAGGTGTGCGATTGCATCCATGTCGTAGATTTAGCAGATGGGCGTATAGCAGCATTGCAAAAGCTAGATGAATCCGGTGTCGGTCTGTTCTCTTTTATTCCTTTTTTTTCCCTTTCTTACCTCCCTGAGTAAATGCTTCTAGGCCATTGCACCAGATTAACAAGATCTTTTGTAGCAAGAGGAGGTTGAGGGATCATTTTGGATGACTTGTATGTCTCCTTCAGGTTGTGAGGAGTATAACATGGGAACCGGCAAAGGGACATCAGTCCTGGGCTTGTCTTATTCTCTATATAAACTCATTTTCAGGACAAGATGGAGAGTTTAATCACTAGTATTAATCGGATATTTTCAGAAAATCCCCCTCGTGATGGCTGGGAGGCAACCTGGTGATGTTGAAATCCTCTCCATGCCTCGACAGAAAAGGCCAAACTTGAATTGAACTGGAAGTAAAGCTTTAAGTATATATACATCTTAGCATTCCTCAGCATTACGAGTAGCGACACCAGGACTGCCATGTAACGTTGGTCCCATTCTAGAGCTGTTTTGATCTCTGTCTTGCCTCATTATTCAGGGCAAAGTATATGGCATAGAGGAGACGTGTCGAGACCAGTGGAACTGGGCCAGCAAGAACCCTTACGTATATGGATCTCTAGACACATCTGCCTGACTCTTTGATTCCCACGTCTCTGCCACATTTTATGTGCATTATTGCAAACAATGTTTCCAAGTAAGTGCGGTCCCCTGCATTATTCATCTGTTCTGTGAAGATTGCATCTCCAAAAATCTGACAGCTGATGTAAGAACTTTCATTAGGCACATGAATGTGCAGGGATGTAATCAGACAGCCGAGGAGAAGCAGGCCTCCTCAGTTACTCAAAAGAAGCTGCAAGATTCAGCTATTGCAAGAATTTCCTCATCCAGACAAAGTTACCGTGTTGAATTGCACAGGTTAAACAAGTTCAATCAAGCAAAGGCAAACCTTGAAAGGAACTAGAAATGAAAAAAGAAACAATCGAATCATTCTCAACAAGCACATCTTCCAGTGAAAACTGACAAGAGAACCGAGGAAAACATATGTTATTATTCTGAATCCCTTTATCCATCTTTGGAATCCTCTTTGTAAGAATTAAACACAGAACAGCACCATGTTATTGATAGCCCTCAAGCCTCTGTTCCAACATCACCAACATGCATTGCATGAGTAAAACAAGCAAAGCCCGACAAGAAGCAGCAAAAGATTTCAGTATTTCCCATGATGAATGGTGAATGAATATAAGAAAGCCCATCCAACATTCAGGAACAACATGACCTGCCCTCCATCCGAAGATGAAATGACAACACAAATCAACCTTAACTCGTTAGATACAGCTTATATAACTACTTTGGCTGACAAAAGACACCAACCACAAATTAGTGCTCAGGCTTGTCAAGATGAGAATCCATGAGTGCAGAGACAGCCTCAAGAAATTCATCCTCGCATGCTCCAGGTTTCAGAGATCCATTGGCTTCCTTGATAATTTGCTCGATCACTGATTCCTTGTGTATGGTCTCGCGGCACATGATGCTACCAATAACAAATGGTGTAAGGCCTCTCTGGGTCCCTTTTTTAAGAAGCATGGTGGAAATTCGAAGAGTTCGGGCACACTCAAGGGGCACATCCCACCCATAGAACTTCAGCATTGCAATGTCTCGCTCAGCATCAAGGGAATTTATGTAATCCACAGTATTGGAAGAGTAGGGCTGGTGGGCTTGTGGCCAGGAGAGCCAATCAAAAGTGCAATCTTCAAACTGTGAGAGAAGGAGAAAATAAGATACAATGCAAGTCAGGCTGAGAGTACAGAAAATATCATACATATAGCAGTAAAAGAGAAACAAATGCCTCAGGGTCCAATGGAAACTTACATTCTCTGGAAGGCAGTAGCCATGATCAATAGGCACAAGCCGAATTTGGCCCTCTTCCCCCTTGCTAATGAGGATATTTCCTGAGTGCCTGTCAGCATTAGCCATTCTGATATCAAACACACTTATCTTATGGACCTCCTCTATAGGGAAGGCCTGCGGACCCATCTCCTCGCAACTCCCAATATTCTTCATGAACATCTGCAATGACCCAACCTTAACATTCTCAAATGTTCCCTCAAACCCATCTGGATGATTAAACCCCTTGTGAAGGCACTGTATCATGACTGTTGGAGGCACCCCTGCAAAGCCCACCACTTCACCAGACAAATGTCGGGGTCCACTGCTTGGGTGGTCCAATAGATAAGCTACAACCTCTCTCACAGCTCCTTCTCCAGCCCTTGTTCCTCTCTTCAGTCCCTCACCATCCAATGAAACAGGGAGCCCCTGTGGATTGTTGATGGCATTGGGCTCCTCGTCAATGGGTTTGAAGACGGAGATGTACTTCTGGCCCAATGCATCCTGCATGAAGTAGGCTCCACCAGTCCCCTCAGTGGACCTGATTGGTGTATTACCGCTCTCCAAGCCATGGATGCTTGCATTGATCATATCCCAGATTGCTGCAGGGAACCTGACCCGAGGGTTCACAATTATGGGCTTGAGCAAAACATCTTCTCTATGGAGCGGGTCTCTTGGGACAACTTGAAGCTCCTTGGCTGGTTTCTTCCCTACCTTTCCACTAAAACCATCATTAGACTCTGCTGCCTCAACAGAGAGTTCAAAATCCTTTTCAACAGGCTTAGCCCTAACTTTGGCTGATTTCTGAACCAGCAAATGTATCACAGCATCCTCATTCTTGCAGATGTCGTTAATAACAGTTCGATCCTCAAGCTTCTCTCCATTACAGAAAAGTTCTTGGCTCTCGAGATCAACAAAGCCCTTCCCCTTTTGTGCAATCCGTTGCTTGAGATAAGCCACATCCCGATGACGGTCTATATGGAACTCGAACTCCTTTCCACCAACAGTCTTAACAACAATGATTAAAAGATCTGAAAGCTTAAGAACCAGATGGAGAACGTTCCCACCAGATACGCCATAGTCCTTAATGAGCGAGTCATTTCGGGCTAATTCCCTGCCTGCAAAAACAAGCTTCTGCTTCTTCACCACGAATCCTTTGCAGGTCTGAATCCGAATCTTGACAAAAGCTATGGAGTCAGACTCCAAGACTCGCATTGGGATCACAGAGCCAGCAACAGTCAGGTATATTAGGATCGACTCGCTAGGACCACAGCAGTGACCAGCGAACTGTATTGAACCATCGCCAGCCGTACTCAGAGCAACACCAGCAAGAGCCATTTCTGGAATCTTCTTTGCCACGCCGGATGAAGCTCAGGGTCCTCTCGCAATTGCAATGTTCAAAATTACAAGTCTAATTGTACATCCTTTTCTTTTTATTCATATACAGGCGCCATTTCTTCACCTTCAGTCGTCAGCCCTTTAACCAATCAGATTGATTAAAAGACCCGACTTTCTATTGCAAGACAAATTAAGAAGAAGAAGAAAAGACTACACACAATGTACAGGAAACGGAAAGAGAAGGAAGAGGAATAGGGACGAACCCTAAGTCCCCAAATCCTCCAAATCCCAAACTATATTAGAAATCCCGAGGAATTCAAGGACAGACGGCAAACTCCCCAAATCCCCAAAACGCGAGGGAAATCCCAAGAAACCCAGATGCCCGAGCTCAGAGACGGAGCTCCGAGGCAAGGGAGAGATCGCGAGCTCCCCTAGAAATTTCCTCTCAGAACACAATTTTTATCCACAAACCACCTTGAGATTCGATTCGAAGGAGAGGAGCGGATTCTTACCCAGAGGAAAGAATCGAAGAGCGAATGAGCGGAATGAAGAGCTTAAATCGACTATGGGTGGGGGTCCAGATCAGGCCTTGGCGATAAGTCGAGCGGATTCAGGCCGTTTTGCCGAGATTGGAGACAGCGACACTAACAGCTCGATCATTTCGCCGACTTTCTCTCTTCCGACAACTCTGCCGCCGATGAGGGAGAAGGTTCAAGGAAGAGAATGAAAGATCCAGGAAGGAGAAGGTTCAAATGTAGCCGTTGGATTTTTATTTTGTTTTTGTTTTTGTTTTAATTTTCCGAAGTAATATAAAATATATCCACTTATTTACTCTATAATTTTTGAATTAATTTTCATGTGTCAGGATGGGGTGGGGGGGGGGTGGTGGGGGAAGCTGTCTCCTCCTCGTAACGGCCGTTAGCGGTGGGAGACGCTTCAGTGGAGGAGCGGGACAATTTTGCCGGATGGAATTACCAGAATATCCTTACAGTTTGCGGAAAAAAAGGGTTATATTTTACGCTCTTTCTTTTTCTTTTTTTTTTGGATTGGTTATTTACGCTTTTTCTTTAAATAGTTGCTACTTACTAATTTTGATTAACACGGAGTGTCCCAGGTGTTTAGAAATTAATTGACACAATTTCGGACTAATTGAATCGGTCAGTTCCCTTTTGGACCGATAAATTCAATTGAACCGATAAAAAATAATTAATTTAAAATTAAAAAATAAAATTATATTATAATATACTTATTTTATTTTATTTTATTTATATTATATATTAAACTTTAGGTTAATATAATTATTATATTAATAATTTGTGTTATGAATCAATATCAAATTATAGTATCATGTCAATTTATTAGTAATATTATTTATTAAATATACAATTCGACCTATAAACCTATGACTATTTCCTAATCCAGTTCGATTTTAAAAATTATGCCACATGTTAAGCGATGTTCTCCGATCTCCTACATGTGTATTGAAATTTAAGCATCCTCCAAATTAAATGCCCCATGTGCCATGAAGGAGGATGTCCAATCCCTAATTGAGCTAATATGACATCTTTTTAAGTAAAATTTCGAGTTAAATATTATAAATTTGAGCAAATTCTATACCAAGATAATTTTATCATTTAACAAACAAACACGACTTGAAATCAGATTAACCAAGTTGATCATAATTTTGGAAGTAGATAAAAAAAATGCGATGAATATCTCGTAATGTCATCATAAATCTTTAAAAGCATACACCACTTTTGTCCCTCCAACAGCTAGAAGTCACTTTACTACAACAATATTTCCCTTAGGTATAATGTACATTTTTCTTTTTCCTCTTCTTTTTTAATGATTGAATTATTAAATTACTCTTATAAGCAAATCCAAGTGTGTGCGTATCCCAACTAACGTAGGAATAGGACGGACACATGCCGTGATATCTTTCCATTTTCATCGTACGACGCACATATATATATGTATGTATGTATGTATGTGATACGAACTCTCGCCTCCCAATTGCTTTCGTGCGCACGAAGGAATAAGTACCGGCCATGTCTGTAGTGTTCGATGTCCCAACTAACGTAGGAATAGGATCGGCGCATGCCATGATATCTTTCCATTCTCGTTGTACGATACGCATATACGTGCATGTGATACGAAATCTCGCTTCCTAGCTGCTTCCCCGTGCACACAAAAGAATAAGCACCGGCCATGTCTGTATTGTGATTCTAATAATAGGAACGGAGAGCTCCATACATAATTTTATTAAGTTGCTTGATATAGCTAAAATGTGGGTGCAGCAAGCTGCTAGGAAGGTTCATCGAGGGAAAAAAAAAAAGGACTATTGAATTCCATCTCATTCATTGAATGAGAGTCTGGAATCTCAAAGTACATTGATGACCAACAAAGGCAAAAAAACATACTAAGCCAAGTAAGTTCGGATGATTCAACGTATTATCTCTTTAATAAGAATCTTAAATTAGAATATTCTGAGTAGAAAATTTTTATAATATAAAAATTTTATTTTTAATAGATCAAATTAAATGAAACCTAATTATTCATAATTAAATGGAACTGTGGAACTTGAGTGGTGCATATTTAAAAAAAAGTAAAATGAATAGAGGAGGGAAATCAATTAACAAATGCATTATGATCCACCGTCGTGACCAAAAGAAAGAGCCTAATTATTGTGTGCCCCGAGTGCACCTTTGAATTTTCCTTTTCCTATAAAAGCAGGTGAAATTAATTAATGCTTAAATTTTAATTTTTAAGGGAAATTGATACTCTAGTATAATAAGTGAAAAAATATATATAATTAAGAGGATTGATCGAGTATGTTTGAATTCTAATTAGTATCAATCCAACAAAGAAGTTGCTCGCTCAATTCAGTTGATCTATAACAAAGGAAAAACACGGTCAAATTAAAAAAAAAAGTCAAAATTTAAGCAATGGTTGATATGCCTTGTGATCCACCAACACATATCCAGTATACGTTGAACAATAGAGTCCAATGTTGTCGGTTCAAGAGGGAGAATAAAATCAGAAGATCCTTAGCATCACTAAAAAAAAAATTGATATAATAATACTATATTTATTCTAATAATTAAAATATTATAAATTTAATTTATACGACTCTTTATATTAATTTATTCTCCTATTTTTATACCTACTTTAAAACTAATATATATAAACAATTAGCTTTCGATCTACTGCACCAAATTTATTTCTTTTCCTGAGTTTAAATTTTGGAAATCAAAAGTTGAAGCCAGCCTGGCTGCGAGGTATTTACAGTAAACAGCCAATCAGATAAGTCCACGTGGGAAGCACGTCCAAGCGTAACAACCATAATATCGACTTTCGGCCTCTCTGGACACGTGGCAGACGCTGCCGAACTCTGATGATGAATGGCGCTCCTCTACTCACTCCTCTCTCTCTTAAATAATAATTCATCTACTAGTAGCCGTTGCGAAATATCCAATGGCGTGGCGGTCGGTTGGTCGGCCCCGTCAGTGCAAACGTGGCCTCTCATGATTGGTGGATAAACGAGAATGTCATCGATTTTTCCTCGATTTCTTCCTTACTCTTTTTTTTCCTTTTCCATAGCAGTATCCAATTAACATGCATCTCGCTTAAAATGATTTGGTATATAACAAAATTATTCAAGTTTCACGAGATGCACTTATTTGAGTCATGTATTGTCTATTTCATTTATATTAGAACCATCTCAATTTGCTTATATCAATTAATGTACATGTTTTGATCGTTCGTGTTATTCACATAAATCAGTGATTTTACGCAAGGGATTTTCTCGGATCTTTCCTCATCACGTAGTCTACATTCACCGATTAAATTGTAGTAAATACGTGAATAGTTGAAAATCACTGAACGCTGCAATGCAAAACTCTTGCAATAAAATTCCTGATGAATCAGTGGGCCGGATTAGACCATCGGTAATTCAATCAAACCGGGCCATCTTTTCGACCCGGCCCATTGGGTTGAAATTCGTCTCTAACAATGAGGCTCCTGGTGGATAAGTCGAGGCCTTCACCGACCGTCTGCTCTTCGGTTGCAGCTCCAGGATCGCTTCAATCCATTACGATGTCGACTCAGTTAAGCTAAAACCCTAATAATCCATCAAGATGAGCTCAATTTTCCTCATGCAGAACCACCACCGGCTTTGAGTCGGTGAAATCCAGTCCTGCAATTTGCTCCTAGGGGAAAAATGAGCGCCGTTGACGCTCTATTATCTTCAAGGCCGCTCCTTCCAAATTCTGGGCCTCAGCTTTTACGATCATATGCGGTTCCTGTTCTCTCTTGGAAGCAGCTCAAGCATTCTCATTGCAGTCGGAGGTTCCGGACTGACGCCAGAAAATCGTCTTCTATTCTGTGCGAGTCGAATTCCGGCAGTGATGATTTCGTTAGTAGGGCTCTGAAGGACAATCCTAGCCAGGTCGAGCCTAGGTATCGAATAGGGGACAAATTCTACACCTTGAAGGAGAAAGAGAGCTTAAGCAAAAAAGCTGACTCTGGTATCATCCAAGTTATTCGGAGAAATTTGAATAGGAAAACTGTTCCTAAGCGAGGGACTGAAAATGATGGAGCTCAGAGTGAGAGAGCCAGGAGTGAGGAGTCGGTCTACTTGAAAGACCTACTGAGGGAGTATAAGGGGAAACTCTATGTGCCCGAGCAAGTTTTTGGAGAGGAATTGTCCGAGGAGGACGAGTTTGATAGGAATATAGAGGAATTGCCTAAGATGAGCTTTGATGATTTCAGAAAAGCCGTTAAGAGCGACAAGGTTAAGTTATTAACTTCCAAGGAGACAACTAGCTTGTCTTATGGTAATGGGTCTAGGGATTTTGTTGTAGACTTGAAAGAAATTCCTGGTGATAAGAGCTTGCATAGGACAAAATGGTATTTCTCTTTTCTAGACTTTTTGCCTACAGTCTGTTCTCGAAGTAGTTTTTTTTTTCCCCCATTTTTAACTAATTGGATGCTTGATGAAATGTGTGTCATAGGGCTATGAAGCTGAACAGGGATGAAGTTCAAGCCCTACTAGAGGAATATGTTGGGCCACAGTATGAAATAGAACGGCAGACTATGGTGAGATAGAATTCTTGTGTTGAATGCAAGCTCCAGCTTGACATCCAATATTCAAGTTTTTAGTATCAGGAAGAACTGTATGATTCTGGGCATGCACATTTGGTATTTTATTTGTATGTGCATCATCCAGTTAAATTTTATCTAGTGCATCTCAATGTATAGGATGTGCCTTCTTAAATTTATATGCTTTTCTTTGTTAATTGAAAGTTATTTTTCCATGTTATTCATGTGTTTTTTACATGCTACTGAAGATAACATTGCTCATATGTTGTCTTTTCTTCTTTTATGATGAAGGTAATGAAGCGTTTTATTTTCAATAGATATCACACATCAGCTATGAGATCATTTGACATGATTATTCAATGCTGTAATCTTTTCGGACTATTTTTGAGTTTCTGTTTATATTGAGGATTATGTTGGATTTGTCTCTCTGCAGTCTTGGGTTGGAAAATTACCAGAGTATCCTCATCCAGTGGCATCATCTATATCAAGCAGGATGATGGTAGAGCTTGGAATGGTTACAGCTGTTATGGCCACAGCAGCAGTAATAGTTGGGGGCTTTCTGGCTTCAGCAGTTTTTGCTGTGACAAGTTTCATTTTCGTGACCACTGTATATGTTGCATGGCCTATAGCAAAACCATTTGTTAAGCTCTTTCTTGGCATTATATTTTGCATTTTAGAGAGAATATGGGATAATCTTGTTGATGTTATTAGTGATGGTGGGGTTTTTTCTAAGATGTATGAGTTCTACACTTTTGGTGGTGTATCTGCTAGCCTTGAGATGCTAAAGCCAATCACACTTGTTCTTTTGACTATGGTTCTCCTTGTCCGTTTCACACTATCAAGACGACCTAAGAACTTCCGGAAATGGGTAATTTACTTTTCTCCTCACCCCTTAAATAACTGATCTGGCATCAGCAATCGATTTTCTATTATAGGGTTAACTTTCATCATATTGTCCTAATTCTGTACAGGACCTATGGCAAGGCATTGATTTTTCGAGATCCAAAGCTGAAGCTCGTGTTGATGTTAGTTCGTTGTACTCATTTTTCTCAGTTAAATTTTAATCTGGCTATAGATCCGGAAGAATTTCTTATCTTTGACGGCAATTTGTAGGGTTCAACAGGGGTCAAGTTCGGTGATGTTGCAGGGATTGAGGAAGCTGTAGAGGAACTCCAAGAGGTATTCTCCTGGCAGTGCCTTATTATGTGCTGTGCTGGAGTATGTTCTGTGCCCTTTCCAGCTTTGACTTCTCCAGCACCAAGCATGATCAGGCATCCATTCTAAGTTTATACTTGTAGCTAGTAAACGTGCCCTTTCAAATGTGCAATGATTCATGTGAATGTGCATATGGGTCTTAAATGTTTTGTTTCCTGCGACCTACTGATTAGCTGGTGAGGTACTTGAAGAATCCTGAATTGTTTGACAAAATGGGGATAAAGCCTCCGCATGGTGTTCTTCTAGAGGGACCGCCAGGGTGTGGAAAGGTTGGTTTTTGTTGGTTTTAATTGTTTTACATATTTGTAGCAATCTGTTGAACTGATAATACTCTGCAGACCCTAGTTGCCAAGGCCATAGCTGGTGAGGCTGGTGTTCCATTTTATCAGATGGCTGGGTCTGAATTTGTTGAAGTTTTAGTTGGTGTTGGTTCAGCACGTATCAGGGATCTATTCAAGAGAGCCAAGGTAATTCTGTCTCAAGTTTGAGTTACTGAATCAGTTAACTGAGGAACTTATATTATTTGACCTAAGCAAAGCCAACTTCTCTGGACTTCTTTGTTGCTGCAGGTTAATAAACCATCTGTTATATTCATCGATGAGATTGACGCTCTTGCAACTAGGTTGGTGTTTGTGGTGGAATCTGTAGATTTTTAAATTTTCATTTTTTGCTTTCTATTTTTTTAGATTTCAAGTTGTTCCTGGTGTTGCCTTGATGAACTATTTCTGTGTACATTAATGAACTAGTCAAACTGTGGATCTTTCTTTGGATGATCAGGCGTCAGGGAATTTTCAAGGAAACAACAGATCAGCTCTATAATGCGGGGACCCAAGAGAGGGAAACAACACTCAATCAGCTTCTCATAGAGCTTGATGGTTTTGACACTGGGAAAGGTGTCATATTTTTGGCTGCTACTAATCGCAGGGACCTACTAGATCCAGCCCTTCTTCGTCCCGGCCGTTTTGATCGCAAGGTATGTTTCTTTTCTTGAATGAATACTTTGATTCTATGAGGTTAATTGTTTGAATGGAGAGATAGGTAAGAATTGTTTCCTCTATTTTTCCTTTCATTTCTTTGGACATGTAGTAAAGTACCTGCAGCTTTGGCTGGCAATAAAATGCAACTCTTGTTTGGACGTTGCAGATACGAATTCGCCCTCCTAATGCAAAAGGCCGATTCGATATCTTAAAAATTCATGCAAGCAAAGTGAAAATGTCAGAGACTGTTGATTTATCATCCTATGCTCAAAACTTACCAGGTATTGGTTGACCTAGGTTTAATGAGGTTTTCCAGAGTTGGACCTTATACATCTAATTTGAGATACTCATCAATGCCTTTCTCTTACTGTTATCAAAACCCTTACTGAATACACAAATGCACAATGTGCCTTGACTGGTTGATTGTTCCATCTTGTTATGTATGAGGATGGTTCTAACAAACTGCAAATTCATGATTGGGATTATGTCATCTCTCATAGGATGGACGGGAGCCAGTCTTGCTCAGCTGGTTCAGGAAGCGGCTCTTGTCGCTGTCAGGAAAGGTCATGGATCGATTCTCCGGTCGGACATGGATGATGCAGTCGATAGACTAACTGTAGGACCTAGATGTGTCGGTATAGAGTTGGGTCATCAAGGACAATGCCGAAGGGCTACTACTGAAGTTGGAGTAGCGATGACATCTCACCTACTCAGGAGATACGAGAATGCAGATATTGAATGCTGTGATCGTATCTCCATTGTCCCTCGTGGTCAGGTCCTCTTTCTATTCCCTAGTTTGTCTCCCTCCATTTTCCTTTATCTGTTTCTGCAAGAAACTTCTTATTGTTATAGTCCCTGCATGATATCCTATGCTGCTTAGCAACTATGGATCCTCTCATTCTCTCAATGAAGTCTGGTTGTTGCAAATAACAACATTAAGATCACTTCATCTGATTATTGATGAAATCGCACTTGGTTGAGCCTAAAATTTTCAAGCTATGCATATTCATTTGCCAAGAGGAGCTTTGAAAGAGACAATCCATACATGAGGATGAATTTAGACTAGTCCTGGTTCCTTCACAGTTTTTACTCTCCCACATTTCTTCATTCATTCCTTGGTGGTTAATTTGTGTTTGCCAATTATTTATGCAGACATTATCTCAAGTTGTTTTTCATCGGCTTGAAGATGAAAAGTACATGTTTGAGCGGTGTCCTCAGTTGCTGCATCGCCTTCAGGTATGGATACCTGGCTTGGTTAATTAGCTGCTACCGATTCGGTTTCATATTAAATAAGACAAAAGAAAATACTGAATCATACTTCTTTTTTTGGATTAATCCAATATAAAGGTACTACTTGGAGGGCGTGCGGCTGAAGAGGTAATTTATGGGAGGGACACATCAAGGGCATCTGTCAGCTACCTTGCTGATGCTTCTTGGCTTGCTCGCAAAATCTTGACCATGTAAGATCTTTAACAATAGGGCCCATCAGTCATATTTTACTTCATTCCATTGAACTTGAAAATTATGGTATTTGTTGGTTATTATGCTCTTGGAACAGATGGAATTTGGAGAATCCAATAGTGATACACGGAGAGCCACCTCCATGGAGGAAGAAGGTGAAATTTGTTGGTCCGAGGCTCGATTTTGAGGGCTCTCTCTATGATGACTATGAGTTGATTGAACCGCCCATCAATTTCAAATTGGATGATCAAGTAGCAGAGAGGACCGAGGAACTCATGCAGGATAATTACAAGAGAACTATCTCTCTTCTTCGAAGGCACCATGCTGCGTTACTGAAAGCTGTAAAGGTAATTATATCGATGCTTATAACCACTGTATATATGGAGTCTCTCATTTAAACTCTCTTTTAAAATTGAGCGCACCGTTTATTAAATATTAATTTTATTGTTGTCGAAATGTGTATGAGATGATTTACAGACGGCTGCTTCATTTCAGGTTCTTATCAATCAGCAAGAAATCAGCGGACAAGAGATCGACTTTATTTTGGACAAGTACCCAGCACAGACGCCAGTAAGTCTCCTCCTGCAAGAGGAAAATCCGGGAAGCCTTCCATTCTTCAGTAACGGTGAGCGAGAGGGCGAGTTCGAGTATGCTCTACTGTCTCAGTCAGGGGAACCAAACGTGCGAACCGAGATGATTTGAACCAAACAAGGGGCAGGTGAGTCTCATGATCTATTGGAACCCCCCGGGTGATTCGTTTTCTCAAACTTCTGCCTGATAAAGTAGCCCCCAAATTGATCGGGGACTCAGTGTAGGAATGAATAGATTAGCGAAGCTGCCCAAATTGAAGAGTGATGCACTGATACTCGCTCCCATTGAAGCCGGAGACACCGTGTAGCGAACGTTTGTCGTGTGGAAGTTTTACGGACTTGATGATTAATGGCAGTCGAATCTCTCTGTGTTTTTTCAGTCTTATTGCAGGATAGAAACTTGTTGCCAAATTCGAGGTACACAGGTTGTGCTTAGGGTTTGTGGAGTTTGGATCCTAGGCCGATTCTGGGCGAGTTTACACGAACATTTTTATATGGAGGTATCTGTACTATTTGATCTTCAACCTCATTTTTCTCACACGCAAACTAATCATAGCTATTATATATCTAAATTTATAATAGCGTGCAAATTCAGTTCTATACCTACACCTATAAAGTATGATGGCTATAAAATATCTTCCATTGTTTTACTCCCTACGGTGATTGATTCCTCATATATATATATATATATATTTCTTTTGTAATAAAAAGAATGATTAAAGAAGGGGTATCGTGTCGGGGACGGGGGAATGCGATGTGAACGCGGGACTGTTCAGTTGGTGGAGCGTTGTGGGGCTCATATACGTGGGTGCGTGTGGGGTCCAAGCGAGTGAGTGATTGAGTGACTCTGGGTGTATGTGCACCGGGCGTACCCTTTCATCCGATGACGGAGTAGGAGAAGAAACTGCTAGAAGACCCTCTAGAAACCGACGACCCACTCCCACCTAACGTCCCCCAGAACTTTCACTTGCTTCCATTTTGCTCCCCCGTTGTCCACTTCACGCTGCATTCTAGTCCCTGTCGAATCTCAACGCGCCTTAGTTCGCCGTGATCCGCTTGTTCGCTCACCTACTTGGAACTAAACCAAACCCCCTTTTTTCTTTTTTGCACAGCGTTGATGTCCATAAATTCATGAGTCTAACTAATCTAAGGTCTAATTCGATCCAAGTCTTCCTATTACTAATTACTTGGGTAAATATGGAACCATCTTATTAATTTGTTAGGAACCGGCTCTCTCCCTCGTTTTCTAGCTCAAAGTCAGTCCAAATTGGTATGAAAATTCCGAGAGAGAGAGAGGAAATGGAAAATGACAGTCGGACAAATCAAAGGCATGGGGGCATTGACAAACTCAATCGCACACGCAATCTACAGTAGACTTCCTCCTCATCCGCGAAATTGCTCCGATAGTCCTCCCGGTCCGTAATCTCCTCATCCCCTTATTTAACCCTTCTTCTCCGTCTCTCTTCGTACTCCGTGTCTAGTCCTTAAGTCACTGTAGCAGTTCCCTCTGTTGCCGAACTTCATCCTTTCTGTTTCTTGGTTTTCTTTGGCATCTCTGCTGTTCGAATTGAATTTTCATTTTCTGGGTTGAGTTTAAGAAGTCATGGAGAACAATCAGCAGTCGTTCTGGCAGTTCAGCGATCAGCTCCGCCTGCACACGGCCAGTTTGGCCAATCTCTCGCTCAACGACTCGATCTGGAGCAGTAACCACCTCTCCAGCAAGAGACCCGACGAGAGGATCAATTTCGATGTCAACAGCTACCTCAACAGCAACAGCTCCAACAACCCAAGCGGGTCTCCGCTGAACGGGCTGGGCTACGGCTGGAGGGCCGAAAAATCCAACCCTGTGAACGATTTCAATGATGGGTTTGGTTACGGCTGGAAGATGAACGGGGTCAACGATCTCAACAGGTTCGATGACGGGTGGAAGATGAACAGCGGACCGATCGGATCCCCCAGTCCTCAGCAGAACTTTGCTGTTAACGGAGGGTTCAATAAGGGGCTATACTCCAAGTCGGCCACTTATCTCCCCCACAACAACAATGTTAATCTCAACATTAAGGGGCACAAGAGCAAGGCTGAGGATTTCTATGGATCCAAGGTTGGGAAGAAGAACGTTAATGCTAAGAAGAACAACAGCGGTGAAAACAACAACAGTGTCGATGATAAGGAGGCCAAGGCCAGTTCTGACAAAAGGTTCAAGACCCTCCCGCCGTCGGAGTCTCTTCCTAAGAACGAGACAGTTGGCGGGTACATCTTCGTCTGCAATAACGACACCATGGAGGAAAACCTCAGGAGACAGCTCTTTGGTATGTCTTTGGTTCACCCCCCTTGTCTTGTTTCAGCTTTATGTCATTGACTTCATGAGATGGCATTTCAGGTTCCAGACTTTGATTGATCTTGACTGAGAACCTATATATAATTAAGATTATCATCATTACTAGGTTAAGATTTTAGATCATCCAGTGGTTTTTCATGGTGAAATGAGGGGATTGATGTATTGCAGCCAATCAGATCTTCTGGCATAGAGGAAATGAGCTATGTTGATTACACTACTGATCGTCATCAATTAGGTTGCAGTTTCATTTGCTTTTCTATTGATTAACATATACTCGGTAGTTCTTAAGAATTTTCACTCCGCCTTATAAAAATCACACAGAAAAGGAAAATGATTCATGACGCAATCAGCTAATTAATGCTTATATGGTGAAAATTTGGCGCTCGTGCTGTGTGGTTGATCGGAATGAATAAAGAGTCCGAGGTCATGATCCACCTGAATTTGGATGATCATACAGGCGTATAAATTGCTCCTTTGGTTCAATTCTTCTTCCTTGCAATCGAACCAACAATCACTGTTGACCCCTCCTTAATAGGATCTCAGTTTGTAATTTCTTTGCTTTTAATGGATGGCAGGTCTACCACCACGATACCGTGATTCGGTCAGGCAGATAACCCCGGGCTTGCCCCTCTTTCTGTACAACTACTCCACTCACCAACTCCATGGAATTTTTGAGGTTAGTTTTATTCTCAATTTCTTTGGCCTTCCTGTGGAATCGTCAAAAGTTAAATCTTTGTGGCAAGGTTTCAAGGGGAAATGGAACAGCTCATATTTATTACTTTACAAATGGAACAGTTTATCTCATGGACGCTTTACAAATGGAACAGCTCATCTCATGCATATTTCATTTCCAATTGTTTTTGGTACATATTCTCTTGGAATGATTTTCATAGCATATTGTCCTATAATTTCTAGGCTGCAAGTTTTGGAGGCTCTAACATTGACCCATCAGCCTGGGAGGATAAGAAGTGTCCGGGCGAATCGCGATTTCCTGCTCAGGTATCATATTCTGTTATTCCATAATTGTTTGGAGCTCTGCTTATTCTGTTTCTGTCCCTGTCTGCGAAGTTCTTCTTCTCACCAAAATTTGAACTGACAGGTTCAGGTTGTAACCCGCAAAGTCTGTGAGCCACTGGAAGAGGATGCATTCAGGCCGATTCTTCACCACTACGATGGACCCAAGTTCCGCCTCGAACTCAGCATTCCTGAGGTATATTTGCCTTGTTGCCTGAGTGAATCAATTAATATATCAGACATAATGTTCTCACTGTGTTCTAGGTGAACAAGCAGTAATTCCTCCCGTGCTATCTTGCAGGCACTGTCACTGCTGGATATATTTGCTGACCAAGACTCTAACATCACCGGCATTCAGACTCCCATTGAGAAGCTCTGAAAGTCGATATTGGCTAGCTAAGGCCGTATTAAGGTTAAAGCAAATTCGAACTTTGCAGAGAGTGCAGAAGAAAAGAGATGCGAAGGATGAAGGGATTATATATGATTGGATTACTTGTATAATTTGCTCTATTCTGGTGAACTGTCTGTCATACTATACTATAGCTTAAATGCTGCTGATAAACGGCAAAATAACAGCAGAATCAAGATATGGAAACAATTATCTCTATCTATATTATGGCTTCCAAGAGCTTGTTTGTGCTTCGTATGCTGAAAACATAGACTGCTTGTGCTCAGATTGCCGAGAGTTTAATCGGGTTTTAGCCGGGTCAAGTGGATTCTATGCCATCGCTTGTCCCGGATGCTACTCATTTTCACATCGGACATTAGTCAACTGCGTAACAATCATATGCTAACTACACAGATTGATTCTCATCTATTATCGGGTTAGTTGAGGAAGAAATGACGTTAATGTCGTAACAATAGACTAAATAACGATCGATCCCTCCACTGGTCCATCCGAACTGATGCACCAAAATTCGTAATCTACTAACCGTGCGCATTGTGGAATTGCATTCTTACGACCGAGCCGAGTGCCTTATAGCAGCTGCAAAGGCGACCAATCCAATGCTCGATTTCTTCCCAGTTATTTTACTTGTCATCTTCCTTGAAGCTATGTATGCGATTTGCTCGCAAAGAGGCATCCGCAAACATCCCTTTCAGCATGTGGAAGATAATTTAAATTTCGTAGTTGTTAGCGGTTGATAGATCAAAAAATATTAATTTTTGAATTGACAGTCGGGGCCAATTGGTCGGCTGGTCCACCGTCCACCGCCAATCCAATAGAATCTTCAGGAGCTTATTCGCTTGGCACTTATTGCCCCTTTTCCTTTTTCTTTCCTCTTTAAAATTTCCCCTAATTTATGAGAACATGGGGAACGGGACAAGTTTGTCCATGGCTTTGATCAAATTGATGAATAGAGAATTATGAGCCACCCAATAACTCGACACATGATGGAGTTAAATGGGTTGAGATTAAATCATGATAAACATATATAAGTTGGTAAGATGTAATTAATTATATCTAATTAAATATATATTAAATATATTAATATATTTAACTGATTTGACTGTATATGTCCCAAAGTTTTTCTTATATTTTATTGTGATAATCTTATTATCATAATTATGTTGTAAATATTTTGATCTTACAACATTAAATATGTTAATTGTATACATATGCAACATAGACATTTGATTTCTATTGATTAAACAAGTGGGTTACGAGTTGAGATTTTTTTTACACGGACCGTTTAGACATGACATGTCTGAATACGATATAACACAAATGACCGGTCTTAATTTCAACCCGATGATATAATCAGATACGAACTATAGGAGAAACACATAGTGTATGTAGTCCGTCCATCGCACAAGTTCGCTGGATTTTTCAAATGGATATCGGTATATTATACAACACAAAACAAAAGTATGTTCTTCACAACTGTTTCCTAATGTTCAAATTCAATCTCCAAAAGAGAGAGAGAGAGAGAGAGAGAGAGAGAGAGAGTATATCATTGGGAGGACGCAGAGATGCTCAATGGCCCTCGGCCCATTAACCGGCCCAGACGCAGAAGAAGTGCGTCCATTTAGATGCAGGCGGGGCAGTGGACCAAGCCGTTCTCGTTGCAGGACCCGCACCGCTCCTTGGCGTCGCCGACCACCACCTTGCAGCTGCCACCGCAGTCCAGGCAGGGCACGAAACGGGCACCGCCGCAGCCCTCGCAGAGCTGCCTGCCCGGGCCCCGCTCGATCCCCGCCAGCGTCAGCATCCTCCCGAGCCTCCCCGTCTCGTTCAGCTCCACCAGCTCCTCCACCCCGCCCACGTGCCTTCCCTTCACGAACACCTGATGATATGACTCGTTCAAGTTCGATTTGCATCAGACGAACTCAAGATCAAGCACACAATGTTATGAGCTGAGACATGAATATGGTGAAAGGACAATGAGTTCGCCCGAGGCTGACCTGGGGTACGTTTGTTCCCTCTCCGAGCAGCTCCCTGAGCTCGGCCAAGAACTCGCCGTGGAGAGCCACGTCCCGCTCATCGAACACCACCCGGTGGCTCTCCAGAACCGACCTCGCTCTGTTGCAGTCCTCGAACGTGCGGCGGACCCCGTGCAGCGACGTCGTGTAGACGACGAGCGCGTTCTCGCCGCCCGGCGGGCACTTCTCCGGGAACATGCTGAAAGGGTCCCGCTTGCTCATCATCAGGCGGTCGTAGTTCGCGAGCTTCCCTTCCTTCTCTCTCTCCTCCCTGTCCCTCACTATGAAGATGTTCTCCTTCACTGACCGGAACCCTCCGCCCGCCTCCGGCCTCGACTGATCGGACTTTGCACCAGTCTTTGGGCCGGCCTTGGGGACGGCGCTCATCGACTCCGTCTTCCTCAAGTCTTTCGCCGGCTTCGGGGCTAACTTAGCATCGAGTTCCTCGAGGGTGTGGAAGGAGAAGTTCTTCCGTGGGGCCGTCTTCTGAGACCCGTCCTCTTCCGCGGTGGAGTCTTTCAGCAGGGCCGACGGAGGGAACCGCTCCGGCTTTGCCGGCGGGGCAGCTGTGGCGGGCTTGAGGTCCTCGAGGGCCTTGCTGACGTCGACCCAGTTGGAGTTGGGGGCAGCATCAGCCGCTTCGAGCTTGTTGAGCTTGTCGAGGATGATAGCCGGGAGCTGGGCGGGCTTCTCGGGCGTGGAAGGAGGTTGTTCCTGCTCCGATGTGAGGTGGTCCACTACGAGCCAAGGCTCCTCTATGGAATTGATGTCGAAGACGGCAAAGCTGGACGGCGCTGGGCGGTACACGTCAGCCTTCACATCGGTGCTCTTGGAGGAGGCACAACCCATCACGTAAATCTTGCTACAGCCGCCTAATAGTAGAACGGCAATTGTCTAAACTGAGAATTGAAGTAGCTAATGGCGGATTGCGAATGTTCGGGGGGAAGAGCTCTTTGTTCTTTCTCCTCGCTTCGCTTCTGTCTCTGGAGAGATGGTTGAAGGGGAGGGTCGTGAGTGGACGTGAAAGCGGCCGAGTGGGGGCGGGTTTATCTGAAACGGGAGGAGCTTGTGGTGGTCCGAGAGCTGCATTTCGGGCCGCCGAAGAGAACCAGTGGTGGTGGCGATATGGCCACATCGGCTATGTTTGTTAGCGTAAGATATGATTAAGACAAGTATCGATTGCAGACCACTAGTGGGAAATATGGTGGGTTCTGTTGAAACTTCTGGGCTGTGACTCACTCGACGTGAGGTTGATGTGTCAATAATGCGACAATTATCTCAATTTATCTACGCACTCGACTCTTCCTGGCCGAAAGCCTTCAGTCTCGCTAAACTCGCAGCTCGTGCATTGTCTTGATATTGAGAAATATCTGTCCCAATTCACTCCAATGTCACAGCATCACTCTTCCATTGAAACTTCACACTCCGTTTAGGCGAAGGTTAGGCCCGCCACAGATGAAATGGATCCGTTCTTGTTCGTTGAAAAGAAGAAAGCATTGGAATCCTACAGCGAGAGAGTTATGCTTGAAGCCATATCACTGACTGGTAGTAATTACAATGTAAATCCGTCTGTCTGGTGACCTTATACGAGTAGATCGAATGCTTCATCATGGCATACGTTCCTTCTAATTTTGGACTAAATACAGCATCTTGCAGGGTTTTTTGCCATTGCTGGTTGGTTGGTCTTCATCAAATGACTTCTCCTAGAAGCGATCTCTTCAAACATTACCTCTTAAATTTCCTCTGTTCACGTCTCTTCTTTCTGTACAAGTTAAGACACATGACCATGTTAGTTAGAGAGATTAAACATGAGTTTAGTTAGTAGGAACTTAAAAGAAAATGTAAGTGTGAAACTCCATAATAGCTTAACGTATGCTACTCCATTTCATTCTCATGGAAATCCATCGAACTAGACATGTTAATAATGCAGATATTGAGAACTAGAACAGATCATGAAGGAAGGCTGCTCTACTAGTATGATTAGGAACCCTTCTCAAATAATGGAGATTTCGAGGTGCAAAAGGCAGTAGCATGCATATCACCTGGGGAAAGAGTTCAGGATATATATTCATCACAAAATTTTCATTTACTTTGAGAACTCATTTGCATGCAAATATATCTAAGGCTGCCTATATTATTTGATAATGATGTGCATGAATCGTGCGACAGAGCAGGCTCATGTATACTCAGGATACAAGGACCATATCTTCATAATATACACCGATAAAATGTAATGTGCTTTGACACAACTCCTGGAAGAGAAACCTACCTCATTTCAGATTCACCATCGTTGTCTGCATAAGTTGCAGGCCCTCCTCTTCCAAAGGCAACCTCATCCATGCTTTGGCCACGTCGAAAATACCTACCACCAGAAGCTACAAAGCCCGGGCAAGGCCTGTATGCTTTGATGGGCCACCAACCGAAGCCCGGGACAGTTGCAATGCCCCCTTGAATCCTCCCCTCTCCATTGCATCCCCTCTCTATTTCCACTCTTCCACAAGCTTTACAGCCACTGCCATGATTTATAAAAGCCTTAGCTTACCGATCATGATCCTGTGACGAATATATTGTACAATCTCCTACTGTCTGTGTGTGTGTGTGTGTGTTTTACTTGGTTTCACTAAAGCCACCTTATTCCACAAAGGTGAGTTTTGGTCCAGGCAACCTGGCAACAGTATTTGAGCTGCACTGAGAACAACTAACAGCTATTTGAGTCTGATAAGTCTGAATGGCCCATAATGAACGAAGTCCTACATTTTCAGGCATTGTGGACAATAACGAACTGCCATCCATGACTACTTCCTGATAATTTTGTGGACAGCAATTGATGGTTGCTCACAAAAATTTCAAGCAAGTTATGGCATGATTCTGGATTCTGTTTGAACAACAACCGACTCATTCTATGTAAAACACTCGCAGGTCAGTCATGGTTCCCAACAGAGCTCTACAACACATATAAATGTCAAATTGCGTCTTCTTGATATCCGAGAATTCGTCATAAATGTCACAGTGCGGTTCTATCCTGCGGTTCTATCCAACAGCAGTGTGCAGGAAAGTGGAAAGAGACCAATTAAAGACTGCCCTTTGGTTCGAAAACGGCAATGAATCACTTTTTCAGGACCTGCGGCAACATCGAACTACCCCAATATCCAGTTACGATTCACAACCTGCGGCAACATCGGACTACGCAAATCGAACTGCCCCAATATCCCATTACCGATTCAAAAGACAAACGGCACACAAAACGATATCTTTATTCGTCCTATTCTCCAGTCCGTGGAAAAGGACTATTTGAGCCATGACGAGTTTTGCTCAATTCCGAATTTTGCAGCAGCCGGAAGAGGATGAAGCGGGATTACCTGAAAGGAACCTCGTCTCCGTCTTCAATGGGGGAATGCGGCTGGGAAGGAGGAGGATCGTCTTCTACCACGGGACTCGAAGTGGAAGCAGAACAGAGAGGGGCGCCGAGTTTGGACGGCGGGATTCGAAACAGAGTTGATGGTCCAATGAGCAGAGAAGAAGGGAGGCGAAGTTGAGGCTGTGAGAGTGAGTGATAATTTGCTGATGGAGCCGCGAAGAGAGACCACCGCCATTCGCCTTCTCTCCCGCTTCGCTACCAGAGAACAAAAAGGGGTTGCGGGTTGGGCTGTGGACTGGATGGAGAGGGTGGATTGGCGGCCACAAATTCCCTGAATTTTCATCTTAAGAAGAAAACCCCTAAATAGAAAATATGTTAAATGGTTACTGTTGATTTAAAATTGGTTTATAATAATTTTATTGAATTAGAGGTGGTTATATATTAATTTAAAAATAAATTTATTGAATTAAAATTAGTATAGTATATTTTTTTATTGAACCGATCTGAACCGTCAAAACTTTATAAATTAATTGTTAGATTTTTGTCAAATTTAATTTAATTTTTTAAAAAATAAAAATATTTATTTTAAATTATTTAAAAATTAATAAAAATATAAATAATTCACGGTTAAACCAATATAAATCTTAAATCGACCTCACTTATAAATAATACAATATTAATTTACTTATTTCTAAACCGTAACTCGTAACCGAATCAATACATTAAATAAATAAATTAAATCATAATCCGACCAAATAATTTTAAATAGACTCAAATCACCCATTTTAATACCTCTAACAATAACTTCAGACAAAATTTTTTAAAAAGATCAAATCTTTTTACGTCATAACTAATCAATCAATGTGGGTAGAATTCATCGAGTTGTGTGTACTTCCTCTGCAGCTACATGGAACTTCGTCGGCTTTAGTGGGCATAATTGGGTCATCGTCTTCGCCCCTTTCAAGCCTTCAGCACGGCAATCGAACCCGACAGAGCCAGAGTTCTCCTCTCTGAGAGAACACATTTCTGCAGGTTCTGGCTGGGAGAAATACAAAGAATAGAGATCACGTGGAGTGGCCACGTTCGTCCCTGTTTCCTCGCCCATCTCCGACATTCTTGATCTCAATGCCGATACTTACCATGAACTGGGCAATGAGGTCTTTCCCAATCCAGAATTCCCTTTCATCCTAGAACATGCCACCGGTGATTCACCTTATCAGTCCTGACATAATCTCTAATATGTGGTGGGAATAATCGAAATATCAAAGTTCTATACGATATCGTATGACTTATAAATGTGAGTTTTCAAATTATATATAAGTATATTCTGTAATTTAATGAAATTTAATAATATATATCCTAAACAGGCCTTTGATACTTATAAATTGACTGTGAACGCAGAAAACACACCTGCTCGATCTTTGACTATGACCCAAAGTGGAACCGAAACTCAACCGCTCATTTTTTCCACGGCCGCCCATTGAATCTTCCCATCCTTCCTTTTTCTCCCTAACTTGGACCTTCTGTCCATAAGTTCATTTTATAACAATAGAGTAACTATTCTTTAATCTAGATTTTTAAAATACTGAAAATCCAAGTCTTACAGTGGGGTGATCCTTTTTTATTGTTGTTTCTTTCTCTCCATCCTGTATTTTTGAAAACTATTATTTCTTTTATAATTTAGGAAAATTATAATTTTACATTGTAGAGGGACGATTTTTGACTCTGTTAATTTAGACCAATAATATCGTTATGGCTTTGGAGTTTGCTTTGATTGCAAAGGAACGGCTCCCGGTACTTTCTTGCACTAGTGATGGCATCAAGTAATGCCCCATCAAGTATAGTTAGGGGGGTGAAGTGACGACTCGAGTAAAATCTAGCCATTTGATAGGTTATCCAATAAAATGACTCCATTTAGCGCCATTGATCAGAGTTCGGCAAAGCCCAGTTGCTGACTCCCGTTGGTGCGGTGCACACACACGTTGGCCCCCGGTGAGACCTCGAGATCGCATCCTATTATCTAAGCTGTGCGGATACTCGACCAATAACTTGCTCCGATCGTGTTAATGCCTGAGCTACC